>LR990156.1:17500-1267500 GCA_905147285.1 Hypena proboscidalis
GGTTTAAAACCTAACCTAACCTAACCTAGGTTCGGGTAGGTTAGCGGTTAACCCCAGGGAGCGCCGACCCAGAAGGCCGGTAAGAGGAGGCCCAAACTCTCTCTGCCGAAGAGCGCTGCCGTGGTTATCACGGTGGCGCCCGAGGCGGAGGGAGTCACATATGTGAGCCTCCTCCGAGAAGCCAGGACCGTCCTTGATGGAGCCCTTCCTGGCGTCGGCGGAAGGTGCGGCAGGCGCGGACGGGGAGCCCGCGTCCTAGAGTTCCCGGGAAAGGACGGGGACCAGCAGGCCGACCCTCGTGGCTGAGGCGCTGCGAGGGGTTGTGGCGGGGCGGACCGGCATCACGGTCGCCAGGCCGACGAAGTGCGCGGAGCTGCGCATTTCGGGCCTGGACGACTCTGTCACGGCGGAGGAGGTGCGGGAGCGCATTATAGCGACTGCTAAGTGCGCTCCCGACTCCGTCAGGGTCGGTGTCGTCCGCCCCGGCCCCGGAGGAGTCGGGTGCAGTGTGGGCTCGGTGCCCCATCGCCGCGGCCAAGCTCCTGGCCAAAGCTGGCAGGCTCCTCGTGGGCTTTTCCTCGGCCCGTATTACGGTCCTTGAGGAGAGGCCCTCGAGGTGCTATGGCTGTATGGCGAGGGGCCACTTGAAGCCCAACTGCACGAGCACGGTGGACTGCAGCGGATTGTGTTTCCGCTGCGGTCAACCGGGGCACAGGGCGGCGGAATGTTCCGCTGCCCCACACTGCCCCCCGTGCGCGGCGGGCAAACGGCCCGCCGACCACTTGATGGGGCGGGAGGGGTGTACGATCCCCAGCAGCGCGCCGAAGCGCCCGGGGGCTAGCCGATCGACCACGGCTGCTCCCGTGTGCTCGGCCGCCGACCGCAGGAGGAGAGATGGAGGTTTCAGAAATTCAGTAATGGACTATGAGGCCTCCAATCTCCTCCAGACGAACCTGAACCACTGCGCCGCCGCCCAGGGACCTCCTCCTGCAGGCGATGGCGGAGTGGTCAGTAGGTGTGGCCGTGGCCGCGGAGCCCTACTTCGTTCCTCCCCCGCCCCGAACTGGGGTGGGTGACTGGGACGGCTCCGTGGCCATCGTCGGCTCCGGTGCGCTTCGGTCCCCGCCCTTGTCTCTCAGAGATAAGGGCTCGGGATTCGTTGCTGCTGATTGGGGGGAGGTAACGCTGGTCGGCGTGTACTTCTCCCCAAACCGGAGTCTGGCGGAATTCGAGGTCTTCCTCAATAGAGTGGAGACCTCGATACGGCGGATAGCACCTCGTCAGGTGCTCGTTCTGGGGGACTTCAATGCCAAATCCTTGGCGTGGGGGTCCCCCAGAAACGGACGCCCCGCGGTCAGGCGGTCGAAGAGTGGGCCAGCGTCGGTGGGCCTCTGCCTCCTTAACAGAGGCACCACCAACACGTGCGTTCGGCGGCAGGGGGGGTCGATAGTGGACCTTTCGTTCGCTACCCCTGCCGTCGAAGCGCAAGTAAGGAACTGGCGTGTCCTGGACGAGGTTGAGACGCTCTCGGATCACCGGTATATCCGATTTGAGCTCTCCCGGTCCCAGGGCCCCCAGTAGGGGTCACGTTCCTCTCTCGGCGTCGCGGTGCGTTTCCGCGGTGGGCTGTGGGGCGGATGGACAGGGATCTGCTGGAGGAGGCGGCCATTATTTCGAATTGGTTCGCCTCCCCGCCTTCGTCCGAGGGAGCCAACGCTGCGGCTGGCCGCATTCGCGATGCGATTACGCAGGTTTGCGATGCGGCCATGCCCCGTGCCAAGCGTTGGTCCCCGAAGACGGAGGTATACTGGTGGTCCCCGGAGATAGCCTCCCTTCGCGCTGCATGTTCTGCGGCGCGGAGGTCCTACGGCCGCAGCCGGCGACGTCGCCCTCGCGACGTCGAGATGGAGGACCGGCTTTACGCGGCGTACATCGAGCAGGTGTGCGCCCTAAAGCTGGCCATTTGCCGCGCCAAGGAGGAGGCGCGGCAGGAGATGTTGGAGGGTCTCGATCGTGACCCCTGGGGCCGCCCCTATCGAGCTGCGCTGAACAAGCTGCGCTCGCGGGGCGCCCCCCTTACGGAGACTCTCCAACCCAGCTTCCTCGCAGAGGTGGTTGAGGGCCTATTCCCGCATCGGGCGGAGCACACGCCCCCGGCAATGGTCGCAGAGACCGACGACCGGGAGGCCGACCTCAGTGCACCGCCCGTCACGGACGCGGAAGTAGGGGCGGCTGTTCTTCGGATGCGTTCCAAGAACACCGCCCCCGGGCCCGACGGGGTACCCGGACGGGTGTTGGCCCTGGTCCTCGACCACATGGGGGATCGCCTCAGGGAACTGTTCGACGTGTGCCTGGCGTCCGGACGGTTCCCTGACTGCTGGAAGGCGGGGAAGCTGGTTCTCCTCCCGAAGCCGGGACGGCCGCCCGACACCGTGGCGGCCTACAGGCCTATCGTGTTGCTGGACGAGGCGGGCAAGCTGCTCGAAAGAGTGATTGCTGCCCGTATCGTCCGGCATCTCGAAGAGGTTGGCCCCGGTCTGTCGGATGCCCAGTACGGTTTCCGTGCTGGACGTTCGACGATTGGGGCTATCCTGCGCCTGAGGGCTGCTGCGGAGGCGGCCGTCATCGGCGGAGGGGTGTTGTTGGCGGTATCGCTGGATATCGCCAACGCCTTCGGGACTCTGCCATTCAGCTGCGTCAGCGAGGCACTCCGGTACCATGGAGTGCCGGTTTACCTGATGCGGCTGGTGGCCGACTATCTCGAAGGCAGGGGGGTTCTGTACGAGGACCGAGACGGAGCTTTGCTCCGCAGGCCCGTGTCGTGCGGTGTCCCACAGGGTTCGGTCCTAGGACCGCTCCTGTGGAACATCGGTTACGACTGGGTGCTGCGTGGAGCTTTCCCCCCGGGCCTAGACGTCATCTGCTATGCGGATGACACGCTCGTCACGGCCCGGGGGCGAAACTTCGAGGAGGCGGCGCGCCTGGCCACAGTGGGTGTGTCCCAAGTGGTCGGGCGCATCGAGGCGCTGGGGCTTAGGGTGGCCCCTGCCAAGACTGAGGCCGTGGTTTTTCACGGGCCTCGTCGCGGGCCACCTGCTGGCGCCTCGATTACCGTCGGCTCGGTCCTCGTACGGATCGAGGCCCAGATTAAATACCTGGGCCTAGTGATAGACAGGCGGTGGAGCTTCGACGAGCACTTCCGCATTTTGGTGCCCAAGCTGGAAGGCGTGGCTGCCGCTCTCGGTCGGCTTTTGCCGAACGTGGGCGGCGCCAGCGTCGCCAGCCGACGGCTTTACGCGGGGGTGGTACGGTCAATGGCACTGTACGGCGCACCCGTGTGGGCGGAGGCCTTGTCCGCCGGGAACAGGGCGCGGCTATGGAGACCGCAGCGCGTCCTGGCGGTCAGGGCCATTCGTGGATACCGCACGGTGTCGACCGACGCAGCGTGTGCGTTGGCCGGAACACCCCCGTGGGATTTGGATGCGGAAGTGCTCGCCGAAGTGTACAAGCGAGGCGCGGCTGCTCGAGCCGAGGGTTCTGTCCCCATGCCCGAGCAGCTGCGAGCTTGGCGGGAGGAGGCCCACCGGACGCTGATGGTCCGGTGGGGGAATCGGCTGGGGGCTCCACGGGCTGGTTTTCGCACCGTGGAGGCGCTCCGGCCGATTCTTGAGGAGTGGGCAGGGCGGCAGCATGGGACTCTCTCCTTCAGGCTGGTGCAGGTGCTGACCGGGCATGGTTGCTTCGGGAAGTACCTGCACAGGCTGAAGAGGGAGGTGAGCCCCATGTGCCACCACTGCGACTGCGGTGAGGACTCGGCGCAGCACACTCTCGAGCAGTGTCCTGCTTGGGAGGTGCAGCGCCGGGATCTCACCGCGGTCATTGGGAACGACCTCTCGCTGCCGGCTGTGATCGCGGCAATGAGCAGCGCGAGGTCGTGGGATGCGGTCGCATCCTTCTGTGAGGACGTCATCTCGCAGAAGGAGGCGGCGGAGCGGATCAGGGAGGACTCACTCCTGGCTGATCCGCTCCGCCGCCGGCGAGCTGGGCGGCGAAGGCGCGCGTACGCCGCGAGCCTAATGCCGCCCTAAGCGAGGCCGCGGGCGGTGGAGGGGGTTTTCCGCCGCCCGCTGATGCCTTCCGCGACGGAGTGACGCCCTGGGTGTGCCCGGGGCGTCGCTACGAGAGTAGGACTGAGTAGAGTCGGGTGCCCGGTCAGAGGTCGAACTGGGCACGGTCGCCGCGGCGAGCCCTGTGGATATAATATCGATCCGGGGCTCGCCGACCACCATCTTTCGGCGACGAGGGCACACCGCGGGGTTTTAGTGGGTATTCTGTGCCGTTTAACATCGTAGGCACGGGAGTCCCACATAGCCACTCTGCCCGTCCCCCCACGGGTGGGGTGGTATGCGTAAAAGCATTTCCCCGCGAAAAAAAAAAAAAAAAAAAAAAAAAAGGTTAGGTTTTAAAAAAAAAAAAAAAGGTTAGGTTTTTTAGTACTAAATTTTTATTGTTTTGTTTATATTTTGGCAACCCTACACCCTTAAAAACCCTACTTCTAAAAAAAAAAACCTAACCTAACCTACCCGAACCTAGGTTAGGTTAGGTTAGGTTTTAAAAAAAAAAAAAAAGGTTAGGTTAGGTTAGGTTAGGTTTTAAAAAAAAAAAAAAAAGGTTAGGTTTTTTAGTACTAAATTTTTATTGTTTTGTTTATATTTTGGCAACCCTACACCCTATTTTCTAAATTTTTGTTTTTCTGGAGACGGCGCGTCGAGCTCTTTCTCCCGACACCCCATTTGTTAAAATCCGTTACATAAAACGTCAAAAAATCGCCCTCCCACCCACCCTTTATTTGCTTGGGTATATCGAATCGGGTAGGGTCCGCAGAAAAATTGGTGAAAAATTTGGTACAAAAATTCTCTTTTTATTTTAAGTTGACAAAAGAGAGTCTTATTGACCCTTAACGCAAGACTGCCGTTTATTGACGGTTCATATCTACGTTCTTGTGCTGTCCTGTCCTGAAGACAGAGGTCTTTTGACTGAAGTCTTGACACCTGATCCCTTTTGATCGGGTTATTAGAATAAGTTTTTGACTTAAGAATTTACTGTTTTTGTATACAGCCCTATTGGCAAGTAGTTTTAAGTTTTATTGACATTTTATCCTGACAATTATACTGACTATACAATTTTAATTTCACTTTATTTTTAACAATTTATTTTAACTATTATTAATAAATTGCAATTATTAATTAATCATATATGTAATTTATTATTTTAGATCTTTTGATCGAAATTGATTCTACATAAACCTACCTATATCCTAACCAAACCTATGTAGGTTTGGTTAGGATATAGGTAGTTTTTATTGAGCACCACCCAGCCTTTTACACTGCGTGGTGTACCATATCTCGAGAGCAACCAAACCAAAATCTCGAGAAACTATTGAGGAAAAAAAAATATTATTAAAAAAACAAAAACCCGACTGCTTAAAAAAAAGAAATGAAATATGTGAAACTAAATTCTTTATGATGTTGCAGGCGGGGACAAACAATACTTGGTTACTACTAGATATAATGTAGATAATGATATACTTGTTTTTATCTCTTCAGTTCTTTTTTTTAAGCAGTCGGGTTTTTTGTTTTTAACCGACTTCAAAAAAAAAAAGAGGTTCTGTATTCGATCCGTATGTATGTATGTATGTATGTATGTATGTATGTATGTCACCTTTTTATGTTCGCGATTTTCTCGGAAACTACTGATCTGATTTGAATGCAGTTTTCGGTATTTTAATCCTTGTGTTTCAAGGAAGGTTTTAGTATATAATTTATCAGAATCTGATGAAGATCTTTGGAGACAGGCAACGGAACTCTTCAAAAACGAATAGCTAATGAACCACGTTTTGTGCAATCGTGTATCTATGTATTGTTTTCACCACTACATAACATAACATCATGCCTGTGTATGCTTTGAAGGGTAAGCAGTGACAGCCTACTTACCTACCCTTAAAGTACCAAAAGCTCTGCTTAGGTTTGGACGGGCTTACGTTTCAGCATATTTGTTATTATCGTAGTGATAACTTATGATCATGAAGATCTCAGAAATATTTTTTTGATAATATTATAAGGATTTGATAAAAGATCTTTAAGGTGGCCCTCCGAAGGCAGCGTCAGCGAACCTGAGCGTAGCGTCGCAGCATATTATCATACAAAAAATCTGCGCGCGCAATGTCACTTCTGCGTGCGCAGTTTTTTTTCTATGAAAATATGCTGCGACGCTACGCTCGGGTTCGCTGACGCTGCCTTCGGAAGGCCACCTTTAGAGGTAAACGGGCATTACAAATTACAAATGAAACACAAATTAATCTGTCTATGAACTGTACGGGCATTTTCTCTTAAGTGTTGGAGGCGCCGTCGTATTCTTTGGGCTATATTTTGATTGTTTCTATTGTGTTTCATGCGTAATGATGCCTTAGTATTTCTTCCTAACCCCATCGTTAAATCTAAAAAACTAAGACACTAAAAAGCTTGAAATAAAAAAATAAAATAAAAAAACTAATTAAAAAAAAAAATTAAAAAAACTAATAAAAAAAAGAATATTCTTAACTCGAGCGTATTCTAAATATTATAATATGTACTAATTTTTTTCAAAGAAAAAGGAACCGCCTTCAAAAACTCTAAAGTAAAAAATAAAATATTCGCTAAACTTTGCTTACCTTTATATTAATTTGTTTAAAACAATAAACCCAAATAATTATGTAATACCAATTAATTATATTTTTTTGAAGTCGGCGCCAAATTACAAAATCAAATACCAATTAAAACCGTATTTACCGAATTAATTGTTGAAAAAATCACAAAATCAAATACCAATTAAAACCGTATTTACCGAAATAATTGTTGAAAAAATCTCAAAATCAAATACCAATTGAATTGGTATTTGATTTTGATCGAAATTGATTCTACATAAATATAAATGATCTTTTGATCGAAATTGTTTCTACATAAACCTACCTATATCCTAACCAAACCTATGTAGGTTTGGTTAGGATATAGGTAGTTTTTATTGAGCACCACCCAGCCTTTTACACTGCGTGGTGTACCATATCTCGAGAGCAACCAAACCAAAATCTCGAGAAACTATTGAGGGAAAAAAAATATTATTAAAAAAACAAAAAACCCGACTGCTTAAAAAAAAGAAATGAAATATGTGAAACTAAATTCTTTATGATGTTGCAGGCGGGGACAAACAATACTTGGTTACTACTAGATATAATGTAGATAATGATATACTTGTTTTTATCTCTTCAGTTCTTTTTTTTAAGCAGTCGGGTTTTTTGTTTTTTTAATAATTATTTTTTTCCTCAATAGTTTCTCGAGATTTTGGTTTGGTTGCTCCCGTCGCTTCATTTTCACCCAATTTTTTTTTTTTTTTTTTTATATTTTAAAACTTAATGTACAATATCGCACATAGGCGGACTTAATGCCATAGGCATTCTCTACCAGTCAACCTTTGGGTGATGCTGAGAGTAGGGTAGTAGGTGCAAAAGTGGAAGTTTTAATTAAAAGAAGAGTAGAATAATAAAATAATTATAAGTACACATACATATAGATATAATTACACAAATAACCAAATATACAATATATAAAAATATAAATGATACATAAACATAAACAATATACATATATAATATACTTATACATATTACATATAATACTAACAATGATGAGATGATTCCTTAAATTCGTCTAATAAGAGAGCACGGACCCTAACCTTGAACGCATAACGGTTTGTGGACATCCTGATTTCAAGAGGTAGCGCATTCCATAAAAGGACATACTGGACAAAGAAAGAAGAGTTGAGAAATCCAGAAGTGTGAGAGGGACTGAGAAGGAGAAGATTGTTTGAAGAACGTAAGTTTCTGTCATGGTTGGAGCAGAGATATTGGAAATATGGTGTCAGGTAAGAAGGGGGTGATGGGGAATTTAAAATCGAGAAAAGTGTTGTTAGTGCACGCTGGTTACGACGTTGTCGTAGAGGCAACCAATTTAATTTTAATCGATATGATGACACATGATCATATTTTCTAAGGTTAAAAATGAATCGAATGCAGTTATTGAGAAGTCGGTCATATTTGTTGAGGAAATCTGCATTCAGGTCAAAATAGCACACATCACCATAGTCGATTGTGGGAAAGATAAGAGTTTGCACAAGCATTACCTTAGTATTAGAAGGGAGAAAATTCTTCAGGCGATAAAGAGCGCGACGAGATCCCGTAATGGTGGGTCCACACTGAGCCAACGAAGGCGAACGAAGGTTTTTTGACGTTGGTAGCAAACGTTCGTTGGCCTTCGGACAAACGTCCAAACACATTTGGTGTTTGACCAAAACATCGTTTGCTCATGATGCCGGATTGCTTTCCATAGACAATACTCAAAAGTGTATTTTGATCATAGACTGAGGATCATGTGTCAATTCTGTCTGCTGCCTTTATACACTTGATGACGGTTGTCTGTTTGTTTTTGTTTACACATAAGTTATCATGGACAACGACGATGTAATTATAACTTCGAGCTTTATGTTATTAAATGAATTGGCTAGAAGCAACTACACAAGACGAAGGAGGAGATGGTGGACTACCACATATTTTAAAAATAGATATTTATATAGCGGCAGTCGTATGCTAAGTGATTTACAAATAGAAAAAGAATATGGTCTGTTCAATAATTTTAGCCGCATGTCTGCTACGGATTTTGAATGGCTGCTGAATGCGATAGGTCCAGAAATAGCAAGAAAAGACACGAACTTTCGCCCTTCTATCCCGGCAAATGAGAGATTGGCGGTAACACTACGGTTTTTGGCGTCTGGGGACTCATAAACTAGCTTGGCATATCTCTTCAAGATATCAAAACAATCCATATCTACGATAGTGCCCGAGGTATGTCAAGCTATTATAAAGGTGCTCAAAAATTATATTCAGGTAATTGATACTTAATTCAAATAACCAAATGATGATAGCTTCTATTACCTACTACTATCTACCGTACGTAGCGTTACCCTTACCAACTCGAATCAGTTATATATATTATCTACATATTTTCGTTTAAATGGTATAAATGTAAAATAAGGCTAAAAAAGTAGTTACCTACTTGCCACTACTTTACTAAGAGATGGGCAACATCAAATGTTCTTTACTCAATTTCATGTTTGACATTGCTACTTAGCAGTGCGTCTATGTCTGTAATCAATTTGATAAAAAATAACATTAGAACTTACTTTCCAACAACATGCTAAAAGGCTTTCTTTCCATTTCTTCCTTTCAATATCTAATACTAGTTTCTGCTTGTGTGATACGTCATAAAAAGTACCAGTCTTATTCCTGTAGTCTTGAACAATTCTGCACCAATTTTTATATCAAGGTTAGTTGGGACCAATCTATGGATAGATTATGTGCCTGCACTTATAGCAATTACTGGTTTTATTCTTTCATATTTTCCTATCACATTATTTTAGCATTCACTCCTTTTCTAGCCATGTCATTTACACAGATTATATTCTGTTTAAAAATAATAGAACTTAAGTATTGTATTAAAATTAAAAAGATATTTTTTGTGGAAAAGGTAATAAAAACAACAAATTGTAAATAGTACAATATTTTTCTTAATAACAAACATCTACAACAAATATCTGCTTTTATGTTATTACATCTACAGCAATCGACATCAGCAAAAAAGAGCGCTGCTCTTTTTGGCTCTTTAAACATCAAATGCATCAAATAACACCGATTGAGACAAATCAATGTAGATCTAATAACACCCTAATACACAGGGCATATAAATATGAAACTACTCTGACAACTTAAATATATTATATTTAAAAAATGTAAATAATGTAATGTAATGTATATATGTATGTAAAATGTTCAAGTGAACATTATTCCTTATAAAATATAACTACACTGACTAAATAAATGCCAGCTATGTGTGATTTTCATATTAAAATTGTGTCACATTTAAATTTAACCTAGTTAGCCCTTAGTTATTTTTTATAACTGTAAATATAATAAATAGTGAACTAACTTTTAAATTAACTTTCACAATAAATTAAATAAAGGAAAAAAATTAACATTATTATCACAATCATAAGCAACATTTGTAGTTAAATGCCCAAGTACACCCAATTATAGTGACAATAAGCATTGACTAGTAAAAACATAAAACCAGGCAAAATATTGTCACTGATAATATTGCATGTTTAACAAAAAACAATAAATATTAATAAAAACATCTTCTGTAAACTACTTATTATTTACTATCACAATCATCAAGGAACAAGTATTTTAAATGAGGTCAAATTATAACTAAACTAATTAAAGGCTCTTTACATCAAATCAGTCTTCTATCAAAATAAATACTAGAAGCTTAAAACGATTATTTTACAACTATTTTGCTAAATCATTAATTGTTAATCAGACTTATTATAAGAAAAACATAGAACATACAAAATGTATGGTTTAAATTATGATTATAAATTATTTATAGCATAAAATTAGGATGTTTATTTGGTATAATAATATTTTCTTTATCATTAGTAGGTTTTTTTAAAATTACAGACTTAAGTAATTTTATTTTCTTAGATCCAGATGGACCTAATATAGTAAAAGTGTTAAGGTCATTATCACTGGGTTTTGAAATTGATGTTGAAGATGATTGGGCTGGTGGATAGATTTCTTGTAAATAATTAGATACTGTTGGAGAATCCTCAAATTTGCCTAAGTCAGCTTCAAACAGTATGTTCGTTATTAAATGTTCAACCATAGATTTTGTACGCAAACTGTATGTTCTGTGCTTGTTTGCAACATGCTCTCCAAATGTCCCACTTGGGTCTTTTTCGATTCGTCGTTTGATTGCTTCCTGCATATTATTATATGCTTCTTCTGCTCTTTGATTAATTAAATTAATTTTCGCTCTATTTAAATTACTTGGTTTGCTAGGCGTATGATCATCTGAACTACGGCTCGGCTCTTCTAGGGTTTCATTTAGATAATCCTGAAAATAAAATAAATGATGATATTATGTTTATAAAATATTCAAATGAAAATTATTAATATTTTTTGTTGCAGACGCCTTCAAACAGTGTCGAATGGAAAAAAATTGCTGATTCGTTTGAACATCACTGGAATTTCCCCAACTGTATTGGTGCGCTCGATGGCAAGCATTGCATCATACAAAATCCCATACATGGTAGCAGTGATTATTACAATTATAAATCAGATTACAGTATAGTTTTAATGGGAATAGTAGATGCAAATTATTGCTTTATTTATGTGAATGCTGGATCCCAAGGGAGGATTTCAGATGGTGGAGTTTTCAGAAAAACAAAATTTTATGAGAAACTGCAAAACAATGAATTGGGATTGCCAGCAGATTCTGCACTTCCATATCGACAAATGGAAATACCCTATGTTTTGGTAGCTGACGATGCATTTCCTATGCAAAACCATATTATGAAACCATATTCAGGGAATCAAGAACCTGGCTCAGTTAAAAGAATCTTTAACTATAGATTGAGTAGAGCTCGCAGAGTTGTGGAAAACGCCTTCGGGATTCTATCTTCTATGTTCAGGTAAGTTCAAAATTTAAAATTGTACAAATGACTTGTAGGAAACCGTTTCTAATCTATTGATGACTTTCAAGTCACATAAAGACAAAAAAATGGTATTTAGTGTAATAAATAGATTTATAATCATTTGCAATATAAAAATATATATTTTTTTTATTTATTATATTATTTCAAATTGTTTAATTCATTTAATTATGTTATAATAATTTTCTTTTGATTAGAATATGGATTCTTACTATCCAAGGCATACATAATTCACCATTAAATAAAAACTTAAAAAACCTGTATTCTTTGCAAATAAATGTTTTCTTATAAGTTTTTACTTTTCAGGGTTCTGCGAAAGCCTATGCTTCTGGAACCAGAACGCGCAACTACGGTTATAATGGCCTGTGTACATTTACACAACTTTTTGAGACAGAGCAAGTTATCTGATCATATTTATACACCTAGTGGAACTTTAGATCAGGAAAATAATGGGGCTGTCACATTGGGTTCTTGGCGAAGAGAAAATGAAGTTGCACCACTGTCTTCATTTATTCCACTGCAGAACATTCCTCGACGATCACCTCAGAGTACAGAGCAAATAAGAAATGAATTTGCGGATTTTTTTTCTACTACAGGCCAAGTACCTTGGCAAAATGATTACACATAAAAAATAATTACATTGGTTTACCAATGTAACTGGCAAAATTGTGATTTTAAATTAATAACAAAAGAGGCAAAAATAATTGTCATTTCATATTGAATCACACAACTATCAGCTTATCTGTTTATTAGGAGTACTGCCGTGCCTGTTTGCTTGACTTGGCATTGGTTGAGAAAAGTACCTAGTTGGTTAATTTTTTTTTTACCATTTATTAGTGTGATTACAATATTGTATTTATTATAGTTCTTTATGATTAAAAAAATATTATTGTGTACTATTATAGTATTATTTAAACCTACCTTACCTATATTTCCGTCAAGTGGGCTAAATGTTACTCTAACTTCCCCATACCCCACCCATAAATGTGTATTTGTAGTACACAAAACTCTGGGCAGATAAGGTAGGCAGAATAACTTTGTGATGCAAGGTAGTAGTAGTAGAGGTGACAAATCTTTTGTTAGAATAAGAATATTTATTTGCAAGAAACATGGTTTACAAAGGTGATAAGTACATAAAGTTTTATTCAGCATGTTTACACAAAAAATTATTAAAAAAACATATTTATTATAATTTAGCTTTATGTCAATTGTAATCATAATAATTTAAAGTAAATGTCAGAACAATAATTGAATAAAAATAATAATGAAGATAATAAATAAAGAAGAAAATAAATATTAATATATTAATTTCTATTGACTTCATAGTCTTTTTTTAGTATAAATATTTAGCATGTGGCATAGCTGTGGGACATCTTGTTAATTTATCTTAATATTCACCTACCATGGTATCTTGTGTAGAACGTGGAGTAAATTTGTCCAATAAAAATTTCATTTTTTCAAAGGCAAACCATGTCGATCTGTATATATCTTCTGTACCGGCACCTGAAATGAAAAAAATAGGCATGTTTTAATATAAAATAATACAAAAATATTACCCATGATAATCCTATAATAGAAATTGTATTGCCCAAGGCTTTCCTAAATTTCACTAGAGTGGTACAATTCTATGCTACATTAAATACAAACTGCTTTCCTGTAACGTTTCATGTTTTGCAGTTTTATCTAATAAATAAATTTGACTCGTTGTTTTTCGCTATTAGGACTCCTATAAAATGTATTTATATGGACTCCACACATTAAATCTGTCAGTCAAATATCAACAAAATAGAAATTGGTGATAGAATATAATTACAATAAACAATAATGACTATAATATTGTTTAACAATAATAGCTCTAGGTAATTATACTATTTTGTTATTTATTTGATTATTTTACTGTAGGTTAAGATTTTAGTCAACAGTGTGACAACTTTAATACAGGCACTGCCATGACAATTTATGGCAGTGCCTGTATTAAAGTTGTCACATAAATATTACAAGATTTAATGTACAAACCAGATTTTTTAGTGCTTTCACACTTTTGGCGTTCTCGTCGGAACGAGGTTTGAAGAGATTCCATTTTTTTCTTTATAAGGTTCGGGTCACTGTTTAATATTTGTGAAATTTGGATCCAGCAATCATTTCTTTTTGATTTTAATTTGTAATCCTTGTGTGTTGGGTCCCATAGACACAGTGTTGCCAGATGGTCGTCTCGCGTTCTCCCCAAAACTTCGCCGAAATCCCCCCAAAATTCAGGTTTTGAAGAAAAAATCCCCCAAAAATTTTAAAATAATATTTTATCACTTGTTGCGTCAAACACGCGCGCGCGCGCCCCCTCCACGAGTCTAGGCGCCATTCCTTGTCGACAAAAACATTAAATAATCAGAAACTACTGTAGCAACACACGATTAAAAAATACTCTCGGAAAGCTGAAGGAATGCAAAATTTAATTTAATATTAACTCGATTGCCTAAATTAATGCTAACTATAGAAAATAAACCTCAAAGTTAAAGTTTTTTTAAGCAAAAAAAATACAATATTTTGTTTTTACTTCGAGGTATACAAAACACTATGCAAATTACTGGAATTGATTATTCTATACTTTAAACTACATGATATGCTCTTTATGAAAAAAATATTAAAATTTTAGACAGGGAAAACGTAAACAAATTTGAAGGAATCGAATTCTCCACGCAAGGTCAAATGACCTTGGCGTAAACATTTGACAAGATGACCGCCGACTAACAGCTCGCGCACACATTCAATAGGATTTTATTGGAAGACGAAATTATGTATAGCTACCGAACACATATTTTATGATTTGAGTAACTATATTAAAATAATAGACATTGTGTTATTTTATTATATTTTACATACGCACCTACCTAATTTTATATATTTAGTAAGTAGGTAATAATGCAAAGATATAAAAGTATGTATAGTCGATTCATATAGACTTGGCAAAAACAGTAAACAAACCCCCCCCAATAACAAATTACGATATTGCGAAAGAATAACACACTGTACGTTACCACATTGAGTTGTATAAACTAGTTCACACACCAACACACTAATATTCACATATATTCATTGTAAATTCACTGTGCAAATGTATTCTTTTTGCAAATTTCGTTATTCCAAGGAGACTTCAAACCACAGATTAAAAAAACGACATGGAAGTAGACATGGGTAGTGAATGAATGAATGACACAAAAGAACCGGCTCTTTTCAAATGAATCGTATCTCAATCGGCTCAGTGTGATATTAAATGGCTCTTCGGCTCTTCATTTGGCTCCGCGTCATATCGTGGAGCCAGTGAGTGAACGCAGACCGACCGCGATTCGGGGTGTCCGATCTGCGCCGAATGTTTCCGATCATTCCAAATCCCGACGAACGGTTAAATACGTTTATTGTAAAATAAGTCTAGCGTGAAGTAGGAATAAAGTAGAATATTCCGTGGCACCCATCATTTAGGCGGGAATATTTTCTTTTCTCGTGTTGACGTTTTGACAAACATACATTAGCTCCTTAAACAAAACAGTTTAAAGCCTGTTAAGTTTCTATTCTTTGTTACCTAGATGTTATATTATAGAAACAGCTGTGCTGGTATTTCGTGTTAGGTATAGTTTGTGGGGTCATATTAACATTAAATGTAAATAATAATATTGTAACAATTAGCGCCACAGTGTTCAATAGATAAAATTAAGCTTGTAATAACCCTAACGCCACATAGTGTCCAAAAACCGAAACTTTATAATTATTTATGAATGAAGATGATGTAATAGCCACAGATAATATACAGTAAATAAACACACCCGTAGCGCTTATATCCAGCGGGGAAAAGCAGAACTAGTAATATCTATTGTCTGAAGCTCCACCCACAGTACGAGAATTGTAACTCATTCATATATTAAAATTGAACTAGATCGCTTGATACCAACTCACTCATGAATGAAGCGTTGCATCGGCTCTGATCTGACTGAGAGAAATTAATACATGAGCTAGACTCGCTGAGCCAAATGACCCAAAGAGCCAAAAGAGTGATACGATTCTTTGACCGAAAAGAACCGTATCACTCTTTTCTTTTTGGTGAGCCGTTTATCCCATGTCTACATGGAAGTTTGACATTTGATTTAGGGATGGGAACAAGTGAACGAAAGAACGATTGGGATTGATTTACGTTTTTGTCAGTGATGATGATTTAAAATTGTTCATAACATTCTTAAATTTATTGAAAGCTGTACTTATATTAAATTAAATTTTATTTAATTTATTTATCGTGAATAACAAATCGTAACGAATTAATCCTTTTCTACAACTAAAGTGACCCATTCGACTGTGCGGTTCGCGCGACTCGGTTCTTTAGTTTCGTTCAATCGCGAACGACACATAACTAAATCAAAGTCCATTTTTAACCGACTTTAGCGACTTTTAATTAATTAATATCATTCACTGAATGAATGTTGAAGCGCCATTTTGAGTAGTTCACAACAGTTCATTAAATGATTCACATCACTATTTTTTTTCGTCAGCCATTATTGTTTATCTTTTTTGCCAAGTCTAAATGAATAGACTATAAGTAGCTACTTTTCGACTTTATACGACGTATGTAGCAAACAGGCGTGTAGTCCACCGAATGACGAGTGGTAACTAGATACCATTAACATCAACAATCCACAAAAGTAGGACTAGGTGTGAAATAAAATATGCACTGTACGGTTGGTTTAAATCTTATATTAATATTCAAGGCACAACATTAATATTCAAGTGGGACCTGTATATATACATATACAGTTATGTCCCACTGCTTATATTTTATTTAATCGTTATAATAATTAAAAAAACGTGTGGCACTCGGGGACTGCCGCGGTAAAGCTATTGCATAGCATTTTTTATCAACTTATGCAATTTGATGCCATTTTGAGTTGATAAGTCGCGAGTCCTGTCAGTCTTCATTCTTTATTTGATCCAATACACATTCAATCTTAAGCTACGCACAAATTCCAAATCGAATGAAACGTAATTTAGATGGAGGTGGTGCGAATAACTTAATCACATCCCTAGCCTTCGTTGGTAGTTCGTTGCTCAGAATAATGACATTTAATCTGTGGTTAGTTGGCATTGGAAACTAGTGGCAACTCAGCCACCAGATGTCGGATGTTAAATTGGATTGTGCAGCTGATTGGTTGAATTGTCATAGGGTAGCCATACGAAGAAGATAGGGTAGGGCGATCCAATTAATTTCTAAACTTTTTTTGCCAAGCTGTAATTTTGGTAGTAAAAATCCCCAAATCCCATCAAACTCAAATTTTTCCCTCCAAGCGTCCCCCCAAAAATATTTGCCCCCCAATTATCCCCCCATCATTTAAAAAAACCCCCAAATTTGGGGGAAATCCCCCCAATCTGGCATCACTGCATAGACATGGATTTTTACGGTATAAATCTATTAATGAAAATAAATCCTCGTTGGACCACTCTTTCTTTATGTCCATGTCCATGATTATTATTTACAAGTCACTTCAAGTTAGATTATTTTGTGATATATTAAATAATTAGCTTCAATATAATGTACGTAGGTACGTAGGTAGACAGATGCTCTGACATTTACACAGACCGTCAAATGAACTCGAATGTCAAAATGTCAACCATTCTGTTGACGTTCGTTTGTTGGTGTTTGGCGACCGTCCAAACTGAATTCGGTCCAATGGCACAAATCCTTTGATGTTACCGCCACGCTACGGATCGCCGGCCAACGTCAACGAACGTTCGTTGGCCATCGCCAATCCGTCCAGACATGGCCAACGAACCCATTCGTTCGCCTTCGTTGGCTCAGTGTGGACCCACCATGATGTTACCGCCACGCTACGGATCGCCGGCCAACGTCAACGAACGTTCGTTGGCCATCGCCAATCCGTCCAGACATGGCCAACGAACCCATTCGTTCGCCTTCGTTGGCTCAGTGTGGACCCAGCATAACTCTTTGGCTAACGTTAGTGACGAGAGCTTGCCAATTAAGTGTGGAATCGATGTGCAGGCCAAGGTTTTTAACAGTAGGGCAGAAAGGGATTGTTGTCCCGTTAAATTCAACCGGTTGCAACATAGATATATCCAACCTGCTCATCATGCGATTACTGCCTATCACGATTGCCTGACATTTGTTCGGGTTGACTGTCAGTCCAAACTCTTTTGACCATTCCAGTAAAATGTCAAGGTTTTTATTTATGTTTGAGATTGCTTCCGAAATGTTTTCAACCTTGGCCTGGCAGTAGAGCTGCAAGTCATCGGCATACAGATGATACGCACATTGTAATTTATGAGTTAAGAAATTAATAAAAAAAAACTACTGAGGTGTCAAGGGACACCCGGATGGAACGAAGTTCGGTAATTCCAAATAACAACAAATCAGGATTCGCATCCGAGATTGCAGTAAAAGGTATGCGACCTTAACCACTAAACAAATGAAACAGTCTATTTATAAACTAAATACGGTAACAAAAATTTAAACCAAATTAAAATAAAAACAAACATTAAGACAATTAAATTATCAAGCGTAGCAAGCGTACACAAGATCATTCAGAATCACTTTAATCATTCTCTTAAAATAATCGAATGATACTTTTAAAATCATTGTGGAGATATTATCACAATACTCCTATAGGCTGAATGGCTACATAACAATATTTCCTGTGCCTTACACACTTAATTTTAAAATAATTCTTATCTTCAAACTTTCGCGCTTTTCGAATTTCAAAATATCAAAAGCGAGGTTCATTCAAACACACGCATAGACTTATAATGCCTAGATAAATAAACTGCTTGTATGAATTTAAGTATAAAGTAAGGCTAAAAACAGATTGATTGAAAATTATAATGCACCGCTTGGCGGACAGACAAACTAAACGAAAATCTGATAAATACCAGAGAGTTACACTGAACTGAAACGGCACAATTAAAGTGGCTTTACATTTCATGCGTGTACTCGGTTTCTAGGAGTAATAGTTCTATGACCACACATAACAAACCTTATCTTTAACATTATTTTTCTGCGATTATCTTGCTTTCTTTTAAATTGTATTCGCAAGTTTACTCGCGATATAATAATATCAGATCTCATTATCAATAATCTCATCACCAATCCCAATGACATAATTAGATGTGTTCTAATCGTATATTCCATGAAATGTACATAACAAAATTAGTAAACATTCTGTGGTAATATTAAAAAATAATTTGCTTTTGAATTTAATATAGTTATGACGCGTACACTTGCTAAACACACAATAATGAAGAGATTATAACGCGTAGGTATGACTTGGTTAGCACAATAGTAAAGAAAGGTTCTAATGTGTACTTGCTAAAATACAAAAGCATTTATTATCGTGTGTATAAAATCTCTACTTACCTAAATCCATCAGCAATATCCAGAACTTGTGCAGAAACACTGTCAGGATTCATTATTGTAACTATTTTTAATAATTTATTATGTATACAAAACACCTGTATACACTCAACAAAAGGCGGAAATTGTATTTTTTTTTTAAGTTATGATAATATTTTTTTTTAGTTACTTTATTATTCATAGAGAGACAAAATGAAAATATTTCGCTTGCTTTCTCTATGCGCAGCATATTTCTGTAGCACCAAATAGTTCCGAAGTCGCGCGATAGATGGCGTTGGGATCGAATTAGATCGCGCTATGGTTTCGTTACAAGGTCCTGTATATAAGGTCCACCGATTTAAAGTTTAAGTATGTTCTGCAGATCCAGTGAAGAGTAATGTTCACGATATCGAGCTATTTATTCCCTGGTATCTGACTAGAACAGCGATCGTGTACGCCTTCGCAGACCTTTCTGAGCGCGCCAGCGCCCCTATTTTTGCATAAACTCAACTCTAGTAATTTTTTTTTCTAATAATTTTTTTAATTTTATTTTTTTTTTCTATAAGCGAGATGCAGCGACGTACACAGAAAAACGCGCACGCCGTGTGGCGTGCGCATTTTTTTTTTCTGTAACTCAATTCTAGTAATTTTTTTCTTTATAGTTTTTTTTTAAATTTAATTTATCTCTTTTTTCTATAAGCGAGAAAGAGAGACGGACACAGAAAAATGCGCACGCCGTGGTAGCTGTAACGTAGCATGTAATTACTACGCTGCTACGAGAATTTCTACGAAAAGTGTCGTTACAACTTTTCGTTCCTTTTTTTTTCGCCTAGCCCCCTGTCGCAACGCGCAATAAGGAACTTCGTTCCAATAGAAAAGAGTAAAGGAGAGAGTATGCCACCTTGAGGAACGCCAGCCTCAAGCTTACACCAAGTCGATGAACGCTCATCGATGCAAACCATTTGCTGACGCCCCTGAAGATATGTTGAGAACCATTCCAGTGTATCATGAGAGACCATAAGATGGGACAGGATTGAAATAAGGATATCGTAACTGACGTTATTAAAGGCTTTCGAGAAGTCCACCAAAGCCAACACGGTGACCTTAGTGTCCTCCATTCCCGCCCTCACATCGCCAGTTACTTTAAGGAGAGCGGAAGTCGTACTGTGCCCGGGCCTGAATCCAGACTGCAAGGCGCTCAAAAGATTGTTCTTGCGGACAAATTGTGACAGCTGCTTGTGGACGCAGGCCTCGAGCACTTTTGAGAGGAAAGGAAGAATGGAAATTGGTCGGAAGTGGCTGGGATGGGTAGGATTATTAATTTTTGGTAGTGGGATGACAAAGGCTTTACGCCAGAGGGAAGGATAAGTACCAGAATACAGGGAATAATTAATGACGTGACAGATACCAAACAGTAGTTCATCCAACACAAACAGCTCTAATCCATGTATATAAAATGTTTTGATTAACGCTCGTCAATTCCGGGTGGGAGCCTGGTGATCTGTCACACAGGGTTTTCCCTAGTACAGACTCCAGTCTCTCATAAAGGAACATAACATTAATGTCACTAGCATTTTGTCACATTATATCTGAAGTTAATGCCTTGTTTGTGAACCTTTGTAATGAGAGAAATAAAATTTATTATTATTATTATTATTATCCAATATGGTGGTGATCATCTGCCTGCTTATACCGTCACATCCGACAGCATTGGACTTGATGGATAGAATTATCTTTTTGACCTCATCATGCAACACTGGAGAAAACTTGAATGAATCTATAATAGGATGTGGTAAATTATCTAAGAAAGCCACAGTGCGACGGCTAGTTTGGTGATTCAGCTGGTACGAAGAGAAATGTTTGTTGATATCATCCAAACAAATTGTCGCCTGAAAATCCGTGAGACGTTGCTTGCCGATACCCAGCGTTCTGAGAAACTTCCAGGTACCAGCAGCAGAAGCAGCAGAGTTAATGTTATTCAGAATATGGCGGCGTTTAGCGTTACGAATCATCTGAGTACACCGATTTCTTGCAAACTTGAAGAAATTCCAATTCTCGTCACACCGATCCCTTTTAAACTTGCGAAAAGCACGGTCTCTGCGTCTCATCGCCATCCGAACTCCTGTTGACATCCAAGGGGCAGGTAGACGCTTGATTTTAATTTTTCTGATAGGAGCATGCCTGTCGTAAAGTTCGGTAATAATGTTTTGCAAAATAGCAACTTTACTGTTGACTGTGGTGGCTACTGTCAGAGGCTCCCAGTCAAGTTGCCCGGCATCCACGCGGAGTTTGTTACCATCCATTCTACCAAAGCAACGCCTGTGCAAAATCTTAGGACGAGGTCTAGGGGGTTTTAGAATATAGGCAAGGAATATAAGGTCATGTCGGGAGAAGCCAGGAGCGGGGGTTTGACCATGGGAGTGGACTAGGGTAGGAGTGGAAGTAAGGATAAGGTCAAGCCAGGTGTCTGCACCATCACTGTTGTGATGAGTGGCTTGCAGAGGAAGTAAGTTGAGGCTAGTGGACTTTACGATGTCTAATAGTTTTCGGGAGCGTGAGGAATGAGGGACAAGAAGGTCGGTGTTAAAATCGCCCATAATGATGTGATGCTCATATTCTGACCCCAAGGATTCCAGCACTGTCTCCAGGCTGGAGAAGTAGTCAACGGAAGGGGGGGCAATAAACTACTCCAATTACTGTTTTGACACCCTTGACAGAAACTTCTAAGAAAAGAAATTCTGCTGTAGCAGAGTTGTTTGAAGGGGAAGAAGTCAAGATTTTGTATTGAAGAGAACTATGCAAATAAATACGTGTCCCACTGTGACGTCGCAACCGCACGGCCACCGCAACCTCAAGATGCGCCCCCCACTGCAGACCCCTGTGGGGTATATAAAGGACCTGCGTGCGCGTCGCGTCCTTCTTGCCTGCGGTCACCAGCGCCGAGTTAAGTGTTCCTCACTTCGCTGCACCAGGACTTACCAAACCACTTACCTACCTACCAACCTACGCCTTGAGACTACCTTGTATTTAATAGATATAAATATATAGAATAATAATACCTTTGTTAATCTATCGATTGTTTCTATTTATTCTGCCTACCTAACTAGTCATTAGTAGACTACGTTACAGCGGCGCCCAACAATAGAGGTTATATGGTACATGGTTTGGTTAAGTCTTGGCAGTTATTTAATTGTGTGTTATTTCTGTGTATATTTCTTTTCTTCGTCCGAAAGGTGCGTACGGTGTTTTTTTTTTATTCTATTACCTCACTTGTTTCACCTCGTGTTTTAAATAACCTACAAAAACTTCTACTTTTATGTGCTTATGTTTTTGATTTAAAAAAAAAAAAAAAAAAAAAAAAGAAACACATTCTTATCACCTTTTGGACGGATTCATTTTTTTTCAAATAATTGTGTATCTTTGTATGCGTAATTCCCAATCAATTTTTTTTTTTAAATATGGCTTATGCTATCAAATTTAATCATTTAAGTAAGGCTGAGCTCGAATATGAAGTGCTTGTAAGAGGTGGTGTTGTGCCTGAAAAATCAATTACGGTTGAGGAATTGCGTAAACAAATTGCTAAATTGTCAGACCTGGCATTTGATGAAATAATATCGTCGTGCTTTTCGCCAGATGTTGATATTACCGCATGTAATGGCTCATTGTTGCGCGTTTCAAATAACCTTTTGACTTTGCAAACTCATTATGATAAAAACCTGTTTGTTAGATCGGAATCTATTATGCATCATGTTTTTCATAGATTATCAAGAATAGATACTTCGTTGCTTACTGATAAATCATCAATTCAAGTTGTATGGGATATGTTTCACGCTAATTATAAAATCTTAGCATCTTTTACCACGTGGTCGGTTCCTACCAATGTACCGTGTCATGTGGTCGAGCCAACGTGTTCATTACCACGTGAAGTTCAACACGTGGATTTTATAAATGAACGCAAAATGTTTTCTGAAATCTGCAAGTTTAAATATAGCGGTCGAACCTGTGTGAGGGCGTTTATTCAGAAGGTTGACGAGTTCATGTCGTGTCGAGGTATACCCGAAGATAGAATATTTTCTTTTGCTTTTGAGGTATTTTGTGATGATGCTTTGCATTGGTTTCGTTCAATTAAAGATAGTGTTCGTTCCTGGAAGGATTTGTGTATTTTGTTAAAACGCGATTTCAGTCCTCATAACTATGACTTTAAATTAATGTCGGAAATTAGGGCTCGTACTCAAGGTGAAAAAGAGAACATAACCATCTATGTATCTAAAATGCAAGGGTTATTTTCCTGTCTGGACGTACCCATCAGCGAGTCTATTAAATTAGAAATACTATTAAATAATATCAGGCCGTGTTATACAAATTCACTCTTAACTGGCAATATTGTGGATATTCCTTCTTTAATTAGTGTTTGTAGAAATTTTGAGAAGTATGACAGTCGTAGCAAGGAATTTTCGGAACCACCTAAAATTACTGCCAATACTCTAGCGCCAGATTTTGCTTATAGATATCCCAATGATACGAATTCGAAAAAAACTTCTTATAGCAATAATTCTTACAAAAAACATAAGTACTTTAAACCTACTTACAATGTTTTAAATACAGATCAATGTTCGACAGAAAATAGTAATTCTGCTGAACCGAGCGTCAATGCTGTTTCTGTCACTAGTACTGCTATACCTAAATTATACTGTCCGAGATGCAGAACAGATTCACATTCTTTAAAATATTGTCGTCAACCTCGTTTTTTGGTTTGTTTTAAATGCGGATTACCTGGCTATCGAGTTTTAGACTGTCCTAGTTGTAACAATAAAACTAATAAAAATTCAAAAAACGTAAAAAATACGGTTGGGGAAAATCAAAAGTAATTGTGAAAACATGTAAAAATGAATGGCATAATTGGCTAAATTATGTATCTAAATTTTTCAATTCATATCAACTTTCCTCAATCGTTAATTCTAACATTAATTATACTCCATTTATCCCCGTTACGGTTAACGGGAAGAACACTGTTGGTTTACTAGACACTGGTTCATGTGTAACTATTTTGGGTAATAATTCCCACAAACTTTTTTTGGATAAATCTAAATTATTACATTCTAAACCTCTGGATTTTATCACCGCTGGTGGCGACAAATATTCTTCACTTGGCTCAGTGGTACTTCCTTTTGAATTTCAAAATAAAATTATTTCTCTTGTTACTCATATTGTACCGGGTATTAAGAAAACTTTAATCCTTGGTATGGATTTCTGGAGGGGTTTTGGGTTGTTCCCTGATCAATTGGAATCTATTTTACTCACGAAAAATAATAACGACGTTGTTGTTTCGGAACTACAGCCTAGTTCTACCAGTCACTTGGTATCTTTTGATCATTTGTCTGATGAGCAGAGAGCTACTGCTAACGACATCATCGCCCAATTCACCGATATATCTTATGAACGGCGAGGGCTCGGCCGAACTTCACTCATTACTCATTCGATTGATACAGGTGATAGTCCACCTATTCGTCAGCGATACTATCGTATGTCTCCCGATAAACAGCGTATTTTGTTAAAACATGTCGATGCAATGTTGGCAGAAGATGTCATTGAACCATCTGAAAGCCCTTGGTCTAATCCCGTCATTTTAACGCCTAAAAAAAATGGTGAATTGCGTTTTTGTCTCGACAGCCGTAAACTAAATTCGGTAACAAAAAAAGACGCGTACAATTTGCCTTATATCTCTGAGATTCTGGATAACTTGAGAGACGCTAAGTACCTAACTAGTTTAGATATATCTAAATGTTTCTGGCAGACGTCAATAAGGGCAGAGGACCGTTGTAAAACTGCTTTTTACATTCCGTCACGTGGAACTTTTCAATTTAAATCCATGCCTTTTGGTTTAACAAATGCTCCTGCGACACAACAGCGTTTAGCAGATATTTTATTTTACGGGCCCGAATTTGAAAACAAGGTCTTTTGTTTCGTTGATGACATCGTATGTGTGACAAATTCCTTTGAAAATCACATTTCACTTCTAATTAAAATACTTAACAAATTAAAATATGCAAACTTAACTATAAATTTAGAAAAATGTAATTTTTTCAAAGACAAACTTAAATATTTGGGCTATATAGTGGATTCAGAAGGTCTTCATGCAGATCCTGAGAAGGTAAAATCAATTACAAGTTATTCCACTCCGACAAATAAAAAAGAGGTACGTCGTTTTCTGGGTGCTGCATCGTGGTATAGAAGGTTCATACCCGATTTTAGTACTTTAGCGGCTCCCTTAAATAAATTAACTTCTAACGGCAAAAAGGCTCCACTGTTCACATGGTCGCAAGAGGCGGATGTAGCTTTTAATAAATTAAAAAAATGTTTATCTTCTTCCTCGGTCTTATGTTGTCCCGATTTTGATCAGCCTTTTGAAATACACGCCGATGCTAGTGATTACGGCATTGGAGCTGTACTTTGCCAGGTCAAGGAGGGACAGGAAAGAGTCATAGCCTTTTATAGTAAATCCTTATCGGACCAGGAAAAAAATTACAGTGCTACTGAGCGCGAAGCGCTTGCTGTCTTATCTGCTATCGAACATTGGCGGTGTTATATTGAAAACGGAAAACAATTTATTGTGTACACCGATCATGCTGCTTTGAAATGGTTTTTAAAACTGAACAACCCTACAGGGCGATTAGCCAGGTGGGGAGTTCGTCTTTCCTCTTATAACTTTGAAATAAGACACCGTCGTGGTTCAGATAATATTGTACCAGATTTTCTTTCTCGATCACCTAATATTATGGATATCGATAGTAATCTCCTCCCAGATGGTAGTTCCTTATCTACTAATGACACTTGGTATTTGAATATTTTTAATGGTTGTTCGCAGTCTCCTACATCCTTTGTTGACTATCAAGTGATCAGTAATAAATTATATCGTTTCAAAAAGAGTCTTAATCCTCTTACCAGAGAATTTCAGTGGAAGGAAGTAGTTCCATCTGAACGGAGAAACGAAGTAATACTTCAGAGCCATTCCTCCCCTACGGCGGGTCATATGGGTATTTTCAAAACTTTCAAACGTTTAGCCCTCAATTATTATTGGCCTGGAATGTATTCCGATGTTGTAAAAGCGGTAAATTCTTGTGATAGTTGCATCGCACATAAGCATCAGAATCATGCAACTTTGGGTCTTATGGGTGAACCTAAGTCTTGTTCTAAACCTTTTCAAATGATAAGTATTGATTTGATTGGTCCCTTGCCTCCTACAAGGCAACAGAACAATTTTATTTTTGTCGTTTGTTGTTGTTTCTCAAAATATTGTTTACTTTTCCCTATTAAACGTGCGACTGCTGACGTAATAACTAGAATCTTAGAGGAAAAAGTTTTTCTGGTACATGGTATTCCATCTACCGTAGTACTAGACAATGGCAAACAATTTATAAGCGCAACTTTTAAAAACTTGTTAAGTAAATATAAAATTCCAAATTTACATTACACACCGTTTTATGCACCTCATGTAAATACGGTAGAAAGATATAATAAAACTATAATAACAGCTGTTTCTACGTTCATTTCAAACGATCAACGCATATGGGATACACTTATACCTAAAATTCAGTTCGCAATGAATTGTGCAGTAAACGAAGTAACCGGTTTTACACCATCTATGATCGTATTCGGGCGTGAAATGGTAACCTGTGGTTCTCATTATGTTTCTAGTAAATCTGATACTAATATAATTCATGAGCCACGTGATAGTTATGCTGAGTCACTAGGCTACTTATCCTCTATTTTCGAGAGAGTACAGGCAGCGCTAATAGGTGCACACAAGCGTAATTGTCATTCTTATAATCTTCGCCGTAAAACGGCAGAATTCAATGTTGGTGATATTGTTTGGAAACGTACCTTTTACTTGAGCGATAAGGATAAATATTTTTGTAAAAAACTCGCTCCTAAATTTATTAAATGTAAAATCGTAGCAAAAAAGTCTCCATTAGTGTACAAACTAGCAGATATGTCTGATAAGCCACTTGGCGAATGGCATATAAAGGATATTAAACAAATAAACTATAAACAATAATGGTATAAAAAAAAAAAAAAAAAAAAAAAATTTTTACCCTATGGTTCAGTGGTTAAAATTCTCATTGTCGAATCGGGTATACCATTTTGTTCGCTAATATTCTTCACGCTCATAATTCCTTTAGAATCACATCTACTAATGGTGTCGAATTCTATTATTTTCAACTATACGATGTTGTTCATTCATTCATCTTGAAATGTGTCATGCCTTCTGTGTAGACGCGCACACCCAATACTACTTCGCTAACGCGCTACTTGGTAAACAAGTTGTTATACTTACATTTTTAGTTATATTTAGTTCCGTTAGATAAGAATGAGTTTCAATAATCTTCTTTAATTAGTAAAAATTCAATCTTAATAGGTTGCACGTAGTGTTATTTTTGAATGACATCATGACATTGTTATTGTATTGAATGCGTTTGGCTCGATCACTCCGGTTCTTTTCAATTTTATTTAGGTATCGTAACTTCATATTTTTTCTAGTTATTTTTTTTATATACACTTATTGTTCTGATTTCAGTAAAGCCGGATCGAGCTGCCGGTGCTGCTTAAGAACTGCTTCCTGAGGTCTTCCATGTCAGCCAGGAGCCGAATTTTTTAAGAAAAATTCTGCCCTAACGGAGGGGGTGTGTGACGTCGCAACCGCACGGCCACCGCAACCTCAAGATGCGCCCCCCACTGCAGACCCCTGTGGGGTATATAAAGGACCTGCGTGCGCGTCGCGTCCTTCTTGCCTGCGGTCACCAGCGCCGAGTTAAGTGTTCCTCACTTCGCTGCACCAGGACTTACCAAACCACTTACCTACCTACCAACCTACGCCTTGAGACTACCTTGTATTTAATAGATATAAATATATAGAATAATAATACCTTTGTTAATCTATCGATTGTTTCTATTTATTCTGCCTACCTAACTAGTCATTAGTAGACTACGTTACACCACCCCCTCTCCTTTCGATCCTATCATTGCGGATAAGGATATATCCCGGGAGAGGGTAGGTGGTAGATGAGAGATGTGGTTTGAGCCAACTCTCTGAAACCAGGATGGCATGAACGTTTGCGTCATGAAAAGCCTCAAATAAGTCATTGTAGTGACTAGGTATACTTTGTGCATTCAAGTGGCACACATTCAAGCACTTACTGGGCGTTTGACTGAAAGTTTGCCTAACAAAGTCACCTAAAGTATCAGTAATTGAGGAAAAAACTATCATCAGAGGACAAATTATCGGAATCAACGGCAGATTGATACGAATCGTTATCATCAGAAGACATACAAATATAAATAAAAATATATAAAATAAATAATAAACAATAGTTAAAATAATATTACAATTTTGCACCATATTTCATGACTGCTCAGCTCCTATTAGTCGTAGCGTGATGTTATATAGCCTATAGCCTTCCTCAATTAATAGGCTATATAACAACAAAATAATTTTTCTAATCGGATCAGTAGTTCCTGAGATTAGCGCGTTCAAGCAAAAAAACAAATCTTCAGCTATATAATATTAGTACATATTACTATAGATAAATGCTTAGCAAAGCTAAAATGTGCTCCAATATTACAAGTAATACATAATTTATATTTTAAAGTTACTGTTTAGGAATATCAACAAATAATAACAACGTGAAATATTCAAAACAACATTATCAATACCTTCTATTCTAATATTATTAAGCAGAGTTAGTGTGTGGGTTTGTTTGTACGCGCTAATCTTAAAAACTTCCTAACCCAAATTGCAAATACTTTTTGGATGAATAGCCCATTTCTTGAGGAAAGGTTTTATTTATCTGCCTCAATGCTAGTGGTTAGCGTATGCGCCTCTCACCGCCAGGTCTCGCGTTCGATGCCCGGGTCGGGCAATGTGTTATTCGTGAACATTCCGTCAGGACATTCACAATAGCAGCACGAAGTTGGAACACAGAGTAAACATAACAGGTGAAGTGTGAGTGTTGTACACCTCTGCCACACCCATCTGGCTATTATAGGCGTGATGTTATGTTATGTATGTTATTTTTTTTTAACGGGGAACATTTATTCCTTAGCTTTTTATCATTATGCTAAACGCCACAGGAGCGGCGCAGTGACGTACAAGGCGGGTAAAACCAAAGCTAATCATAGCCTAATAAAGAACTCGACGCGGACAAAGTCGCGCGCAGCCGCTAGTAGTTGTAATATAACATTATGTGCATATCATACCTACTTAATATAAAGTAATTGACGTAAACATATACAGGGTGGATGCAACATGCTACATATATTGAAGAAACTTAAAAAAAAAACACTTTTTACGAACAATTTTTCAAGAGATAGTTTTCAACCCCAGACAGACTCCCCTAAACTTTCAAACTTTAAGGGTGTCAGTCTTGGCAAGTGTTTGCCATTAGTGGGGGTGATATCTATCATTACCAAGGTCAACATGTCAAAGTAAACGCTTTATTCTGTGACGAAACGTTTTTTACAACTTATCTTTTAAATATCGCCCAAAGCCACCGCAAATTCCATATTAAGTGACCGTTTAATATCTATTAGAGGCACAGACAGGGGCACTTTCAGCTTTTATAAAGTGACGCAAGACTGGCAGTCACATACAACGCTTGTGCATTCTTCTTGGTATGCCTGTGCCGGATCCCGCGATGAGCTTGCCGGTTTGCTTGCGTCATGGATGTTTGTTTATTCTGTAATCACTCGACGCAAAAATTCGCTGAAAGGCTCATGTCAAAAAGAAACGCAGTGTGCATGACAAAATACTTATTTATAAACTAGTCCTCATGCCAGTGTGGACTTATGGTATACAGCTCTGGGGCTGTACCAAACCAAGTAACATTCAAATAAATCAAAGGTAATCAAATAAAGTATTAAAGGGAATCGTGAATGCACCCTGGTACATCAGAAATGAGGATCTCCATCGTGACCTGAAGGTGAACCTTATCGGCAGTGTAATACAACAGTATGCTGAAGCTCATGAACGACGACTTCTTCAACACGTGAATGTCGAGGCCATCCAGCTCCTTGACACCACAGAGATAGTTAATAATACGAAACCTTCTGAGCTAGTTTAGTGAAGTGAGTGCTTCAAGTGGTTGAGTGCTACATTAAAAGAACACAAGAACAAAGTGTCATTTCCGATAATAGAGACAATAAGATAGGTGTTAATGGACATATTCTTAGCATAAATTTATTCAGATGCTTAGGTCAAAATTAAATTACTTATTAGTCTTTAGTTTTATATCTAGACTAGATTGTTAACTTTATGAAGTATCTAATTGGTTAGAAAAAAAAACTGTAATCAGAGACTACCATGTTTAATTTAGTTCGCGCCAAATTGGATGAATTCTAGCTTTTTGGAGCACTTTGAGTATGGACGGTTATACGCATACTCGAGGTCCATTTAATTTTACGCCGATGTTTGTCGCTAAGTCGATTCCACCCTGTATGACGTTATGTATCACAGTATACAACGAACACTAATTGCAATACAATAATAAAATCGCGAGTTGTTTGTTTCCTTGTTTGTGTAATGCACGTCTAATAAAATATATTTTTTCGTATTTTTTTGTCAAAGCAGCACTTTTTGGAGGTAAGTTTTTATTTTATTTATTAACCGACGAATGGAAAGGAGGCGGTTCTCTAGTCAACGTGACTGACGTGAAAACAAAACATATTTACTTATAACATTATACATAACTTTTTACTGACTAGTCCGATTTTGACAAATATGTTTAATTCAAAAGAGTATAGAGGGTTTTCCCATGGGGGGATGGCCCACTCAACGTGGCAATACTGTCAGCCTTCTGAACACGTTCCCTGCAGTCGAGGTTGATGCGGAGAAATTCTATGACACCTACCTATAAACTTGTAAATAGTTATTTGTTATTTTTTTATTAACGTATATAAATACTTTTCTATTTCATTTATTACGTGATATATAGTTATGTTGATTAGATGACAAAAATCTAAATTCCGAGAAGTAACATATTTGAATATTTTTTGTTTTTGTCAAGCACTAGAGCCATGGTGGTCTGCACGATGGACCCGAGCGAGCCGCAGCTGCCGCGATTCTTTGCGGGACGCGAAGTCTTCATCACGGGCGCCACGGGGTTCATGGGGAAGGTGAGATTGCCGCTCCCGATTTCCCAATCTCAATACAAATCAGCCAACTGGGCGGGACATACCGCTCCTCTATTTTCGTTACTAACCAAAATTATCCAGAACTGAGTTATAAATGCTATCGATCTTGAAATTTTGACAGCGATGAAATTAACGGAATCTTCAAAAACCCACCTGGACAACAAAGAACTAATTCTTTTGTCGTTACTAAACGTTTTTTTCTTGAAACGATATAGTGTTTATACGAAGTGCGAATCACACTTTCGAATGGACTGCCTCAGTCACAAGAGACTAAGGAAAAGTTTTAATATTTGAAAGTGTATAAAATAATAGAAACACTTTTTCAGTTGCACACCAAGAAAAACATTAGTAAAATGACTTTACGCTTTTGTCCATTTACTCTCATTTTGTTTAAGCTCGGATTCATAACATTTCATAATAAAAAACACAAAAAGTTAACGGAAAAGTGTCATTAGAAAATATTGTAAATTCAATTTTATAGATTATTTACTATTTTGTATCACATACTATCAATCACATCTATCAATTAAGCCCAAAGATGCGTTCAAATAACGACGTATTTTGGCTGTATTAAGGAATAAAGAACATTCTTTTTTAATATTTTCTCTCTCTGGTGTAAAATTTACTTTTTTCAGTTTGTAACAGTTTCGAAATAAAGTTGCGATACAATAGTCACTAGTGCTATGTCGTCTGCGCGTAACGCAAGAGCATGTCATAGCCCGATGGGACGTATCCACCGCCAAGCCCGCGAGAGATCAGGCGCTAGAGTCGCAGGACCAACGGCGCCACGTGACTTAGTTTATTTTTTCTTTTGCGTTAATCTGCGATCAGTCATAGACTATAAGCTAATCTTGAGCGTGCTATGTCGTGTCGAGCGTGTTTTCCACTGGAAGCAGCTACTCCTTATTACTTTCATGGTTTTTTGACTGCTTGGAGAATAACGCGTCTCTTTTTAATCGTGTTTCCTTTTTGCTTGTACGAGATGGACTGCTAGGTTATTAGGATGGTTAGCAAGTCTCTTTTTGTAACTTTCTGTGGTATATCGGATCTCTTCATTTACCGTGTTATAAAAAGCTATGTATTTCTGTACTGGTGCCGTGACTTATTACCTCTTATTTCAATCCCATCAAAACATACATGTGAAATGAGAGCCAAGTTCAATGAATGCATTGTTATTGAATTCTCAGGAAACCTGATGCCGAACTTGGCATCAGGTTTTCGTTTTAAATTAATATTCAAAAGTAATTTCAAATAACATTATCGCCCTCAGTTTTCCTGTTAGTAATAATAAACATGATTTGACATTGGGTAGCATACAAGTTCAAGGCATTATTAGTCAAAACACGCATCGCAATACTATTCATAAATACATATATTATGCAAACGAAGAAATTACGCGTTCACTAATTAAGAAGCGTTATTAATCGTGGAACACCTAGGTGAACCAAGGGTACCGAAAATTAACCGTGGAACACCTAGGTGAACCACTTTGGTGTTCCACGGGTCAGAAAGGGTTATTTTAATTTATTTTATGACGAATAACTTTTTTTTTTTTTTTTTTTTTAGTTTTATTTCTCTTCCAGCTTTAAATAGTTAGGTATGATTTTGTTTTTTTATTAGTTAAAGAACTAATTGTAAGTTAAACAGAATAATAATGTATTTTACATGTTAATAAATTTATTTAATTAATTGAAAAAGATTCATAGAAAGACATTTACAATATAAATGTGTGACACATTGGCCTCTAACTGCGAGCTCTCGGGTTCGATTCTCGGGTTGGGCAAAGTATACTTATTTAGATTTTTTTCGCTAGGAGTCAGTTATGGAGTTGGAGTTGTGTATGGTGGATGGCGATAAGCTTAGCTCTTATCACATGGAACCTAAACATAACAGGTGAAGTGTGTGTGTTCTACACGCTTTACTACCGTTGCGGTGAACATTGCTGACCGCTAGGGGGTACGGTATGGTTATGTGGGACACTCACCTAACTTGGTAGGACTGCAGTAGCCCACAGTCCCACCACTGTGCCCTCTGCTGATGAGAGGGACACGCGGTAGGTTACCATGTCAGAATTCGCCACGGAATATGGTTTTTTGATAAGCTCAGGAAAACACCATCTGCCGGCCCGTTGTGCACCGTCCCTTCAACTGCCGTAATCTACCAGCAGTCAAAGAACACACGGGGAGGTTACGCGCATTCCGTGTTTCACCACACCTTTTGGGTAATATAGGTGTGATTTTATGTTTATGAATTTGTTTTCCAGGTGTTGGTGGAGCGCCTGCTATCGACATGTCCCGACATCGAACGTCTGCATTTACTGATGAGAGACAAGAGAGGGGCGACCTCGCTGAAGAGACTCGCTCAACTCAAGCAATCACAGGTAAAGATAGCATCACGCCTATATTACACTGAAGGGGTAGGCAGAGGAATAACACTCACACTTCACCTGCTAGGACATCTGATGATTGACAAAAGGGAAACGTCCTCGCTGAAGAGACTCACTCAACTCAAACAATCTCTGGTAAAGCAGGCAGGCAGAGGAATAACACTTACATTTCAACTTTCAGCCCCCCTTAAATATTTATTAATTTAAGATTTTCTTTATTTTTTAAGTAAATATATTACTAATATTTTGCTATCATTTCAAGCGTCTACTTGTTACCGTTATCAATATCGAGCTGAAACAAGCAAATAAAATTCATTTGTCGTATTACAGTTATAGTCTGTCCGTCTGTCCGAGGTGACAATTGTGTGTTACGTACGGTCCCTTGTGGTGCTTAAAACGAATTCTTTGCCTCTACGCTCGGACTAAACATTTGTTACAGGAGCCAAAGAGACGCCACAGGCAGCCACAAGCGACTCCTGGATTTGGTTTTTTTTTTACATTAGATAGATTACACTATCCAATGGTCCCAATGACAAGTCCAAATGAATGTAAGTATGTACATTCACTCACACAAGCACACCCAGTCTCAAAACAAATCTTTACGAATCACACAAAGAATAATAATAATTATAAATTGAATTTCATGTGAAACAGTAATTTGGCCACATTTAGCACCTGGAATAGGCAAGCCTGTTTATTCAGGAAACTAGTTAGGAGTTTCATTCACCTTAGATCTTAAAAAAACAAGCATTAAATGTATTAAAAGTAAAATCGACTACATGTTAAGCGTAATGGTAAGGAACCCTTCGTACGCGTGTCCGACTCGCACTTGGCCGGTTTTTTATAGCTGTGTTAATTATTGAACTGTTTGTTTCTAAGCCATGAAAAAATTCTAAGCAAATAGCCAATCATTAAGTAAATTTAATTTAAAACAATAACCTTAACAATAACATTTAAAATTCAAATTCACGCGTATGTTTAAAATAAGTAGATGACATGTTATGCATTCGTTACATTAATCAACATAAATAATTAATTGGTGGTAGATATTGGCAACGCTTGGTCTTACAAAGGAAGCGAGGTGTTACCTAACAAATGTTACCTTTTTATTTTATGTTTTTAAACTGGGAAATGCCTGACGCGCATACCATCGACCCGGGCAGAGTCGCTGGTCATGTCCGAGTTGCACGGACTAAAACCCAGTGTGATCCGTCAACGCGATATGACCGGGTGCCAGGTATCGCTCGCGCGTGGACGCTAGCACCCAGGAAAAGAAATGTTACCTAAGTATAAAATATCATGCCATTACCTCTGGAAGAAATGTTCAGATAATAGATCAGTAGAAAAGGGCATATGGTGTAATACTGTGCAATCCCAGCCACCTCTTATAGGTACAGTAAACGCTCAGAAATCCATAGGCACGCTAAGGATTACATTGCTATGAACGGTACGAGCCCGATACAGCCAGTACACACACTAACGAAGTTGCTTGCGTGTTTAGCAGTTTATAAGATAACACACACTAATGAAATGTTGTCGCATTCGTACTAAACGCGTCATAGTGGCGACCGGTTCTTTGGATTCGCATCTATCTATCATGAGCAGGGAGCTATATCGGGTAAACATTGGGATCACTATCAACTAAATCTGAGTTTGAAGCTTAGTTGATTTGTGGTTGTATTTTGTTTTTACGAAATCATAATAATATTTGTAACATTTTAAGCACAAACTTGTTAGGTATTCATGCTTAAATTGCGATACAATACATGTATACAATACATAAATAGTTACATATTGATATAACAACTAATAAGTTAAATATGTTATTATTATTTAACTATTTACGTATTTTTTTATTTTTATTTTCATTGTTGTAAGGTAGAAATAAAAAAAGTCACGCTGAATGATGATAACAATGTTTATTCGTTTTATCACTACATAGTATAAAACAAAGTCGCTTTCTCTGTCCCTATGTCCCTATGTATGCTTAGATCTTTAAAACTACGCATTGGATTTTGATGCGGTTTTTTTTAAAGAATAGAGTGATTCAAGAGAAAGGTTTTTATGTATAATACATGCATAAATATTATAGTAGATGTAGCGTACGACTGCTGACGCTACAAATGGTACTTAGGCGCAAATGCGCAGTTGCTCGGCTCGGCAGTCGTCTCTCCACATTCACGCCGTTAGGTCATTAGGATTCGTTTATAACATAAGTATATATAACTACTAACCAGTGAATAAAGTATTTAATTAGCACGCAACCTCTATCAATTAACAACAATGAAGACCCCCTACATTGGTGACCCCCGACAATGAATATGTAACCTTCAGAAAATTCGAGAATACCATGTTTTTGGAGTGGATCGGAGCATGCATACCGCAAAACGGACATCGTGGCACGCGCACATGGTCAGCGATTTGGACAGCGCATGTGCGGCGGCTGAGCAGCTTCCGGATAGAAGACACGGAGTAGTATGGAGGTAACCTGCACATATTTCCATGGGAGACGACTCGCCTTGTTCGCTTGGACCAACAAGGCTACTGACCTCGGCAAACAAAACATAATAGAAGCATCTGGACAGACACTACCAGCGGTGAACGACTCGAATATTTGTGGCTGCATTGTTAAGCTTACGATGAAGAAGCAACCAAAGCAGTCCACTGCGGAGTTCGGAGTGTACGAGCGACATGGGGGCAGCCAGGGACGGACGCGTAAGGCGACTGGAGCTAAGTGCGAGGAGACAAACCGCATTAGTCTGAAGGTCGCAGCATACCCTGTGGATCAAGATGGCATGGGACACGGCGGCGGCACTCTGAAAGTACAGTGCGCGCGTCGTATTCGCGTATCACACCAGGGGCGAGGCAGATTCCGCATCGGTGTTGGATGGCGCAACCTGTCATTCTTCAGATATAGGCCCATTTTTCGTGTGTAGTGTACTGGTAGATTTATGAAACTTGTGATTTTGCGTATAATTGTGTTTTTCGTACGAATAGCTCTATAAATTAGCGTCATACGGAAAGTTAAATGTATAAACTGTTTGTACCCTTTATATTGTATAGCGTGATGATAAAAGTTAAAACCCTCATTATAGTTTGTGCTTATAAATTGCGTCAGGCACACCTGCACGGTGTTAAGTTACGAAGTTGTTATCGTGTAAGTCATTTGATCATTTTGATGTGTAAGCAAAAGTGTAGTAGAATTGTTATCGATAAATACTTGAAGGAACATTAGGTCCGTGACACATTTGAATTTTGTTATAATTATTATTGTAAAATTAGATAGTAATTTTTTTTTTGTAATAAAAAATTCTAAAATAAGGGGGGGAGTATTGTAGCGTACGACTGCTGACGCTACAAATGGTACTTAGGCGCAAATGCGCAGTTGCTCGGCTCGGCAGTCGTCTCTCCACATTCACGCCGTTAGGTCATTAGGATTAGTTTATAACATAAGTATATATAACTGGTACCAGTGAATAAAATATATAATTAACACGCAACCTCTATAAATTCAAGTCAACTCAAGAACCCCCTACAGTAGAGAAAAGCCGAGAAATTTAAAGATTTGTAATGTGATGTCGTAACAAACATATTTTTCTGCGCTTACATTGCAAACATTGGCTAACCCTTACAAGATAGATCATATTTATGTACTACGGAATTGTATATCTTAAAAAGATGAATAAAAAGTCCGCGACAGCATATGTTTATCTCCTAAGGATAACAGTAACCATTTTTATTTTTGACATATTACAAAAAAAATATGGGTTCTTTGCCAAGCTATTTTAAACGATACAGTATCATTCGTTATCCAATTAAATACATTAGATACGTTGTGCATTTAATGTAGATCAAAATTGCCTTTTACAGCATTTGTGTAGCCGTGCGAAGCCGGGGCGGGTCACTAGTTTATTTATACAATTAATAAACTTTTAAGAGCATTGTGACGTCACATTCCTACCTAAATAAAAAAAAGTGCCCTTGTAACCGTTTATAAGATTTTTGATTAATATAATAACTAATAAATTAAATATGTTATTATTATTAAACTACTTACGTTATTTTTTATTGTCATTGTTGTAAGGTAGAAATAAAAAAGTTATGTTGAATGATGGTAAAAATGTTTATTCGTTATATTTATTTATACAATTAATACATTTTAAAGAGAATTGTGACGTCACATTCCTACCTAAATAAAAAAGTGCCCTTGTAACCGTTTATAAGATTTTTTATTGTAACCCACTTAGTCAATTCATAACATTGATAATACAAATATTACTAAATTGATTCACAATGACAACAAGGACAGGATGTTCTAATAACAAAAATATAATTGTTGATACCCACTTATAATAGGTATTGGTATACAGCAGCGTTTATTGAAGACTAATATTATGATTTACACTTTATGACAATGTTTTTTTTAATGTAACGTCACAATAAATGTATTGAGGTTACAGCTTGTCTTGACGAAAAGAAGAAGGAAACTAAACCTCCATTGAAGATCATTAAATATTTACAGAAGTGCTAATATTCAGTTACAGCGTCTTATTAGTAAAACCAAAACATCTTAAATTAATCTTAAATAATTATAACATTATTAATATTTTGTATAACCCCCATTATTTTCAATGCAGTCAAGTAGACGTTTGCGCATGGACCCTACAATATTAGCACATATACTGGTTCCTCTTAAGTTTTCCCACACTTCCATGCAATTGCCTTTCATCCCGTGACTCCCACCTTTGCACCATCAAACCCCATACATTTTATATATATTTACAAATGTGTGAACAAAGTGAACAAGATAAAGAATACTATAACCCATTCCTTCTAATCGAGTAAAAACTTCAAAAAGTATAAAAGTAACCAAGTGAGATTTGAACATGCGGTGAAGTGATATACGCATCTAACTGCATGCCTTAACCGCTCGGCCATCTTGTCACTTACATTGTAGATGAAATTATGAAATACAATTATTTGTTAACAACATGTGTCTATTTCTTGGAAATAGAAGGTCGTAAGTCAAACTACACTTCAAACTATTGCCTTTTGAGATTGCTTATGGACTTTTGGTCGCGGCTGTACCTTATACCTTGGTGTGTATTTAGTAAATTAGGTAGAAAACTTAATTGATACCTACCTTATGGGAAAAATACATACATACATTCATTTCACACACACAGAGCACACCCAGAGTCAGAACAATTTTTTGCGGATCACACAAAGATTTGTCCTGGTGTGAGGTCAACCCACAACACCAGCGCAATTGAAAGCGGCGAGGCGACCGCTTTAACCACTACACCAACCGTGCACTCAATCAATTCTATTCAATATATGTGGTGATACATTCTTGATTTCCCGCAGGTATTCGACAGTCTCCGCGCCCGCGCGCCGCACCAGCTCGACAAGGTGGTGTCAGTAATCGGTGACGTCACGCTGCCGCGTCTCGGGCTTGACGCTGACGACATGGAGAAGCTCAAGGAGGTGAGCATATCTCATCAGCTGCCCTCTCAGCACGGCAAGTGAGTTTTGACATTTCGATACGACTGTGATGTAATTTATAAAATATTAAAGTTGAAAAATTAAGAATCCAGCAGGACTCGAACCTGCACCCCCTGGGTATACGCCCCAAGTGCTTTGCCAATTCAGCTATGGATTCGTATGCTAAGTAGCAAAGCTAAAATTTGCTTTAAAAATATTACAAGTATTTGACTGTGATGTAGTTAATTGCAGAGATACAAGATTTCAAGATGTATGATTCCAGAGATAAAGAAAATCGACGGTTATACTTTGCAACAATTGGACTGTCAAATTTCATGGAACATTTTCCCCGGGCCGGGTAAACGCTGTCAACACCCATACATTTCTATACTTTGAGGTGAATTTTACCTGGAACGCGCAGCTCTGCTCGCGCAGTGGGAATTATGTCATTTAGAACTTATAGTTGTCTCTAGTGAAATGATACTCTCTGGTTATTTCTCACAGGAACGTCATTTTCTTTGGTCTTTTGACATTGCTTTGTCTCAGTCGTATCGAAATGTCATGATTCCAAGCTATGCGTGCTAAGAGACAAAATTAAAAAAGTCTTTAACGTGTCGAGTCTTGCACTGTCTAATACTACCACACGGGACAAATCTTTGTGTCATCCGCAAACATTTGTTCCGACTCTGGGTTTGCTTTGTGTTTGTGAAAAGTATGTTTTTTGTGGGGGTCGAAAATACAATAAATAGGAATTAAATATTCTTACCCCACCAAGCAGCTTTATTCTAGAAACCTGTAAATTCGTCAGAAAATATAAAGATTTTTCGCCAAAAGGGAAGATAAAAACAAAAACAAACCAAGACATGAAGACAGATAACATTTACCAACTTGCAGATTAAAATTACATTCAATCGGTCCTTATGTTATGTCTATAAAACATTATAATAAACAACAAGAGTACATACAAAAGGAAGAAAAAGACAGCACATTTGTAAAAAAATTAAAGGAAAATTTATTTGAAAAATTCTACAACCACATAAATGAATATATTTAAATGAGACTACATGAACGTTAAAAAAAAATAATAATACCATAGACTTATGTACTCTATGAATAATACATATAAACCATATTTTAATTATTCACCCTCAACAATTAGTAGCTTGTTATATTATTTTTAATGATTTATTATTTCATACATGTTTTCGATTAATTATAAGTATGATAATTATGTATTTAAAGCCAAAAAAATCAATATGACATAATTGTATAACTTCTCATAAGATACCATTTTAAAATTGAAATATTTTTGCTTTGATTAGAGATTATTTCCTCTGAGTATTTTTGTTATAAAAACAAAGAGCTCTTTCTTCCTCTCTGCTACTTTTGCCGTGCCTGTCGGGGTCCATGATTGACACTGAACCTATTTATAAGATCGTTGTTTATTTATGAGTGATGATCAAATCAAATCAATTGGCGCTTGAACACGTCAAAATATATTAAATTAAAATAAAGCAACTATTTTTATTTATTTTTTATTTACATAACCAAGAATTTACAATAAATAAATGAAATAAAATAAAATAATAAATTACATTATGCGTCATAAAATTCCTCTGCATCGCTGTCCACAGCGGATACCGTGGCCAGAAGGCTGGCGGCATTGCCACGTTGAATGGCAATGCTTATTCACTGGGCGAAGTACAAACCAGCCTTCTGGTCGCGGGATTAGGCGTTTTGCTATATCTTTAAATAAAGCCTAAGCACTTGGACCCCATGGTCCTAAAGTTCCAACCCCAAAAGTCTATTGAACTAATTAAATTATAATACTTATTGCAATAAAATGATTTGACACCAGAGCTTAGATAGACTTTAATGTAACAATTTAAATCAATCCAAGTACCAGCTGCGATGGGTATTGCATCATGAGAAGAGCTGGTGAAAAACTCCATCTTTTTAAATTCATTGTATGAATTTTATTATTGTTTGTTTTTTGACAATAATTCTTTGTGTAAGTTAGTTGTCGATGTTGTTTTAGGTGTCAGTGATATTCCACAACGCGGCGACGGTGAAGTTCTTGGAGCCGCTGGCGGACGCGGTGGCGCACAACGTCACGTCCGTGCTGCAGCTCATGGACATTTGTGATCAACTGCACAAGCTTGAGGTGAGGACCTCACTCTCTCACCCACAATTCTCAAGAACAGCTACCCAGCCACAGAGATGGGTGCAAGACTAATTTACGCTTGTTTCATCTCTGCACCCTGGGTTATCACGAAACATTTTTTGGACAGGACAAGAAGTCAATAACCTAGTACTTTTGGGCCTCTGAGGTTCTTCATCTTTAAACTTCACGTGGTCAACAAAATTGCTTGGCGGTAAGCTGTCTGACCTGATTATCAATCTTTTAATTGTTCATGATCATCATCATTATTAGCCGAGGAACGTCCACTGCAGGATTTAGGCCTCACCAATCGATTTCCACAGCGCGCGGTTTTTGGCCGACTGAAACCAACGGCTTCCCGCGATCTTGACAAGATCGTCCTTCCATCTAGCGGGCGGCCGTCCCACGCTGCGTTCGCCAGTTCGTGGCTACCGCTCTAGGACTTTTTTGCTCCAACTGAAATTTTTTAATTGTTACAGAGTATCTCGTTTACTACATACTACAAACTCGTCTCAACGTCCGTTGTATAATGTACATAACAATATTCCTTCAGGTGCTGGTGCACGTGTCCACGGCGATGGTAAACTGCGACCTGGCCAACATCGAGGAGCGCGTGTACGACGCTCCGGTGGACCTGGAGCACGTTATGGCATTGCTGAAGGCGCTGCCCAAGGATATCCTGCAAGATGTCACTCCTAGGTAAACTGTAAAACGCTCATGCTAGAAAGAAGTTTTAGTCACTGTCTGTCGTATCATATGCCATAAATACTACTAAATTCCGATAAGAAAATTTGATTATAACGTAAATATCGATATAGTTACGTTGTCTTTTGACGTTTCTATGATGATAACTTTTTTATGATGAAAGGCAAGCGTTTAACTACGATCTGTCCCGATGGCAAGTGATGATGCAGGCTACGGTGGAGCACGCGTCCCGAAGAGATATCTATTCACTCGCTTCGAAGACGCCTAAATCCAGTCGAAATGTCATTCAATGTGTTGCTAATCCAGTTTTTAATTATATTGCATTTGATTGGCATGAGAGGTCATCCTACTAGAAAAATTAAAATTTATGATGAATAATAAATGAAAACCTTAATGTAGGTATAGTTTGTGACCGATGCTATAATCGACTTAGTTTTAAGAATTATTGTATTACTATAATTTGCATGTCAATATTATTAGACAAAGATGTGTTGATCGCTAATCATATTTGTAATATCTTATGTACCTACCACATTTTACTGCAAATAAAGACTATTCTATTCTATTCTAGGAGCCAGAATTATGACAAATCTTGTAAAAAGACAGGCCGTTCGGGAAGATATATATACAATAGGTGTGACGTGAAATATTTAAACATTTGCACAATTTCTATTCAGATTGTTGCACCCGAAGCCAAACACGTACGTATTCACAAAAGCTCTGGCGGAGGTGGAACTGCAGCGAAGGACGAACAGGAGATACTCCGTCGCCATTTTCAGACCTTCCATCGGTGAGAAAACTCTATTGAATCACTCCATAATTCTAAATAGCTTAAAAAACCTGCAAAATACGAGTCGGATTCGCGCACGAAGGGTTCCGTACTATTATCTGTAAAAACGGAAACACTTTTTTGTTTTATTGGAGCCTCCTTAAATATTAATTTTATTCGGCATTTTATTTTTTGTTATAGCGGCAACGGTTATCTGTGAAAACTTCAACTGACCAGCTATCGCGGTTCATGAGATACAGCCTGGTGACGGACGGACAGAAAGCTTAGTTATAGTATCCTATAAATTAAGTCGTTGCGCCTGATTTACGCTTCTTCGCAGACCTTTTACCATCTAAGCAACAGATTTTGATGCAGTTTTCACCAAAAGATAGACAATAGATTAACGTGATAAAAAAATTATTTACCTTTCGGTGCGTGACGTTTCAGCAAGCAGACTGATGCAGTAGCGCCCCGGCTCCGTTCGTGAGGTTGATGATTTTTTAAAAACCACCCTCACTTTTATTGGTTTTAAATTTTTCGATGTACCTCCGCCACACACTTCACTATCGAGTCCAGTTTATGAGAGTTCGTTGATTCAATGCCCGCAAAAGTATAAAAGTTATTATAAAATATATAAAGACATCCTTAAACGTTCAACGATCCCTCTTTCAGTGGTATCATCAGACCGCTGGCCGCTGCCGGGCTGGGTGGAAGGGCTCTCGGGGGCGACGGGCGTGCTGGTGGGTACGGGCCAGGGCGTGCTCCGTGCGTTTCCTCTGGACTACGACATGAGAGCCGACCTCATCCCCGTGGACGTCGTCATCGATGACATGCTCGCCGTGGCGTGGGAGACTGCTGTTGATAGGTGAGTGTGCGTGAAAGTACATTCGAGCCAGGCATATTCGAGGGTTATGTTGTAGAGGAACGGGGTGTTATGCTCCTCCACCACAAAGTGAGGATCCTCCGACCAGGCTCGGTGGTATTTCCTGGCGGACTCCTAACCAACGGTAGCGTTTTGGAAGAAGTATTTATAAATACTTGCTGAGAACATTTCGATATCACGATTCAGCGCTCTATGAAATTTGTGACGTGTGTGTGTCACTTCTTGACGTTGTCAATATATAATTATGTGCGGATACCGCCACAATTTGTATCCTGGCAAGTTCTCATCTAGTCTGTACCTTACAATATAGCTTGTGTTTCACCACTCGTCAGGTTGGAGCACGTCCGCGTGTACCACTGCAGCTCGATGGAGAATCCGGTGTCTTGGCGCCAGTTCCACAGGCGAGTCATGCGCGTCGTGCTAGAGCGGCCCTTCGACAACATCTTCTACTACCCCTTCGCATACGGAATTAAGAATAAGTAAATATTTCTCATTGATTATTTTTATAGCATTTAGCTATGCTTAGCAAATTATACCAAGAAACCGTTGAAAAACGTCACAAAATGACGTAACAAACAGTTGAGAAATTTATGAACCTGGCAAGAGGTGACCGTAGCTGATTGGGTAAAGCAGCTGCCGGGTGTGCAGAAAGTTGCAGGTTCGAATCCTGCCGGTCCCATTTTTTTTTTTCAACTGTTTCTTAGTATAAGTAATTATTATTTTATATAATGTCACGCCTTTATTATCCAGCCCCCTTAGCACGGTTACCACTCGTGACACTTTGATGCGACAATGACGTTAATGGCAACGTTAATTTCTTTATCTTTTGAAGTTTCTATGTTGATAACTACGTCATAGTCGAATCGAAATATCAAAAGCCGCAAGCCGTGCCAAGGGGAATTAAAGTACACTAATTTTAGCAGTTAAGTTGTTGCCTTTAATAAATGCTTGTATGTTACAGATTTCACTACAAATTCGTGGAGGTAATGTTCCAGACGGTTCCCTGTTACATCATGGAGTACATCCTCAAGGTTTTCAGAGTTAAAACATCGTAAGTGTCTTGAATTACTAGCTCGAGCCCGCGGCCCCGCCTGCGTGGTGCGTCTACGCACGCCCACGGCCTTTTCTCAGACATACCAAATACAACAAAAAGAAACATGAAAATTTATCAACTCAGGAGGGTATAGCAGAGGTGTATGAACACAACCACACTTCACAAGCCCAGATCGCGTGCTGCTCCTGAACAACACTTCTCCCGACCCGGGCATCGAACCTCCCGAATCATCAGTTGCATACGCTAACCACTAGACCAACGGTGCTTATACTTCTTTGGTGTCGGAACCCTTTAGATAAGCAAAACTTTGGACGGAGTTCTAAAAGCCGATGGGGACCACAATGGACCCGGCACTCAGTGCTCAGGGAGAAGACTAACAAGGTATAGAAAGGTATAGATGAAATCTAAGATTAAGGTGGTAGTGAAGTTAGCTGCAGGTACTTCGACCACTCATCGGGCACTCCCGTGACTATTTATTTGCGGCCAACTTCAAAACCGTTCTTTGATTTTATCAAAAACATTTGTTTTCAGAATAAGCCTCTCAAAAGCCGCGGACCGCATTAGCTCCATGAACTCCGTGCTCCGATTCTTCGCGTGTCAGGAGTTCAACTTCCGGGTGGACAACATGAGGAGACTCGTGGACCGGCTCAGGGAGACTGACGGGAGACTCTACCACTTCGATGTCAAGGATGTTAAGTGAGGATACTTTTGATTTAACATGTCTGCACGTGTGATGCAGTGGTTTAAACGGTCGCCTCGCCGCTCTCCACAGCACAGATGTTGTGGGTTCAATCCCCACATGGGACAAATGTTTGTGTGATTCGCAAAGATTAGTTCTGAGACTGGGTGTACTTGTGTGAGTGAATGTGTGTATTTGGCCTTGTCATTGGGACCATTGGATAGTGTAATTGCTTCTGGCGTTTATTCTAGTGTAAAAAATCCAAATGATATTGTATTAATACCCAGAAAGGTGTAGTAGAGAGTATAGCACCCACACTGCACCTATTATATTTAGGCCCCATGTGGGATGAACCTATTGCCATCTGAATATCTACTGAGAATTTGCCGAGGGATAAATCCCAAACAAAACTGTTGCCCGAGCAGAGAACCGAAGCCGGACCTTACGTAAGCGGTTGCATGACACTATCCATAGACAGTCGAGTCCTGAATAAAGTTTAGCAGCCCCTTTAGCACGGCATGCTACTCTTGACATTACGATTCGACTATTATAAAAAAAAAAACCGGCCAAGTGCGTGTCGGGCCACGCGCAATAGGGTTCCGTAGCTAGTCGTAACAACATTAAACGTACCGATTACCGACAAATAGCCAAAATACCAACATTTTTTCGCCAGCAAAAATAACTTTGTATTTCATAGTGTTTTATGGAATTTGTATTAATAACAAAGTTATAATTTGCGGTTTTTTTAAAAGTGCCATATCTCAAAAACTGAAGACTGTATCTCATTCAAAACAATTTTGGTTGAAAGTTTTTATTAAGATCTATAATATATATATTTTTTAGATTTTTCACTCCTGTGGTTTAAAAGTTAGAGGGGGGGGGACACTCATTTTAGCACTTTGAAAGTGTCTATCTTTGGAACAATTGACATTGAAAAAAAATGGTTCTAGAAACCTCAATGTAATTTTTAAAGACCTATCTATAGACACCCTACACGTATAGGTAGAATGAAAAAAAAATAAAATTGTTTCAGTTCAATGTATGGGGAGCCCCCTCTAATATTAATATTTATTTTTTTTAATGTAAAAATCGTAAAGCGGTTAACAGAATACATCTACCTACTTAGTTTCAATTGTGTAGTCCTAATAGTTTCGGAATAAAGTGGCTGTGACATACGGACGGACGGACAGACAGACAGACAGACATGACGAATTTATAAGGGTTCCGTTTTTTGCCATTCGGCTACGGAACCCTAAAAAATATAATTATGTTCAAAACTATTTTTCTTTTTTTTGCGTGTCAATGGAAAACACGTATAATATTAAATTTTGTGTGACCAAAACTTTGCCAAAGAACGTCATTATCGGAGGGGCTCCTCAGGTCGTCTATGGTACAGGTGGTGGGACATGAAGGGTATGTAAGAAGGTGAGCCATCGTTTGTGGACTGGCACCGCTTTCACAATCGGCGAAGTCTGCATAACCCCACCTCGCTAAGTTTAAAAACTATTACTCGACTACGTAGAATGGAGGAAACACGAAAATATTTTAGGTAGAAATTCAGAAATTCAAATATTTTAATCTTACTATTTATTTATTGCTTATCCTTTTAAAACGTCACTACCAGTGGCGGCTGGTAGGTAATCGAACTGGTGGTTCACTTTACTTGCTCACTTAGTATTAGGAAAAGGAAATGCTTTGGATATTGCTTCTTTAAACAGAATCTAGCTGATTACGAATGTTGACCGTGCCTAACACAGACAAACTCATCACATTTTGTAGTGTACTTGCGAAGAATCATGTTTTTTTATTTTTTCACTCAAATGCGTCAAATCCTTAATTGCGGTTTCTGTCCAAATCGATTCTCCGCCAAAAATAATGCAAGGAAAACAAAAGAATGCATTGAGACGCTCACATCCACACAGCTATTTCTTTCTATTATACATTTCACTTTTAAAACTTCGCGTAAATGCTTTATTTTTCGATTTTCACTCTTGTAACTTTATGTCGACTTTATTTTGAAAAGTTTTGTTAATATAATCAATGTTTAAACTCATTTTCAATCACAACACACACTGTATTCACAGTACAGAATAGAACAAAAACAAAAAACAATTACCGCGTCACAGATACAGAGAAATTAATGATAACAAGAGAGTGTCAAATCAAATATCATTGTCGTTTCCCGCCGAACGGACAAGGCCGGCCGCGCGGCCGGCCGACGGTTTTCGGCGATCCTCGGGGGCTCTCGGCAATCTTCGGTTCGCTCGTGCGGCGCTCGAAAACCGACTTATTACTCGGTACTTTTCTATGAACTATCTTTTATTTCACGCGTCGAGCGTATTAGCTCACAGTTCATACAAGTTGTATTAGCAGTCCTCGTGCGCTCGCCGCAGCGCACGAGCTTATTTAGATAAGCAAGGCGCTTTTATTTTTTCGTCAATCGTTATAATCGGATTTTTCTTTTGTTATATTATGTTTTAGTAGGTATGTATGTTTAAGAAAAAATATTAAAATGGTAATTTTAAACAAAAAGATGAAGAATTATTATGTAATTTTTAAATCTTTGAAATTGGTGGTTCAGCGCACGAGCGCACTTAAGGTACAGCCGCCACTGGTCACTACATAGTATAAAACAAAGTCGCTTTCTCTGTCCCTATGTCCCTTCACACAGGTGAAGTCCAATCCGCACTTGGCCAGGGCCTAACCCTTCTCATCATGAGAAGAGGCCCGAGCCCAGCAGTGGGACATGTATCAGATACAGGGCTGCTATTATTATTTTTTTAATAATTTCCGTGTGTCAGTTGGGACGAGCACACCTTGAACTTCATGCTGGGCGCGCGTCGCTTCGTCATGAAGCAGAAAGACGAAGGACTGCCGGCTGCCCACGCGCATCTACGAAGGTAACTTGCTATTTATTGCTTGAATATTTATTTATTTATTATTTATTTACCACAGCTTAAACTATCTTAACAGGCACTTAAACCTAATGCGATAGATAAGAATATATAAATGAATATAATAAATTTAAATTATTATATAGTACTTAAATATAATATCACCTGAAATATACACTCAAAATAAAAAAAAACTACTGAGGTGTCAAGGGACACCCGGATGTTTCCAGTTCCTTTCGATTAATTAGTAAAGAAATTTTTATTTTTCTAAGTTATAAAAAAAATATTTTTTTAAGTTATAATAATATTTTTTTTTTTATCTTTTTTTTTCTATAAGCGAGAGAGAGAGACAGACACAGAAAAATGCGCACGCCGCAGGGCGTGCGCATTTTCTCTCTGTGTGTCTGATCTGATGATGTAGCACCGTAGCTGTAACGTAGCATATAATTACTACGCCGCTACGAGAATTGCTACGAAATGTGTCGTTACACATTTGTTCCGTCTAGTCCCCTTTCGCAACGCGCGATAAGGAACTTTGTTCCAATACAGCAGGTAAATAAGTTATCTGACTTCAGCGTGGATATTCGCAGCTCAAATCAAACATATTTTGATATTTTTTTCACTTTTTGTCGCATAATTTTTGTTTAGCACAACACGTTACGCATAGTTTTTTTCGCCATAACAGTCATTTGGCATAACAAAAAATTATTTTCAGATTTTGATCGAAGCATACATTTTTCCGTTTGCCTACAGATTGCGCTTCGTCCACAACTGCATGAAGCTCCTACTGGCGTACCTTTGCTACAAGTTCACACGATCTCTCGCACCGACTGCGCTCAAATTGAGCAACATAGTGTATAGCAATGTTCTCCAACAAAGATTTGTGAAGAAAATTCACACTCAATACTTATCGAAGCTCGTAGTGTAGAGGAACGGGTGTGGTTTTACTCCACCACAAAGGGAGGATCCTCCGACCAGGCTCGGTGGAATTGCCTGACGGACAGCCGTGCAACGGTAGCGTCTTGGATGTTTTATTATATGCACTCGCTGCGAACACTTTGTTATCGCCATTCAGCGCTCTTTGACATTTATAATAAATATTTTACAACTCTGACACAACGTCATCTAGTCCCAAACTAAGCAGAGCTTGTAATATGGGTACTAAAATAACTGACACTAATACATATATATATATATATATATATACTTTTCTTTTGTAAATACATACTTATTATACATAGAAACACCCAGACTAAGACAAACCCCATGTTCATGCACACAAAGATTTGTCTTAAGTGGGAATCGAACCCACGACCTCGGCGTCGCAGGCAGGTACACTACCCACACCGCCATCCGGTCGTCCATTTATGACAAGTGTCATTACTGTTTTGTATCATGCGCCATTCTTCATGTCATTCGGCATTGCCTCGTTGGATGGCAATGCTGATCCTTTGACCAATACATTTACTGGTGGTGGTAGAGCTCTTGTGAATGAGCTCGAGGGCGGCAGCACCACCGTCTCACCTTTAACCTACCGCCAAATAGTAGTGCTTACATTACTGTGTTCCGGTTGGGTGGTGAGATCAGGCCATGAAATAACCGGCACATGAGGCATAACACCGTAGTCCTTAGCTGCAGCGACGCATCTATAATCTGCTTTTGTGGATTGTTGATGTCCATGGGCTGTACTCCACTTACCATCAGGTGGACTACACGTTCGTTCGCTGTGGGCGTAGAATAAAAAAAATTAAAAAATACAAGGTAGAAACCAGCCTGCTGGTCACGTGAAGAGTCAACTAAACGTTTGGTTAATTCTGTACATGATGATGCGATTATTTTGTATACCATGTTTGCCATCATTGAAAATGCTATAATTTCATATACCATAATGTTTGCTTTAATTTTTATTTATTGATAATGTTAATATTATTATGTACAATTTGAATTTCTATTTTACTAATTTAATTTAATCTAATATTGCTAATTAATTTTAAATTTTAACTGTATTATTATTTTTAACACGCTTATATTAGCTTCACCTGTATGTTTGTTTGTTTGTTTGTTTGTATGTAACCGACTCCTTTGGACTCGATTTTGACCCACTTTAAACGGACAGATTTCATTCAAATTTTGCACACCTGTCAAAGATCGATGACAATGCAATAATTCGATAAAAAAAAATAAAAAAAAATAAAAAAAAAAAAAAAAAAAAAAAAAAAAACGCTCTTATAAATAAACCAAACTAAAAAGTAGAAAATAAATAATAGTTTAAAAAAACTAAAAAACACGCTTTTAAAGTACTTCTAACTAAAAAGTGAAAAATAATTCCTAATATAAGCTGAAAAAAGCGTGGGGCGCTCTGTGCCATATTTTTCGTCTATCGAGCAACCCACGCTTTTTTCAGCTTATATTAGGAATTATTTTTCACTTTTTAGTTAGAAGTACTTTAAAAGCGTGTTTTTTAGTTTTTTTAAACTATTATTTATTAATATATGACTATTTTAAGGTGTACGTTCTTGTTATTCTTATTTATTTGTAATATTATAATCTGATTGTAATTGTATAATGGACTATGTCTGAAATAAATAAGAAAAAAAAAAAATATATTTGCTATATTTCACTAGCAATAACGGTTTAGTTTTATGTAAGAAAAAGTGAATAGTTTTAATAAGTAGGTAGTTATCTATCTTTGTATAAGCATTTTGTGTATACACCACTTTTAATAAGCTATAGGTGATTATTTGTTGAAAATTACGTGTGAATTATATCTGCTTATTTATAATTATGCTTTTCCGTAATATGTTGAATTCTAAAGTAACTGTTTTTGTCTGTATTTGGCCTAACTACTGAATCGATATTGATGCAATTTGGCATGGAGATAGTTCCCAAGACCAGAGGAATGACAGGCATATACCGACACACCTACCACGCAGGCAGAGCCACGGGCAGAAGCTAGACCTACTAATATTATAAAGATGAGCGGCCGTGGCGTAATAGATATGGCATCGGCCTTACGATCGAGAGGTCGCGGGTTTGAATCCTGGCCACCCACGGACGTAAACTTCTTCCTAACACAAGCGAGCTAAGCTTAGCGGCAGGGGATTAACAAAATACTTGTAATTTGTATTTGCATTTGTAGTATGCTTCTTATTGGAAAAAAAGGGAAGATGTGATTTTTCTTTGTTTGTTTGCTACAACATAACTCAGAAACAACTAGACTGAAATAAAACAGCGATATAATTAGTAATATTATTTATTTCCAATTCCATGTTCAATTATTTCTATAATATATATATTATTATGAATCTTGTTGTCTCGGGGGCAAGCAGACAGCGCACAGGACAAGTTGCCATTCAATCTAACAATTCTGGACATTCTTCTGTAGTCGTATATAGTTCTGTGCATCTCTTTCTCTCCATTTTAATGTGAAAAAGACAGATTATTTATAAACTGTAGTCCACCTCATTTTGGTGATCACAAGGCCCAGTTCCACAAGCGTCAGATAAACCTATTGGTTTTAATCTGATTGTAAGCAGTTACCGTAGCGTAATTACTTTTGAGTATCTGACGGTGTCGTTTTTTACATGTTAGGAGCTAACAAGAGGTGAGGTATGGAGTGGCGGGAGGAGACAATTTGGCCATCTTGAAGCTCACGAGTAGTACATACAGAAAAACCTCCTTTTTAAAAGCGGTTAAAAAGAGATGCACAGACTAAACTTCAATGTAAGCACAACTAAATGTCCACTAATTATGTACATAACATCACGCCTGCATCCTACAGCGGTGCGACAGAGGTGTATTACACTTCTGTACCCCAAAGGAACAAGCTTTTTGCATTTATCAGGTTTCTTACAAGTGGTGGAGCTTCATTAAACGATATCATCACGCCTTTACTACCTAGAAGGGTGTTTCAGAAGTGTATAACACCCACATATTTACTCCGTACTGCTTTTGAGATTTTTCTGACGGAAAATCTCAAATTTTGTTCGACCCGGGAATCGAACCCGAGACCTGGCATTGAGAGGCGCAAACGCTAACCACTAGACCAACGATGCAGTCATAACTGGTTTTAAATAGTAGTACATATTTATTCCTGTGTTCCGGTTTGGTGTTAAAAGTAAAATTGTACGGCCGGTTTCGGTGCTCCACCGACGGTCGGTGCGTACCATCGGTGCGTCGGTGAAGAACAGTAGAGTATTCTTTATTGTTCACCAAATATATACATTTTGACAATAGATACAACGCGGTTATTAGCCGACTTAGCCACGAGCTTCTCGTGGTCAACAGAATAAAAAAAGGATCCATACCGGAACACAGTACAGACTATTTGACGGTAGGTGAAAGGTGGGACGGTGTCCCTCGATCTCGTTCACAAGAGCTCTACCAACATCAGTAAAACAGGCACTGTGACTTCATCAAGCGATGAATCTAATGATACAAAGAATCAACTAACATTTAAGATGTTTCCAGACTGCTGCACCGTCGTCAGAACGTACGGTCGGTCCTGACCGCCAGTTTGTATTATTCAATGTTCTGACCATCATACTGACCGGACTGTTGGTCTGCAGACATGCGTACGGACGGTCCGTACGATCGGTGCAGCACTGACTGACCGTACGCTTGTTTTAGCGAATGATTGTTGTCTGGGAGCATTTTATTGCAATTTTGAACCTTAACAACGAACTAATAAAGTACAAATCGATTTATTAACAAATCTATGAACATTGGCAACAAGTATTAAGGAGCTCCCACACAGGCGCGTTGCTATCGGGCGACAATACCAGATGCTTCATTGCGATGATTTTACTCCTTTATTTTCCGCCTGAAGTGTTAGATATTGCAACCTTATATACTATGGACTAATTAATTATAAGTATAAATTTAATTCCATAGCAATATTTAAGTTTATTTGCCCTCCATAACCATTTTAGCCATAATATTGTTTTGGTTGCTATAACTTACACATAGAATTATTGTAAAAAAAAACAAACAAATATTGCATGAATTATTAGAAAAGATGGTGCACATGAGTTTCTCACCAGCTCTTCTCATGATGCAATACCCATCGGAGCTGGTACTTAGATTGATTTTAATTCAAATCTCTAAGTTTGAATTAAAGTCAATCTAAGCTCCGGTGTGAAATCATCTTATTGCAATAAGTATTATAAATTAATTAGTTGTTTTATTTTAATTTTATATTTTTTGTATTTTGATGTTTGATATGACGTGTTCAAGCGCCCATTATAATAATAATAATAATAATATTCATTTATTTCAGACCCAAAGATCCATATAGTGTTAGTAAACATTGGAGCCCATGGAAATAAATGATTTGATTTGACATAAAGTACTAAAAACAATAATCGCAATACCACATCCGGTATTATCGACGATAATAACGCTTCTGTGTGAGAGAGCCTTTACGTTATTTAATAGAAAGCTTTTAATATTATTATTCCTTTGAGTACATAACATCGCGCCTATATTACTCAGAAGGGTGTGTCCAGAGTTGTAAAAAAAAAAAAAAAAAAAAAAAAAGTAACACTCACATTTCTTTAGATTTTAGGTGCCATGCCACGCGATAGGGGGTGCTCACCCCCAACGCCATCTACCGGGAATTTACTAACATTATAAATTCAAAAGTCATGTCTGTCTGATGCGCTTTCACAGCCAAACGACTAAACCAATCTTGATGATATTCGGTACGGAGATAGATGAGACCCTGGATACGTACATAGGCTACAAGCGGAGCCGCCAAATATGTAGCGAAACGATATGCTTTTATTATAGATATAATCAAACATCTAGGCGTAATGAAGCGGCCGGAAATCGGTCACGTTTTGCCATGCGTGACTGCCCCTTTCGCTTCGATGATGTGCAGAAACATCCTTATGCCATCCTTACAACCGTCTAGATGATTGATTTTACTTATACACAAGCATCGCTTAAAAAAAAAGAAATAATAACTTCAAAAGCTCACTATAATAACACATAACTTAAATATGTTTAGTACTTGTACAAGTTAGATTGCGTTGTATTACACATTACCCTAATATTGACAAAATTGTATGAAAGTAGTAACGTTCATTATTACTATGACTTGGAAGACTCGACCTGCACAAGTACACGCCATATTTTGACACTACATTCCTGATTTTTGACGATCGGTGCCGGATTTCTAACGATCGGTGTCTGATTTCTGACGATCGGTGTCGGATTTCTGACGAACGGTGTATCGAAGTTTTGTATGATAGCCATCAGATATTTGACGAACGGTGTCGAATACTTGGTGATCGGTGTCAGACTAGAACGATACATGTAAGACATTAGATAAACTATGTTGGCTATGATAGATGTTGGATGGTCGATGTAAGATTCTTACGATGAGGGATACTTGACGTCGGTAATGAGATGGTCGATGTTGGATCCTGAAAGTATGACTCCCAAACACAAGTATCTTTATCCAGTCATATTAAAATAATGTCATAACGCGGACATTAAAAATGTTGGCTATTGCTGACATTACTATTAACAATGTTGGACACCTCAGTCATAACAAAGAACGTCACGTAACGATGACATAACGTCCAATGTCAGACTTGCCCGACTATACGACCGCTGTCGGATAAGTCCGACATAACCATTACGATCTGTATCAGACACCATCGACATTACGATCTCTGTCGGATTCGGCCGACATACATCCGACACCGTTAGCTATGTCCCCCACGACACCGGCAGCGCCCCGTCGACGCTGACTACGCGAGATAGCTGTACGTGTCCAGGGCCCCCGGCGCTCGCTCCAGGTACTGCTTGTCGATGAGCGCTTCGATGCATTTCTTGATCATGGCCACGGAGGGCGCGAACGAGCCGCGCGCTTGCGACACTACTTCCTGGATCAGTTCTGTGTGCCGGAGGACCTGAGGGAGGAATATACGGATTAACATTCATAACGTCACATCTAGAATAGAATAGAATAGAATAGAATATCATTTATTTCTGAGTATATGGTATTACAATAAATACAAATGGAACACATATACTACCGTAGCTGGTGTAGAAATATTAAATTTTTTACCTTATAATCTATTTATATACTATTTTACATTGTATTTAGAAAAAAAAGAAGCATTTAAATAAATTAAATATGTTATTATGTTAATATTTTTCTACCTTTATTTATTTTACATTATACTTTATAATCCATAAAATCTTTAATTGAGTAGAAATATTTGTCCAAAAGCCAAGAAAACATTGCATGTCTAAACTTATTTATAGGTAACTGTCTGATCTGTGGTGGAAGCTTATTGAATATTGTAACTGCCACGCAGGGAGCATTACGACTATATAATATCTATATTACACTAGGGGTGTGAAAGAGATGAATTAACAGTACCAACATTTTGCCACGTACAGGAATGTATTAGTCTTATAGGGGATGACTTAAAACTCTAGTTGCGAATGTGGATAGCCCTCCTAAAATATGGCCCATCTGTTGTTGTAAAAGACCTTATGCAGGCCAACCAAAAAGGTGTCCTAGTCGCATTCTATTGGTCTAAAACTATATAAATATAAAATAGTGACGACGGGATGGCGGAGTGGGTAGTGTACCTGCCTGCGACGCCGAGGTCGTGGGTTTGATTCCCACTTAAGACAAATCTTTGTGTGCATAAACATGGGAGTTTGTCTTAGTCTGGGTGTTTCTATGTTATAATAAGTATGTATTTACAAAAGAAAAGTATATATGTATTAGTATCAGTTATTCTAGTACCATAAGTACAAGCTCTGCTTAGTTTGGGACTAGATGGCGTTGTGTGTGAGTTGTGGAATATATTTATTTATTTATTATAAATTATTAAATAAAATTACTATAGTCATTGACACACAAGAGAAGGGGACGAGTATATCGCCATCTAGCGGACACAACGCTGCTGCGCGCTTCTACTGAGAAATTCGAACCGGAGATATCTCGATCATCGTGTACGAATTCGGTAACCACTAATATGAGATTTAAAAAAAGTTAATGGTGAAGATAACAAAAGAACACAAATAAAGCTTCTTGCCATTTTTCACAACGAGGTTCTCATCTCTCAACATCGATCAGGAACAATATAATCAACCATCATTAAAATTGCCTCGCTTGTTGTTTGTTGTCTGCGACCTCTCACCGCGAGGACTCAAGTTCGATTCCCGGGCAAAAACTTTATTTAAGCTTATCTCGGTCAGGTAATTCTAAAAAGCCAAATAGAGTTGGAGTTGACCCCTATCACATTAAACCTAAACAAACAAGTTGAAATTTGGGTGTTATAGACTTCTGCCACACCCTCCTGGACAATAAAGGCGTGTTAAACAAGATACGGGTGAAAAACGCTTCCATCACAGTCGGTAAGAAAAGGCCTTACCTTTCTTTGTTTCATGATGCGCACGATGGCGGCTTGCAGGTACATTTTACGGTCATCGTCGCAATGCGTGGCGCCCTCCCCGCCCTCCGCCGCACTGCCTCCCCCGGAGCCCCCGGATCCCAGCCCAGAACCTGTAAGGGCATCAAAAATTAAAGATTGAGATTAGTATTTTTATAACACAATAAAACATTAGTTATTTTGAGCTGACATACTATACGTTCGGTTAGTTTTGGCCAAATTTTCCAAAATAAACTAACCTTTTATAAACTACTTGACTGTTTTGACTGAGTTTCTCAAGAGGTGAGGTATGGAGAAGCGGGACGCATCAATTTAGCCATAGTAAAGCAAACGAGTAGCACATGCTTAATTAAAAAACCAATAATTGGATCTTATCTGAAATCTATTCACACGAACAAAGTTGGTCTAAGAACAATGCCTTGGGGTACTCCATAGGTAAGAATAGTGCAAGTTGTAGTTTGTTAAGCTTTAAAATCAATTTATGTCGATTACCTCTGTAGGTGTTAGAATATATATAGGTAACAGAAATGGCAGGTTAATTCTATTCTTTCTAATAATGTAAAAGTAGGATGAAGATAGAGTCAAAAGCATAAGTCAGTTTTAATTTAGCAATACAAATAAAATTTAAAGTTTTAAATCCCTTTGCGGAATGACTTGGGTTATAATCACATATCATTAGGTGGATAAGAACACAGATAATATAATACTACAGATACATAATCTCATACAAAAAAAGTAGCTGTACTGGCTTGTGTTATTGATTGTCAAAATCGCGTTCACTCTAGCTTTAGAAAAAGGTAGTAGAGTACGCGCTCTCGCCCACGACCGATATTCGGTGACAGATTTCTTGTATTATAAAATAGAACGTGCGGCAATGAGCACACGTCCTACAAAGAAATCAGTTAGAAATATTATGACGGCGGGTCAGATTATCGCTCCTTCAAAAACTCGAGGGTGAGAGTTTCAGAGTCCTAAGGCAGGTGGATAATAATGTGTGTGCGCGTAAAAATGCTGTCAAATAGAATTTTTACCCGACTAAGTCTAAACCAAAAGGAAGGGTAATGATTTTGGCAGTCTATGTATGTATGTTTATATGTTCTACCGTAGCGCGTAAACTATTGAACGGATTTTAATGAATGAGGTGACATTAGATTCGTGTGAATAGGCCGAGTGACACAGGCTATATAGGTAAATTTTATATAACGGAATTTTTACGTCAGAACTGTCATCAAACAAAAAAAAAATGACATAATCATGACGTGTTTGGTATCAAATGAAAGGTCTTGGCGAGCACATTACAAATATATTTTCTAATCATATTGTTTAAGTTAAAATCTATAGTTTAAATGCGGTCGTACAGTTCTCGCGGAACTCTCTGTGCAGCAAACCAACATTAAGTACAGTATTATTAAGTGTTAGAGTTTTATCTTAATTCTTGTTCATTGAGCTAATACATCGAGTACTTGAACCCGCATACCTTGGTGGTTGGTGGAGTTAGCACACGTGAGCCGCAGCTTGGTGCGCTTGCAGCTGAAGGTGAGGTTGAGGGACAGCACGGCGTCGGCGGACGGGTCGGCGGACACGTCCCCCACGTCTCCCGTGGCCAGCAGCAGCCCCGCGTCGATGAGCGGACGCAGGTGACGGGGCCACGCGTCTCCGCCTGGAGGCAAAAACAATGTTATTCAAGGGAGGAAGGCTGAAGCTGCCCTGTATCTAATTTATGTCCAACTACTGGCTTCTTCTCATGATAAGAAGGTTTAGGCCATAGTCCGCCACGCTGGCCAAGTGTGGATTGGTGGACTTCACACACGCTCGAGTACTTTTTAGGCGCTCTCAGGGATGCAGTTTTCCTCATGGTGTTTTCCTTCACCACTGTCAATAAATCGTTAAGACTCGTCTTTTCAAAGATATGTGTGTATTTATCATAACATAGCAGGTGAAGTGTGGTTTTTATACACCCCAGCCGCAGCTTTCTGGATAATATAGACGTGATGTTATGTCGATATACCTCTATGAAGTATAATTTTAAGAAGGCCGTACACCATATCCACGAATTTCTTCAGTTTTAACTGGTTAGCGAGCGATAATTTATATGATAAATACTCCGCTAACAATTGCGCTTCCGTATTCAGTGAACATTTAGTGTCAAGCGGAGCATCTGTAGGAAACTAAAACGACCCGCGCTGACCGTCTTCGCCACCCGAGCTGTCAGCGCCGACGGTCAGCAGCGCGGAAGAACGAGTGCGATATGTTAGAAGACTTACCTAACTGCAGCGCGTCCCTGAGTTCCCTGGCGGACCATTGGTCCACCGTCTCGAAGCTCAACAGTAACGCGCATTGAGGAGTTGTAGCGCTCAGGTGACACACCTACAACAAACAGTTACGTAATGTAATGTTACGTTGGGACGCTGAGGTCGCGGGTTCGATTCCTGCTCAAAACAAAACATTGTGTGCATGAACATGCATACAAAGATTTGTAGACATGCTTATATAATATTATGTTTTTTTGTTTTTTATTTTGCGCAAGCAATAAAAGGCTATTTTATTTTTATTTTTTTTATGCATGTTACAGTTAGATTTCCATAATTATGTATATTGTTGATGTATCAATAAATAAAGATGGAGATTTTGGCGAATTGAATTTGCAACGTTACATTACAGGCAAAAGCTCGGTCTGGGAGCCCCTTTAAATATAACATTAAAATGTTATAATATTATTGGTATGCAGTGATTCAGGCAGAGCATTTGACTGCATTGAACATAAAACGCTATAGGAATACTCAAGTACTATGGCGTTTGAAGTACTGCTCTTAGTATATTAATAATTAAGACCAAAATAATAACTTAAAATAAGTGAACTGCCTCGATGGTCAAGTGGTTAGGGATTGCGCCTCTCAACGCGAGGTCTCGGGTTGATCCCGGGTTGGGCAAAGTATTATTCGTGACTTTTCCGTCAGGAAATTCACAATTGCAGCACGGAGTTGGAATTTTCCCCGGTGGATGGCAATAGGCTTACCCTCTATCCCATGGGACCTAATCATACCAGGTAAAATATGGGTATTGTACACCTCTGCCGCACCCTTCTAGGTAATATAGGCGTGATGTTATGTATGTAAAAGATAAGTATATTGAAATAGAATTTAATTGCCGCATTACCTAACACCTTAGGTGTTCCACAGGGCTCTGTTCTAGGTCCTTGCTCTTTAACGGTTTCAAATGAAAAATATTAAGAAAAGACCAAGTGACCATGGTAAGCCGACTTACGTCATAATATAAAAATTGCTTTGTATTATACCTCAAAAAAAGGCAAACACAATGACCAAATAAAAAAAAACTGTATACATCATAGTACAAAACGTAATTTTCAGGTATGTTTTTTTATGATTATGGTAGACACTTAACATGGTACCAACTCCAGACAGGCACCTTGAATCTAACAAACACCCTAGGAGAGCTAGTGACATCACTCACCCTAGCTGTATATCTCGTCCTCAGCTCCCCAGTGCACAGGTGATGCAGCCACGCCAGCCGCCGTCCGCTGAAGGAGGCGCGGTAGAAGGCCTCGAAGAGCCGCGCGGGGCGCTCCAGCTGCTGCGGGGGCGCGAGGGGCGCCATCGCCCCGCCCAGGGGCCACGCTCCTGCTTGTAACACCTGGAGTGACAACATATACATAAGCAAGCTTCTATCACACCAATCATGAACGGTCGCCTCGCCGCACAGTGATTCGTCTAGTACAAGCTAGCGAGACAAAATTATTTTATTACTTATTTCAATTGTTTATGCATATGTAAAGTGTCCTATGCTGTTCTACATTCTGGTTAACTCTAATTAACTACATTTTATGCCTGTAAGTCACAATATATTATTATACTAAGTATTTATAAAATTGAAACCATAAATATGTATAAAATAGGTATTTATTTGTACACTTTATCAAATAACATACACCAATAATCCAAAAACAACAACCATACATATAAAAAACACTTAAAATAACATCATACAAAATAAAAAGAAACATTCTTTAACTACAATACTAATACAATACAATACATAAAAATAAAACTAAAACATGATGACAAACTAATACGTAATAGAATAGGTAAATCGAATCTAGATCAGAAGATATCATCATCAGAAGATTCCTCATCAATCCTCTCCAATTCGCTCGAGCTCGAGATTCAGTCACAGAAATATGTTCATTAGAAGGACAGCAAGAAGCTTTGGACTTACCTAGGCTATAGAGGGATGGATACACTTGATGTCCCGCTTTCATTGACCACTTTCTAGTTTCTTTATACGCATGAGAAGTAGATTTAGAGTCTACATAATAAGCTAAAGCTTCATCTGGAGTCAATCGCCTACTCTCTTCAGAACACTTATTTTTTTTTAAACTTTCGCCGGCTGCGACACTCCGAATTTGATTTGCAACACTTCGGTGCCCTTCTTTCCGTGTCACTAATTCTGCTGCAGTAATTAGTTCGTTAGCACTTCGCGTTGCTAAAAGATCGTCTACTTTCCGTTTTTTTGTTTTTGTTGATGACTCATCAAAGGTTTTCTGAGGTCGCCCTACAGAATGAACGCCCGATGATGTTAAAGGGCACGGCTGATTCACACACAAAAACATGTCAATTCCAGTTCCTTCTAACCAAACTTTATGTTTGGCAACAAAAGTATCCTTATTGCACTTAGAGGATGTCCACTTTTCGTTCATTTTGGATGAAAGACTCGAAATTTTCATCTTGAGTCTTCTCAGGGAATCTTCAGAAGCATCCGATATATTGTATTGTACACATATTTAATCAAAAATGCAACTTGTCCTTTCAGTTTTGTCATGTTTTAACCATTCTTCGAAAAACTCCAATTTTCTCATAGTCACGACTCGTTCTGAAAAAAAGTAAATTTTATTAATTGCGGGCAATTTCGGGAGCTACAATAAATGTTAATCTATGGCTCAATATTGTAATTATAACATATAGAAAAATTAAGCTGGATACATTGGGATACAAAAAGTTGCAGTCCATTAAAGTTTAAAGTTAAAGAAAATTATGTGGATTTATTTCTACATACTTTAAACTCAAATTTCAGAAAAAATGTACATGTATTTTTATAAAATCAAGTCCAAAAAGTAAGTACATACCTTCAACAGTAGAATCCATCACAAAATAACTGTTTCACTTTACTATAAATTTTAAAAGATGTTGTTACAATTGTACAATAAATACAACTAATTTGCAAATGCAATTGCATTCCCTTTTTAATTAACATTTCTCCCTCCACAAAATTGCGTAATGAGGTGACAAACAAATTATTTCTTAGAATTCCTTACCTGGGAAGGGTTGTTTACAAGTTGTTATCGCGGATTCCTGGATATTACGTCATGAATTTTGTCTCGCTAGCTTGTACTAGACGAATTACTGTGCGCCGCTTTCAACTGCGCTGGTGTTGTTGGTTCGATCCCCACACGGGACAAATCTTTGTGTGATCCGCAAAGATTAGTTTCGACTCCGGGTGTGCTTTGTGTGTGTGAAATGTATGTTTGTGAACACACTACAACACAGGAGTTATTCCTAATAAGGGCGTCGTTTGATAATATTTTTTGTTTTGTTTTAAAGTCGTAATTATTCTGTCAGTGGAAATTATTACTGTCTAATGTGCTGCAGTATTATGCTGAGATACGTACCTTTTCTGATATATTCATGTGCTTATTTTAAATAGAAATGAGTAGTTTTTTTTTGTTCATATAATTTTAAGATTTTACTCAATAAAATGTATCTTATACTTATTCTTATATTCTTATCTTATGATAAGACGAAATATCAAATGAATGCATGATAGCATGGATGATTGCCGAAAGGGCGGATGGCTGATATGACCTGTATAGCAAACCCGGGCGTGGTGCTGGCGTTGGTATCTCGGAGATGCTGCTGGAACTTGGCGTTGAGATCCGCCGACACCGCCACGTCCGTGAACATCCGATGCAGTTTGTTCGTGAACTCGTAACCGCACGCCGCTTTCAGACGATTTATCATTGCTTCTTCCTGAAAGAACAAACAGTAAGTGAGTAACGGTCTTGTCCAGCACGGACACTTCAATATTGAGCCAGCTAGTAGTCTATCTGCAGCGGAATATCGGTATTTTTTGCTGAACATCTCATTAGGTCGCCACAACTCAGTGTGGGACAGCCGTAGATTGAAAAATAAAAATGTTATGTTCCATGTGATAGAGGGTGAGCCTATCGCCATCTACTGGGCACGATTCCAACCTTTCGTTAAGGAGTCGTATACAATAACAACTTGACCAACAAAGGCAGGCTGTTGGATGATTTGTTAGCCTATACGACTGCTCCACGAAAGGTTGGAATCGTGCCCGGTAGATGCCGATAGGCTCACCCCCTATCACATGGTACCTAGACTTGACAGATTATTATTATTATTATTTTTTTATTGTGAAATGTGTATGTTCTGCCATACCATTGTGTTGTGGATGATATGGTGATGGTACCTGTTCCATGCTGGCAGACAGTTGGTGTATGAGTCTCCTGGCGAGCGCCCTGGCGTAGTACTTCTGGAACACGTCTTTGTCATCCACGTATTTGAACACCACAATGGCGGCGGATAGCTTGTCGTCGATATCATTCTCACCAGCGCCACCTACAATGTCAGAAAATAAATATGAGTTATAAAGCCTACTTCAACAAACGAAGAGACTAGGTATTTGAGGCATAAAATTACTTTGAATGGTTTCATTTTAACATTTCTAAGAAAAAAATCAGTTACTTGCATTTGCATAAAAATAAAATGAGCAGTAGTGGAATAGTCTAAAGTAACGTCACACTTTGATAATATCAGTCGGCTTCGTCACGATGTCATTTACATTCTGTATAAAAGATTTTCAAAATCAGATGGCGATGTGTATTTGACACGTTAGAAAAAACAGTGTCTCACCTCCACTTCCCCTCTTCCTCAACAAACAGTCGCAATACCTCGCCAGCAGTTCAGGTGCGCGTGCGCAACTGTCAGGACCAGAGCGAGCGTTCACTACTGCGCTGCATGCCTAAAAAATAAAATCTCATATAATAAACTACCCACTAAAAATGCGGCAGGAACTAATTTATTCTGTACTACCTTTATTACGATGTTGTTCTAAAAATATATAAAAATTGGAAATTATTTTTTTAAAGCTTTTCTAAAATATCTAAAATATTAAATCAAAAGCAAATTGAATAAAAGCGTTGATAAATTTTACTCTTTCTACATATAGTATAAAGATAAACAGGCATGGTCCTAATAGTGGTCCTTGAGATGCTCACCTCAGAACTACTCTTAAACAGAAGATAACGACTGAATTATACTTTACACATCTTGATCTCATGTTTCCATGCGATAAATAGCTATCATATCTCTTTAATAGTCTGTTTGTCGTTAAATTTGTATACTATTTTTGTCAAGTTCATTCCGTCAAAGGCTTGAGAAGAGTCAAAGAAAATAAATTTCAAGGAATATCTACACTAATACTAATATTACCTTATCCAGCGCGCCAATGAACGCCTGCGCTCCTCCGAACACGTCGGCGAACAGCTTGCTGTACTTGCCGTGCAGCGACAGCATGGCGTTCACGAAGTGCGTGTGAGCCTGCAATGCACGGGCGTTAGTGACTGGCACGACTCGCAGTAGCTGCCTACAGAACATGCCTCACCTCGTCCTTGGCGTGCGGCAGCGCCAGCAACGCCGAGCCATCGCGCGCGGCTTGCGCATGCGCGGCGTCCACCACGGGCCGCAGCGCCGCGCCGCCCAGCGGACGCAGCAGCGCGTACATGCGCCGCAGGTCGTTGCGGCGCTGCGGACAACCATTCCATCAAATCATACATAAAATAGTGTAGCCTACGGGCGTGTCCCACTGCTGGGCAAAGGCCTCTTCCCATGACTGCCGAGCTATCTCTGGCCAAACGTTCTGAAATTCGCCCAAGTCAGTCAGACAGTGTAGATTAAGTTAATACAAATCTTTGTACATTTAAATTGCATTAAATTAAATTTAGTCTAATTTTTACAAATTTTGAGTTATACTGCAGAGCTAAGTTTGGATGACATTTTTTCAATTTGTGGGCTCTATTGTAATTTGGAATTTATAGTAATTCCCAGAAAAGTAGTCATTTCCACCGGTTCCAACCTGGTTTCATTTATTATTACTTTAGTTTTTAACTGCCTCCCATTAGGCACTTGTCTCACCGGCAACGATTAACGAGTAACGAGTAGAGCTAGAACTAGAAACGAGTTAGCGAGACACGGGGAGCGAGTGCGTAGTTCCGATATTTGTGTAGCTCGGCTATAAGCGAGTGTGCGAATGAGGCGGATACAGATACGCACTGTAGAGAAATGACTACTGGTTGCTCTCTCGGCGTGAGTTCTAATCGCTTGGTGAGTATCGCCGAGCGAGTGTTATCCCTCATAGCTCTTGTCGCTCAGCGACAAACTAGTGAAGCGAGTGCTCGCCGGCAGTGTGAACAGTCAGCGATCAACTGTTTGTATATGCATCTCTTTTGTTCACACGGAAAGTATATCTATTGTACGTTTCTTGAGCGAGAAAATAGCCGATAGTTAGTCGTTTTCTCGTCGTTGGTGGGACAACTGCCTTAGGCATTGAAATTTTTATCACATTGGTTCTGTTTTCATTTAACAATAAGTGGTTTACATTAAACCTTACCTTAGAGATTGCATTGTTCACTCCGTCAAAATTACGTAATTGTCTACTAATTTTAAAGGTCAATGAAGTCTCATCAGCAAACAATATAATCTCATGATTACTACCTACATAATCAGGTAAGTCATTTATGTACACTAGGAACAGGAAAGGACCGAGGATAGATCCCTGTGGAACGCCCATGTTTACTACAGATCCTGATCATTTTTTTCCATTTATATCGACCCTCTGTATTCGATTTCTCAAATAAGAAATCAGAAGGTCGAGAGCCCCGTTCCTAATGCCATAATGATGTAGTTTCCTGACTAGCGTTTCGTGGTGTACGCAATCAAACGCCTTAGACAAGTCACAGAAAATACCTAATGCATCCTGTGACTCCTCACAGGCTGCGAAAATACTTTTTAATAATTCAATTTCAGCGTCTATAGTTGAGCAACCCTGGGTAATTATTATTACCCCACAATATCATTGTTCACAATTACGGAAATCGAGACAGCTCTAAAAACCGTGGCAGAGACTGTCAACAAGAAGATGGATGAGATGCAGATGCAGAGCAAGGGAACCGCCGAGGATACCACTGCCAAACTCGCAGAAGAGTTCCGAACTTTTAGGGAGCTTGTATATGGCATGTTCTTTCTGCTTCGGCAACAAATTCATGAGTGCTCTCAGCCGATTGATGTCATCGAGACCCGGCAGCGAAGAAAAGCGATCATCTTCACAGGAGTTGCAGAAAGTGATAAGGAAGACTGTGCAGCTATTGCTCTAAACATCAACTGGAGCTAAAATTATCCCACTAAAAAAATACAAGAGATAGAGTGGTTCACGTTTTGTTATACAATACTAGCTTCCGCCCGCGGCTCCGCCCGCGTGGTATGTCAATTAAAAGTAGCCTATATGTTAATCCAGACTATAAGCTACATGTGTGCAAAATTTCATCGAAATCGACCCGGTAGTTTTGGCGTGAAAGAGTAACAAACATCCATACATCCATACTCACAAACTTTCGCATTTATAATATTATTAGTAAGGATATACCTCGATGGCTTGTGGGTCGTCGCTGGCAGCTTCTTTCATGAGAGTGTCGACGGTGGCGTGCAGCGCGGGCAGGTGGGCGGCCACGGCGGCGCGCTCGTAGCAGCCGCGCACGGCCTCGGCCGACGACGGGTCGAGGAAACGAGCGCCCAGCGACACCTGCAACAAATATATATTTTTATTAAACATCAGATTTATATCGAACCAAAAAATGGACGTAGAAAATATTTAAGTCATAATTTTCTTGATTAAATAACGTAAGTATAAAACCTGAAAATTACTTTATCATCTCTGATACTAAAAATTTATAAAAATATTTCAAAAATTTTAAAAAATATTTTAATTTTAAACAAGTTCTTTTCAAATGTATCAGGGTTTTAAGCAAAACAGATTAAAACACACAAAAAATACACACCTAAATGTAGTGTTTTAATCAAATAAAAAACTTTTAAAGATAAGAGGATAAAAGTTGTGCATCTCATCTGTAAACTGTTGGTATAGTAATTCAAATTAAAATAAAAAAAAAGGTTTTTGAAAATGTTTAAAACACGTTCAAAACATGTTTAAATTAAGATAATTAAACTAATAATCGATCATTGATAAAAACATGTTTTTTTTTTGCCAAACTTGATCAAAAGTCAGTTGGTCTGCTTGTACATAGTATATCATAGTAAAATAACTACAGATCCTTACAATTCATTTTAATATTTGTACGATCATGCACATCGTACAATATTTATATTTTACATGTATCAGCATTCATTAAACAAGCAATGAGTTCAGATTTTACCACATTATTGTAAACACGTATTTTGTGTGCAATAAAAACATTTTACCAAGAAACAACAAGGTTTATTAATTTATCACAAACATCAAGTATTGTATGAGCAGACAAGGGCCCATACATAATTATGGTCCTTCGAGCCGGATCAAGTAATGTATGAGCATACAAGGGCCCATACAATATTAGAGAGGTTAGAAAGAAAAATTTAACCCATCATCTTGAAACGACGGCCATTTTGATTTTACCAAAAAGTAACCTTATTAAAATTTCACATAAATCCGTATATACCTCTCTCTCAAGTTGCGCCAGCGCATGTTTGGTGTAGTGCGCGATGTCCCCCGTGGCCAGCAGCGACGCCGCCAGCCGCGCGTGCGCCGCCGACGCCGCCGCCAGGTACGGCTCCAGCACCAGCTGCTGGTACAGCTGCAGCGGAGCCCGCACGCGGAAGGAGCGCACCTGAAAAATGAACCTTATTTTTGAGAAGATACGGTACATTTGTTGTAGTGAGTTATTTCGATATTTCAGAGATGTTGCATTCTTTTTGTTCACGATAAAACTAAAACTTAAACACTATAGTCGTTGCGGGTAGGTAATGTGAAAACAGTTTTGTTGGCAGACAAACCGATCTACCCTCTGCCGCACTCTTCTACTACGCGACGGGGCACTATTATTGTCAGTACTCGTACAAACTCGATCACGACACGCGACACCCCCGATGTCATCTCGAACCGTACCTTTAGAGTTTTTATGAAAGTGTTGTAGTTGCTTTTGTGTACGACACGACAGGACACTGTTATTATCCTCACTCACATTAACTCGGCCGCGACACATGACACTCACAATAAATTGTGAAGATTCGTCTTTTAGAAGATATGTGTGTATTTATCATATAAATTTATCGCTCGCTAACGGTGAAGGAAAACATCCTAAGGAAACCTGCATGTTTGAGAGTGCCTAAAAAGTGCTCAAGGGTGGGTGAAGTCTACCAATCCGCACTTGGCCAGCGTGGTGGACTATGGCCTAACCCTTCTGTGAGAACGTAGATGAGAACGCATCCAAAACTTTGTTAGTTTTTAGTCTGTGGTGAATCTCTTCTCTTTGGTAACTAATAGAATAGTGCATGAGTTTGCGATTCAATAAATTGCTAATTAATTAATTTAGTGGTTTAATTGCAAAGACATCATACCTTCTCATCATGAAAAGAGGGCCGAGCCCAGCAGTGGGACATGTATTATTCATATTCATATTAATTTAATTTCATAAAATCAATTTACATGTCATGTTTTCAATATCCCGACGTCAATTATATTATTATCTTGTGTCAATTTTAATTATAATTATACATAAATAAATAATTAGATACAGGGTTGCTATTATTGCAGTCTATTTTAAAAAGCAGATAGCATATAGGGATCTAAACTTAGACCAAGACTTAGTGCAAAGGAAGTAAATTTATAATTATGTATTTTTAGGTTAAGGTAAGGTATAAGGTATGGGCCTATGCAGCCTGAAATAAATGATTTATTATATATATATATATATATATATATATATATTATAAAAGTAAGGCTGCGATTTCATCGAAGCGGAGCGGTGGTATCGACCAATTACATTGCTTGAAACCGTGTAAGTCGGCTCCCGTCATTTTTCCACTCCAGTTTTTAAAGAGAACAAATGAACTCGCAGTTCCGTGTTGAGCAGAGCAGAGTCGACTCAGCACTGCTTCAATCCATTTCTCTTCAATAATAAGAAGCCCGTCCTGACTGAGATGTACAATTGTGAGGTGTACTAGAAGAGGTTGCTCACCTGCACGGTGCTGTGGATGGCCTCCCGCAGCGTGGAGGCGAGCGCGGGGTCGGGCCCGGCGGACGCACCGGCGCGCGCGGCCGCCAGCGCGCTCACCACGCGCCCCGTCAGCGCCGCGCTCAGCGGACGCACCAGCACGCGCTCCCAGATCTCCAGCCCCAGCTCGCCCACCTGCCGGGACTGCGTGTCAGCGGCGGCTCGGCAGATGTGTATGACAAGTGACAGTAAGGCCCGATTTCCACCAAAGCGCAGCGGAGAGAAGAGAAGCGCCTCTTTTTCTCTCCTCTTCGCTGCGCCGCGCACTGCTGCCGGGCGGCCCACCGCCAATTCTATACAAATTGAGACTTCTCCGACCCGCTCTTCTTCTCTACGTTTGATCCATTTCCACCGAAGTGGAGGATAGACGAAATGAGGAAATAACGAAATCTAGTTAGTTTTTTAAGGCACAGCTCCTCTTCGCTTTGATGGAAAATGGGCTTAATACGCGTCACAAATCGGGAATGGACATGTCACAGTTTAAATATATGAAACGGACAGGGCTTGTACTCCTTTATTTTCTGCTTGAAGTGTAAGATATTGCAACCTTATATACTATGGATTCATTTATAAGTATTTATTTAATTCCATTGCTATATTTAAGTTGATTTTCTCTCCATAACCATCTTAAGCCATAATGTTGTTTTGGTTGCTATAACTTACACATAGAATTATTGTCAAAAAAACAAACAAATATTGTATGAATTATTTGAAAAGATAGTGCACATGAGTTTCTCACCAGCTCTTCTCATGATGCAATACCCATCGGAGCTGGTACTTGGATTGATTTTAATTCATATCTCTAAGTTGAATTAAAGTCAATCTAAGCTCCGGTGTCAAATCATTTTATTACAATAAGTATTACTATAATTTAGTTACTTAGCTAAGTTCTGTTTTAATTTTATATTTTTTGTATTTTGATGTTTGTTTTGACGTGTTCAAGCGCCCCTTGGGGCCCATGGAAATAAATGATTTGATTTGATTTGGTTCAAATCCTGTTGGTCCCATAATTTTTCAACTGTTTCTTAGTATACCTCTAGTTGTCTGGCGTCGTGTTCCGGACACGAAACAGTGGCTGCAGACCCGTAGATGATCTCAGCGTCAGATATCTGTATAGCAGTATATAATTATGTATAACACATTTACACACAGTCCTTGGTCAAAAAGACAAAAAAAAATAACTTTATACGCTGACTGTAACTGTTGATTCAATTACAAAAAATATACTAAAAAGTAAGAAATGCTTAAGTAATATTTAACGTCTCGCCTCATCTGCATATAACTTGAAAAAATACAGTAAACGGCCTTTAGGTGCCTGTATTTTAAGAATTATCCTCATACTCTTAACCGTTGAGGAGTTGTACCTTCCAGCATCAGCTCAGCAACATAAAATGCTGATTGCTAGATGCAAATATCCGAGTAACGTTAGGTAATATACGAAGAACAATATAAAAGCCTTTAAAATTTGAGGGTTGCCCTCAATTTCTCTACGATCCCATCATCAGATTTTTACTTAATGAGAATGGCACCACATGACAAGTATACTCTTTTAGATAAAAAAAAAAACAATATTATTCCCGTTGCTGAGCTGATGCTGCAAGTTACAACTCCTCAACGGTTAGGAGTACGGGGATAATTCCTTAAATACATGCATCTGAAGGCCGTTTACTGTATTCTTTCAAGTTATACACAGATGAGGCGAGACATTGAATATTAATTATATCTTACATTTTAGTTTGTTTTTTGTATGGTTATTTTTTGTAAAATAATTTAATGGAATATTGAACTATAAAATAGGAGTTAACTATCTCTCTCATAGTGTAAGTAAAATAACAATGAATTGTTTAAAGCTCCAAGACATACCTTCTGTCGCTTGACGTGTTGCAGGTTGAGATATGAATAGAGACTGTTGAGGTACGCCACGCCCTGGCTGTACTCGCGCCACGCTGTCACGTACCTGGTAATTCAATTAATTATATGTTAATAAGACGTATTAAATTTATGAACGGAGTGCACGGTTGGCGTAGTGGTCAAAGCGGTCGCCTCGCCGCTTTCAACTATGCTGGTGTTCACTGTCCATTTATGCAGAATCGGGCAGTCAAATTTTGATGCAACCATATTCACATTACTTAAGATTACAAATGGATGATCGTGACGTCACGAAATGACGTAACATTCAGTTGAGAAATTTAGGGTCCTGACAAGAGGTGACTGTAGCTAGTTGTTTATAGCGACTGCCCGGTGTGCAGAAGGTCACAGGTTCAAATCTTGCCCTTCCCATAATTTCGAACTGTATCTTAGTATACATTTGTATGTCATATTGAATTGGGCTATCATTGCACAAGAGAAATGTCTAAGGGCAATAGCCGGTGTATCCCGCTAACTAGCTGTAGACCCATATTTAAAAAACTAAGAATATTGACTTTGGTATCACTATATATTCTTGAAATTGGCATATCTGTAAAAAGTAACTCACAATTCCTTACCAAGGTTAGTGAAGATAGCAGATTCCAAAAAAGAGATCCTAGTAAATAAATTAAGAAATGAAATATGTAAAAGCATTCTTCACTGCAAAAACAGTTACAACATGTCAATAAAAATGTTTAATCTCATTCCACAAACATTAAGAGAATTACCTTTACATCTTTTTAAAAGAAAACCTAAGTGTTGGTACTTGAAAAGTGCTTTTATATGCTTAATTAATTTTATGCCTGTAATAATAAGTTATTCTGTTTGTTAGTGCTATTTTTTTATCCATGTTTACTACTCTAAAAAAAGAATTCGCATGCCTATTAAAGGTGAATATGTCGGGCTGCTTAAACATGTATACTATCTACTGTACCATATACCTGCGAATAAATGAATCTTGAATACTAAAATGATTACCTGGTGAGTAGTCCATCATTGTGGTCGTTGTTGTCAAGAGACGCAGTTCCTCGCACGCGAGCCAGCAGCCCCGTCACGTGCTCCTCCAGAAAGTTCCTGAAACAAACGCTCAATTAAAAACAAATAAACAAAATGGTCTTCACCAAATTTATTTGCTTACGGAATGGTAACATTGGCAGAATGTATTTCGACTTTTTATGGCATTGAAATGTAAACACTTGTGTTGTTAATATTTAAAGAAATGTTCTCATCGTGCGGGATCAGTTGAGACTTACGCTCTCTGCCCGCTTTGACCTTATGTACCAAATAACGTAAGGATGCTAAGCTTCTAAAGAAAGATATATTTTTTAAGCTAATTTGGTAGAGTTGGCACAGAAGAATAAGCAATAACGTAATAATTCAATCTTTGGGCTATACGTCGCACGCCGAATGATGATCCCTATGACAGTTCGTTAGCGCTTAACATTGTACTGACGTCGTGTCACATGAAATCCTTTAGAGGTCCATTAAAAAGTCGAAAAAATCATAATTGTGTACATTTGTAAATTATATAATGAATATTAAGAAATTATTACGTAATGTTCGGAAATAATGGAAAAAAACTCAATGCAAATGTACATGGTACGTGCTGCAAAAGTTACGTCGTCAAGCTGTTATCGACTAAGAAGGGACACATCGATAAACAAAATATCGATAATTTGTTGGAAAAATTAAACAAATGTTTTGCAGTTTGTATTTTATTTATATCAATCTGAATCTGATACCGGGTCAAGCGGATCTTCAAAATCAAACTAAAAAGAATTCTAAAAAAAAAGAATTCTAAACTCTTTAAATTATGCAATTTGAATAAAAATTATAGTATAGAAAAATAAAATATAATAAGGCTGTTACTTTTTTAGGGTTCCGTAGTACCTACAAGGAACCCTTATAGTTTCGCCATGTCCGTCTGTCTGTCCACGGCATAACGACGAAACCGTTGGTGCTAGAAAACTGAAATTTTGCATGAACATGTATGTTAACTAAACAAAGAAATTCGTAGAATAAAATTTGGAAAAATATTTTTTTTTCAGGTAGCTCCCCTACATGTAAAGTAGGGATGTTTTTTTTTTTTTGTCGCCTACCCCATAGTGTGGGGTATTGTTAGATAGGACTTTTAAAAACGTTTAGGGGTTGCTAAGACAGTTTTTTGATTTAAAGATTTGTTTGCGAGATAATTAACTTTAAAGAGCAAATTTTTGTTCGAGTAGGGCGTCCCCCCCCCCTCTAAAAGCTAAACTACTGGATCCCAAAATCTGAAAAAAATTGTGTCGGTAGTACATGTAATGAACTTTAAAGGAAAACTATAGCGGATAAGTTCATTTCATTAGTTCAAGAGGAATAGGGGTCCGAAATGTCAGATGCAGTTACTCAGAATATTTCGTTCAAAATTCTTGAAACATAAATAAACATACATAATACATATATAAAATCACGTCTCTATCCCACGGGGGTAGGCAGAGACGATGGAACGCCATGTGCTTCGCTCCTTACATACTTCTTTCGCTTCCTCAACATTCATACATCTCGTCATACGTGCTAGCTGGTTTCGTGTACTACAAACATTTCCTTTCTGAAGGACGCCATTTAGTTAAAAAGTAAAATTAAAAATATTTTTCTACGGAACCCTACTGCGCGTGGCCCGACACGCACTTGGCCGGTTTTATCTAGTGTTTTATGTCCATCAATGCGCGTAATCCTTTTTTCAAAATAAATAAATATTGATTATTATGTTGAATGACGCATTTGCCTAAAAAGCAGTATTTTATCGAAATTGTTTCGCATGACTAATACAACTGTCAGTTGAAACGTCATAGGGATCATCATTCGGCGTGCGAACTATAGTTAAAAACCGGCCAAGTGCGAGTCGGACTCGTAAAGTCAAAGTATTTTATTTGTAAACAAAAATTACAAAATGAATCGCGCACGGAGGGTTCCGTACCATTATGTATAAAACAGCAAAAAAAACATGACTGTTATTTGGGCGCCTCCCTTAATTATTTATTTATTTTAATTCAACTGCCTCGATGTGGTTGGCGAATGCGCCACTCACCGCGAGGTCTCGGGTTCTTATTTCGTTTTGGGCAAAGTGTTATTCGTGAACTTTCCGTCGGGAATTCTGCCGGTGGATGGCGATAGACTCACCCTCCTATCACGTGGAACCTAAACATTACAGGTGAAAGTGGGTGTCATAAACCTCTGTCAGACCCTTCTGGGTAGTATAGGTGTGATGTTATGATATTAAATAGAACCCTGGACACATATCTAATGTTATTATTGAGAATACGGGTTACTCACGTTATTTTAGCCGGGATATGCCGACTAGTTTCGAATCTAGTACGTAGATTCATTAACTGGGCGATTATACGCGTTTCGTCGCCGTCGCACGACGTCCCGCACTGGCTTATCCCGGCTAAAATAACGTGAGAGTAAACATTATTATTGAGAATACGGAGTTCTCAATAAAAATGTCTTCACCTCACGTCGGTTTTAATAATATTACATATCTAATAACTTGCTTTCCGCTACTTGCCTCATACAAAAACATACACTCACTTGGTTTCATCGTAGAGTTTGTCCGCTAAAGGCTCGGGATGCGCCACGCAGAGCGCGTACACGTCGGAGAAGCGAGTGTTCCACACCGAGCGCTCCACTGCCCGCAGACCCACCACACCGGCCACCTGAGGACATGTGTGCTGATTAGAGGTCTTGTTAGGTGGAAATAAATATGGGACCGGCAGGATTCAAACCTGCGACATTCTGCACAACAGGCAGCCGCTTTAATCAACCAGCTACGGTAGCCTCTTACCAGGACCCTAAATTTCTCAATTGTATGTTGTATCCTACAAATGGATGAACGTGACGTCACGTACAGTTGAGAGGGTTGGCTATGCGGTCATTGAATTTATAAGTGTCTATAAAGGCAAGGTTTTAACGGTGTCCTGAAGACTAACTTTGTACGAGCGACAGAGAACGCACTTGTGCATAGGTATGAGAGTAAGAGAGACGGACATTTTAATGTCCCCACTTAGAATTGAAACAAAAATTCCATACTTCTTAATAATTGGTTTCAAAATATTTGTCTTCAAAACGCCTAAAAACTGTGGCTCTATATAAACGAATAAACTCAATGGTTAGGATGGATCAATGGCTGTCAACTAACTTCGAAAGACCTTACTCTACAGTAGCGCCACCTGGTGAGATCAAAACGATAGCCCTCATTGTTTACACCTTTTTCCTGTGACAAAATAATGAAGTAATATAAGCTGGTTGTTACCGTTTCCTTGAGGTGTGCCCAAGTCTCACTGAAGTCCACATTCCTTGGCTTCAGAGACATCATCACAAAAACCTACCATGTACCTGCAAACATAATAACATATTACTGGCTTTTGTACACATGTTTATCACTGATGTTAACTGATGTATCACTGTGTGATGAATGTATAATGTTTTATTTAATTCCATTCAGTAGATCTTAGCTAAGATATTAAGCTTTAAGCTTTATAGCAGTTAATATTATATTTTTTTAAACTTTTCCTGCACAAGGTTTAACTCCTTGGTTGCGAGGGTGTTCACAAACATACATTTTACACACTCAAAGCACACTCAGAGTCAGAAAAAATCTTTGCGGATCACACAAAGTTTTGTCCTGTGTGGGGATCAAAAGCCACTGCACCAGCGCAGTTGAAAGCATTGAGGCAACTGCCTTTACCACTATGTCGTCGATGCGCTTACTGCGGTGTGAATCAAAATTCGAGAACTTGATCCTCAGATTTAATGTACCGATTTTGTCCTTTGCAGTCTGCCCGTTACAGGGTATTCAAATCAATGTATCAGATGTTAGATTGAAGTTTCATTTCAATAATTACAAATATTGCAGAACTGTGCCAATGTAACAAAGCACATATATAATGCACTGCCAAATGATAGTTTAATAACAAAACATCCTGATAAGTGATATAGATGGATTGGATCAATTAACAATGTTGATGATTATTGTTCTATCTTCCTTTTTCATTTAAATTAGTGTATGTGATTTATTGATATTGAATTTTTTATGGTCATTCAATGTGTGTTAGTTTATGATGACTTATTTATTTTTATTTTTAAAAAACGACGCCTTCACCAGGAATAACTCCTGTGTCGCGGAGGTGTTCACAAACATACATTTCACACACACAAAGCACAACCAGAGTTAGAACAAATCTTTGCGAATCACACAAACATTTGTCCCATGTGGGGATCGAACCCACAACACCAGCGTAGTTGAAAGCGGCGAGGTGACCGCTTTGACCACTACGCCAACCATGCACTCATTTATTATATTTATATTTTTTTTAATGTGGCAATTTTCAACATTATATATTTTGTTAAGAAATAAATGAGTTATGAACTGTGAGGTTCTTGCCAGCTTCTTGTTCTAAATACTTTAATACAACAATGAAATCACTCATACAATATATTTGCGATTTGTTTCTATATCAAATAATCTCATAAAACTCTACTACCTTAATGTTGGTACATTTAGCAGGAAAGTTAAATAAGTATTTATTTTGTAATAATTTACAGAACTGTAGCAAATTTCTAGGAATGAAATAAACATTGCCAGATGCAATACTATTATATGTTTCGTTTTAAAAAATATATATATAATTTGCAAATATATATTAGTAGTATTCTTCAACTCCCTGCTTAATTCACTTTTGTTATGAGGAAGTTCACATCTGTGGTATATTTACCAGGATACAAACCTAGAACCACTAGATAGCAAGTCTGATGCCTTATCCATTGCGCCATGGCCGCTTTGCATGATGAAGCCTCATCCATATTTTCTAAATAGCCTTGCTTACATGCACTAAGCTGTACAGCAAGCTCAGTTGTAGGAAATTCACAATGGCAGCACAGAGTTGGAATTGTGCCTGGTGAATGGCGATAGGCTCACTCTCTATCTTATGGGACTGAAATATAACAGGTGCAATGTGGGTGTTGTACACCTCTGCCACACCCTTTGGGTAATATAGGTTTGATGTTATGTTTAAGTACATTGTCAACATAATGTACAAATCTACTTTTAACTGCATAACAAAGAGATAAATTAATCAAAGATATAAAGTAAATAACTATGTATTTGTAGGTTATAGATAGTTTGTTTACATTTGTATTACTCTCCAGTTACAGTGACAGTTAAAGTCAAACTCAACTCAATTAAGTTATCCATTGACACTTTGAACACAAACAAAGGGATATCAATCTATTTTAGTGCAAATTTTACGAGAAAAGACGCGATTTTATTACTTTTTCAGCGTAAAGGACACTGCAAGATCAATTTCCTTTTCTGATTCTGCATAATCATGATACAGCCATTAAAAAGGTGCAATATTGTTTACTAACTTAAAAAAGATATTAAAAACAAACTTAACCTCATTTGCACCCAATTTAAGTCTTAAATATGCAGCTGTTGAGTAATTACTCATTATAAATCGCATTTTAATTAAAGAATGAAAAATACGTTGTTCTAACCAATCCATATATGGGTCAACGAGAATTAAGCGAGTCATTGTTGTTTGGGGGTTACTGGGTCCTCCTGCAGGGATCCGGGGTGCAAGTTCAGGGTTCCACCAGCTGTGGAACCCTAGCAACACATAGGCTAAGGTCGTCGTAGTTGACAAACGACAATAGACCGTACGACAACTTATCGGAACATTCATGAATATCTTCCGTGCCGCGGCGTTAGATTTGGCACGCTGACAAGTTCGCAGCATTATCCGCGCTCACAGCCCTCAAACCCGAAATTACTCAGCGTAATCGCACAAACAAAAATAATACAGCTCTAATGACATCCATGTCGAAATATCGTCAGAATATCACACTTTTTACACTTACTTCAGGCCCAGCGTATTGCTCCACTGTTCCGCACGTTAATTGACAAGATTTTTGTACAACTTTCAGCTTATTTTCGCCGTAAAATTAATCATAACCAAATAAAAGCAACTTCGTAATCCTCACACACAGCACCTTGACTTGACGTTTGAGTAAAATGTTGCCACAGTAAATAAACAAGACAAGTGCCATTGCGTTTTGTTGCTGCTGATCAATTTAATTGGGTTCAGATCCCATACTAAATAAAAAATAAGTTATTAAAACTACTACTACATAAGAACTTTTAATCTTTCACCTTGCATATTTATTAATATGATTTAAAGGGCAATTAACGCGATTAATTTTATTTACCTTTCGTCGCTATAACGTTTCGCAAGCAGATTGTGGCGGAAGTATACATCGAAATTTTAAAACAAACAAAAGTGAGGGTGTTTTTTAAAAACTCATCAACCTCACGAACGGAGCCGGGGCGCTGCTGCATCTATCTGCTTGCTGAAAAGTCACGCACCGAAAGGTAAATAAAATTAATCATGTTATTTCCGTTTAAATGGTATCAATAACTATTTATGAAATCAAATAATTTATTGGTATGAAAATGGTCAAGGTAGAGCCATGACTATTTTTGTTTATTGAAACAATTTTAACATTTTTCATTTCATTTTCATGTTTTCATTTTTTTATTAACTGTATTTCTACCTGAAACATTTTCTTGTTACCTCACTTTTAGACTTTTATTGTTATTACTTAGTCGGGTACCCTTCTCCTTCTTTTACATACTAGCCGTCTGGCGGCCCCGTGTACGAAATAAAAAAATATTTCAACGTGTGAAAATTTTATCAAAAGATTTGTATTCTCAATGATAAAATTGCTAGTAAGCTAACTACTAACAAAATGCATAACTAAATACACTTACAGTTTTTGTAATACGTATAAGCATGCGTTTTATGTATTATATGTAAATTATCTAATTATTTTAAGAGTGCTTAGTGACTTGTAACCAGGGCTGTTGTCCATAGAGAGTCATGGCCCTTAACGCCAAAGGCACCTCCGGGCCACTTTTTAGTATTAGGTATATAAATATTTAAAACAATCAGCTGACACTTACCGGTAATTGGTGATAATTAATTACCTTGTTTCTATGACAAATAAACTTTAATAAAAATAGCAAAATATGAAAATAGCTTTCTTCGTTTCCGTTTCATTGTTTAGGATTTTTTAGATCGTGTCTCAAAAACTTTAGTGTGTACGTTACATTATTCTTTAAAATAAGTTCTAGCTAATAAAAAAAATAAATAGCAAACATTCAATTTATTCAATCTAATCCACACAATTTAATAGCACAAGCAAGCAGTGGGCGCTGGTGCAGGGTACCCACAACCGTAGGCAGGGGCAGGCGCAGCGTACCCACAACCACAGTTCGGGGCAGCATACATCGGTGGAGGTGCCAATGCGGTGGAGTACGATATAGTTGGAGCGCATGGGGCTGGAGCACATGGGGTTGGAGCACATGGAGCTGGAGCACATGGGGCTGGAGCCGGTAAAGCATATGCGCTATAAAGGTCAGTGTATGCACTATAAGGGGAAGCATACGCCGCACAGGGGTCAGCATATGCGGCAGGGGCACAAGAACACGGTAGAGTAGCTTCGAGCAATGGTCCAGCAGCTGACAAAGCCGAAGTTAAAAGACTAGGTAATGCCGCCTCCAGTAGTGGGGGTAATGTGGTAGCGATGGAGGTTGATAGTGACGAGGCTAAAGTTGGGGCTAAGGCCGGTAACGCCGGGGCTAGTGCGGCCAGGGACGGGCATAGTGCGGACGGGGAGCAAGCCGGGGCTGGCGCGGGGAGCATAAGGGGGGCAGGGGCCGCGCACGCGTAGCCTGCGGGGAGGTATTGGGAGTATGCCACCTGAAAGCAAAAAAAATAACATTACAAATAACAATTATAATACGTTTATATGGTTACAACCTCTCGGAAATGTTTTCTCTCTACAGGTATCGTAATGGCATCTTGAGAACCGTACGTAGAGATATACATTACGTCAAACATGATATGAGGGGCGAGGGAGGGTCGATAAAAAGTCAGGTTGTAACTTCTTTAGAAATCCTGTAGGAAAATCACAAAAATTAAAAGGGCATAATTTGTGATAGTTTTTGACAAAAGGATATTGAATTTACATTACATAATAACACGCCTACTATATTACCCTTAAGGGTGTGGCAAAGGTGTAGGTATAACACCCACATTTCACCTATTTATTTTGGTCCAATCTGATAAGGGGCATAGCATATCGGCAAGAATTTCCTGATAGGAAAATCCTAAATAACAGTTTTTGCCCGGGAATAAAACCCGAAAGGCCGCAAATGCTAACCACTAGCCAATTCTATTTTCCTACTAACAAAATATATAATATTTCTCACCTGCACCAAAGCGGACACGATCAAAGCGAAGAAGGCGTTCATGTTGTATTGACTGTGGATGTCTGTAAGTGTGGCAGTCGCGCCGTGCCCTATATCCTATGCGTTATCAGCAACGTAACGCAACACGTTACGTTACTAAGCGTTGCGATACTTTCCTTACTTCATCGTTACGATTAGGGTGGAGGTGGCAGTTGTCGGCTCCCATCATTAGTATATCGCCCGATGTATGCCAGGGTTGGACTTGTCATACATTCATAGCGATCGCCAACCGGGGCCCCACAATACGGGGCTTTGCGCGCTCCGCTCGTCCCTGGGTTGTGGGGTTTGCCGATTAAAACTACCTTGGCTGATTCTTTTATCACACAACATTTACCCAGCGCCATATAGTCAGCGCTAGATAGAAACAAATGGATGAACGAGACGTCACGAAATGTCAGTAACATACAGTTGAGAAATTAAAGGCAAGAGGCGACCGTAGCTGGTTGGTTAAAGCGACTGCCCGATGTTCAGACGGTCACAGGTTCAAATCCTGCCAGTCCCATATCTTTTTCACTGTTTCTTAGTATGTATAGTATGCATTCCAATTTGTTGTCTCTCTTTTACTGTTGTCTTACCATCAGGTAGACTGCAAGTTTGGCACAGAACAGGTGCCTCCTCCCCACTATGATTACCAAATACCCAAATAATTTCACACAAATAAAATAACTAGCTCTTCAGCACGTTCGTACTCTATAATAGTATTTACTTCATAGTGTTATCTACAGACGTGACTTTTTTTAATTCTATTGTTTTAGGCTGCGAAGTTGTGCAAAAATGCAAATGTTATCAGCTTAGCCCTTAGACAAGCAAACCAAAAGGACTAGTCATTGCTAGGCGTCCCCCGCAGCCAACGTGGATGAGCGCCTTTTGTGCAAGTCATATAAAATAAAAGCGTCCTACCTGTTATGACCTACGGTGCCGAGACATGGACATTAACGGTTGCACTAGTCCACAAATTTAAAGTCGCGCAGCGGGCTATGGATCGAGCTATGCTCTGAGTTTCTTTGAAAGATAAAATTCGTAATGAGGTCATCCGACAAAGAACCAAAGTGACCGACATAGCTCGCAAAATAAGCTCGCTGAAGTGGCAGTGGGCTGGTCACGTTTGCCGACGGACCGACAGCCGCTGGAGCAAACGAGTCCTAGAATGGAGACCGCGACTCGGCAACCGTAAGGTGGGACGCCCCCCTGCCAGATGGACTGACGACCTGAAGAAGGTCGCTGGAGGGGACTGGATGCGGAAGGCGCAGGACCGGGTGTTGTGGCGCACATTGAGAGAGGCCTATGTCCAGCAGTGGACTACGAGAGGCTAAATGATGAAAATGATGATAAAATTAATTGTCAAATCATGACTGCGTGGCACTATGTATCTCCGTGAGTTTTGGCAGACTTATTTGTACAGGTATTTGCTTTTATTTCGTCTCAATATTGATTGAGTGCTCTTTGGGTAAGGGCCTCGCGCATACACAACCAAACACACAACCTATGCATGCACCATAGGCTTGGATTGCTTCCCATGCGATGAGGGTCCAGCTTGTACTGGCCATAACGTGCAGCCTAGTATACATTTCGCATTAGAAAAAAAAATACGTTTTTAAAACCTTTCATCCCTTTTTTTTCGCCTTAAGATCCGGTCTTTCCCGTTGGTCAGATCAATGGTTAGATTAGTCTGTCCAGTGGGAACTTTTTGTCCCATTATCCAGATCGGCTCTGTTTTTCCCGTTGGTTAGATTGATGGTTAGATTAGTCTGTCCAGTGGGAACAGTGAAACAAAGTACATTTAAAGTGAAAACTGTTTATTATTTTTATTTAATTATTTTTATTAATTAATAAAAGATAAAAGAAATGTTCCTCGCACTCCTACATACTACTTTTGAGTATTTATTGTCAAATAAAATACCCATTCTACATTCTATATTTCCGTTGAGCTACCGAGACAATTACGAAACTAATCAATTTTTTCCATCTCTATACGAGTACAACGTCTTAGGGTGACGTTAACATTATTTACCTAATTGGTCGGGTTTCTTGGAAATGCATGGTTAAACTTGGCACTTTGGTACAAGGAATTAAATAAAAAAATAATGACAAGATACGTTTATCTTAGACGTTCTAAAAAATGACCAACATTCAATTCTCCATTAATTAACATCATTTGAGAATTTTGAATGAATTCGTCTCTTTTTACATGTTCTTTACTTCGTTTATCGGTTATTTTAGAAAAATCATCTTTAAGTAAAACTTTTAACAAATTGACTAACCCAGGACCCTTTCTGGTTATTTTTTTATTTAATTCTTTATGCTAACTTTCTAAAGAGTTGGTGGTTCTGTGTCTCTGGGCAAAAACTGACCAAGTTTGTTTAAAACTAGATTTTTCTAACTACTGATTTTGAAAATATTTTATGAATTGCTGTAAGTTATGTGCATTAGGAGCATCATTAATAATATATTGCCAGCCTTCGTCTATTAAATGTGGCGGCAGTAATGGAAGAATACCAGAAAGTGCAATTATGCGTTTTGATAACTTTGATTTGGTCAACTGAAATTTTTTTGCTTGCTTCCAAACGTTACGAGAGAAATGATAATAACAACCTTTTATTTCCGCACTTGGGTATACTTTTTTTAATGCATTAGAAGCAGCAACTTCATAATCCAGGGTAAATTTTTTTGGTTCCCTATATGGTAACTGTGATTGTAACATGCTAAAAAGACTAATGTAGCTTCGTTCTGTTTTGTCGGACATCAATACATAAATTAATGGAATAATATTAGTGGATTCGATGCTACTACCGATATCACCATGAATGGTATATAGCTGGGAAAATGATGTAAAAGACACACTCTTAAATGTTCCGTCGCAAAAAAAATGGTTCACTTCCTTTAAATATTGTTTCGATTGCGGCGTACAAAAAACAATGATACGATTTTTTTGGTCAACAAAATCAGACAAAATAAAATTTCGAAACTCTTCAGGTATCTCCACATCGACAGGGTTGTCGTGAAATAGTTTAGTAACTTTAGCCGCTTTATTTCGCTTCCGATACATAGTACTTTTGACAGATTGAAAAGGCGGTATGTTAGGTATTTGTTAGATTTAAGCCAGAATCTTTCAATTTGGCGACACACTTTTTATAAACTGCTGGCACTGGTTGAAAATCTTTGCATGCTTGAGCCTGCATATTATGCAATGCAAGTTCTATTTCATTTTTGCCAACATCTTTAATGCAAGTGTGATCTTTGGACTTAATAATTGTGTTGCGGTTCTGAAAAACATAGATAGGCAGGCAGGAATATAAAGTCCTATTTACACGGTGCAATTACTAAAATACTTGCATGCAATTATAGCACAGGTGTAAATGGGGCTTAAACCCAAAAACTAGTGTCAAGCAATTTTCGACCTATTGTACACGTAACACGGGGGTAGTAATAACCACTATACTTACTTGAACCGTCACAGATCCCACGCATCGCGTTTTTTTGTACTGACTGCAGAGCCAAATTTCGTTTCCATTTGTGTAATTTTTGTTTTTGTGAAATTGAAACCCATTATATAGTAAAACAACTCCGCCCTTTCTATTTATAAAATTAAGATCCATTTCAACAAATCCTTTGCTTTCAATAAAATTATTTAGAATATTATTGAATTTCAGTATTATACGAATGACATTACATGACAAACAGGAAATTACTTCATAAACAATCATAATGTCACATTAAACATAAAACCTATTTAATATTAATACGGCTAGCCCTTTTTGTATTCAATGATACTTGCATACACCTAGGTACATCACAAGCTGATCTAGATAATGGGACAAAAAGTTCCCACTGGACAGACTAATCTAACCAACGGGAAAAACAGAGCCGATCTGGATAATGGGACAAAAAGTTCCCACTGGACAGACTAATCTAACCATTGATCTGACCAACGGGAAAGACCGTTAAGATCTGGGTTTTTTTTAAAGAATCTCTTTTAAACGCACCCACGTCATGTAAGAAATCACCCGTCATATTTAGGTGTCATGTGACAGGGGATGAGCCTATCATCAACCAGGCACAATCCCAACTCCGTGCTGCTATTAACAATTTTCTGACGGTAAAATCCTAAATAACACTTTTCTCAACCCGGGAATCGAACCCCAGACCTCGCGGTTAGATGCCGCTTACGCTAACCACTAGACCAACGCGGCAGTTTCAATTCAAATGAACCAAGGGAATTATCAGTAGTAACTTAAATAAAACACAAATAATAATTGCAATAATAAAATCATTTAATAAACTTTGGTTACAGAATTTAACAAACTATTAAATTCTAAACATTGACTGACCAGTAGCATCTGTTCGCATGTCTCTTTGAAACTACCTCAAAAACCACCGAACCGATTCTACCGGACCCACAACCGACTAACAAATAAACCGTCGACTTGTACATACGACTAATCGTTGCGATTAAAAATTTTAACGATTAGTCGCATAATATTCTTGTACTTAAATAGCTAATACATTGCGACTAATGACTGCGGCTAAAAATCGCATTAATTATTCGTAAAGTACACAGCAAACTGAGCGACAAATTATCCGCGCATTTTAATAGCGATACGTTGTCGAACACTTTGCAGAAATTTGACCTTGAAACTTTCATTTTGACGTACAGGTCGAAACGGTTGTAAAAATCAATAAAATGAAAATAAAACTTAACTAAAGATATGCATAAAATAGCAACTGATGTGAATATACTGTAACTTATCGTTCTTCACAGTTGTTGTACGTACGCCGAAAGAGTGCGTTTGTGACGTCTGTCAGTTGATGAAATGACCAATAGGATGAGACCAGATATAATAGATGTCAAGATGTATCATGAAGAAAATTGACGGTTATACTTTTGCAAAAATTGGACTGTCAAATTTTATAGATTTTTTCCCCGGGTAGGGTAAAAGCTGTCAAATTCCATACAATTCAAAAATTTGACGTGAATTTTATCTGGAACGCGCAGTTGTCTATAGTTAAATGCATTATCTCTGGATGAGACAATAGAAACAATATGCCTCATCCTATTGGTCAGACGTCTAACTGAAGTGCTTGCCAGTAGACATAGCCCTGTAAGAGGTCTTACTTCATTCAAAATTTTTGTCAGTTAAGTTCACGTTCGTGGCAATGACCATGATTCGAACCCACGACCTCTCGAACGCAAGTCCAATGCGATATCCATTGCGACACGGCCGCCTTTGACTTATTTCGGCGTGCTTACATCAAACAATAATTAATTATAGAAAAATTGTACTATCACCAGTTTCAATATTGTCACACTAGTTTTTACCACAGTTTGAGACTAACGCAGTACAACTGCGCATTTCTGACTAGAAAATCCACTGATTATATTTATTAATCGCTTCAAGAGATTCCGGTATTTATTCAGATCGAAAATGAGACAAAATGGTAGACATTTTGAAGAAAAAATATACCATTGATATTTTTAAGTGTAGCAACACTAGACAAAGTTGTAATCAATATGAGAAAACGTTGCTATTTTTATTTTTTTTAAATGAAATTCGCTGGTTACATTTTTCAAATATTAAACACAATTTTAACAAACAAACCCAACCGAAAGATATTTTCGAAGTATTAATTGTTTAAATCTGATAAATTATGGGCAACACTAGGAATATTTTGATCTGGTATCTCAATATAGGAGGACGATTCAGTGACGGCGATATAAAAAATAACGATTTATCAAATTGTGACCTGTCCGTAGCGACACAGTTTTAGACCGTGCTTCTATTAACAATTTCCTGCCAGAATAATAATGGAATTATAACATTTAATACTAATATAGACGGTTCTACTTATAAAACTACGAAATCAGTCAATTGTGTGCAAATTAAATGAAATGACAACATCCATTTTTACCCGTAATTTTTAATTTTCATATTAGTTACCAAGAGACTCAAAATCATATCTACAATTTTTTATATTAGTTAGTTAAACGTAGTTATTAGTTATTCATTTTTGTGACGTATAATACTGAGCCTACAGCTGAATTTCGCAGTGCACTCAACCGCCTCCCAAAATTCGGGGATTTAGTAGAAAGCGTCAAACTGTGGCAACACTGCACGATGGAAACAGTACTTTGTGTCAAAGTAAAATATGCTTAAGATTGTGAACCAAAGAATTAAATTGACAAGTACAGACAAATCATTTCTCTAGACGCATCGATTGGAGTACGAATATGACATGTGCTGTTTAAGTAAAGCGAGTGAGAGTGACTGATACAGCGCATTTGCGTACTTTATTCGATCCGTCTAGAAACTTGATTTTATGTAGGTATAAGTAAGGTTTTATGCAAGCATTTTACGCCTAAATGTTACACACACATATCATCAATTATGTTTAAGACCCATGTGATAGGGAACTATCGCCATCTACCGCGTACAGATCCAAACTTAATACCTTACTTCAACTAATCTTAAACATATTTTCATTTGGCACAAAATTATTAATACTATTTTAAATTAAACTAAATAAAGAAAAAGAACAATAATACCTTATCAACTAATTTGGCAAACTTATTGCACTAACAACTAAAATACATTGGCTTCGATATGACACGATTCGTTATTAGGGGCCATCCATAGGTTAAGGCATATGAATATCATATTTTTCTACCGACTTTTGCCCAGCCCCCCTCGCCCCCTCTCCAAATGTGTGACGTAATATATGTATGACCCCTTTTGACACTCTCAGGATAAGCTCCGCTGTCGAGGTTAAGACTTAGATCAGTGGCAAGTAGACTAATTATCCTTTGGTACATTTTATTCCTATTTAATTTACTACTAATAAATTGGGTTATTACGAGACAAAAAGTATTATATTAGGTTTTTGCGGCTTTAAAAAACATATATATGTAGTGCCACAAAAAAAAAATCTAAATTTGGTTTTTTTTTTTTAATTCGTTAATATATATTTACAGTGGGCAACATTTAAAAATATTAATAGTAATTTTAAATTTTACTGTTGCATTAACAACAATTTTTTTTTAATATTTAATACTGTCAAGGATAATGTCGTCTATCTTTAATCTAAAAAGGTCTTATAACCTAAACAGTAAGGCACACAATACAATATCTTGAGCAAGTGTCAAACATTGTGCATTAGGAATGCAGGACACAGCGCCCGCACATGAGACCACTAGAGGCGCCTAGAATATACAGAGAATATGCGAAATGGCGACATTTACTTAGAACACAAATTTTAGAAATATTTTCTTAAATGAATGCGATTGTATTATTATGTCCAATTTCAAATGTGTTTTATACATATATTAAAAATCAAAATATCTGTATTTGTATGCCTAAGGCTAATTGCTGAACTTTATGTTATTTTTGTAACAACTTTTGACCTTTTTATATACTGACTCGAACCTGCACTCCCTGGGTATACGCCCCAAGTGCTTTGCTAATTCAGCCATAGATTCGGATGCTGCTAGACTCAAAATTTCTCAACTCTTTTTGTGCCAGCGTCATATGGTCATGACCTATGTTTACAAATAAAATACTCTGTCTTTAGAAATATTGTTATACTCGTGGGCAATTTATACTGACTATGTTCAGAAACTGGATTTATTATATGTCGTTATTTCGCATCCAACCTGATATATATGTTAGTATACCATAAAAATATCATCAACAACTTGTGGCCACCAGTAGTGGTCTAGTGCCCGGGCGCTCATAAGGCACTTAACTGCTAGAGCTACCTACAATATGACTAGGGATAACATAGTCAAGATAGGTTCAAACTCATAACTTAATAAAGTAAATGAACTCTTTGGTAAAACAAAAAGAAATTACTTAATTAAACATTTTGAGAAAAAAAATAAAAATACATGTTTCATTGCTGCCGCTTAGTGGGTCTTAACAGAAAACCCTTATTCAAATTATTACATTTATTTAGATTATAATTCATATTCATTTGAAACGCTTTTCTTAATTTATTAAAATTTAAACAGCATGAAATAAAAAAAAACTGTTTCGTCAGCAAAAAAGGCGATAATATTTTTGACTCTAGCAACATTGGTAATTGTTGTTAATTTCAGGATATATGTTATGATTAGTTTATTTAAAAAAATCAATACATTGTGCTCTTCAACATCAACATTACTTTTAAGATCCTTTTTTTTCCTTCACGTATGCGATACCTTTCTGGATAAGATAGGCGTTATGTTATGTTATAATTTCTACCAAAAGCGACAATGTTGCCATGAGCAAAAAAAAATCTTGTACTATAACAATAACCTTTACAAAATGTCATTGCGTATTTCTTCGTCAAAGTATTATGTAAAAAATATACTATTGACATGATTTCAAAGAATTTAAATATTGAATTAATATCAAATATTATCGTAAATAGTAAAAAATCTTTATTTAGAATTTAATTTCTTTGGGATGTCTTTTGTTTATATATTCAAATTAAGAAACAGACCCGTTGTTGTGTTTACAAAATTATAGAAAGAGATAGATTGTACAATATTATTGACTTCCCATTGGTCAGCCGTACATATGCAATATTACTGTCAATCTATCACGTATTGACTGTTTTTTATGAAGCTAACTAGTGAATATTGATAACATTGACAATATTATGGCATTGAAAGCTTGTTAGGTATTATTTAATGTGTTTGAGATGTGTTATACATATACTTCGTTCAGGATAAGAAAAGTATTATAATAAATTGCCATTGTAATAAAAAAACTTACCAACATTAGTAGAAAGTTTATTTTTCAATAAAACATCTTGTCAAAATTATTTGCAATGGCAAGTTATTTATTTTATATTTCCATTAAGGTGGGTACTGACCAACGTTACGAGGTGTAATGTAACATTCGCATCGAGCGAGAACGCATCGAGCATGTTAAGCTGTGTTTTAAAATAACATACGTAACATGTTCGTCAAAACTCTGTGCTTCGCTTTCACCGTTAGTTCACTCAAGATGGCCGACAGCGAGGACGCGTTGGTGTCTTTGATTCTACTTAATTACATAAAAAATGCTCGGGACGACTTGCAAGAGCGTACTGACCGAACCGCGTAACACTCAAAGGATTCGCCAAAAAACCGACAGCCGGGTGGAGCACTCAAAGCGAGCAACGAGCGGCTCGTTGCTCGCTGGTTTCCCCGTAACACGACGTACTGACTGCACGAATGCTCGCGGTGTAACACGTTACATTACGCCCCGTAACGCCGGTCAGTACCCACCTTTAGATTCTTATTGCTGACATAGTCATTCTTTCTTTAACACAACTTTGTACAATCTATCCTTTCTTCCTTAACACAAATTTACAATCTTACCCTGGGGGCCATCCCATCTGCCTGCCCCCCAATACATGAAGATGTAGATGGTACACGGACTGCGCCCCGTCGCGGCCGTTGTTGACGACGAGCCTCCAGCCCGAGGGGGCCCGCGAGGCGCCCAGCGTGCGCGCGATCAGCATTAGGTGACCGAGGAGCTGGAAAGTAACATTAGAAATATTTGAATTCATTTTATTCAGGTGATATTTTCATTGGTCGACCTTATACCGCGGCGTATGCAGACCGTCGGGGTCGAACCCACAACACCGGCGCAGTGGAGAGCAGCGAGGCGACCGCTTAAACCACTACCAGCCCTGTATGTAATACATGTCCCACTGTGGGCTCAGGCCTTTTCTCATGATGAGAAGGGTAAGGCCATAATCCACCACGCTGGCCAAGACTTCACACACCACCTCGAGCACTATTTAGGCACCCGTGATATTTGACTTAGCAGTCCTACAGTCTCCCACTCGGCTACGGCTGCTTCGGTCTGAGAATAGGAGGTAAATAAAGGTCAATTTATCGCGCGAGTAGAGCCGCGGGCAACAGCTAGTATTGATAATTAACAAACGCAATTTGTGAATTAGATAAGTTTGATAAGCAATACAAACGACATTCCTTTGTTATCGGCTGACGACGTTCTTTCAGCGTTACTCATCTGATAAAGTAACTATGTGCGTATATAATGACGGTATAGTAACGATTCGTGGAAAAATAATCGGGACTTATAACATAACATCATGCCTATATTACCTAGAAGGGTGTGTACAGAGGTGTTTAATTCTGTTACGTTTAGGTCCCATTTGATAAGGGGTGATTCAAGCACAATTCCAACTCACAGCTGCTATTGAGAATTTTATTTGGGAAAATCCTAAATTACACGAACTGGGGCTGAAACTGAATCAAATAAAAAAATCATTTAGAGGTCAATGTGTGCGATTTTATAATAAAATCCCAAGCAAAATTCAAGAAATTAAAAGTTTCAATAAATTTAAGTCTATATTAAGACGAAAACTGTCATAGAAGGGCTATTATTCCATTAAAGACTATATGGACGATAATAATGCTTGGGATTAGATTACCGTTTCTCAGCTTCATGTATTTTGTTAAGTTTAGTTTGTACATTTTGATTGGCAATTTCAAATACTATGTTATAATAGTTTACGTAATAAATGAATATGAATTTGAATATGTCGTGGGTAAAAACGGCTTAAACTAACAACAAGACCAATTGTGCCTTGGGCGTAGCAACCTTTGGTGGCAATAAAGATAATTATTTCTCAAGAATCTCTGTGTACTTTTATCAGACAAGTAGTAAAACAAACAAACAACTCCATATCTTGATGGGATCCCTTTTTATCACATAATATTATTTCGCATAATTTAGTTAAGCATAACATACACACATTATTTTTTATGTCATAATATTTTTTGCAATATATTTATTAGACATGATGGTTTTCCGCCTAATAAAGATCAAAAGTAATTTGAAATGGGTCTCATAGGGTAAAAATAGGTTAAGGAGGAGCAGGGGTGATTTGAATCCGCCATGAAGTCACCCATTCATTTGTATACCTGGCTAATAAAAAGTAATATTTTTACAGTTAACGATTCGTAGGTAATCAAAGAGTGTTCTCATTTATTTTCAAATTTCTCATTTATTTCTTTGCATAATTGCTTGATTTAAAGTAATTACATTACCAACATAATTGTTAACTCGCAATAAAAAAATAAGAAATTTGAACACTCTTTGATTACCTACGAACCATTTACTGTAAAAATATTACTTTTTTATTAATTGTGTAATAGTAAAATAGGATACACAAACGAACGATAATTTCTCATAACCATCAAATATTTTTGTGCTTTATTGAAATATTCCCCGTTTTACGTTTAGAAACGCATTGTGTTAAATATATATCTAATAGTTTATTAAATTTAATTAAAAATGTTTATTTTTGATGAAAATTGCTAAAACAGTAAATTTTGCAAAGTGGACATTCTGCGAAAGAGACATTTTGCGAAGTGGACATTCTGCGAAAGGGACATTTTGCGAAAGAGACATTCTGCGAAAAGGACATTTTGCGACGAGTGGACATTTTGAGAAGTGGACATTTTGCGACGGAGCTGTTGAAGCCTTACATACAAATGTATATAGTGTGATGTTATATAGCCTTTCTCAATAAATGGAATTGCCAAAAATCAATAAATATACAAATTGGTTTGGATTGGTTGTATTATTTTAGAGGGACTGTACTATCAGACTTGGCAGCACCCAAACTCCTTCTCGTCTACAATCATACCAGCAAAAAAAAAATACAAATATAATTTTAATACCTGGTCATCATTAAAACTTTTATAATCACTATGGTTCTCGTTTTTTTATTAGATTGATAGAGATAGAGAAAACTTTATCTATTCCGTAGCTTTGTCAAGAAAAAACTGCAGTATTGTATGTAGAATAATATGAAAGTTTAATTTTAAGCTGGGATGTCATGAAAAAAGTTAGTAAACAAGTGCAAAAAATGTGATAATTCTATCAAAACAAAATTGGATTCTAGTTCATCCTTCATGTTTAAATAGAAAATCTCTTTTGTTTATTAAATCCCGCTTAAGTTATGTCTCTTATTACTAGATAATCGTCATACACAAAACTAGAAATTATTTACTATCTTATATTCGTGACACAAGGGTTTTGGCGATACAGTTTTTGGGCATTGCCTTTTGTAACTATAACATACAAAGGGCCACAACCTCTTCCAAGCAACCTTAGGATGGACATAAGAAAATGGATTTTAGCGGTACTTTATTACATTGGATTTGTTGTTTTTTTTAATTTTGTTCCAGGCTCAACTACAAAAAAAAAAAATAATTTATTGTTACTATTAGGGATTTGGAACAGAAAATGACTAAAATTACAATACATACAGTGATTGGCTGGTAATCTGACAAATGATTTGCAGAGTAGTGTCAGACCACTGAATTTGATGGATTATAGAGTACTTAGGGGCGTCTTTGGCTCTTTGTTTTGCAATTGTAATTGAGTAATCAAGGTGGTTAGTTTCTATCAGCATTACCTCATGGACATGCTGATAGCCCACTATCAGCAAGTCCAATTACAGATGGTGCCAGATTACCTATAATAAGAACCTTGTCAAATAGGGATATTTTGTTTGACACTAACATAAATTGTGAATGTGGAGCAATACAATCAATGGCTCACCTTACTGACTGTCCAAAATCCTCTACCACCCGCTCAAGAGAGGCTCTCATGATCGCCGATGAGAGCGCCATAACAATGGCCACTTATTAGGCCAATACAATTTGACTCAGTCATTGTCAAAACAAAGTCCTATTATGATGAACTTTAATAGTGTTATAATATAATGGTGATTTAAGACTTTTAAAGACTAACTCTCAAAGTAGCAACATAATCATTTTAAATTTCTTTTCAAGAATAAAACTCTGTAAGGTTGATAGCAAATGTTTTTTTCTATAATAAAAAACCTGTTATATCATACAAATATGTAAAATCACTTCTTTTTTTAAATTGGCGCCTCAAAATACTATCACTAGCAAACCTTCACATTTTAGTTAAGTTATACTCACTTCAACATCGCTAGGTTCAGCATCCTGCAGTCTAGCGATCCTCCGCTTCGGTATTACGAGGAAGTGCACGGGAGCTTGCGGCGATACGTCGTTGAAAGCCAAACATAGGTCATCTTCGTAAATAATATCAGCTTTAATTTCCTTAGATATAATCTTGTCAAATATAGTAGGTCCCGGTGCGGCTACGCTCTGCGCCTGCGCGCGGCGCACTTCGTCACTATACGGCCTATGGACCGCTATGGCCGACCCTCTTGATAAATCGTAAATATTCGTTGGATAACTCTTTTTTAGGCGAAATTTAAGCGCCCGTTGAAGCACTTTGTTAAACATTTTTGTTATTTTTCACATTGAATCCGGCTCGCACGATGTCACGAGTTTGACACTGTTGACATTGACGTCAATCAAATCAGAGTTTGTTTTTTCTATCTTTGACAGTGGTAGGATGTTGTAGCATTATTATTTCTAAAACTACCATATGATTTACAATCTTAAATGTTTCTTAATTGTCCTTGGACAATTTAAACAAAAGGACTAATCATTTTCAGGCGTCTCCCGTTGCCAAATATGGAAGAGCGTCGCTCTTGCACGTCATATAAAACTAGTTGCCTAATCAAAGATGTGCGAAACAATCTAATCAAACTCGCAGGAGAGCGAGGGTTCCTGCGAGTTATGACAAACTTATTGGCATAGGTATTAACTTTAATTTCCTCTCCATATTGATAAAAATTAAGTGCTCTTAAGATACGACAGTAAAACTTTAAAGTAGCCTTTTATAATAGTTGCATGTTTGGTATACAGCATTTAGGTCACTAGCATAAGGTAGGGTAAAATTAATGTGTTATATGTCCAAACAGTCACCTACTGTAGTATTTTATGGTGGTAGAGTTTTTGTGAACTATATCGAGGAAGAGGCACCAACACTATAGTGATATTTATGGAGTCATACAATATGAACGAAAAAGCTATAAGTGATATGGCTGTGTTACGTGTGCTCGTGTCCTCGCTTTGTAAAGAGATAAGACGCTGTAGAAAGCATTTTATCAGGGTCGTCCAATTTAATAAAAACTAAGATCAACTAATGCCAAAACTATATTAAACATAGATTTTTTAAAAATTTAATGAGAATTAGATTTTAATTAGAAGTAGCTAGTCCAGCTAACGATATTCGCAAAATAAAACAACATCAATTACAATAAAATTATTTATTTAATATAAAAAATATGTTTATATTATCACAACACCATTGCTAATTACGCTACAATTAACATCTAATAAAGCTATAATAAAAACTGTACAATATTTTTTAATGTTTATTCACATGATTTAATATTTGAGCAATTAGTTGTACTTGTATTATTTTTACAGCACCACATTACGTCGTTTACTATCTAAAACTAAACATAAAACCTTCCACTTTAGTATGGGGTACCAGTCATACTCTTAACACACTCTTAACATTTAAATTCAACTAGGACGTAGTTATCAACACAGGTACGTCAAAAGGGAAAAGAAATTGTCATTTCTATGTTACTAGCTACGGTATAGTTGAATCTATATGTCAAAAGTGGCAAGCCGTGCTAAGGGGGCTGTGTGAGTGATGCATGTGATAAGTGAAGTAACTTCAACTCAGACACTTTTTGATATTGCTACCTCACTCAACTGATGTTCTTTATTTATTTAAATTTTCGTTATATAAAAAAAATCTTCAATTTTTTTTTAGTTTAGCATCGTAATTTAAGTAACAAATATAGCACAACAAGCTTGTAGGCTTATTACAAAACTTTTATTTCTTATTTTAGAATACTAATAATCACTTTTAATGAACTTGTAGGCTCCAACCAACACGTCGAACGAACAAGTTTTCTAAGAATTAAATTTAAGTACATTATCTAGCATAACATAACATCACGCCTATATCACCCAAAAGGGTGTGGCAGAGGTTTATAACACCCACATTTCATCTAATATATTTAAGTCCCATGTGATAGGGGTTGAGCGTATCGCCATCCACCGGGAACAAATCAAACTCCGTGCTGTTGTTAAGAATTGCCTGACAGAAAAATCACAAATAAAACTTTGCCCGACTCGGGAGTCGAACCCGAGACCTCGCGGTAAGGGTCGCCTACGCTAACCACTAGACCAACGAGGCATTACATTATACACAACATAAAACACTTTCTCATTATTTAACTGGTACGTCTAGATATATAGTCCTTTTACATCATCTATTCACATAGTAAATCTTAATTATTAACAGATTGAAGAAAAAACACAGGGAATTTCCTCTTTACAGTTTTAAAAGTATTATTATGATTTCAAAAAAAATACCTGGTTACGCAACTCTACTCATTATATATAATATATTATTCTATTATTTTTATTTCAAATATAATTTATTTTATCTCAGTCTGGTGGTTTGGATTTCTGCTCTTAGGTTTTATAGCTCGAGTGTTGCCGAAAGAGGTGCAGTTTCCTGGCTGCTAGACCATAACGCCATAAAAAATCAAAATTCAAAATTACTGAAGTTTAGTGACATTGTGTCAAATATTATTATAATTTTTTTCTCATTCTTCTTTGAATCATCATCCATACGCTTCCGCTATACCATTTATCTTCACCCGCTTTTTTGTTAAATAAAAAATTAAACCGCAATCGCAAGAAACCAGCTTCGGAGGATCCTGCCCTCGGAAAGGTACTTCGGGCTGTTTTACTGGTGAGTAGATTTCCCTTACCACCAGACTATAAATAATTATATTTTTATCGTTAATATTATTTTCGTTTATTCATTCATCATCTTATTTTCATCGCCCGGTAGGGCAGTTTACAGCGCCCTGCCATATTATGGTCCTTCAGTCGAGCAGGATAAATTGTTTCCAGCATTAAATATTAATAATTTCATGTATATTTTTGTTTTTTCGCACCTATTTATGTTTATTGCTCGTATGTTTATGTAATATTTGTTAGGTATTGCTCCTACGAACAATAGGCATTGAACTTACGTACTTTAAATAGGTATTAATATTCTTTTTACATTAAATCTATCAAGATGGCTACCTCAGCTGACGAGATTGAAATTGTGCGTCAACTATCCATACTGTATGAAAAAAGAGATGTCATCTTTGAGAGAGTTAATCGCGCGTATAATTTAGCTGTAAATATTTCTTCCTTTGACTTGAGATCGAATGAGCAATTCATGATCGAGTCTGAAACAATAGACGACTTACGTTCTAAGTTCGAGAATATTATCGATCGGATTAATGATTTGGTCTTGACTCAGAGCCCGAATTCAGTCCCTGACTATTCTTCGTTGCTATCATTTGAGGATTTGTATGCCCGTATCAAAAGAAGTCGGAATAGGATCAGTTCAGGGTCTGATAAGGCTGCTTTTTCGCCATCGCATTCGAGTGGAAATTTTATTAAATTGCCGCCTATTGAATTACCAAGTTTTGACGGCAGTACAGAAAAATGGCCTATATTTTATGAATCTTTTAAGGCCAATATTCACAATAATGAAAATCTCTCTGACTCGCAACGTGTGCAGTATTTGATAGGTAAATTGACTCATAACGCCTTGAAAATTACCGCTGGTATTGTTCCGACGTCTGAAACTTATTCCATTTTATGGAATAGTCTGGTAAATAAGTATCAGGACAAAAGAGCGTTAGGGATTCATTATTTAAATAATATTTTAGATCTGAAACCTTGTAACAATTCTGCTAGTAGTCTTGGAACTTTTATTGACAAATACTCTGCCTCCATTGCAGCTTTGAAACAACTTGAAATAAAAAATTTAACAGATTTTACCTTACTACACTGTGCATTACGTAAGGTTGATTCACAAACCGCTCAGGCTTTCGAGCTGTCCGTGAGAGATAAAGAAATACCTATTTCTGAAGATTTTATTGCATTTGTACGGGACCAAAGCAAGATCTTGAGTAGATGTAATTCTTCGGGACCGATTTTAAATCCTCGTGCGCAAAGTAGTGCAAATAAACAGACAACCTCGTCGGGGTCATCTTCACGAACAAACTCTACTTATAAGGCGTTCGTGGCCCAGAATGACGATGTGTCGACCGCCGTTCCAAGCACTTGCGCGTACTGTCAAAAATCTGACCATATGCAATTGTACAAATGTGTACAATTTAAAAGTCAATGCGACCCACAAAAGAGATTCGAATTTATTAAATCAAAACACGGGTGCGTAAATTGCTTAAGCACTTCCCATACCGCTTTGAATTGTAAGTCGGCTTCTCTTTGCGGGCTTTGTAAGAAACGTCACCATACTATTCTGCATTTTGATGAGAAAAATAATAATAATTCTCATACACATGCAGCACAAATTCTTACCGCCGATTCTCAGTGTATCAATCATAATAATATCAACGAATATGATGGTGCGCAAGCCTCCGCTCATGTCTCCGCTCCGTTGCCGTTGCGCTCTATGCCGTCAGTTCCCGTACATAATTTGAGTACAAATATGCCGCCTGCTAATGCTTCCGTTTCTTTGAGCGTTAATGTGAGGCCTAATTCTAATATTTTGCTTTCTACTGCTCAAGTTTACGCAGTTGCTAATAATAATAGTAACCGTAAAGTAATAATTCGTTGTTTGATTGACAATGGTTCTCAAAATAATTTAATAACAGTGGAGTGCTGTAAATTACTTAACCTCACTATAATTCCATTAACCAATTCTTACGTAAAGGGTGTCGGTCTGAGCTCTCGACCAATACATGGTTATGTGAATATTCAAATTCAATCTCGTGTTTATCTAGAAAATAAATATAATATACAGGCACTTGTTGTTGATTGTGTCACTGATCAGATGCCTACGCACTTTATTGAAAAGTCTAATATGGGATACCTGGACAGCATACCTTTAGCTGATCTGACTTGGAATATCCCAGGCAATATTGATTTAGTGTTGGGTGCTCAGCTATTTCCATACATTTATTTGGGAAATAGAGTAGAGTCGGGTAATCGTGCACCTCCCGCTTTGTTAACCGCCTTTGGTTATGTGTTGATGGGCGATTATCCACGCAAACAGACTTATTCTAGTTCTTTCTCAGCTTTGGCTCTTAATGACTTAGTCCAGAAATTTTGGGAGTTAGAGGAAATACCTTATAAAGAATTTTTAAGTCCAGAAGAAACAGAGTGTGAGAATCTTTATTCTTCATCTGTGATACGCAATGGAGATGGTCGTTATACTGTGACCTTACCTTTCTGTCGAAACCCGAATGAGTTAGGCAATTCTCGTTGTAATGCTCTCCGGCGACTTATGACTTTAGAGAGAAAATTCAATCAGGTGCCTAGTTTAAGGGAAAATTATAATACTGTTATAAAGGACTATATTTCGATTGGTTGTCTTTCTGAAGTTTCGGCATCCGAAGTCACTGATGATGGATATTATATACCTCATCATGCTGTTGTACGCCCGGAAAAGCCTATGCCACGCATTGTACTGGATGCGAGTGCCAAAACTCATACTGGTCTTTCTTTGAATGATCTGTTGTATACAGGGCCTAATTTACAGACCGATTTATTTCTACTCTTACTTGACTTCAGATTATTTCCTGTAGCCATTACCGCTGATATTAAGCAAATGTATTTACAGATTGGTGTTAATAATGATCAACAAAAGTATTTGCGAATACTGTTTCGTTTTAATGAAAATGATTCAGTAAAAACATTTCAGTTCAAACGTCTTCCGTTTGGGTTGAAATCGAGTCCGTTTCTAGCTATGCGCACTGTGCGACAGCTGGCAGTGGACATGTCTCCTCAATTCCCTGAAGCCGCTAAGATTGCTAGAACTAAATTGTATATGGACGATTTGGTTCACTCATTACCTGATTCTGAAGCAGCCACCCGTCTGGCTCGAGAATTGATCTCTTTATTCCAGGCTGGTGCCTTTGAATTAGTAAAATGGTCGAGCAATTGTGCGAACTTACTAGAGAGTTTACCCGTTTCACATCGTGGTTCGGTGGATTTTACTCAGGATAGTCCGATTGCATTGAAGATTTTAGGTCTCTCATGGGAACCTAGAGAGGACAATTTCTTTTTTACCGCGTCTCATGTTAGTGATAAATGTACTAAGAGAACTATATTGTCTGTGGTGGCTCGTTTATTTGATGTTTTAGGTTTAGTAGCCCCCGTAATTTTGTATGCCAAATTGTTAATCAAAGAACTTTGGTTGGCTAATATTGGCTGGGATGATACTCCACCAGAGAGTGTGATCCGTCGTTTTACCGCTCTTATGCAAGAATTGTCTTTGTTAACAACTCTTAAAATTCCGCGTCATATCGGTGTGTCAAGTGACTGCACTGTTAATATCGTAGCTTTTGCAGACGCGAGTATGAACGGTTACGGTTCAGTCGTGTATTTACACATCACTGATGCGACCGGTATAATGGTCCGACTTCTATGTGCGAAGTCTAAAGTTTCTCCAACTAAAGTGACGACGCTAGCGCGACTTGAATTGTGCGCTGCGCTTTTAATGGCTAAACTGATAAAAATTGTGCATGAAACGTATCGTGATCGTGCCCATATAGCAGAGATTTATGCTTTCTCTGATTCGACACTAGCTCTTTCTTGGATTCATTCTTCTCCTCATCGATGGTCTGTTTTCGTAAGCAACCGCGTGGCGCAATGTCAAGAAAATCTCGCTTCACGACACTTCTATCATGTTGCTGGAATAGAAAATCCAAGTGATTGCCTTTCTCGAGGTTTACTCCCATCACAAATAGTCAGCCATAACTTGTGGTGGAATGGCCCTGATTGGATGTGTCAACCTACTTCAGAGTGGCCGGTTAAATCTTTCTCACCTACTGAAGGTTATGAAATGCCTGAACAGAAAGCCAGTACTTTTACCGCTACGACAGAGCATCATGACGCTCCGGTATCGGTACTCTATAAATTATCCCAACGCTTATCTTCTTGGGATAAGCTTTTGAAAGCTGTCATGTATGTTTTCAAATTTATAAAAAGAATTTCCTCGATTAATGATATATCGGATTTGATCATTGCTGAAAAGGCGATAGTTCATTCCGTGCAAATTGTGCACTTTTCTGAAGATATTGCTCTTCTTCAAAAACATAAATTGCCCTCAAAAAAGTTGCGCAATTTATCAGCTTTTATTGATGAAGAAGGCTTACTTCGAATTGGAGGACGTCTTTCTAAATCGGATTTGCCATTCGAAGTAAAACATCAAGTTCTGCTTCCAAAGCATGATCATGTTGTTGACCTTATTATCAGGCATTATCATGTTTTAAATTGTCATACTGGAGCAGGCTTATTAATGTCAATTTTGCGTCAACGTTTCTGGATATTAGATGCTAGAACTGTTGTGCGAGCAAAGGTGAGACAATGTAATTCTTGTTTTCGTGTTAACCCGTCTCATCCTACGCCTAAAATGGCTGATCTTCCTCCTTATCGAATTCATGAAGCCAAAGCCTTTACTCACACCGGAGTAGATTATGCTGGTCCGCTTCGTATTACTTTGGCTCGTAGGAGAGGTCAGCATTCGCAGAAAGCTTATATTTGTCTTTTTGTATGCCTTGTCACTAAGGCCATACATATTGAATTGGTGTCTGATTTAACGTCAGATTCGTATTTAGCTGCGTTCAAACGCTTTATAGCTAGACGTGGTCCAGTATCTTGTCTATATTCAGACAACGGTACAAATTTCGTCGGAGCGAAATCTCAGCTCGACGAATTGAATAAGGTTCTAAGACCTGAACTTATCCACCATCGTATACAGTGGAAAATGATTCCACCTAGAGCTCCTCATTTTGGAGCTATGTGGGAATCAAATATAAAAAGTTTGAAGACCCATCTGTATAGAGTCATTGGAAGTCAACTTCTGACTTATGAAGAGATGCTAACTGTGTTGGTGCAGATAGAGTGCGTGATGAATTCGCGACCACTAAATGTCGTATCGTCAGATCCTCACCCTGAGGTTATCACTCCTGCGCATTTCTTAATGTCTTCTCCTTTACAATATTTACCAGCTGCAAATGTAACAGACACTAGTCTTGTTCAACGCAAAAAATTACTCGATCATATGGTCCAATCTTTCTGGAAAAAGTGGCGCCTAGAATACTTGCATACATTGCAAGTCAGATTGAAATGGGCTACGCCCGATAATCCGGTTCAAGTGGGTAAGATCGTTCTTGTGGGACAAGATGATTCTCCACCTTTAAATTGGCCACTAGGAGTCATAACTGACATTTATCCGGGGTCAGATAATATAACTCGTGTTGCGATGGTAAAGACTAGGTTCGGGACGTTCAAACGTCCTGTAGTTAAATTATACCCATTGCCTACACAATGATTTTCTCATTATGTTTTCTAGTTAATTCTTTAATTTTAATGCAATGTTCTTTAATTTTTTTAAAATATATATAATGCAAATAGCTTTCTTAAAGGTTTCATTTTAAGTTTCGTTCATGGTAATAAATATTTCATGAATTTATTTTGTTAGCCTGTTAAATGATATTTCCAATATGTTTTCACTCTTGTTTTGCAAGATCTACAATCTTGCAAAGAGGGGAGCATGGTTACGCAACTCTACTCATTATATATAATATATTATTCTATTATTTTTATTTCAAATATAATTTATTTTATCTCAGTCTGGTGGTTTGGATTTCTGCTCTTAGGTTTTATAGCTCGAGTGTTGCCGAAAGAGGTGCAGTTTCCTGGCTGCTAGACCATAACGCCATAAAAAATCAAAATTCAAAATTACTGAAGTTTAGTGACATTGTGTCAAATATTATTATAATTTTTTTCTCATTCTTCTTTGAATCATCATCCATACGCTTCCGCTATACCATTTATCTTCACCCGCTTTTTTGTTAAATAAAAAATTAAACCGCAATCGCAAGAAACCAGCTTCGGAGGATCCTGCCCTCGGAAAGGTACTTCGGGCTGTTTTACTGGTGAGTAGATTTCCCTTACCACCAGACTATAAATAATTATATTTTTATCGTTAATATTATTTTCGTTTATTCATTCATCATCTTATTTTCATCGCCCGGTAGGGCAGTTTACAGCGCCCTACCAATACCGTCACAGGTAATCGTTTGGTTTATAATAAATTACCACGTATATAATAATAAAATAATAATATTAAACGACCGATTAATATATAAGTCTAATATACGCTTAACAATTAACTAACTAGTTTGTTTTATAGATTTATACGTTGTACTCGAGAGCGTCAGCAACATTCTAAAAGTCCTGTAGACGAAATCCTTGATGTACGGATTGCGCAGCGCCAATCTCACTAGCAGCGTTAGCACGAAGAATATTAAGCCGTAGTGGACGAAAAACATCCTGCAATAATTGCAATAATATGTAAGTAAATAGTACTTTGAAAATATCTGCAATTACCTAGAATACATACAACATTAGCTATGCTTAACTTGGGACTATTCTTTTATTAGGTATATTGTAGTATGTGTTTTTGGTTCTTGCAGACAACAACAATAAGTTGACGTGAATTGGATTAATTTAATATTATTCCTTTTTACGTTAATTTATTAATATTACTCATTAATATCATTTTGAAATAATTCAATTGTGTGCATCAGTGCAGTAAAATTAAATACACAGACCTACCAGTTCTTCATAACTACAATGTATGTATTACATACTGTTACTTAACATAACGTAACATCACGCCTTTATTACCGGATGTAACAGAGGTGTATAATACCCACATGTCACGTGTTATGTTTAGGTACCATGTGATAAAGGATGAGCTACATGAGTACAATGCCAACTCCGATATAAATAATAAATAAATCCGGCAATCGAACCCGAGACCTTGCGGTGAGAGGCTGCATACGCTAACAGACTGCAGACTGTTACTTACTTCTTCAAATGTTTTCTAGCAACATCCATGTCTTGGTCCTTCTCTTGTAAAAGGTACTTTCTCGTACCTTTTACAAAATCTACGTATAAATCGCTCCAACTGCAAAAATAAAACGATTTGTAAAGTTTGCTGCACTTAACAGTATATTTTCTTTTATTTTTAGGGTTTCTTCCAAAAGTGGAAAAACACAACCCTATAATTAGGCTGTATCTCATGAACCGTAATAGTTAGACAGATGAAATAGTCACAGTTGGTCTACTAAATTAAATATTTAAGAGGGCCTCCAATACAACAAACGTGATATTTTGCTCGTTTTTGCTCGAAATTGATAACGAAAACAAGCAGATCTGATGTTAGAAATATTCCAAGAATATTTAGTTATATATATGTGTTTCTTAGTGTGCCCCTACGCCATGTAAGGAACCTTCACGTTTCAAGCCCTAGTGGTTTAGGCTCTGCGTTGATGAATTAGTCAGTCGGTTGAATAATTATATAAGCATAAATTAATATCAGCCCGTAAATATTACAATACTTACATAATAGACTGTGGATCTAAGTTGTAGATAGCTGCATCTTGTGGCGATAGTCTGGCGTTTAACTTCTTAACATTATCGGTTTGGAAATGCCACTCACGGGTCGAGAAGAAACGTAACACGTCATTCATCGCCCTCAGACGCTGATTAACTTTTATTAAACTTAATCTGAAACAAAGAATACGAATAATTAAGGATTTTTATAATAATAATAAACTAGCTAGAGTAAAAAAACTACCAAAATGGTAGAATTTTTACAACTTTGTAACATTCAATATTGCCAGTACAATAATTTGAAATTACCCCAATTCCACTAAAATACTCCTTGATTACTTACTTTGTTTTGATTCCAAAAATCCTAGCGATGTATTCAGCTGTATGTAACGGTACTGTTTGAAGCACAGTCTCCAAAAACCTTTGTGCTAATCTGCAAAGATATATCAATTTAGTGACTGACGAACATTTCTGGGCATTTGTCTAAAAAGAACTAGACCAATTTAGATGTTTTTTTTTTCACAAATAGCTTATAGCCCAGAATTACATTAGGCTAGGCTAGTCTACTCTTTATAGTTGCACGACGTGGGGAACTGCGGACGGCTAATCTAAACCAATATTACAATAAAGAGAAAATATTAAATTTAATTTTTATTTTACGATTTAACACGAAAACTACAGAAAAAGAAACAAAAATCTCGTCATTATTACAGTGCTAGGTTATTTTTAAGTAACATAGGATATATTTAATCGTGGGGGAAGACGCGGCTGTAAGCTAGTTAAACGTAAGATAGCATGCACTCACTTGTTCTCCACACAATACCCGCTCGGATACCAGAAGGTGTTATCAAGCGGGTGTCCATGGAGGTGCTCCTGGAGCGCTTGCTTGAAGTCCCGCCATGTTGTGGGGTTCTCGCAGGTGCTGCAGTTGTATACTCGGACTTGTTGTGGTCTGAGGGGGAAAGAATATGGTTAAATGCTTTCAGAACATTAACTCATAGATGTACATAATATAAATATAGGTATAATATATAATATAATAAATATATATATTGAACATTAAGAACTTCATACAAGTCATTATTTTCAAAGTTTTAATATTTTGTCCGCAATATTTTAAATAATAGGGGTCTAAAGTGTCAAATGCAGCTGTTAGCATTTTACACTTTAGACCCCTATTACTCTAGAAATGATTAAGTTTAAGGTAGCCGCTATAGTTTTTCTTGTAGGGTCATTACATATTACAGTGTGACGGTTTAGGTTTTGTGAGGGGACGCCCGCGCCCTACTCAAACAGAAAGTTGTTCTTTTAAGTTTATTATCTCGCAAACGGATCTCTAAATCAAAAACCTCTCTTACCAATGCCTTAATGTTTTTAAAAGACCTATCTAACGATACCCCAAACTAATTGAACTAATTCTTAATTCTTTATTGTACAAATTTAATGAAATAGAATACAATATTATTAGGTACAAATTTAAATTAATGTACAAAGGCGAGCTTAACCACTAAAATGGGTTTTCTTCCAGCAAACCTTATAGTGCTAGAGGAAAGAGATACTTTTTGAGGGTAAATGGAAATGTACAATAAAGTGATAATTACAAACTAACATACATATCCATGCAAAATTTCAACTTTCTAGCACTACCGGTTGCGATGCTATGTCTCGGACTGACGGTCAAACAGACAGACCGATATGGTAAAACTATAAGGGTTCCTTGTACGTACTACGAGAAACTAAAAATGTATTTATTAGAGAGGTATATTGTGGTAAAAGTACTGGTATGAATAGAGTTTTAGAAAGTTGTATTTTCATATCATCTAATTTACATCAACATTACATAACATCTAAATAAAATCATTATTTTAAGAATATTTAGCATAGGTACCGATAAACCTATAAATTCCCAGTATAAGCTGGTCTCGACGATCCTAATGCTAGAAATCGAAAGATTGATGTGTAAACGTTTGTACATTAAAAAATCTTCGACACTTATCTTACCTATCCACAGCAATCTCCCAGGCCACAGCAATAAGCGTATCAATAGCTATGTCCACAGGCAGCATGTCAGCCCTGGCTGCCTGCCGCGCTGCGAACACGTGCATCAGCCCCTTGCCAGCTCCTACTATGATGCCGCTAGGACCGTTCAAGTTCTCGATCCAGCCAGGGAACGGGTGACGGAGGGAGGATACCACTACCAGAGGAAAAGGTAAATACTTAGTTTTGTAAATAAAATTTTAAAACCTATCAGATAGTCTACCTACCTCCAATAATAAGTTTATTTATATATGGAGATATCTTTTATTTATCAACATATTTTTTATTCTATGTGACTGCGATGAACGTCTGGCGTCACCACGTGGAATATCGCAGAATACCAGCGCTTTGAGGCGTCTTGCAGCAATGCAAATGCAGTAAAGCATAACGCTTGTATTTAAATTGCCTTATTTTTCTGTATTTTCCCTAATTGTAAATATTTTAGTTAGTAGGTGTTTAGTTTTATGTTTCATTTGTTCCAAATATCGTTGTTTGTAAACACGAAATGATTGTCTTTCTCTTCTTCTTTCTATAATATTGTCAATATTGTGAAAGTATCACAAAAAACAGTAAATCCACCAAATTTATCAATATTATTGCATGTGTGCTGCCATAATGCTTAAATGGGTAAACACAATTATTTTACAGTAGGATATTTTAAGGTTAGTTTACTATGCTTGGTCTCTTAAACTCAACTTCTAACATTTCAAAACAAATGAAACTAACTATTTAATAACGTGAAGTACTCAACATTTAAATCACATTTTCATCAAAATTGAATTAGGTTGCCAACTCGAAATTAAATACCCCGGACCTGGGGTAAAATATATTCTTTCTAGTGATTATTTTTGAGGAAAAAAATAACGGTTTTGATGAATAATTTTAAGTAATGATTGGTATTAATAACTTACCGACTGTAGGCCTGAATATCGCGACGGGGTAGGTTTGGTGGCCGTGCTCCTGTACCACCGTCTCTGCGAGCGCTTTTGTGAATGTGTACGTGTTCGGCTTCGGGGATATGTACCTGGTAATATGAATAAAAGTATATTAATAGATTTAATTAAGGTTTGATATGTAAATTGTGAGTCCTGGTTTTAAATTCAGGCCAGTAGTAGACTAGAATTAAATCATGAGCAGACCGAGCTTTGCTAATAATAATATCAGACTACTTAGCAAAACAACGTTTAAAATCACATGAATCATAAAATATCAAATAGTCACGAATAACATACAACTTTTCATCTGTCCAAGCGAGAAAATATTCGGTTTTATTAAGACACATTCACACGCACACACACAAAATACTTACTGTTCTTCGCTTTTTTCCTGCCCTTATCTCATTTTATTTGGGCTTGGCACAAAACGTCTTTTCCTCCATTCTTTGTCAGCCTTCTCGCTATCACTCATTTACGCAATCAATCGCTCTTCTCATAAAATACTAACTGTGATGTAATATTCCCGAGCAGTTCTTCAGGCACTGTGTCGACGAGCGCGTACGCTTGCTGTAAAGGTTTGGGGGGGCTGTATACCCTCTCCTCCACCACCGTCAGGTCTGCGTTGCTGTATGCCGTGGATACGTGGATGAAGGCCTGTGGAATATGGATACATCGTCAATTAAATATAACTGTCTCGTTAGTTAGAGCATGTCGGGTGAAAGTGATACGAGATTATTTGTCAGGAATAGCAGCACGGAGTTGGAGTTGTGTTGTGGAGTTGTAGACGGCGATAGGTACAGTGGGCCAACGAGTTAGCTATGCAGGGCAAAAACTTCTAAGTCATAGTAAAGACTTACGACACCAGTTACGGATAAGTGAGTTACATATCTAAAAAGTGGGCATATTGCACTTATTAAAAATGTAATTCACACATGCATATCTATTGCAGTCAGTTTGCACTATGGCATAGAAGATTTTGCCCTGCATACCTAATTGCTTGGCCCACTGTACCTGCTATAACATAGGACCTGGATCAGGTGAAGTGTGGGTGTTATAGACCTCTGCGACACCCTTCTGGGTAATATAGGCGTGATGTTATGTTATGTTACAACTTTTCTGTTAAATCCTGCCAACTTAACTTACCTCAATCTGTGGCAGTTTGTCACAAAGATCCAGGATTCGCTCCACGGACCTGACATTGTGCTGGATGGCCACTGGCAGAGGCTCGTCGAACTTCAGGGTAGCAGCCGAGTGGAATACTATGGATACCTGTAATAAGACAAAGAAAGGCAAGAAAATAACGAGTCATCTTACTACGCAGTGGAAGGAGAGCACACAGCTAGCTTAGCTGTTATATAAAATTGCCTGATAAACGAATCATACATCCAAGAGTCCCGACTAGGTTATGCAGAATCGGGTCCGGTTCCGGTTCAAGATTCGTAATACCCGGGTAGAACCGGTTCTAGCAAACAATTTTGTAAAAGTATAGAGAATTGGCAACTGCAACTATCTCGATGGTGGTGGTTAACGTATGCGTCTCTCAGCGCGAGGTCGATGTCCAGGTCGGGCAAAGTGTTATTTGTGAACTTTCCGTCAGGAAATTCACAATAGCACGGAGTTGAAATTTTGCCCAGTGGATGGCAATAGGTATTATAGGCGTTATGTGATATGTTATTATGTATAAAATCTTTGTCCAGTGACCGCTTCTACTGCTTTCAGAACCGGTTCTATACAAACCTTAAAATATCATACGTGGGTCTGGTACATGTCCTAATCCCGAAAGATATAAGAGAGAGAGAAAATACACAAACCTCTTTGAGCGAGCTGATAGCTTCGATATCCAGTCCAAGCTGTGGCTGCGACACGTCCCCAGACACCACGAACAGCTTGTCCAGCTGCCGGTGGTTGCGAGCGCGAACGTTGTCGAAAATCTGGAACACAGTGGTGATCATACTAAGGAACTATTGAAAACGTTATGAGACCGGCAAGATTTGAACCTGCGACCTTCTGCACACCGGGCAGCCGCTTTAACCAACCAGCTACGGTCGCCTCTTGTCAAAACCCTAAATTTCTCAACTGTGTGTTACGTCATCTCGTAACGTCACGTTCATCTATTTGTATCTATCTTTTAAGTAGGATACAAACCGACTTGGCGAAGTTACATTCAGCCCAAATGTTTTAAAGAATTAACGCGTACGATATTTCTACTTCTTATTGATTATTTTTATAGCAAATTATAAGAAACAGTTGATAAAACAGTTTAAATCCTGCCGGTCCCATATTTTTTCAACTGTTAGTATTATCTGCTAAGCATAGCTAAATACTATAAAAATAATCAATACAAAGTCAGAATGGTGATCATTAGGATATAGTCTCAGTGCTGGGCCGACGGGAAAAGAGGTGTTTTCCACCGACATGCGGGACCCACACTGCACAGGGAGAAGCTCAGCTGGAGATCCTAGCCACCCTGAAGTATGGTCAGTCTGACCCTGGTCATTTAGGGCGTCCCACAAGATTTAATTCATGACCCTCTTCACTATACGGCTTCAATCGATGTTCAGTATTCAATTCCCCCAGTTTTCCATGTTTACTAAACAAATTGGATCGCAATGTCTAAAGCACGTGCTTCTGCTCAGCAAAAAGTTGACCGCGTTACCTAAGGCACATTGTAGGTAATGGCGGAAATACCTAATGCACTTGAACTTGGCGACCATCTAAGCAAAACTCATCACTCGACAGTTGCTTTTTGCCGCGTTATGACTTTTTTTGATGATGTTTACGCTATGTTTTCATAAAATATTATTATATTGTTGTTTATGATTAATAGTAGAAAATTAACATGTGAATAGAGTGAGTTTGTATTAATTATTGTACTAGCTGGTGCCCGCGACTTCATCGGCATGAAATTCGTTAAATATTTAACCAGGTTCTACCCTTCTACTCTGCTCCTGTGGCGTTGTTTTCGCCGTTTTCGTAACGGATATTTTTTTAATTGCTGCTCCGCTCCTATTGGTCGTAGTGTGGAGTTATAATATAGTCTAGAGCCTAGCAGAAGTTGGCAACCTGTGGCCCGCGAGTATTCTTCGTGCGGTCCGCGGGGATCCTGTTTGTAGCCCTGATTGTTTAGAAAATTAGTCATTGCTGATCTGAATAAATTTAATTACCTAAAAAGTAAGCTCGCTCTTGTTTTAAAAGATAAAACAGCAAAGCACCTTATGAACCCGAAGTTAATTCGACGTCCCCTTCAAAGTCTACGTGGCACGTTGACAGGTAGTGCGGCCCGCGTTTAATTTTTGCGACAATGTGTCCCTTAATGCCTGCAAGAAGGTTGCTAACTGCCAGCCTAGAGCAGTACCGTATTAGCCATATAGCAAGAGTAGCAATGCTACGGGCCCCGCGAATTAGGGGCCCCGCGCTCCAACGCCTGTCTCACCGCAAACATAATTAAATTTAAATAGTGTTAAATATCTTGCTTGTAAGAACAGATTTGTGTATGTCTTGTAATTACAGACTTTCCCATACTGACCGATTTAAATGAGCCAGCTTGTAATGCATGATTTGCTTCAAGAAGTGGATTTTGAACATGTTATATCTAAATTTGCCAATATTATATCAAGCAAAGTTTATTTGTTTATTTTTATTTGTTAATAGTTTTGTTTTGTTTAATACTATAAACTTGAAAACGTAAAGCAGACCTTAGGCCCACAATATACAGGGTGAATTTTTGAAGTGGGCCCTTTAGGGCTAAATCCGAAAGTATAAGGAATATCAAAAAATATTTTGTTAAATATCGCTCTTTCCTTAAGTTCCCCGTAAATCATTACTTCCCAGAAATCGATTCTTATTAACAACGCTATTGAGTGGTGTAATAATACAGGATGTGTTTTTTTTTCCACATCATTGGGTTCGAATCCTGGCTAGGATTATTACTTTTTCTAAAATCCAATGATGTAGTTTTTGTTTTCATCAAAATCGAGCTCGCGACTCCTTTGAGCATTTTTCGATATTCCTTATAGATTCGGATTTGGCCCTGAAAGCCCACTTGAAAAATTCACCCTGTATAAATGTTATTGAAGGGAACAGATTTTGCTACAGGCCCCGCGCTAGCTTAATCCGGCACTGGCCGGAATTATATTATATATTATAAATATATATCATTGTGAGGAAGGTAGAGCCTTCCTAACAATGATATTTCGTATAAAAAATAATTATTAACATAATTAAATAAGACGTGTTGTAGGTATATATTTTAACGTACCTATTTTGTAAAAAATACCAGCCAACAGCTTTGTTTTAATTACTTTTAACGCATTTAATTTATAAAACAGTGTTGTTTTTATATTCAAAATCAATGCAAATAAATAAAATTGATTTGTCTGTTTTTAAAGTCAAAATAACAATGTTTTTTTTCAGATGATCTAGTTATTTGCAGGATACCAATGCCTCAAGTACAGGTTTTAAAATGTTTGTCTGTCTGTCTGTCTCTTTGTATCGGGCACTGCTGATCGGATTTTAATAATTATTCTGTGTTTACTAGTCTAACTATCAATAAATGTTTTTAAATAAATGACATTACGCTAAACGCCACGGAAACAGAGCAGTAAGTTTTAATGCGGATCGAAGCGCGGGAGCAACAACTACATAATATTACGAAGTGGACGAACGAACCACACGGACGAAGTCGCGGGCAAAAGCTTGTAAACATATAATTACGCTACATCTACATTTAAAGAATAACCATCAGATTCTTTATATTTACATAAATTTGTTTTGACTATACACGCTGTAATTTAAAAAAAAGTTTAAGGTGCTTCCTCTACCAGCCATTCATTTTTAATATTCTACTAAGGTAGCAAACAAGCATACGGCCCGCCTGATGGTAAGCAGTAACCTAGCCTATGGACGCAACACCAGCGGCATCACTCGTCCGTTGCCGACAGATTAAAAACATATTTGCACTCTTTTTGAAGGACCCTACGCTGTAGTCATTGATTTCATTCCATCTTCCTACAAATAGTAGCATCTGCGCGTGGTTTTGCCGCGTGCTAAGCTTAAACAAAAGTCTAGCACACAAATAGTGAATACATTTTTGAAAACGGTTCCGTAGTTTTCGAGTTTAGTTGTGGGTGAAAATCATTTAAAATGACCATTGTGACAAAAATGAAACAAAAATGAAACCGTAACAAAAATGAAACCCGTAACAAAAAATAACAAAAATGAAATATTAGGGTCTTTTCACAAACAACACAAAAAAGGATTTTTATAGATCGAACACCATCCAGGAACAAAAATAAACATAATTTATTTTCATGATTGGTTTAATCAATCAAAAATTCACTTACATCAACAAAAATATTTGTACTCATTTCAACGCAATATATCCTATATATACAGGGTGTATTTTTGAAACGGGGCAGTAAGGGCAAGTACCTTAACCGTTGCAGTTACAGCAAAACGTTCTTAAAAGACCTTCCCTAACTTTTTGGGACATTTTGAACTGCATTCACAGATTTTGTAAAAAACTTACAGTTAGCAAAAAAAATGCAAAAAGTTCAATTTTTTTTTTTTTATGCCATTCGATTCTATTTCATGTGGGGATCAAAAAACTCTATTGGACCATTTTAGCTTTCAGTACTAGAAAAGACAGAAATCGCCAAAAACGTTTCCCATACATTTCGGCAACAGAAACGAATTTCTACGATGGTCTAACTTTTTGTTATGGCCTGGAAGTGGGTAGAATTGACTGTAAAGTAAATAAAAAGAATTTTTACCCTCAAATTTCGAATTTGATTCGAAAATCTGTGTGTTATACTTAGTTTCAGCTGAGAAACTTCGTATGAGTTATTAATTAAGGATTTTCGCTAAAATGTCTTCTAATCGTGAAAAAATTGACTTATTAGAAGCGTATTTTGAAAGAACCCTGCAATTCCAGGTTTTTCAAAAGATTTGTAATAACCTTTCTTGTTGGCACATGCCGCAACGGATACTTATTGCGGTACCACACTAATGCAGCTCCCGCATTTCGATTATTGACAAAATACGCTTCTAATAAGTCAATTTTTTCACGATTAGAAGACATTTTAGCGAAAATCCTTAATTAATAACTCATACGAAGTTTCTCAGCTGAAACTAAGTATAACACACAGATTTTCGAATCAAATTCGAAATTTGAGGGTAAAAATTCTTTTTATTTACTTTACAGTCAATTCTACCCACTTCCAGGCCATAACAAAAAGTTAGACCATCGTAGAAATTCGTTTCTGTTGCCGAAATGTATGGGAAACGTTTTTGGCGATTTCTGTCTTTTCTAGTACTGAAAGCTAAAATGGTCCAATAGAGTTTTTTGATCCCCACATGAAATAGAATCGAATGGCATAAAAAAAAAAAATTGAACTTTTTGCATTTTTTTTGCTAACTGTAAGTTTTTTACAAAATCTGTGAATGCAGTTCAAAATGTCCCAAAAAGTTAGGGAAGGTCTTTTAAGAACGTTTTGCTGTAACTGCAACGGTTAAGGTACTTGCCCTTACTGCCCCGTTTCAAAAATACACCCTGTATATATAAAAACAAACTTCTTTCCTCGAAATAGAAATTATCTTTATTCTATATAATTATTACTATGTATTCAGTCATTTCAACGCCATAATATCCTTTAATAAAAAAAAATCAAACATATATAAAAACAAACTTCTTTCCTCGAAATAGAAATTATCTTTATTCTATATAATTATTACTATCTATTTAGTCATCTGTAAAAAAATAGGTTTTTTCAATGGCATCTATTAACGAAGGTACATAATTATTCAAAAATAGAAAAAGCATATGCAACATAGCAACAATGGAATACAGCTACTCACTTTCACTTGAAGTATCAAAAAAAATATTTTTCTTTGAAGGTATAGTTGCTAATCGTTCAACTTCGTCGCAGTTGCGTTGGGAATAAAATTCATACTTGTGAATGCGGCCTTTGTTCATTTTTGTTATTCATTTTTTTCACGTGAGAAAAAAGTCATAACAAAAATGAACAATCTCCGTACTTGGAATATAACCTTAAATATTTTAAGTCAAATAAGAACATCAATGAGATAAAGCACCTTGCATTTAAATAAAGTTCTAATACAAACAGCTTATATGAATCAATTAAATGTATAAGTATTCTCTTACTTTTTAAGTTGGGTGGACAACAAAAATGAGGATTTAAAATTGTAATTTTCGTTCACGACACTAAAACACACATTTGCTTACTTTTGCATTCGATGACGAAGTGGCCGACACATAATCGCTTCTAGTATCTGATTGTTTACCAAATGGCAACACTCACTCTGAGTGTTGCCATTTGGTAAACAACAAATATTACTAAATTATGTGGTGACAAAAATGAATAACAAAAATGAACAAAATAATGGACGTTTATTTAGAGACAAATAATTATTTATAAAAGTAAGAAAATATTATAGATTTACCTGATAACAGTTGCAAATCTTATGTTTGTAACAAAATAAAAATATTTTTTTAAATACTGTTTCCAATATTTTTATTATGATATACTTTGTAACGCTAGTCATGAAGAGGACAAATAATTTTGTATGGAGAAAATTCGGGCTCGATGCTATATAGGAATATATTTTACTAAATACTGTTAAGGTACATTGAACTATAAATTTATTTAGTTAGGTAATGTTCCCTTCAGTACAGTAAAGTACTTATAGCTTTAGTTAGAATAGTATTTTGTGAAATATCGGGCGTGGACAAATTTTGATGTCAAAATGGTCATTCTAAATGATTTTCACCCTTGTATCTTTTTACCTTATAACATCAGTTTATGAGTCTAATGCCTCGTAGATGGCCTAATGGCGAAAGTCTAACCCCCTATACAGAGTAACGAACAGAGGCTAACCTTTTAAAGAACGTCTAAAATATTTACCTATTTTGCTAGGGTTGGCACTTGGCAGTGTTGGCACAACAGGACAAACCATGTGACTAGTACAATTACTACACTGGCGGCATATTTTGGTATTTAAAATACCCTTTATTTTAAACACCAAAATGAAAATTTGAATAAGGGTATCGTTTTTTTTAATAGTTTGCAAAAAAGACTCAAATATTTCGTGGCCAGATGAATCAGATTTTTTTTACTTATTTATCAAGAACGGCAATAAAATAAAAAAAAAATTAAGTACATATGTCGTTGGTTACAGAAATATATTATGATCAATATCATCACGGACATGAAAATTTCTTCTCTGAAGAACTATCCATATAATTACTATCATCTTCAATACAATACAAATCAATACAAATAAATATAATTGAAGTGTCTGTTTGTAATATCAAAATAACAATGTTTTTTTCAGCTGGTCTAGTTACTTGCACGATCGCTATGCCTTAAAAATAGTTTTTAAAATTTTTGTCTGTCTGTCTGTTTGTAACGGCTAATCTTCTAAACGACTAAACCGATTTTGATAAAATTTTAGGTGCAGGTTACTGACTACAAGGCGCGTAACATAGGCTCCTTTTTTTTGATGTACCTACCACGCAGACGAAACCGTTGGAGAAAGTTTTTATAACAATAGTATCCATAAACGAAAATATTTTTTTTATTGTATTACCTGTACCTAATCATAATAAATCAATCGCTAATAATAGGGGTAGATATGTATTTTTTACATATTTCAACAAGTCAAAAAAGTAATAAAAGTCTTTAAGTATAATCCTCTCAAATTGGTAACTAATGTGATAAGTAGAACCTTTTACAATTTAATTTTAACGTACCTACCTACCTATTAACGTATTAGCTAGAAGAGCGCATGACATTTGAGAACTGTCATTCTCATACATCTATACAATTATAGGTATAAAAAGATAAGACCCCAGAAATAATATAGGCTACATCGACGTACCACGCGGTTGGAGCCGCGCGTAGAAGCTAGTGACTCATAAGTAGGAATATATTATTAGCTGTGAATTGTGTCAAGGTTCCATCGCATTACAAACACGGCACAGATTTAAATTAGCTTTGATATTGATGTAGGTACACTAGGTACCTACCTATGTAATTATGTATATCTATCTACCCCACTAAAATAAATTGAATAGGTATATAATAAAAATAGCTACTCTTTTACTATCAATTTACTACTCACCTAGTAGATTCCTTGGGATAGAAAAAAAAAGATATGTTCTTATTTCGACGAGCCGGTAGAAACCGGTTTCGCCTCGTACGTGATAGGGCCGCAAGTGCTCACGCACACAGACGTCTTATGCTTGTGTGAGTGGACTTATCTGAGCGCGGTTGTATGCAGCTTAGTCTCTGTTCGTTACTCTGTGCCCCTATCACATAGGTAAACAACATATGTGAGAACTATGCCTCACCTGGTAAGGTGAGACACCTTACCCAGAAGGGTAAGGCATTTGTGTTGTACACTTCTGTCAAAAAGAAACGTAACATAACAAAGTTATGTTTCTTTTTGACAGAAGTGTGACTAGGTGTGATGTTATCTTTACCAGTGATTGTTTGAGTTGGGCGAGTCTCTTCTGCGGTGGTTGTCCTCTCTTGTCCCTCATCAGCAGATGCAGACGTCCGATGTCAGGACACGTCGACAGAAGACGCTCCACCAACACCTGAGAATAAACATGGTTTGGTCATGTATACCAAACGTACTATCGAAAGCAGTTCCGCATGCCCACCTTTAAGACGGTAATCGCATAGCACCGCTCACGGCGTGTATACTCGATGCTAACGTTCTGACCAATGGGGAGCGCGAACGATATTCGAGTTGTATGCGTATAAATATCTATATGTATAATTGTTACACTCACACTAAGCGAGTGTGCGCTCGGTTAATTGTAGATGATTTTTAAATAAATGTAAATCCCATTCGCGTGAGCTCCTTGTTATGAATAGTGTTATTGCCAGCGAGAAACAATTTTGAACTTATTACTATCTTAAATGTTTAGATAAAAAAAATATATTGGTATTGCCAAATATATTCAAATGATTATTTGAACTTTCTGAAACAAATTTTATTTTTGATAAGAATTAATTTATTCAACAATTTATTTTAGTTTTATCTTTTTTTATTTATTAAAAATTTCTTAGTGACTAGATTATGTTAAAAGAAATAAATTGATAACTATCCTTGGGTTATTTTTGGGCTTCAATTGAAATAATATATTTTAACAGAGGCTGCTCAAGTCTTCGAACAAGTGTTAAGTTAATCTGTGAAGAAATCTTAAATGGAATGTATAAATAAATCTCTGATAAAACTGATTCCAACGGCGCGGGCGCATTGAATATCGTAATATCATCATTGTGTTAAAAGATGAATGGATTGATATGCAAGTATTTGTAAATAGGATTTTTATATTGATGCGTTTAATGGGGGTGAAATAACTGTCTTGATTGCTTATTATTTGTTAAATAAATTAAATGTGTTAAATTATATACTAGTAAATTCATTTTAAGTTAGGTAAAAGTAGATTTTATCACGGGATATTGTCGGCGATTTTGCCAATATTAAAAACCGAGTTAACTATTGTTTTAAATCGTAAGAAGTTCAATAAAACATGCCGACAAGCATTGTTAGCGATTTTGAATCACCTTACCATAGTTGTTAAGTAGATAAGGTGCAATATTGTTTAACATGTTTTAACCATCATTTATCGGCTTCTAACACAAAAAAAATAGCTATTGTTTAAGTTCTGAGAAATTTGACTAAACAATGCACTTACAAAACGTTGCACATTTCGGCTATTGTTTATATTTTGCCCACTGCACTCACACAAATACAATTGTCTCAAAGGGGGTGGGGTAAGGAAGTGTGGCTATTGAGCTTGCACTCACACAAATAAAAAAATGCCTCTGATTCGTTGGTTCAATGTGTGCGTTACTACCTGCGCTGTCGCAGGAATATTTTCTAAAGTGGGCATGCTTATCTGCAGCCGATAGTACGTGTATACCAAAGAGCACTTAATCAATATGGAGAGGAAATTAAAGCAAATATCTATGCAATAATCCTGCCAAAACGACTGACGTGCAAGAGCGGCGCTTATCCACATTTGGCAGCCTGGACGCCTAACTATGACTAGTCCGTAAGGTTTTATTGTCTTATGTGTGTATACATACTGTTAAAAACACCCAATATTCATGAACAGTTTCATTTCTAGAAGAACAAGAGATACACAGCATTTAAGCTTCATACCCTGACCAATACAAAAAAAAAGCTTTGTGGTATAATTAGATTGCCAAAGTAAACAACTACCATAATTCATTACTGATCTTATTGATCAATAATCCTCAATTAAGCATTCCTCTGCTTTACATCTAGTTTTTACTAGAAAATGTAATCAACTAGGAGGTGTATCACAGGGATCTTGTTTAGGTCCTCTACTTATTAATACTTATTATTGACAAAACTTATCGTTAAGAAGTGGTTTAGATATAAGTGGGGTCATTCTTCTTTTTAACCTACATGTCGTTAAAATTTTTACTCAAATTTAAAAAAAAAATCATAACGCTTTCTAGTCAAATCTTATATGTTTTGTGATAGCTTATTGTCTATTATATCTGAAAAAGTGGGTGGCCGAGAAGTTTAATTTTTTTTGTAAGATTTTCAAGGCCTCAAAGATGAATTGGGCTAATAATTGTACACCTCCGTCACAATATCTTTTATTTTTTGGTATCTAATAGTTTAACTCAAATAACTTGCAAATTATCTATTTCAATAATAATCAAATGGTACTTTTAGAAAACTTACACAGCAATACTTCTGTATATAATAATAAATATATATTTTTAATCTTATACCACTCTGTCACAATTGCACCTAGTTTGAAGTATATTTTTACTATAATTAAATTTTAACCACTTTTAGCACAGAAATATTAATGTCGTAGATTATATTATAGTTGTTGTATTCTAAATATATTTTCTCTGAAATTGTACTACTCAAAACAAAATATAAAAATGGCTATATACATTTTAAAACCAGGAGACATTGTCGTGACAGAGTGGTAGAGTATGTGACAGAGTTGTTATTCAATAAAATATCAGGTTGTATTTTGGAATAAAACTGGTTTTAAATGTATTTATTTACATTCATCAATAACAAATTACTTTTGCCACAAGTCTTACTAGTCCCAATCAGTCTTACTTTTCGTACACTGGCAAAAGCTCATTAAATTAAAAAAAAACTCTTAAAATGGCTTTGTACAGGTTTCGCATGGAGTCCAATAAAAATCTTTTTTGCACTTTGTTTTTTCTGAGCGTCACAGTCTCCTTCTTCCCAGCTGTAGCTCTCGTTACATCATCACGTAAAAAGAACTGTTGGATTTTCTGTACAAGATCAGTTTTTTGTGGCAGAACGCTTTAATACCTTAAAGGGTTGTCTACACCTAAGGTGTCTCTTACTAATTGAGTCTGCATTCTAGATTCTTTTGCAATGCGAGTTTGAAGTGAAGATTGGATAAGGCGTTTTTCTTTACGACTTCTAACAGTTTGCTATCGTTCTTTGATGGCATTGGAAAGGACACTATATTTCTTTTCATTCTTACTCTTGTTTCATCTTTGCTATTGGTTTCTCTTTTGGATTTTCTGTGCAATCTTTTCTTGTATTTTCAAACTTTCTTCTCTAATTCTTCTATTTTATCTTGTAATCTAGTATTCTCTCTGTATAACTTTGTCCTATCTTTTTTCACTCTCTTCCTCCCCCTTGAGCTAGAAACTTCTGAATTAGTTGGTGTTGCAGAATAAGGACGCAGTTGTGGATCTACTGGTATTGGTGATGGTGCCGGCGTGTTCAACAGCACGTTTTCAAGCATCTGTTTTTTCTCCTTTCTTTATATTTCCATGTTGCCATTTTCTCTTCTTCATACGATGTTTTCTCATGGTCATGTCAGCCACAAGCTTCTTACGAGTATGATATCTCTCGATATCTTTGCGATTTACTTCAGCTACCTTTTCTGGATCATTTTTTCGTTTCTTACGGCAACGCCGCTGTCTTTCTGCTGCTGTTAATGCCTTCTTTTTTGCCATAATAATATCTTGAAAAAGAAAATAAGTAAATAAGTATTTAAACATTTGAAAAACATTAGACGTTATATCGAAATACTTACCATAATAAGTATTAGTCCTATTTCAACAGATTATTATATTTTATTAGATAATATAAAAAATATTATATTCTTTGCAAGTACTTTTTACCCCTCCGTCACGTATTTTACCACTCCGTCACATTTTTTGTGACGGAGTTGTAGCGTGACGGAGGGGTAAATCTTACTAACTAAATCGATAAAATTTAAACGTTATCACAAAATACAAATCAAACAGATTGGCATGAAAGTTTTTCTTATTACGCAAAAGTTAAATAATAAGAAGTAACTGTAATTGATACATTTTTGTTCAATACTTACGTGACGAAGTTGTCGCCGAATAAACACACACACCTCCATTGAGAAATTCCGGGCGACTAACGCGCGATCTCTTGGTCCTAGAGAGATAATCCTAGCAGGGGGGAGGAAGCATTAAACATCCAATCGGTGGCGACCAAAGCGAGCTGCATGTACGCGTCGTTCGAATAAAAAAACACGTGACCGAATGTACCTACTAAAACAGTCTGTAGTGAGAGACGGGATTTTAAGATTTTTTATTTTTTTTATTCATAAGGTAAAAAAATTGTAGTCACTATTAGAAAATGGACTATATCTTTTAGCATAAAAGAAATACTTTTATATTTGCTATTGTTTTTAAATTTTTCGTACCATTATGAACTATACACAGGCTCAGGTAGCGGGAGACAACTGTGATTTGTATGAAATACACCTCTGTCACGCGGATTGACGACTCTGTAACGTACTTTTTACTAAATAAATATAAATTATTATTTATTTTGCACGTGTATAGCCTTTATATCTTTAGTATAGTACATATTGAAGCAGGAATAATAAAATAATATGGATAATTTTTGATTAGATATTATTTTTTAACTGATGAAGACACCTTTTTGTAGGTTAAAAAGAAGAATGACCCGGGTATTGAAACTTACTTTTCCCATGAAGCCAGTAGCTCCAGTGATTAGGACATGTTTTCCGGCGTAGAAGCGCGGAATCAGTGGCTCTGCCGGCCCTGGAGACACTGGGCGAGGTACCATGGTGGCTGAGGACGAAAAAAAAATACGACTTCAGATATATATACTTAAATAAACATAACATAACATTACGCCTATATTACTCTACCTCAGGGGTATATATAAGGGGTAATATATAATTAAAGTTGTTTTTTTTAGGTAAAATTATTTTAGATTACATTTTTATAACATGAAAAAAAATGTAAATGTTAGGGCACAGGCACAATGTATGTATAAAAGCTGTGGTACTAGTTTGGAAAATGAAATCAGTGCGTAATATAACGTAATTGGCAGAAGGTGTACCACCTGAAGGTGTATTCACCGAATTATGAAATAAAAATTAACAAACAAAGCTTCATTACATAACGAAAAATTAAAAAAAACATTGTTGTACGTAGTAGAATTCTAGAGCTACGAAGCCTGCAAAGGTTTTTTTTACATTGGCTGTTTGGCAAATGAATAAAAAAAAACTAATTAGTTTGTAGCGGTAAGGTTTATTAAGAAAATAATTAAATTAATTACACGTGAAATATAACATTATGTTAATTGAATGTTTTTTTTGACGGATTTACCGATGCTATTTTGGGAACTGACTTAATGTTACTTAAAACATTTAGTTTTTTGTTTCAAAAATCGATTTTAAGTAGCAACTTAAGTTTTTGAACTTTTTTAGATTTAGCCCCAATTTCGCAGGGGTTTGATGTTTATAATTTTTTTCTTTTTGGCAGGATAAGCCAATAACATACATAAATAACAATTACAGCTGTGTTCTTTATTCAAGTGTTACTTGTGTCACTTTTATATTGGGTCAGGCTATATTTTATGGAGCAGATAAGGGCTATCCGGTACCTCTGCAATTGGCCTTTAATGTTTGTAATAATAATAGTTTATTCATTTAAATGCTAAATAGTAGGTAGCTACTAACCATGACCATCCATAAAGATTATGATACATTTTGTTTTTGTTTCACGTTTTTTTTAGACGTATGATGTAGCGAGCTGGGTGTAGTCCAGCTGATGGAAATGGCAACCACACAAACTCCCGATCGGCCGACTGCTGCAATTTATGGAGGCTATTAGCCAGCCAATAAAATCACAATAGACCCACGGAGGTCGACGTGAACCCAAAGCCTCGTCCCAAAAAATAATAATGGCAATCACAGCGGCATGAGCATCTACAATCTAACAGGACTACGCAGTTGTGCCTGAGGTGCCAGTAATTTCAGTACCATACCGTGGAATAAAGTGGACAAGAAGGATTTCTTAGCAAAAGCATTTAAAAAAATATTGAGTTAATGTCGTCAACAATATGGTGCAATTTAGCTCACCTAAAAGTGTTCAATCTTTTTTCACCTACACAATGCCATAATAATCAAATTTCATTCTCATATCTCTGAATTACGATTCAAAACACTTATAACCTATTCAGTGAGCGTTGCACGTGTGTCGCCATCGGGTCATCAAGAGACAAGAAGATACTATATCTAGCGTACCGCACTAACTACAAAACAGCGCGTGTGCGTCTCCGCTCGCTCGCGAGTCCCTTATGGAATGGAGTCCCCGCTCCCCGGGGTACCGGCCACACGTAGAGTATGTTTTTGATGCCTACTTGGGGAGTAAGACAAGCCTGACCAAACATGCGTATGTGAGACGGTGGTGGATTTTTGTATGTTTTTGTAACATATTGCCTTAAAAACTACTGGACCGAGATCAAAATTTCCTTCACTGTTAGAAAGCTATGTCTACACCGAGTAACAAGGGCTATATTTTAGCAAAGTTTCATCCTGGTTAAACTGCACGTGGAAGCCGTAGTAAGTATTATAATAAACACAACTTATCATCACGCCCATATTACCCAGAAGGGTGTGGCAGAGATGAACTTTACTAATTGTATAGCACCCAAAGTTCACCTGTTATTTTTTGGGACCATGTGATAGGGGTGACCCTATCGCCAGCTACCGGGGACAAATCCAACTCCGTGCTGCTATTGAAAATTTCAAAATAACGCTCTTGATCTACCCGGTTATTGAACCCGAGACCACGCGAGACCCACCCTACATAAATTATACCGCTTGAACAACGAGGCAGTGTAATATAAACATTTGATGTACCTGTCTTCCATACAGGGCTGGGCAAAATACATGTATTGCTTTAATTGAAATACAAATTACAAGATACTTTCGGGCATGTATTTAAAATACCAAATACAAAATACTTTTACGTCCTGTATTTGAAATACAAATTACAAAATACAGTATATGTGCTGTTTTTATTTAAAATACAAAATACAAATTACAAAATACACACAGGTTCAGGTAATGTAAATAGTTCTACTAACTAACCCGCACTTGGCCAGTGTGGGTGGATTATTACCTAACCTTTCTCATATCATAACGAATACTTTAGATGATCCCAAGTTTTATAAGCCTCTAAAAAAGGAGGAGTTTCTATGTTCGACGCGTATTATATATTTTTTTATGTTTGTCCAGCCAGCGATATCTTCGTCATTTATGAACTTTTTGACAAAAAAATCGCAAAAGTATTGGGAAAGTCTCAGGTAGCGTTACTCTTCTATAATCAGTTGGCAAAATCGTGAAAAACGAAAATTACCCTCGGAAAACTCATGAATTTTCCAATGAAATTTTTTTGCACCCAGGGTCTCAGAATCATGTACTGAGTCACTGGTAAGCGGCTTCGTCACCATGTCATTTGCACCCGTTGATTTTACCGCCAAATCAATGTCAAATGTCAAATTTTGACGATCACACGGCTACCGATCAACCTAGACTTTGCCAGTAGAAGCTGGTCTCGCATTGCACGGGAAGCCTGTACAACGCGAGACCATCTTAAACTGGAATTGTATAGGTTAATGTGTAGCCGCCTGTAGATACAATACAAGCACAGTGTTACCAACTCAAGATTGCCTTATTTAACAGTCGCCTTATTGCTTGCGGAAGCTTTCGACCGATATTTTCAGTAGAAAGCACGTTCTGATCATGGTGTATTTCTTAAGATGTATTTTAAGACCATAAGTATTTAAAATACTAAATACTAAAATACTCCACTGTCAGGTATTTGAAATACGAATTACAAATTACATTTAAGGGAAGTATTTAAAATACAAATACCGAAACGTATTTGTATTTTAATTACGTATTTCAATTACAAGTATTTCAAATACCTACTGACCAGCCCTGCTTCCATACCTTTAATTTCACGGTCTAACACTAATACAAGCGTTTATTATTCACCGAATTATTAAATAAACATAACAAACAAAGCTTCATTACATAAACATATTTTTTAATAAAACCTTGTTTCGGCCCTGTTCCAAACAAACATGAAATAATCGAGCAAACATTCCACATTCATGGAAACTGAGACAAACACGTGTTGTGTTTGTATAGTGATGTTACTGGGAAATTCCTGACGCATACCACCGATCCGGGCAGAGTCAGTGGTTATGTCCGAGATGCAGGGATCCGTCAACAAGACTTTTGCCGGGGTGCCAGGTATCGTACGCGCATACACGCTGACACCAACGAGTCACAGCCGCCGTGCAACATGGACAATCGTCATTTTGGAGGGCCTAACCCTCCTCCTTCATGAAAGGCGCGCGCGAAACACATCACGCCACCTTCTCGGGCCTGCTGCTGTCCAGGCGACACACTGCCCTAGGCTCAGCGCTCATGCAGGTCAGAGGTTGGAGGAATACGGATATCCGTATTCGTATTAGCAAATGGTAGGTAAACGTATCAATGTATCAGTGAAATGATAATTATGCCTAAGGCTGCCTATTGTATTGTGCTTCCCGCTGTGTGTCCGTCGCTATGTATGCTTAAATCTTTAAACTACGCAACGGAATTTGATGCGGTTTTTTTTAATAGATAGATTAATTTATAACCAATGTTTGTAATGTAATAAACATACATATATTATTATAGTATTACATAGTATCCAGAGTGATGCCAGGGCGGGTCGCTAGTATTAAATGTAGTCAAAACAGTTCGGTGACGATTACCAGCCTAAAGATGGCGGTGCACGTTCGGATGTGATTTAAAGAACCAATAGAATTTCGTAATTCACACGTCCCCTCTCAGCTTCAGTTGATACCACTTTTAAGATTTAAGCACCTCGCCACTCTCCACTGCACTGGTGTTGTGGGTTCGATCCCCACGATTTTGCGAATCACACAAATCCTTGTGTGATTCGCAAAGATTTGTTTTGAGACTGGGTGTGCTTGTGTGAGTAAATGTGTGAATTTAGCCTTGTCATCGCGGGACCTTTGGATAGTGTAATTGCTTCTGGCGTTCTATATACACACCTCTTCGCTACAGTCTAGAGGACATTACGCATCTCCACACAGCTTTGACTGATATACAAGTACAACTAAATATGTACTCTTATTCGTAAAAGCGGTATTCGTCACATCACTAGTAACATGTTTGTATGTTTGTACATCACAATGCATCGGTCAAGGAGACTTTACTTACTACTTAAGAGATGAAATACTTCATACTTCAAATGTACTTAAATAGACTTATGTTATTTACCCACTACGCTAACCACTAGACCAAAGGACAGCCTGCAGTAAGTACCCAAGTATTTACAAAACTGAATAAAATAGTCTTGAAATGAAAACTAATTTTAATAAAAGTTTTTTAACATTACGCTAAATTCTACAGGAAAAAGGTAGGTTCCACGCGGACGAAGCTAGTATTCAATCGAAATTAAGTACTGAATGGCGGAATGGGTAGTGTACCTGCCTTCGACGCTTAGGTCGCCGGTTCGATGCCTGCTCAAGACAAATCTTTGTGTGCATGAACATGGAAGTTTGTGTTGGTCTAGGTGTTTCTATTTATAATAAGTATTTACAAAAGAAAATTATACGTATAATAATAATAATAATAATAATAAAGCCTTTTATTTCCTTAACTTACAGAGTTTAAAAATAAAAAATAAAAAAATAAAATAAATTTTACAAAAATATTAAATAGTTAAGGCCCCTGGCGGGTATAGGCCTCCTCCAACAGTTTTCATGACTTTCTTGTCTTTGCTTTCTTTGTCCAGTCGTTTCCAGCATATTTTTTAATTTCGTCTACCCAACGTTCCTTTGGGCGGCCTCTAACTCTCTTGCCGCTGGGGCCTGCCCAGTTTGTGACCAAGTGCGTCCATCTTTCATCTGTCAGTCGTGCTACATGGCCAGCCCACTTCCATTTGAGCTTTTTCATATGTTGTAGAGCATCTATCACTTTAGTTTTCTTTCTTATATTTACAGATTTTATTTTATGTTTTAGCCTGATGTTCAAGATGCTCCTTTCCATAGCACGCTGAATTATACGTATACGTATTAGTTATTCTAGTACCCATAGTACAAACTCTGCTTAGAGGGACTAGATGGCATTGTGTGTATAATAAATGATACATGTCCCACTGCTGGGCTCGGGCCTCTTCTCATAATAAGAAGGGTTAAGCCATAGTCTACCACGCTGGCCACCGAGAACTTTTAGGTACTCTCAGGCATGTAGGTTTCCTCACGATGTTTTCCTTTACCGTTAGCGAGCGATAATTTATATGACAAATACACACATATCTTTGATAAGACGAATCTTAACTAATTACTGACAGAGGTGTATGCCGTGGGTTCAAACCCGACACCTTCCACTTAGCAGTCCTACAGTTTCCCACTTGGCTATCGCTGTTATATTGTATGTATGTTGTACTTCAATGTACCCCAAAACTACAATGTATTTAATAATCTTTAACTTAACATTACATTATTTTAAATAGTAATAAAACATACAAGTTAAATAAGTATTTAAGTATTGCTAAACAAAACGACATTATTGTAATAACGACAAACGTATTCGACGTCTGTTGTATCGCCATTCAAATTTAATAGCTTATTGTTATAGCGACTTCAGTAAATGCAATAAGAGGAATATTTTTAGAAATATTGCTTCGTTGGTCTTGTCATCTAGGTTAACGTATCTCACCGTCTCGGATACGATTCCCGGGACGGGCAATGGTTTTATTAATAGTAGCGATAGCCGAGTGGGAGACCGTAGGACTGCGGAGTAACACCCTATCTCAGATGGGGCCTAAATTTCATCTCTGTCAAACTCTGTTACTTTTATTAAAAAACCTTCCTCTTTATTAGATGATATTAGTATTTTATGTGATCGAAGCGACGATTCATAATGAGTGGCCTTCAAACAACATTGAACTTGCTCGTCTGTCAATATTTTGACAGTAAGATCATGTCACGTCACTGACGAATGTGTGAATTTATAAATTTGTCGGACGTTGTCCGGTAGAGAGCAAATATGGTCATGTTTTTCTAATAACTGTGAAAAACATCCGATTTGATTAACTTTTACATAGAATTCTGACTTCACGGCATGATCTCACTACTGAAAACGTAAATAAAAGTGAAGTGTCTATTTTTAATGTCAACATAACAATGTTTTTTCCAGTTATTATAGTTATTTGCACGATACCTATGCCTAAAATACAGTTTTTAAAATTTTGGTCTGTCTGTTTGTATCGGCTAATCTTCTAAACGGCAAGACCGATTTCGATAACATTTTATGTGCAGCTAACTGACTACAAGGCATGTAACAAAGGCTACTATTTATTGGTGTACCTACCACACAGACGAAACTGCGAGCGAAAGTTAGTTTGTTTGTTTGTTAGCGCTAATCTCGGCAAATAATGATCGGATTTTAATAATTATTTTTGTGTTTAGTAGTCTAATTATCCATTTAAGTTTTTTGATATTTGACATTATGCTAAACTCTATGGAAACGGGGCAGTAACGTTTAACACCGGTCAAAGCGCGGGAGCCGCTACTACTTAATATAATGAATACCACGCGGACGAAGGCGCGGGCAAAAGCTAGTCAGACCTATATTAAGAACCGTCTTAGAAGATGGTTATCAGACGAAGTATTCTACAATCTGGACGAATTTCATGATCTCCCGATAGAATAATTTGATGCATTTGCATATTATATTGACTTTGAAATTGACATTGATTAAATAACTTATAAATTACACAATTTATTTTTTCCTTGTTATTTTAAAATTATATTTATTAAATTACTATATTTGTTATAATTTCTTATCTAATATACTTAATTTCTTTATTATTCCTATCTTTGATTTTAATTAAATATGTATATTGAGTATTTAAAATCCACTGAATATTAATGTCACTTTACTAATGTTATTTATTACATTTCGATGTTAAATATTGAGTTATCAATATTTTTTATTTTTTTTATTTTTATTGTTTTTAATGCGCGTTTATTTAATTTTATATTTAAACAAAAAAGGTTGTTACGATACTTTACGTGAAAGTCTAACAAACAAACTATTACCAGGATACAATGACATAATGTATATTAAACTATTGACTACATAATTGTAACTTAACTACGACCTATCTCTAGCGATACGGGAAGGCGACTGGCGAACCAGGCGACTAAACTTAAGGATCCACTAAAATACATAAATGCGCCGGTTGCACTGTGTCCCTACAAGCAGCCCTGTATCTAATACATGTTCCACTGCTGGGCTCGGGCCTCTTCTCATGATGAGAAGGGTTCGGCAATAGTCCACCACGCTGGCCAAGTGCGGAATGGTAGACTTCACACTCCCTCGAGCACTTTTAAGACACTCTCAGGAATAAAGGTATCCTAACAATGTTTTCCTTCTCCGTTAGCAAGTGACAATTTATATGATAATTATTGATAATACACACATATTCAGAATTTCCTGACAAACAATTCCTTGACACCACCCGGGAATCGAACCTCGCGATGACAGGTCGTATACGCTAACCACTAGACTACCGAGGCAATGACAAACAAAAGACAAAATATATATTTTAAAATCCTTGTCGTTCTGCCTTGCCTACTTACGATAGGTAGTCGTAATGATGAGGATAATTTAGTTTGATGGTCCATTGTGTCTGTCTGTAGGTCCGTTGAGTCATCAGCTTATAATAATAAAGTACATAACATAACATAGGTACATACAATAACGTCTTCATCCCATGAGGGTAGAAAGAGACAATGGACCGCAAAATGTACTACGATTTAGACATTTTAGACAGACCTCTCTCCTTCTTAAACATTCATACATCTCGTCATACATGGCCGCTCGTTTTGGGTGCTTCGTATTTGCTACCTTGTGGTTTATCGGTCTTGGGTTTGGTTCCTGATTTTGGATTCGATGAGGCAAAAGTGTTTTTTGTGATTTAGCCGTCAGGGAATTCTAAATATGGCGGTGGCTCCATTGTAGAATAAAATGTATGTCAAAGTTTGTTGACAACAAGGATTTTTCATCTACTTATCGTTAGACTTGATACATTTTTATAGACGCCGAATTCTTAAGAGTGTTTTGAAGACAACATTTTGGAACACAAACTATTAAGAAGTATGGTTTTTGTTTCAAATGTGGACATTAATACGTCCGCCTCTCTTATCTGCCTTATCACAAGTGAGTTTTTTGCCGCTCGTAAAATCTTCAGAACGTCCTAAACAACTGTGCCTCCATAGACACTTATTAACCCAATGACCGCATAACCAACCGGCAAATTACATATCACGCTACACAAGCACCCCTGGCGGCGAATTCATACGCAATAAGCCTTCATTATGCCCAGCGAATGGCGATAGATTCAGTAATTGCGACTGGCGATCAAAAAACAATCGGACGGTAGTGCAACTGCTTGCTACACCGAGTTCGCAGGTTTGATACTCGAGTGCCTTGTTTGCAATACAACAAAATGATTCTGCGAATAATTAAGAAATGCCAGGAAAAATGTTAGTAAAGTGCGAAGTTATTGACTTCCAAATATGTATAAGGAAGATACATTGTTTTTTAATGATGGCAATACTTATTAGGATAGGTGACCTTTTTACTACGTGATTTTAATGCGATTTCCTTCTGAAATATTATATACAGGGTGTCTCACGGACATGCCACATGGAGGGGAAGTATTTTAAATATGGTTGGTTAAAGATTTTACTAGCGAACGAACGTGTAGTCTACCTGATGGTAAGTGGAGTACAGGGCCGTCTTTACCAGGGGGTGCAAGGGATGCTGTACACCAGGGCGCCGAGCGTCCGGGGGCGCCTTTCGAGCGCTGAAGTTTTGGATATTTCATTGAACTTAAAGCCATTGCACAGTTTTATATACTTGTTAGTTCTTTACGACAAATGTGTATGTGCAAGCAAAAAAATTATTATCAACAATAATATTGTTTTTCTTTTATTACGCTTTCGGCCCTTGTCATACCGCATTACTACGCAAAAAGTAAAAAAAAACGAGGGCGCAGGCTGTCTCGCTCCCCGGCGCAAAATAGACTTAAGACGGCCCTGGTGGAGTACAGCTCAAGTCATGGACATCAACAATCCACAAAAGTAGATTGTAGATGCGTCGCTTCATTAGAGGATAACGATGTTATGCCTCATATGCCAGTAATTTCAGGGCCTGATTTATTTCACCTCCAAACAAGCACTACTATTTGGCGGCAGGTGAGACGGTGCCTCGAGCTCGTTCAAAAGAGCTCTACCACCATCGACTACACCTTCTACAGAGCCATAAATGTCATAATAAAACAAAATTCATATTGCTCTTGTACTGGTGGTAGAGCTCTTATACTGGTGGTGGAGCTCTTGTGAATGAGTTCGAGGGCGGTAGCACCACCGTCTCACCTTTAACCTGCCGCCAAATAGTAGTGCTTCCATTACTGTGTTCCGGTTTGGTGGTGAGATCAGGCCCTGAAATTACTGGCACATGAGGCATAACACCATAGTCCTCAGCTGCAGCGACGCATCTATAATTTATTTATTTATTCATTTATTCACACATTAGCTTACAGTTAAAAACCAAGTCGCTTACATGCAAGTCATACAGTACAAGAAATAATAAAGCCATATAAAACTAATCACATAAATTGAAGATACAATTAACACATCATAAAAAAGTAATCTAACATAAGAACGTCATCAAATTATTACATTAAAATAATTAAATAAAAAATAGATTACAATAAATTAGGATTAGAAAAATAAATAAAAAATTATAGCAATAAATGTCAGACACAGTATAAATCATGAATTACAATTAAAATTATTTAAATAAAGCGCGACAGCTCCAGCTACATTGCCAATTTGATCAAAGAAAATGTCAGTATTTGGTGTGTTTTGTAAAAAGTTATTAATTGATTCAATTGCTCTACCTGTAGGGCTACTACTGGCGCGGAGTGACCGCCATGATACTGGGTAGGCGAGTAGCTGGTGTCGTCGTCTACCTGTAGCTCTAAGGTATTGATCAGGTACATATAAACTAATGCATTCCCGTACAGATGGGTTATCCACTTGATCATTAAGTAAAATATAATAATGCATTATATTTGTAAATTGCCGCCTGAATTCTAAAGTATTTAGATCGACCATCCCAGAAACGAACATTGAGGGATACATATATGGATAATATCCGTACTGTCTTTTGTACAAGTATCTAGCAAATTTACGTTGTATTCTTTCAATCATAAGCGAGTAAAGCTTTTCTTGTGGATTCCACACGATTGCATTGTACTCTAAGCGACTACGTACATCAATAATCTGCCTTTGTGGATTGTTGATGTCCATGGGCTGTACTCCACTTACCATCAGGTGGACTACACGCTCGTTCGCTGTGGGCGTTGTATAAAAAAAAAAAAAAGAATACCCGCGAAGTCCCGAGTTTGATTCCCTGGTCAGACAAAAGTGATTTTTAGGATTTTTTCGTCAGGAAATTCCATATAGGTAGCAGTTAAAATTGTGCCCGATGGATAGCACTAACCTAAAACGAAAATGAAATGAGGGTGTTATATATATACCTATGCCACACCCTTCGAGGTAATATAGGCGTGATGTTAAGGAACCTACGAAAACAGTTCACAATCAAAATAAAACGAATTGTCAAAACGTGACTCTCTTTAAAAATAAATCAAATTAATGTAAAATGAATGTGCTAAAATTTCAATACACTTCGATTTCAACACACGCTCGCACTTAGCACAATGAACTTATCTCTGAGATTTTATGATTATTAAAATATCTGATATTAAAATGTCTGTCTGTTTGTAATCATAAATATATATTACACAACACCATCTAGTCCTAAACTAAGCAGAGCTTGTACTATGGGTACTAGAATAACTGATACTAATACATATATACTTTTCTTTTGTAAATACATACTTATTATACTTAGACACACCCAAGCGAAGACAAACTTCCACGTTCATGCACACAAAGATTTGTCTAACCAACGACCTCAGCGTCGCAGGCAGATACACTACCCACACCGCCATCCGGCCGATTATGAAATTACTTGATTCGCCGGCGGACAAAAAGTAGCATATATATGCCCTGCCCTAAGTTCATTAAAATCGGTCTAGCCATTTAGATGGAACAAAGAGACAGAGTTACGTTCAGATTTAACACAGACTTTACACGGCCCGGGGAAAATTTCTATGAAATTTGACAGTTCAATTGTTGCAATAGTAAAACCGTAAATCTTCTTTATGTTACATCTTGTCCTCTATTATCTCTGTGCTTGATATGTTATGTTAGATGTGGGGGTCGTTATTGTTGTACATTATGATGTTGAACAGAGAAACGATAGGTCACTATACTAATAAAATAAAATAAGATATATTAATTTAATTTAACCGTAATACAAAAGCAAGCACAATGAAGCTAATATTCAGCGGCAGGTTAAAGGTGAGTCAGTGTTGACATTTAATTAAAAAAACACCCGTGACACCTGTCTGTCTGTCTGTCACAACGTTTTATCGGAACGAGAATGGCATCCTCGTCTTCGGATGAAAGTTGAATCGACAATTAAATTAATCGACCTTAGCCCTTACCAAAGTTAAGTATTGAATACCTAATTACATTTATAAAGGTACTCCCAGACCGCAAGCGAATGCTTGCTTATTATTATTAATTAATTATTGGCAAAGATGGTGCACATGAGGTTCTCACCAGCTCTTCTCCTGATGCAATATCCATCGGAGCTGGTACTTGAATTGATTTTAATTTGTCGAGGAACTACACAGCCTTATCCCTCCATCCCCGTTTCACCATCAGACTATCAGACAAACGGCACTCAGGCATCGCTTCACGGTAGATATGCCACCAATACGCACTAAGCGATTCGCCTCTACATTTCTTATGCGAACTGCCAAAGAATGGAACGCCTTGCCCGAGTCTGTGTTGCCGCATGCGTACAACTTGGATCTCTTCAAAGCAAGAGTTAATAGGTATCTCATAGATAAGCGTGCTCCACCCTCGACCGCATCATCACTTACCATCAGATGAGATCGTGCTCAAACGCGTGCCTATCCACACAAAAAAATAAGTTGAATTAAGGTCAATCTAAGCTCTGGAGTCAAATCATTTTAATGCATTAAGTATTGTAATTTAATAAGTTCAGTTTTATTTGAAAGTATTTATTTATTAGGTAAGTTTTTTTTATTTGACTCACTTAAATGGGATCCAAAACATAGCAGGTGAAGTGTGAGTGTAATACGCCTCTGCCGCACCCTTCTGGGTGATATAGGCGTGATGTTATGTTAAATATTGTAACTCTCACTGGTGTAATATTCGATACTGTAACGTTACATCACAAGCAAATGTTCGCTGTCTGGGAGCACCTTTACCTGTTACAGAACAGTAGTGTATGGATTTGTGACTCTAGGCCGTAGGTTCGAATTCACACGATGCACAAAAGACGTGAAGCTAATCTTAAATACGAATATTTAATTAGTATTTATAGATTTGTCTTCGCGGTTTCAGCAAACTACTCCGCTCCTGTAGATGGCAACGTTAAAATACGTACCGTATAGCCGTCCTTGATAAATAAGCTATCATATGCCAGTATAATAATTTAAATTAGATTAGTATTTTCAGAGATTAGCGCGTTCAAACAAACAAACTCTTCAGGCTTTTGTATTAGTTTTAATAAATTAGCATTGATAATTGCAAGAGTTAAAAATCTGAACAGGTGTCAGTTGATGTCAAGGACCCAGGTCCCAAAGTTTTGTAACTCTAGTACATAACATCACGCCTACATTACTCAGAAGCATACGGCAGAGTTATAACATTCACATCTCACCTATTATGTTTATGTCCCATGAAATAGGGGTGAGCCTATCGCCATCCACCGGGCACAATTCCGTGCTGTCCTGCTTTTGAGAATGTCCTGACGGCATAATCCCAAATAACACATTGAGTGTATTTATATTTATTTATAAAGTACAGCCACATCACATACATCAAACATCACCATACAAATTATACTTAGAAACACAATTTCCGATGTAACATAACAATTCCGGCGTACATAACATTTATAATTATGATTGTCAGAAACAACGGCTATAAATCCTCAATTCTCACCGTCTTAAGGAAAAGAAAAGTTAGGAAAACCTTTAGAAAAAAAGCTTAAAAAGATGAGAAAATGAGAAGAATTAAAATTAAAATTAAATAAAGTTACAGAATAAAAACTATCAAAACAAAAAACAACAAGACTGTCATTGGTAGGACAAGATTAAATTAATCGAGTGATTCCTCCAAGGATGAGCCCTCAAGATGATCTCTAATTTTCATTTTAAAATTATTGAATTTGTCATGAAACACGTCCAAGTCTGGTATACTAGGGGACGTAGTGGTTACAGCGGTCGCCGCGCTGCTTTCGTTCGATCCCCACACGGGACAAATCTTAGTTTGATCCGCAAAGATTTGTTTTGACTCTGGGTGTGCTTTGTGTGTGTGAAATGTATGTTTGTGAACACCCCGCGACACAGGAGTTAGTCACAAGTGCGAATTTTATTTAAAAAATGGAAAAAAAAAACACTTTTACCCAACCCAGAAATCGAACCCGAGTCCTCGCGGTGAGAGGCCACACGCGTTAACCACTATATCATAGAGGCAGAAGTTACCAATATCATTTTAACTAACAGTAAATTTTATATATTTGAGAGCTAAGGAGGCCGATAAACTCAAAAGCCTTTCGTAAGAGTTGAAGGTTTTTTTTTAATAATATGCATAAGGTTAAGGCTGTAGGCGAAAGGTTTATTTAATTTAAGATTATAGATAAAAGTAATGAGCATTGGTACATTATAATATGGTGTGCTATAAATACTCTATTATGTATAAAAATGAAACACTGTTCGTTAGTCTAAGTTAATTTTGGCCTTGAATTATTTGTGGAAGTCCAGAGAAGGTTTGAAAGGTAAATAAATATGAAAGTTGTTAACTATTTGTCAATTTTTAGGGTTCCGTAGTACCTACAAGGAACCCTTATAGTTTCGCCATGTCCGTCTGTCTGTCCACGGCATAGCGACGAAACCGTTGGTGCTAGAAAACTGAAATTTTGCATGAACATGTATGTTAACTAAACAAAGAAAGTCGTAGAGTAAAATTTGGAAAAATATTTTTTTTTCAGGTAGCTCCCCTAAATGTAAAGTAGGGATGTTTTTTTTTTGTCGCCTACCCCATAGTGTGGGGTATTGTTAGATAGGACTTTTAAAAACGTTTAGGGGTTGCTAAGACAATTTTTTGATTTAGGGATCCGTTTGCGAGATAATTAACTTTAAAGAGCAAATTTTTGTTCGAGTAGGGCGTCCTCCCCCCTCTAAAAGCTAAACTACTGGATCCTAAAATCTGAAAAAAATTGTGTCGGTAGTACATGTAATGAACTTTAAAGGAAAACTATAGCGGATAAGTTCACTTCATTAGTTCAAGAGGAATAGGGGTCCGAAATGTCAGATGCAGTTACTCAGAATATTTCGTTCAAAATTCTTGAAACATAAATAAACATACATAATACATATATAAAATCAGGCAGAGACGATGGAACGCCATGTGCTTCGCTCCTTACATACTTCTTTCGCTTCCTTAACATTCATACATCTCGTCATACGTGCTAGCTGGTTTCGTGTACTACAAACATTTCCTATCTGAAGGACGCTATTTATCTGGTTACTTTAACTTAATTAGTTCTTGAGTAATTGGGGTCCAAAGTGTAAAATGCAGTTACTTAGAATAATTCGTGCAAATTACAAAAACCTTTGAAAGTAATGACTTGTATGAAGATGTTACTTGTTTAATACAGATAGTAAATCCCTTTTAAGTCGAAATATGTTGTTACGACTAGCTACGGAAGCCTACTGCGCGTGGCCCGACACGCACTTGGCCGGTTTTATTATTATGTGGATTGATAACATACCGAGATTTTTTTTAAATTGTGTTATTTGTTATTTGTTTTAAATTTACTTTATACAAAAGTTTAGGTCTTTTATTTATCGATTGGGGCAGTACGAAGTCTGCCCGGTCAGCTAGTGTTAAATATCAATTATAAATTATAATAGACTCCCAGAAACCATAAAGTGTCTCAATGTTCCTTAATTTAAGAGCAGTCTACAATTTTTTTTACAGAGAAGAAGATTTTTTTTAATGATTAATATATTTCTGTTTTATTTTATTTATATAAAAATGTTCATCGTCTTTTCAAAGTGTATTTTAATTGCATGCTAAAAAATTGCCTAAAAAATTGCATGCTGTAATTTACAGTGAAACATGTTGGACAATTTACTATGTAAGATCATTATGTAACCATGTTTTCGCAAATAAATATATTGATTGATTGATTGTGCTGTTTTGGTTAAAACTAGAGATACTTAATAATAATTTGGATTTTTCACATTTCACATTCACCCAGTCTCAAAACAAATCTTTGCGAATCACACAAAGATTTGTCCCATGTGGAGATCGAACTCACAACCCCAGTGCAGTGGAGAGCGGCGAGCCGATCGCTTCTTCTTCTTCTTTGTCGTGTCGATGGCTGAGTCAAAATTTATTGGTCCAATAAGTGGCCACTGTTATGGCGCTCGCGTCGGCGTTCATGAGCAGGTGGTACGGCATTTTGGACAGTCAGTAAGGTGGTCAAGGTTTTGACTTGCCATCGTGGTGAAAGGATTAGCCAATTCGCTTTGGAGAATTCGCGAACTGCCCAGGGTGCGCCGGGACGTAGGGAATTGTTGTGTACGTCACTCGGGGAGGCTCCTTTCATGCGCCCATCGGCTAGCCGATCGCTTATACCACTACACTACACGTGCAGAGATGGGCTGACTATGGGGTATGGCCGACTATTCGGCGAGGCTGGTCATTCGTTTTGGTTAAATTTAAATGCATTAGAAGACCATTTTATTTTCTGTTGTTTGTGGCAACACCACATGCAATAAATTTCAAAGCGACATATTTTTGTTGTTTTTTAAATACGTCGCCCGTACTAGGAATATCTTGTGTCGCGGGGGTGTTTACAAACATACATAACACACTCATCACAAAGCATATCCAGCGTCACAATATTTGCGAATCAAACAAAGATTTGTCCCGTGTGGGGATCGAACCCACAACACCAGTGCAGTTGAAAGCGGCGTGGCGACCGCTTTAACCACTACGCCAACCGTGCACTCAAATGCAATTAAGTAACTACATAGTTATGTATGCAATAAGGCACTAGTTATGTTGCACTTCTTATACTAGATGTTTACTTTTATAAAGCCGACTATTCGGCATAGTTTGCCGACCAGTTATATGGCGACTGGAAAAGTGGCCGATTAGTCGGGTTACCGTCACATCTCTAGTAAAAATTTTAAGTTTAGTTGTTGATTAGCGTCTTATGCATTGTTTAATTTTTAATTCGAATTAATTTGTTTAAGTTAACATAATAAGACTTATATTTAAATTAATTAAGAATACGAAATATTTGCCTCGATGCTTTAGTGGTTAGCGTATGCGCCTCTCACCGAGAGGTTTTGGGTACGATTCCCGGGTCGGGCAAAGTGTTATTAATTGTGATCTTTCCGTCATGAAATTAACAATAGCAGCACGGAGTAGGAATTGTGCCCGACGGATGGCGATAGGCTCCCATGGGAGCTAAACATAGCACACACTCTTCTGGGTAATATAGGCGTGATACTATCTTATGTAAGGATACGTAACGGAATTTTGTATAAAAAAAAATAGTTTAAAAAAACTAAAAAACACGCTTTTAAAGTACTTCTAACTAAAAAGTGAGAAATAATGCCTAATAAAAGCTGAAAATGGTAATGAACAAAAAATACTAGTATTATTGTGAAAAAGCGTGGGGCACTCTGTGCCATATTTTTAGGGTTCCGTAGTACCTACAAGGAACCCTTATAGTTTCGCCATGTCCGTCTGTCCGTCTGTCCACGGCATAGCGACGAAACCGTTAGTGCTAGAAAACTGAAATTTTGCATAAACATGTATGTTAACTAAACAAAGAAAGTCGTAGAGTAAAATTTGGAAAAATATTTTTTTTTCAGGTAGCTCCCCTACATGTAAAGTAGGGATGTTTTTTTTTTTGTCGCCTACCCCATAGTGTGGGGTATTGTTAGATAGGACTTTTAAAAACGTTTAGGGGTTTCTAAGACAGTTTTTTGATTTAGGGTTCCGTTTGCGAGATAATTAACTTTAAAGAGCAAATTTTTGTTCGAGTAGGGCGTCCCCCCCCTCTAAAAGCTAAACTACTGGATCCTAAAATCTGAAAAAAATTGTGTCGGTAGTACATGTAATGAACTTTAAAGGAAAACTATAGCGGATAAGTTCACTTCATTAGTTCAAGAGGAATAGGGGTCCGAAATGTCAGATGCAGTTACTCAGAATATTTCGTTCAAAATTCTTGAAACATAAATAAACATACATAATACATATATAAAATCACGCCTTTATCCCACGGAGGTAGGCAGAGACTATGGAACGCCATGTGCTTCGCTCCTTACATACTTCTTTCGCTTCCTCAATATTCATACATCTCGTCATACGTGCTAGCTGGTTTCGTGTACTACAAACATTTCCTTTCTGAAGGACGCCATTTAGTTAAAAAGTATTTTTCTATGGAACCCTACTGCGCGTGGCCCGACACGCACTTGGCCGGTTTTTCGTCTATCGAGCAACCCACGCTTTTTCACAATAATACTAGTATTTTTTGTTCATTACTTTTTACACACTTTTTTAGTTTTTTTAAACTATTATTTATATTCTACTTTTTTTCTTCTACTTTTTAACCGACTTCTAAAAAAGGAGGAGGTTCTCAATTCGATTCGTATATATGTTACTTTTTTTTTTTTTTTATGTTTGTTCACGGATATCTCCGTCGTTTATGAACTGATTTTGATGATTCTTTTTTTGTTGGACAGGAGATGATTCCAAAGGGGTCCCATTGTCAGCATGTCGTGATCTGATGATGGGATCTTAGAGAAATCGAGGGCAACCCTCGAATTTTATAGGCACATGTAATGTTTTTAGTGTGTTTTTCAAAGCTACACCAGTATTTACGTATTTTTATGTGGATGAGCTGATGATGGAAGGTCAACTCCTCAATGGTTAGGAGTTAAAGGATAATTCTTTCACTACTGTACACATATTCAGACTGCTAGTTGTGTGTGTATGTCAAGTGAGCTGTTGGAACGGAGATTGTTCAAAGGTGGTCCCATTGTCAGCATGTCATGATCTGATGATGGGATCCCAGAGAAATTGGGGGCAACCCTCATATTTTATTAATCGAGGCTACACAAGGATTTACGCTTGGTCGCAATAATTTTATGTGGTTGAGCTGATGATGGAAGGTCAACTCCTCAATAGTTAGGAGTTAAAGGATAATTCTTTCACTACTGTACGCATATTAATTCCTACCGCTAGTTATTGTGTCAAATGAGCTGATGATGGAAGGTCGTGACCCTCAATAGTCACGAGAAAGGATTAAATTCTTGTTTATTATTAATAAGTTTTCCGTTTTAAGTAACCGTCGTCTCCTCATTCGAGAAACATTCTTGCTCGGTCTACCCATCACTTAAAATCGTAAAATAAAATAATTTTTAACAAAAAAAAAACCGACTTCAAAAAGTAGGTAAACTAAAAAGCAAAAAATAAATTTACTTCGCACAAAATAATACGTTTTTTCATTTAGTTAAATAGAAATTATTAAATAATTATTTTATAATTCTGAAGTCGGTGCCAAGTAAACAATTAATAACTCTGTATAGATAATATCAATCGTTCTAACAACTTTTTTCTGACTGAATATTAGTTATATTTCTGTGGTAAGTACTAATACTGGGCGACCGCGCACTGTAATTTGATATTGTGGAAAGGTTGTTTTTACTTACGGTTTTTTTTTTTGTTAAAAATTATTTTATTAGTTTGGTTTATTTATAAGAGCGTTTCACTATTAAAAAAAAAAAAAAAAAATTATCGAATTATTGCAGTGTCATCGATCTTTGACAGATGTGCAAAATTTTAATGAAATGAAAATGAAAATGAAAATATATTTATTCAGGGAACAAAAACATGCTTAACAAATATTAATCTTCTGCCAAACTGCATAGCAGTTTGTTGGCAGATGTACTTCCGTTGTTTACAAACTGTTTCTTATTACTACACTTACATTTATCACTAGTTTAATACTATAACGAGATCTATCAATTACAATATTGGCCATTAGGAATTTCTTTACCTTATTTTTATACATTAGTTTTGAGCAATCTGTGTTATTTAATGCTACTGGAAATTTGTTTAACAATTTAGGCACTAAGCATTTTCTCTGTCTTTCACCATAATAGTTGTTACAAGTGGGAATTTCATAAACATCTTTTACCCTGCTAGACTTCGTGCGTATTCTTTCAATCTTAAATTCCTTACTACAGTACAGTTCAACTGCCAACAATAGCTGCACCTTTTCATGGGCAGGTAAGATTTTACAGGCTAAGAACAGTTCTTCATAATTGGTATCTTTGCAGCGGCGCTTTGTATTTTTGTCAACTAAAAACTTCATGAATCTAACCTGTAAAGACTTTACTTTATCCAAGTAAGTTTTAAATGTACGACCATAACTAGTCAGTCCATACGATAGCAGCGATTCTACTAATGCATAATACAACATATACAGGGTTGCCCTATCCAAAACACTACTAAGGTGATGGAATTTCACAAGCACCGACCTTAGTTTATCACACAAAGTTAAAATATGTGTTTTCCATGAAAAATTACTATCAATAACCAAGCCAAGGTACCTGTAATGCCCCACCACCTCCAAACAGGCGCACGCATACACCGCAATATCACTATGTAAACATTCATAGCTATGTATGTATAATGCGTGGTGCGCGATCTATTCCTTTCAAATAAGGTGAATGAATATGCATACATTTAGTTTTGTTTAAATTTATTATGATACCGTTATCGTGCGCCCACTTTATAATGTTTGTAAAATCTTCTTGAATTTTATTCTCTATTACATTTAGATCCTTATCCATATATATTAAACTCGTATCATCCGCGAACATATAAATTTTGCTATTATTAACTACGTTACACATATTGTTTACATGCATTATGTATCCGAGAGGGCCGAAGACTGAACCAGTCGGCACACCACACGTGACAGGCGCAGACTCACCACTGACGCCATCAACCACGGTCTGTAGTGTCCTACCCGTGAGGTACGCACGGACGGAGCCACCCATGTAGTGGACCCGCGACCCCACACTCTTCCACAGCTTGAAGCAGCTGATGGTGTTCCAGAGTATCAAAAGCTTTTTTAAAATCAATGTATACCACCACCACCTGCTTCTTTTGGTCCAGACCGTGATTGATGTCGTCAGTGAATTGACCTAAAATCGTCGCTGTACTCCGACCCCTACGGAAACCGTGCTGCACGTCCGTTAAAATATTCTTGCTCTCTAAAAATGCACTAATTTGGCTAACTATATATTTTTCCACTATTTTGTTAATCACAGATAAAATTGCTATTGGTCTATAATTGGTGTAATCAGAATGCGAACCTTGTTTAAAGATGGGTCTAATAAGAGCGGTTTTAAGTCTTCCGGGTACAGTCCATTTTCTACACATAAGTTTATAAATAATGCAATTACTGGGCTTATCTCATTTTTAATCAGTTTAATTTCTTTCACTCTAATCTCGTCCACTCCTGGGGATGTACTGCTGCTTAGGTTATTAATAATTTTGATTACATCACTTGCCCTCGCCTTTTGCAACCTTAAAGAAACATTACTGCGTACTGCATAGTCAGATCTATTCAAAAAATTACGACTGCACTTGTGTTTAATGTTTAAAATTTCACGGGTAAAAGAATTTGAGAAGTTATTACAAATATCCCTTGTACTATCTGTTCTACCTAAATAATTTAGAATTATTTTATCTACACTCTTTTTTTCCTTCTGAATCTGAAAAATCTGAAAAAAAATGAAATCTGTCTGTTTAAAGTGAGTCAAAATCGAGTCCAAAGGAGTCGGTTACATACATATATACAGGTGAAGCTAATATGCGTGTTAATAAAATTTACTTATTAATTCCGTAGGCAATATCGTCCTTTTGATACAAATATCTGCAGCAAACGAAGCTTTTACGGTAAACCCTCTGCCCCACCCTTCTGGGAAATGCAGGCGTGATGTTATGTGATGTAATCTATTGATTTGATTAGATATCTAGTACTTTCCTGCAATAAATAATACTTATTATGAAGTATCTATTGACATAAATACAGAGTTTAGATTACATTTCTAAGAGTTCTAAGGCGAGTTGTTTACGATATTATGCCACATGTGTCGTAATTTCCAGGGACTTTTTTTACGGGATATAATTCCACCCACACGCCCACCACTGTGACTCCTGTGACGCCAGGATCTACAGCGGTAACAACTGAAAGGCACCGTGCATGACACACGGGCGACACGGGCAATCCCAGGGAGAGTTTAAATTATCTTGTTTTGCTGGTTCAAATCCTGCCGGTCCTATTTCTTTTTCTAACTGTTTTTTAGTATAATTTGCTAAGCAAAGCTAAATGCTATAACAATAATTAATCATAAATTATGCATGCAGAAAGCAAAAACAGCACTTTTAGGTAAAAGTATATTTTGTATGGCTCCCAAACTTTATAATAAGTTACCGAATTCGTACAAGGACCTTAATATTATCATATTTAAACGTTATGTAAAAAAACTGCGATCTCGAAAATGCTATAATTCTATTGATAATTTTATCAATAAAAGACATATATTACGTAACCTAACTACCTAGCATAATTTTATTGTAATATTAATACATGCATTTGAATCTGAATTGACATTGACATTTATTATATTTATATTTTATTTTTATTAATCTGATTGACATTACCTTCATTATGACATTGCACTTAGATTGTTGATCTTTATTATTTGGATATAGTTATACTTGGCAAACAATAAATATGTAATCAATCATTTTTATAAGTTTATTATGAACAAATAATGCTATTGAAAATTTGCATGTCTACTGGACAGAGCAGCCTAGACCGTTAACTAAATGCCGGCATCTAATGAAATAGCTGAATAACTACCAGCCAATTCGTTAAACGCTATGTTTAATTAAATGACTAAACGTCGTGTAGTCATTTAGTCAAATTTTTTTTTTATTAGCTTTTATGGTAGTTTATTTTGGCAATCTAGTCCTTGGCAAGCATTTCGATTCTAGCACTCCCGACCGCTGCCGCAACACGCTCGCTATGACTCGCTCGGCTCGTGCGTTGTTGGTCACAATCAAACCTAATGTAAATTATGATTTACATTCGGTGCATTAAGCCGCGCGGACTGTTCGATCTTGCAGTTTAGGCAATGCTAACCGTAATCAGCCGTGGATGGGTGAGCATCTTATCATAACAAGTTATTCTTCGTGCCTCGGCGAGCACGTTAAGCCTTAAGTCCTGGTTGCCATTTGAAGAACTATAACAGTCGTTACGAGTTGTCAGAGGCCAGGATGTCTGACAACTAGTCTAGCAAAGAGTATCGTAGTACCTCGAATTGAGTTGTGGAGGTCTGGTGGCAGTCGCTCTACGTAAATACTGATATTCAGCTAAATCCATGAATCTAGAAGCCGACTTCAATGTAATTGGGAAAAAGCCCGCAGAATGTTGATCGTTAGGTTGGTAAATTTTAACCTTGCTAACAAATTACAGTTTTTTGAACCGTTGCAACAGAAATAAAAGTACTTGGTGTTTCCCATAGAGATAAACATTGCATAATGGATAGATTTCATCAAAGAGATAGTTCGGCCTCAGCATGGAGTGATTGAACCTTAGAGACCGGTGACATTGGAAATAGTTAACTGCATTGGATTAATGGTGAAATATTTGATTATATGCGGTCAGCAATAATATTGGCCCTTCACCGGTCTTTATATTGTACTAGCCTCCGCCCGCGACTTCGTCCGCGTGGAATTGTTACTAACCGGCGACTTACAGTGGCACATGTATTAGATACAGGGCTTGCTTGGTACTTGGATTGATTTTAATTCATATCTCTAAGTTGAATTAAAGTCAATCTAAGCTCCGGTGTCAAATCATTTTATTACAATAAGTATTACTATAATTTAGTTACTTAGCTAAGTTTTGTTTTAATTATATATTTTTGGTATTTTGATGTTTGTTTTGACGTGTTCAAGCGCCCCTTGAAATAAATGATTTGATTTGATTTGATTACTCATTTTTCTGTTTGAAGTGTAAGAGATTGCAAGCTTTATATTATGAACTAACTTATTTATAAGTGTCAATTTAATTCCATAGGAATATTTAAGTAATTTTTTCTCTCCATAACCATCTTTAGCTATGTGTTTTGGTTGCTATAAGTTACACATAGAATTATTGTCTAAAAACAAACACATATTATTTGAATTATTTGAAAAGATGGTGCACATAATAATAATTTCATCCATCAATTTCATCCACCTACTCTATTTAACATGTTATGCTTGGTCAAGGCCCACATAGCGTGTAATTTACTCCTTTAAAAAAGGAAGACAATAATCTTATAAAAATAATAATAATAATTTGGAATTTTACATTAGTTATAACGCTAGAAGCACTTACACTGTCCAATGACAAGGCCAAAAACACACATTCACTCACACAAGCACACCCAGTCTCAAAACAAATCTTTGCGAATCACACACAGATGAGTTTCTCATCAGCTCTTCTCATGAGTCAATACCCATCGGAGCTGGTACTTAGATTGATTTTATATAATACTAGCTGCCCCGCGCGGCTTCGCCCTCGATAAAATTTTGCCCTCGAAAATATTTTAAAAGTATCCTATGTCCTTCTCCCGGTTCTAAGCTACCTCCCCACCAATTTTCAGCCAAATCGGTTCAGCCGTTCTTGAGTTATAAATGGTGTAACTAACACGACTTTCTTTTATATATATATAGATATCATTTTTATAAGTATAGGTTATATAAGTATAAATAGATTGTCACAAGGTGTAAAGTAGTCAACGATCAATCAATGGCGGCATGAACTTACCTACTTAAAAGAAAATAACTTAAACAGTAATGTTTAAGTTGAAGGCTGCGAGCGTTCACGAGAGTTGCATCAGAGGTGAAGGTAACGATTATCATTCAGTAAAGAGGACGGCATTTTATGAGTCTCAGGAAAACTCTCTATTTCCTCTTAGCCTATGAGTATTTTAAAGATCAATGCATTAAATAAAAAAACCCGACTGCTTAAAAAAAAAGAACTGAAAAGATAAAAACAAGTATAGCATTATCTACATTAAATTCATTAACAACAAATGAAATATGTCAAACTAAATTCTTTATGAAATGATGTTGCAGGCGGTGACAAACGAAGTTATATAGTAGTAACAAAGTATTGTTTGTCCCCGCCTGCAACATCCTATAGAATTAGTATATAGTACTTTAAGGGTAGGTAAGTAGGCTGTCTCTGCTTACCCTTCAAAGCATACACAGGCATGATGTTATGTTATGTAGTGGTGAAAACAATACATAGATACACGATTGCACAAAACGTGGTTCATTAGCTATTCGTTTTTGAAGAGTTCCGTTGCCTGTCTCCAAAGATCTTCATCAGATTCTGATAAATTATATACTAAAACCTTCCTTGAAACACAAGGATTAAAATACCGAAAACTGCATTCAAATCGGATCAGTAGTTTCCGAGAAAATCGCGAACATAAAAAGGTGACATACATACATACATACATACATACATACGGATCGAATACAGAACCTCTTTTTTTTTGAAGTCGGTTAAAAAGGAGATATAATATACTTTTTTTGTTTCATGTTTGTTACCTCATAACTTCGACTGAACGAAGCGATTTTAATGATTCTTTTTCTATTTGAAAGCTGGTGCTTCTCGTGTGGTCCCATTTTAATTTGGCTCAGTTCTGACAATGGCACCCATGAGAAAACCATATAAGTCTGAAATTATTATAATTGAAGTCGGTTTTTTTTTGGGCAAATTATGTTATTAATAAATAATGAAACAGTTAAGGTTGAAAATTTTAATGATGGCTGCACGTAAGTATGCCTACACGTGTGGTTTAGTGGTTTAAGCAGTCACCTTGCGCTCTTCACTGCATTGGTGTTGGTTGGTTCGATCCCCAAATGGGACAAATCTTTGTGGGATTCGCAAACATTAGTTCTGAGACTGGGTGTGCTTGATAGAATGAATGTGTGTATTTGGCCTTGTCGTTGGTACCATTGAATAGTGTAATTGCTTCTGGCGTTTTATCTAATGTAAAAATCTAAATTTAATCTTTATCTTCATTAAATTATCACCTATCTATAGTTATCTATCTAGTTTTCTACAACATAATCTTCTAGCATAAGACTGGATGCGACAAAAGGCCTATAGAATCTAGGGCAAATCTAAAATCTGTGATTTCAATAAATGCCACATTTACCCTTGTTATTAAATTGTGAATGAGCAATGACTGCGGGTTGTATAGGTTCTTGACTTAAGGAAAATTAAGTTCCACACATCCTAAACTCCCACGATTTCTCTGTAATAATCCGTCCATCAAAGGTTGCCTGGCAGAAATTGCGTCAATGTTATTATCTTTCAATAGTTGTCTTTAGTTTGTAATGAAATAGTATGCAAATAAAGTTTTATCTATCTGCATCGTACTGGACACGTTTTTCACAGTCTCCTCCTTTTTGAAGTCGGTTAAGAACATACTTTCTGATTATGTCATACTATCGTATGATACTTACAAGAAAGGTTATTATTTCAATAACCTTTGCAATTCTGCGAAAATGTCAAGTTTAACTATATTTCATAACGTACTTCTTTCACGGTCAATACGTATTATGTATATTGTTATTATGTACTATAAAGGCTCTTCCTCACAGGCGCGTTGTTATCAATCGATAATTTACCGTTTATTGCGATATCTGTTTTTAGAATACGGGAAACGGACGGGTACATAGTAAGTTACACACTGCTGCGATAATAACGACGCAATATAAGTAAAACGCTGCGATCCACCGTCCAGCGATATTCCGATAACGTTCTTAGAACATTTTGTACTGGGATGCAATCCTACAGTCTGCTGCGATATTAACGGCAATATATTTAAGCTGCCTCTATGGTCTAGTGGTTAGCGTTTACGCCTCTCACTACAAGGTCTTTGGTTCGATTCCCGGGTCGGGGAAATTGTTATTTGTGAACTTTCCGTCGGGAAATTTCAATAGCAGCACAGAGTTGTAATTGTGCCGGCAGGATCACTCTCTATCACATGGGACCTAAACATAACAGGTGAAATGTGGGTGTTGTACACCTCTGCCACACCCTTCTAGCTAATATAGGCATGATGTTATGTTATGTATGTAATATTTAAAATGAACGTCCACCCGTCCAATCCGTATCAAAATCCGGGACATATTATCGCAATAACGCATCCGATATTATCGACCGATAATAACGCGCCAGTGTGGAATAACCTTATTACATACAGTACATACATACTCTCAATACAATAAGATCGTGGGTAGGAAAGGCCACGGATATCAATCGATCATTACATTCATTACCGAGGCTAGAACATGGATGGGTGACCGGACCGTCATTACATAATAGAGACTGCTCTACGCCTCGCAAAGCACGTTAAGGCTAATTCAAATTATGAAACTCATCGTTATTACCCTTATCATAATGAGTTTCGAATTAGAATAATAATTCTGAGAGTAACAGGCTTGTTTATTAGTCAGAATTCAATTAATCTATGATTATAAATGGTTTTTTTTAAAAAAAAAACTACATAATATATGGGTTTTTAAGACAGTAAATGTGACCATAAGCTTACCAGAAATGGATATACGACCTATACAGTTTTAATAAACTACATTTTCATGGGGTGTATTAACCAAGAATTGATTTTATCTTAGATGTAAATCCAAGTTAACTTTTAAACTAAAGAAGATAGATATGTTTTAATGATTTAACCTTTTTCATCTGCGAATTGTAAGAAACTTTCTCATAGATATTTTTTTTATAACTTTAAAAACAAAAAGTTATGAATTTTTATGTAAAAAAAAAAACGTTTTTCTGCTCTCCTGAAAAGTCGGGTTTTGGTTTATACGATCTTTCTACCCAAAGCTATCGATATGGTATAGTGATTTCAGGCAAAAAGTCCTGACATTGATACCTAAAGTGCCCGTCTACTACCTTGGAGTAACAAATATTTTTTTCCTGTGACCCCACCGCAGTGGACTGGCGCTAAAAAATAAAATAATTACCTATTTTTCTTTAAATCAAATGAATGAATGAATGAATTACATATTATTAGATAAGAATTTAATGCACATATTTATATTATTTTAAAGCATTGTTTCCTCGCACCGTCTTTTTTTAAAAAAAACTAAACTTATAATATTTTAAGAACATGATAATCAAGCTCTATGTACAATTTTTTTTTATTAAAAAAATTATACAAAATATAAAAAAGGCATCGTAAAATCTCTAAGTTGATCAAGAAATTGCAAATGTATTGGGATAATAGTCTAGGAACAGTAACTGTTACATAAAAAGTCGAAAAAATGCGAAAACTGGCAATTTTCAACCAAAATAAATTACTGGAATGTTCATAAATTTTCAGAGATGTTTTTCTCGTTTTTAGCATTCTATTATGGAATAATTATTTAAGGTTGCCCCAGCCTATCCCAATACATTTACAATTTACCAGTCCATTTTGGTATTACTTATCCGATGAGTTTTTGTCCGATATTTCGATTATTGCCAAACTTTTCGCTCATAGCTTCATAAACATATTTAATGTGTGTACTCACTAAAAAGTGTTTTCGCATGTTTATTCTCATAATTATATTTGCAATTTTCTTGTAATGAGATTTTTTACCAAGTTCGATGTTTTTTTTTCGCTACTCAGTGTTTCAGATTCATGTACAGTCACTGTATGTGTTATATAGTCACTGTTAAGCGGTCTGTAATGTACACCCTGTATTTTCAAAATATATTCCTTTTATATATTTTACGACACAAATTATAATATTATTTGTGCATAATTAAGTACCAAATTAAACGACTAAAGTCAACATCTTTGTTGATATTATAATAATGCTAAGTGGATTATTTTTGAGGCGTGACGGATCACTATTATTTTACACAGTTATGAAAATAATAAAACCATAAAAAGCTCAACGTTTTTTTTGTCTTGATATCGATATAAATAAGTAGAATATTCATATTTATGTCATTACCTAACAGAGGCGTAGCTACCGCTTTATCTGTCGTATCATTTATACTGGGGCCCCGGCATACTAGGGCCCCCAAAGTGCGTAAGTAAGAAAGTAAAAAAATACCTAAGAACTTCGATGGGACATGAACGCCTGTCAGACCTCTCAGTATTGTCCATAGAGACAGAAACTTTAAAAAAACTAAAGTCATCATCAGCTATTAAATATTTAATAGATAAGTTTGCCAAAAAAAGGCAAGAAGAGTGTATATTTAATTTCAATTGTTTGTAAAACTATGATTAGAGTGACAGATAGATAATTATGATGAATAAATATACCTGAGGAAAGACTTGAAAGAAAGAAAGAAAAAAATACCTGAAGAAGGTCGCTGGACGGGATTGGATGCGGAAGGCGCAGGACCGCGTGTTTTGGCGCAAATTGAGAGAGGACTATGTCCAGCAGTGGACTACAAGAGGTACTACTGAATGATGAAATATAATTTTATGCAAACTTTTTTTTATCTTTTGTGAGAAATCTTTACCCTTCTTAAGGGCCCCCAAATATATACGGGGCCCCGCTAAGGCACGCTACGCTACTGTTACCTCAACAATCATTTAATTACAATTTGCATAATATTAAATATTAATATTAAAAATGATTATACAAGAATGAGCGAAGGAACTCAATCAAACCACTCAGGACGAGCTAATATTTGAATACTTTAGTGTAAATACACTTGCTTTGATAAGAATAAGAAGGGTAGCTTTTAAAAAGTTTTTTTTTAGTGGTATTACTTGCGGACCTTTCACCGTCTTGGGTTCGATCCCGGGTCGGGGATCGAATTTGATTTTTAGGATTTTCTGTTAGAAATTTCTTAGTAGCAGTACGTAGTCAGAAGAAAAATAAAATTAAAAAAATTTTCTTTTTCATTTTATCAATACTTTGAAAATTACTGTAAATAAAAAAAAAACAAAATAGAACCATATTTTTTTTTTGGAAAAAAACAGCAAATCGCCAAAAAAATACCAAATCCGCAAAAAATACTCTCAATAATACTATTACTAACCTATTTTAGTAGGTTTGAAGAAATAGTCTATTTTAAGTAAATCTAAGTTACTGTGAAAATTACTGTAAATATAAAAAATAATAATAATCTAAATCAAAACTAAAAAAAAATTACAAAAAATTACCAATACCACAAAAAAGTATTAAATACACTCACCAATTTTAAATATAATCACTCAAAACTCACTAACAACATGCAATAAAAAGTTAGTATATAATGTACTTGAATGTTTGATATCACGTATTGTCCTCAAGCACACGACCGTCCGCGGCGCGATCACGATCCGTTGAGACTTCGACGTGTGGCGATGCAAAGATGAATTATAATGATGGTTGCAATACGCATGAGCCCTGAACAATTAACTGTGATGGCTGTCAAGGTGCCGTACACTTACTATAAATAAAATAAATAAATACTCAACTAACCACTAGGCCATCGAAGCAATATAAGTAGTAGTAATTTGGTAGAAACATCGACAAATTTCTTCCTTTTGCAGGTGGGCTGCTCCAATGGGACGTCGGAGGGTGCAGTTGCCGCGGCTGGACCTCGGTGGTAGACGCACAGGTGGTAAACGATTCAGCGTAACTTTTGTCTGACCCTGGAATCAAACCTGACACCTCGCAGTAAGAGGCGCATATGTTAAACATAAGACCATCAAGCATACGTGGTTAAAAACGTACTTAGTACTAACTTAGTTCCGGATTTACAGGTGGTAGAGCTCTTGTGAACGAACTCGAGGGCGGCAGCACCACCGTCTCACCTTCAACCTGCCGCTAAATACTAGTGCTTTTACTACGGTGTTCCGGTTTGGTGGTGAGATCAGGCTCCGAAATTACTGGCATATAAGGCATAACTCCATAGTCCTGAGTTGCAGCGACGCATCCACAACCTGCTTTTGTGGATTGTTGATGTCCATGGGCATCAACATCATCAACTTCACTTACCATCAGGTGGACTACACGTTCGTTCGCTGCAGGCAATAGATTAGGAATCGAGACGGGACGAGATAATTGTCAATCTGTGTGTGTGAAATGTATGTTTGTGAACATCCCCGCGACACAGGAGTTATTCCTATTGCGGGCGTTGTTTTTTTAAAAAGAAAAGAAAATGCAAATTTTAAGCTAACGGATCTACAAGCGCATTAGGTAGATACATACAACACAGTTATTTGGCCGTACACAGAAAAAAAAAACAATATAAACTACAGTAGGAACGGATGGTCAACCTCAAAGTTTTGTACTCATTCAGTATGGACACATTCTTAGATTATAATTATTTAGTAGCAATTTGGTGCAACAACTGGATGCGGAAGGCGCAGGACCAGGTGCAGGTGTTGTGGCGCAAATTGGGAGAGGCCTATGTCCAGCAGTGGACTACGAGCGGCTGAATGATGATGATAATGATGATGAGTAGCAATTCATGTCACTTATTAGTCTTAATACGCTAGCTAAAGCAGGCGCCGTTTTTTTAATTAAACTTTGCATATTGTTGTTGTCTTTATTGTGTTGTCTTTGAATTTTTGTGAAAATGGTATGTATGCAAATAAAGTTTTTTCTATTCTATTCTATTCTGAACATTTTTTACGAAAATATACTATTCTAAATATTTCAAACAAATAGAACATTGCAATTGAGATCCATCAATTTGTTCGGAAATCGAGAGTTTGTATCCGGTGGAAATGAACACAGACAACATCTAGAACGGGTTTTTTTCTAAATGCCCTTAAGTCGCTTCCATACTGTCTGTATCCTTTCTTCATGTGTCAGGAATAAAAGAGCCAAATATTAGGCGTCAGACTTAATGTAAAAATGAAGCTTCCTTTGTCGAGCTCGTTCACAAGAACTCTTCCATCGGGATTTATAGATTTATAGATGAGCCATCTGCACGACATACCTAGCATCACGCCGTTCAGGTCCCATGTGATAGGGGGTGAGCCTATCGCCACCTTTCGAACGCAATTCTGACTACGTACTGCTACTAAGAAATTTCTAACAGAATATCCTAAAAAACAAATTCGATCCCCGACCCGGGATCGAACCCAAGACCTCACGGTGAGCGGTCCGCAAATAATACCGCTAGAGCACGAGGCACGAGGCAGTCCAGTACAGTACCATCTGTACGAATAATACCGAGTATTATCTTTCTTACGAATTGCTAAAAACAAAAACATTTTCATATAAATTGCAGACTTCGCGAAATTTCATAAATTATAAAGCGATGTATGATTTTTTAAACGTTGCCATTTTGTCATTGTTTTTTTAATGTATATTATTATTGCTTATTTCACGGTTGCACACAAGAAGATTACTCTGTTGACGCTACTAAGTGCTAGATAAACAGTCAAGATGATGCTGATGACTGTACTTAAAGTAGTTACTTTGACGCAATATCCACTCGAACTAAACTGAAAAAAAAAATACCGAAACTAATATTACATAGAGGAAATATTTTATGTTTTGTTTGTTTGTTCAGAAATCAGAAATCAAATCATTTATTGCCATGGGGCGCTTGAACACTTCAAAAAAACATCAAAATACAAAAAATATAAAATTAAAATAAAACTTAACAAATTAAATTATAACAAAACAAAACAACAAAATAATTTGACATCGGAGCTTAGACTGACTTTAATTCAACTTAGAGATATGAATTAAAATCAATCCATGTAACAGCTCCGATGGGTATTGCATCATGAGAAGAGCTGGTAAGAAACTCATGTGCACCATCTTTTTAAATTCATTGTATGAATTTTATAATTTGTTTGTTTTTTGACAATAATTCTTTGTGTAAGTTAAACTAAAACTCAATGGCTAAAGATGGTTTGGAGATAAAAATAAGCTTAAATATTGCTATGGAATTAAATTGATACTTATCTATTCTATATAATATTACTAGTATTATATTATCTGTGATAATATATAAAAATGAATACCTATTTCCCTTGGTCCCGGCATCACGCGTGAATGGCTGAACCGATTTTGCTGATTCTTTTTATATAGTGTTTGTTATAGTCAGGAGAGGGTTCTTATGATAGTAAAGATTAGGCAACTTGCGTGAAAAATTATAAAATTGCAGAATACGTAACCGCTATATTAAATTTTCTAATGATTTTCTAACGTAGCCTTAGCGCTTTTGACAATATGAACTTTTTCTGCAAATATCGTCACAGAATGTATGCATAGTTAAGACAGGACAACGTCTGTCGGAACAGCTTGTTTATAATAAATTAGTCCATCCATAGTATATGCCTCGCCGCTTTCAACTACGCTGGTGTTGTGGGTTCGATCCCCACATGGGACAAATCTTTGTGTGATTCGCAAAGATTTGTACTGACTGTGCTCTGTGTGTGTGAAATGTATGTTTGTAAACACCCCGCGACGTCGTTTTTGATACAAAAAAAAATATACATATATAATGTTGCAATCTCTTACACTTCAAGCAGAAAATAAAGGAGTAAAAGCAATGTGTGTAACATAGTAGTATGTTACACACATTGCTTTTACTCCTTTATTTTCATACTGTAAAAATATAATCCAAAACTACTGGAGCAATTTAAAATCTTAGAATTATTTTATCACGGTACCAGGCGGGCGAAGCCGCGCGCGTTTAATGTTTCATCATAAAAAAGTACTTCAAAATCGTATTTTCCATTCGAAAGCAATTTAGTAAAGAATGAATTTCAGTAAGTGACATTGAAAAAGTCAAAAGGTCAAAATTTTATGCAACAAAAATTTCAGACTTCCTCTGTTGTTTACACGAAATATTAAATATTAGGTGTTATTGTTTTCATTGTAGTCATATTTAATTTTCATCTGTCCGACGGAAACAATGTGTGGCGGTACATAACAAATGACGGATGACATTAACAACAAGTACACACGTTACAAATGTCAAAGAGCGCTGAATCGCGATAACGAAGTGTTCACAGAGAGTGTATCTACATATTATATACCACTTCCAACACGCTACTGTAGGACAGCTGTCCGCCAGGCAAAACCACCGAGCCTGGTCGGAGGATCCTCCCTTTGTGGTGGAGGAACAACACACCCCTCTATATTCCTCTATAAATGCTTTTCACTTAATTTTATTACAGAATAATCCCCGTGGGTTTTTCCAGTTCAAGTCACTCGACTACCACACCCGACAACTCAACTGATCTCTCGACTACACACTCGACCATTCGAGTGATCTCTCGACCAGTCACTCGACTATCACCATTTGTCTACAGTTACTGTTAATATTTAACCAACAATAGCAGATTAGTACCTACTTTACATTTTTATATATTATTATATATTTCTTTTCAGTCAGGCGATAAATAAAAAAAAAGCAATCGATTTAAAATTGCAACTACACGTAAACAATAACTTATGGTTCGATGGGTTCGATAGTTTTTTTTTAGTAATCGCTCCATAGTTCTACATCTGTCAAAAAAAAGACGCAAATATTGAAATCTAAAATATTTGTTTTTTTGGTTTAAATGAGTTTAATATTCATTATTTTATTATATTTTTAAATTCATTTATATATAAATTAATTAAATTAAGATTATGAAAAGCATTGTCTTAATTTTTATTATTTTTGGCTGATAATATGATATAATTAAAATACAAAATCATTTATTTGTAGATCATAGGTATAATACAGATGTTCTCTTAAATAATTATATAACATATTGATCGCTATGTCTTGCCATCCTTGGCGTACAAATATAACATAGTAATATATCGTATATAGTAAGAACATATAGTACTAGTAGTAGGTAGTATAACAATATTAAAACTTAAATGTACAATAGATAGCTATTTATCAGTTAGTAGTGTTATTTTTAACTTTTTTTTTTGTTTTTAGGGTTCCGTAGTCGAATGGCAAAAAACGGAACCCTTATGGATTCATCATGTCTATCCGTCTGTCCGTCCGTATGTCACAGCCACTTTTGCCGTAACTATAAGAGCTATACTGTGGAAACTTGGTAAGTATGTAGATGTATTCGGTGAACCGCATTAAGATTGTCATACAAAAATAGAAAAAAATTTGGGGTTTCCCATACTTAGAGCTGAAACTCAATTTTTTTTCATATAACCCATACGTGTGAGGTATCTATGGATAGTTCTTCAAAAATGATATTGAGGTTTTAATATTTTTTTTTTCTAAACTGAATAGTTTGCAGGTGAGACGCTTCAAAAGTGGAAAATGTGTCCTCCCCCCCGTAACTTCTAAAATAAGGGAATGATAAATGTAAAAATATGTATATGGGTATTTCTCATTTTCACGATTCTCATCGTCACTTTCGTGGGAAATTTTAAAAATGCATTTTTGAACTATATAATATCGTTGGACAATATGGTTATAGAAGATTTTGATGCCTGATTAGTTTTGTTATCAATCATTAAAATAATTTAACAATAACAATATCTTTACTGTCACAGTCCATCCAGCCGTTTCAAAGAGATGAAGTAAGAAAGAAATTTACAAACTTACGTACTACATACAACCTACATTAAATATAAGCGCGAAAAACATAACCACTCCTTGATAGTGGTTGATAAAAATCATATTCGTGGAGTAAAATCACATTCGTGGACAAATCGCCACGAAAATGACGCCACAAAAGTGACGAAAATGTTCCTTTTTCTATATTTCTCCAAAGCTAAGGTGTAACGTTTAAAATCAAATACCTCATGCATATACCCATCATTTTAAGGTTCCAATAAGCTAACTTTAATTCTGATTGCTCAAATACAATGCATAAAAATCTTGTCCACGAATATGATCGCTAATCTTATGAGGAAATTAAAACTAGCCAATATTTTTTTCATTCGTAACACTAGCCACACGTCTACCTGCAGTGACGATAGAGCACGACTAGCACTCGACCATACCGAGCTCTGTTATTGGTTAGTACTGTCGTGTTTCACAGAAAGCCATTTTTACAACACAAATCTCAAGTAACTAAAATCGTGTGACCGACGTATATTGTGGTTTTACTTGAAAATAACGCCAAACACATTTTTTTTAGACTATTGTGCGTAAAGTGTAATCAATTACGATGGGTTTAGTTACTAAAACATATACTAAACTTTAGTATATGTTACAAACAAATGTACCTACTCAAATTTGGAGAAGCCATAACAAAATATTTAATGCTACTGCTAGCTGAAAATGGCCCCGTTTTAGACAGTCAATGTCGATTTTTTATACATATTTATACTTTGGTTATGACAAGCGTTATTTATTTAGTAGCTTATTAAATGTTTTATCCTCTAATATACATTTTATGTTTCTAACTTATACCGTTTAGAAAATAAACCCGTGTGACCATCAAATTCGGGCGCCGATGAGAAATACCCATATGATGTACATTACCATGCAAACTTCAACCGAAAATTGGTTTGAACGAAATCTAATAATTAATTGTTTTTTAAAAACGTTATAAATCGTAAACCGCATTTTACCTTTTATTCAATAAACTCCAATATAAAGAATAAAGAAAAACATTTATTTAGATGTATAGTGGTACAGAACCCTAAGTGCGTGAGTCCGACTCGCACTTGGCCGGTTTTTTTAGTATGGTTATGACTCATTTGATGGCAAACATTTTTTTATAGGCCGTTGCTTGTTGGGATCACATTTTCCTGTCGAATAATTATATCTGTTTCACTTGTTATGTTATAATCGTGTGTAGGATCCATGTGATAAGAGGTGAGACTGTGCTACTATTAGGAATTTCCTGACGGATAAATGCAAAAGGAACACGAATTTGACGTAGGACATCAAAGATTTAGCCGGATAGCTCTTATCCATGCGTATAACCTGACCGAAAATAAAAGTGACAAGTTGCACTTGAAAAAGAACACAGCTCTCGTTTTATTTTTTGGGGTGCATGAAAGGAGCCTCCCCGAGTGACGTACACAACGATTCCCTGCGTCCGGCGCATCCTGGGCAATTCGCGAGTTCTCCAAAGCGAATTGGCTAATCCTTTCACCACGATGGCAAGTCAAAATAAAATTTGACTCAGCCATCGACACGACGAAGAAGAAGAAGATTTTATTTTTTGTGTGTTATATGTATGCTTATCCTACCAATAAAGTTTATCTAACACCTGTGGAATGGGGCTTAATAAAGCTTTATCGAGCTTTAGGCAATAGAAACAACATTATACTTTAATTTACCATTCCTAATAATTCGACTGACTCGTTGGTGTAGTGGTAAGCGTATACGATCTCTTACCGTGCGGTCTCGGGTTCGATTCCTTGGTTTCGATTTTCTCTCGCAAACAAATCATTGCGGCATTCCTTTTGTACGCCGGACCCTTAATGTGCAAGTAAGAATCAATATAATTAAACCAGAATAATATTTTTGAAATATTTAATATATTTATTTAGCACATACAGATATACAAACGAATAGAAATCACAATATGTATGTTATATTATATTATATATTATATACTCATAAACACACGCTTTTACTCACATTTATTATTTATTAGTTATGTCGCGGTTGTGGGCAGAAATCGGACATTTTGAAAAATATCGCATTACATACATATCTTAATTATTAATAATGTGATGTAATTTTAACCCTGGTGTTTTAATATTTATTGATAAATGAAATGTTTTGAATCAAAAAATAATTTACACAAATTTTACTATATTTTTTAATGATTTTATATCCAGTTTCTGCACAAAGCCAGGACTTAGGTTTGATACACGATTTATTTTGTAAAAATAACAATTTATTATTGTATTTATACAAATGATAAGTAATACAATTCCTTCATTATAAAATGACATTTCTTGCTGAAAATTCAAGTTTTAAACAAATTTATTTTTGTGCATTCAAATCAATTCTTCACACAAATAATTTATGGTTTAAAAAAATAAGTATATTGTTTATAATTTGATCATCTTTTTCCAAAAGTTACATCGATTTTTGTATAGTATTTTATAAAGTAGACACACAAATATAGTATCTTTTTTTATCATTATTATTCTATCAATAGTTTTGAATGTACATTACACAGGTTTGACCAGCCAGCTATTTCATGAATCACCCAGATAAAGTGAAAAATCATTCTGTTTGCATTTTATGCCTTAGATTCGAATTGCTAGTGAGTATTAATCTAGATTTTCAGGATCTAGGTTAAAATTGGGACTAAACTGAATCAAAAAAGTTCAGTTAAAATTCATTTTTTCAACATGCGCACAGTTTACGTTTCAATATATTGTAACAAATAGCTTCAAGTACTTAACTAAAAGAACAGTTGTCTTTCTAAAAAGTCACAGGCTTTATTAAGACTGGCGGCATACTTATTTGGGTATGTAGCTATTGATTTTGTCAGTAAATATACTTAGAGCCAGTATTACCAGGCAGATGATATTACAAATCTGTATAGGAATTGATACAATTAACCAGGACTTAAGTATCTGAAATTCTAACAGAAGCTAGTGAAATTTGGCTTTAATTTTAATTTACCCTGATTTCATCAGTTCCTGATAAAGTTTTAGATAGCCTGCCTGATATCTCTCTATAAATCTGTCATTTTGTCACTAAAAAAAAATATATCAATAGGCTTATTAGAAACGTATCGAACTGGCCCTTAGTATCAAAATGCTCCTTTGCCTAGGTATAAGTATAGCCTTTAGACACGTTTATGATATTCATTATTAAGATAAGGATTAGGTACTCATGTCTCTGTTTAGGCAATCACATCACCGACGACAATAGTTTTTTTCAAGTTGGCGTAACAACAATTACCACATATTGATATATTGTAACGATTTCCGTTTAAACACTAATCTTCGTCTTAAATATCAATTTTCTAATTTACTGGTATTCAGTAATTGTTTTATTTATCTAAACATATTTAGTTTTACACTAATTTTATAACTAACACGTTAGGAAGAGCTAATATTACAACTGTCTTAGATTTCAAACTATCGGCTCAATATTAGCATGTTTATATCATCGTAGGATTAGAATGCTATACTCATCAATCGACAGCGACGACAGGTCGACAGTGTAGAAGAACAGGGTGTGATGTTCCTCCACTACAAAGGGAGGATCTTCCGTCCAGGCTCGTTGGTATTGCCTTACGGACAGCTGTCCAACGGTAGCGTATTGGAAGTTGTATTTATGTACACTCGCTGTGAACACTTCGTTATCGCGATTCAGCGCTCTTTGACAGTTGTGACGAGTGTGTCACTTCTTGACGTTGTCAATGTTAACCGTAATTTATAATGTGCGAGTATGTGTGACCGCCACAGACAGTTCCTATGATACTAATGGATCGCCCGGCATCCGTCGTCATACAGATAGAGCATCAATCACCCAAATCGATCAACGTCAACAGATGTATATCGATGGTATCAGTCGATCGGTGTTATAACATAGAGATGGGGCTGGTAAGATCCACCTTTTAGACGATACAAGGATATTGTCAAGTGTAATTGTATTATATAACTGCTAACCGTCAGCGTCGAAATGTTAGTGAAGAGTTCCTTTCATCAATAAAAATTAAATTAAAGTGTCTGTTTTTAATGATAAAATAGCAATGATTTTTTCCAGTTTAAATAGTATAAAATTTCAAAATACAGTTTATAAAATTTTTGTCTGTCTGTATTTTTTGTATCGGCTAATCTACTTAACAGCAGGACCGATTTTGATAAAATTTTAGATACAGGTAACTGACTACAAGGCGCGTAACATAGGCTATTATTTTTATCGATGTACCTACCATGCAGACAAAACCGCGGGAGAATATTAGTTTGTTTGTTTGATAGCGCTAATCTCGAGAACTACTGGTCGAATTTTGATAATTATTTTTGTGTTTGATTGTCTAACTCTCAATAAAGGTATTTAGATATTTAACATTACGCTCAACTCCATGGGAGCCGAGCAATAAGGTTCAAAGCGGGCCAAAGCGCGAAAGCAGCTACTACTTAATACAACGAATTCCACGCGGACGAAGTCGCGGGCACACGCTAATATACAGTAAGTGCCACCATATCGTGATAGTCCTAGGATATTTTAGTTGATATTAATAAATACCATGCTTTGAGCAGATAGTTCAACACGGCAATAAAAGTAATAATATAAAGGTCAGACATTTTTGCAATAATTATTACAGTTACAACTCATAAATACTGTTATTCACATTATGTAGAAACGACTCAGCTATCAATTTTCTTTGCATTATTTTTCTATGCTATATTGTGATTTAATCAAATTTAAATGTTAATGTTTGGTACAAATTTTGACACATAAATCTAATAAATAATAAAATTCAACTATTATTTTCAATTATTTATTTAGTTATTTGTATATATTTCTCGATAAAAGAGTACCCTATATCATTGCAGATTATAATAAAAAAATATTATAAATGTCCTATAGATTCAAGATGGCTTTTGCCAAAAAGTGTTATCACTTATATATATTATTATATATATTATGTTATAAATATCCGCTCTTCCAAAAGTTATCTGAAGTTAAATGTCAACACTGCCCGGTCAATTTTAATATTAGCCTAAAATTGTGCTTACTTTGACCCGATAATACTGACATTTCCCATAACACACACAATTAAAAAAAAAAGTTATTTATACTAATTAAAATACTTCCATTGATTTTAATAAGTCATTATAATTAGAATTATTTTTATAATTATATCTAAAATATATCTAAGTTTGGTGTTTTGGTTGCTTAATATTAAATTATTATCTAAATATCCGTGGAAATACTTAAACGCCACATAATCACTAAACATAAAAACATTGACACACATCTTTATTTACAGAAAAATATACATATTAGATCTTAATATTATTTATTTTAAAACATTTGATGTATAAATGTAAAATAAAATCATTTTCAAGACAAATCTTTGTGTGCAAGTATAACTTAGGATAATTTGCTAAGCTTAGCTAAATGCTATAAAAATAATCAATAAGATAGTAAATAGAACCCTTATTTAGAATATAGATAAATATAGAATAAAAAGTAGGTTATAAATAAATGTTTTCATATTTTTAGCGTGCGTGGTCACTATATTCAATTATTTAACGCATCGCTTGTTTTCAACTCTTATTATAAACTTTATTTTTAGAAATAATTCTTAAACTTTTTTGTATAGCTAATACGTTGATAAAAATAAGTACTTACTTAGTGGCGATTATGTATTCCTACGAACCGGATCATAATGACATAATAGTTCGTAAAGACGTACATTTGTAAGAAATGACGCGGCATGGCTTAAGTAAAAATTAATAATCTTTATAAAGACAAAGACATCTTGTTATATTGTTTGTGCTTTTCTAGATATTCTAAATAGGTACATAGACATAAGATGTAACATAAAGAAAATGTATACTTTTGCAATCATTGGACTGTCAAATTTCATAGATGTTTCCCGGGCCGGGTAAAAGCTGTCAAACCCGTGAATCTGGGTATAGGTACAGGTTGGATGAGAAATAAGGACATTTATTTAAACCAAAGATTATAGACGTGGTGATTGTATAAAAAACAAAGTAAGAAAAATATCACGTATTCCAAAAAAAAAAACAATTAAGATCATTTAAGTTCGCAAAACGTGTTTGTTTTGTTAGATTTCTATTCTACCCGTTAACGGAAGGCTGCAACCGGTGGAAATAAACACTGATCACTTCTCCCAAGACAAATCTTTGTGTGCATGAACATAGAGTTTTTATGTTTAATAAGTAGTAAGTTTATTTACAAAAGTAAAGTATATATGTATTTGTAATAGTTATTCTAGTCACCATAGTGCAAGCTCTGCTTAGTTTGGGACTAGATGACGTTGTGTGTACGTAGTGTTATATTTATATTTATTTATTTATCTTCAATAAATACCTCGTATGTCGCATTCGTTCTGTATAACGGTTTTAATAATATCTACCTACTTGGAATTTCTTACCCTTACATTTTGGTAAACATTTTTATGGCAAGATCACCTTTTGCGTAACTCCGATATTTTTAGCATTTTTCGTTTGGTAGATACACAAATCTGTGATAAACATCTGATTCATTATTTTGTGTGTTCTATTCCGATAAGACATCATAAAGATAAACACAATACCAGCACGTTTTATATGATTTTCTAAGGGATAAACTAAGCTTGAAGACGTCGTATAGCAAACCTACAAGGGGCCTAGGGCTCGGTGCTTGCGGGGAGAGGTTTTTTCTACTGACAAGTCAGGCTCGAGGGGGGCGCTCGAAGTCCCGCACAGGGGCGGTTTCGGCTGGCGATCGCCACCATTATAAATAATATAATATATGCCCCGTCCAACCCTTGCTGCGTTCAGTCACCACATGTTTGACACGATTCATTCTGCAGGCGCAATTCTTACTTATTGTCATCTAGTTCTTTTTCAAGAGATGGAAATCAACACTGACCACGTATAAAATCTGCGTTTTGAATAAATGCCTTTGTGTCGCGTCCACCCTGTATGATTTCGTCACTTATATTAGATTTCCAAGTGATGATTAATGATTCAATCATCATTTCTGTCTTCGGCTTCTAGTCTAACAGATTTAGCTGAATATCAGTATTTTATATGGAGCGACCGCCATCAGACCTCCAGAACCCAGTACGAGGTAATACGATACTCTTTGTTAGAATAATTTTAGAATTGTCAGACTTTGTGGCCTCTCGACTACCCGTAAGGACTGCCATAGATCCAGGTGATGATTTAATAACTAAGCGATATATTACAGACGTTGTTACAATATGAGAGCACATACTCTCTTCCCATAGAGAAGATACAAAAGGCTTTCCTCAGATACCTGTATAAGCGTACTTACGGGTACTACCCATTTTTGTACCCCACGAAATTTCTTTTAGGTTGTTTAGGTTACAACTCATTGGAAGTCAGACGGGATAGAAACCAACTCATAGTCATGTGCAAAATTCTTAGAGGAATAATTGATGCACCAGACTTGCATGATGAGCTGTGTCGATTCTTCACCCCAGACAACTATCGCCGCAATCGCAAGCATGTGTTATTCGCTGTGCCAGCGTGTCGCACCGTGGCACGGGCTCAGTCACCAATACCACGCACCCTCTCTGCATTCAACGCTCTCCTGGATTCCAACCCTGACTGTGATTTGTTTGCGGATGGATGGCAAAATGTGTTATCAGTGTGTTTGAGTTTTTGCGAAAGAGATGAATGAATTCTCATTATGTTTGTTATATTATTGTGTTTAATTTGATTTTTCTTTAAATTCTCTGTATGGTTAATTTAACTGTGTTAATTAACATATACAACTATCTTGAATCATAGTAATTGGTGTAATTACCGTTATGATTTAAGTAAATAAATAAATAAATAAATATATAGATAGATAGACTTTGGATATTGTATTTTGAATTAGGATATTTGTGTATATAAGTATAGTGTCAATAATTTCGATGAAGCTTTGATAAATTAGTTAAGTGTCAACATCGCTACTGCGCAGTGAAGTCTCTGTGTGATCTACAAACATAATGTGTGCAGAGTCTAGGTCTAGTCTCAATATAAGCATTTTGTGTGATTTGTACTTCATTTGTGAATCTCCGTCACACAGGTTACAATAATTATGACCAGTTCAGATTATTTTAATAGCTTTTCAGCGACAAAAACTTGCGCTGAAATTATCAAACATCACTTAATCGCTTACCGGCTCTTTGGACTAGTGGTTAGCGTATGTTCATCTCACCGCGAGGCATTGGGTTCGATGCCCGAGTCGGGCAAGTGTTATTTGGGATTTCAACGTCAGGAAGTTCATAAAAGCAACAAGTAGCCAGCATTGTGCGCGGTGGACGGCGATAGGCTCACCCTCTATCACATGGGACCTAAACATAGCAGTAGAAGTATGGATGCTATAAACTTCTGCAACACCCATGTAGGTAATGTCATGTATTAAGTACACCTTTTTGTCGAATGACCTTTTTTTTGAACAGTATTCTATCTATCTATAGTGGCTTGTGGCGCTTTTCTCTCCAAATTTAGCGATTGACAGGGCCCATCACTTTTGTTGATTTTTGTTACTCTTTGAAATTCCCTTTTTATTTTAACGCCGCCGCGGTGACGACATTCAGTTCGATTGCACCCCTCGCACCGTCCTAGATACGGCCCTGAGTCGGTAGTTCCAACTACGAGCCCGTTCACAAAAATCTCTTCTAAAAATTGCTATTTTTGTGCTAACTGCGTCATTCACAAGCTACATTGAACGATCGTGTTACATTCATAAAATGAGTATTTAGTAACACTTTATTTATAAATCAGTACACGGAAATCGCTGTGTCAACAATTCATATTTCCACCAAGTAAATATGCTAAGCAAATAATATTACTACGCGTTCGTTTTTTCTACTTCTTTATTGTTTATGACAACTGGGCCTCCTTGTGGTATCTAATACTGCCAAATGTGGAGTATAGGAGTATATATTCAGGTACTAATCTTCTATTTTAAATTATTGTATGCTTTCTTTTTTATATTTCTTCTTCATTTTAGTTTTAAGGAAACTTTTATATCCACATTGTTAGTTAACATGAAGGTTTTAGTTGTACTAATTGTTCGTTTTTGTAAAATGTTCTCTTCATGAGCCTCTATTGATTGATTTAAACGAGCGATTGTTGACATTAGGCGCTTATTAGAGATGAGATATGGAGGGGATGAGCAAATTTGGCCAACTTGAAGCATACGGAAAGTATGATTGCGAATATAGTAAACAAAAATTTAGTGCACGGTTGGCGTAGTACTTAGTTCAAGCGGTCGTCTCGCCGCTTTCAACTGCGCTGCTGTTGCGACTTCGATCCCCGCACGGGACAAATCTTTGTATGATGCGCAAACATTTGTTTTGACTCTGGGTGAACTTTGTGTTTGTGAACACCCTCGCGACACAGGATTTATTACTAGTGGGGGCGTCCGATCAGAAATTTTTGCACCATGTATAAATAAATTTGAATTTGAGATAGGCGATAACATTGTTTCACCATCGGACTACCAGACAAACGGCACTCAGGCACCGCTTCACGGTAGACATTCCACTAATACCATACGCACTAAGCGTTTCGCCTCTACATTTCTTATGCGAACTGCCAAAGAATGGAACGCCTTGCCCGAGTCTGTGATTCCGCATGAGTACAACTTGGATCTCTTCAAAGCAAGAGTTAATAGGTATCTTATAGGAGCGCGTGCTCCACCGTAGACCGCATCATCACTTACCATCAGGTGAGATCGTGGTCAAACGCGTGCCTATCCACCATAAAAAAAAACTGTGCTTCCCCGGAAGTGCTGTGCTGTTTGGATGTTTAGATTGGTTGTTACGCACACTATTAAGCAAATTAAACCATATTTTTTCAATCATAGTTTTAATTTGCTCATTAATTTATTTGTATATGTTAATGCAAATAATTATGTGTATTTTAAATGACATAAACATAACATCACGTCCATATTACGCAGAAGGGTGTTGCAGAGGTGTATAACGCCCACATTTCGTCTGTTATGTTTAGGTCCCATAGGATAGAGAATGAGCCTATCGTCATCCACCGGACACAATTCCAACTCCGTGCTGCTATTTGAGATTAAATTTCCCAAATAACACTTTTAATCGTTCCGGGAATCGAACCCGAGCCGTCGACGTGAGTGTCGCATACGCTAATAATATTTAAAATGAATCTAGCGCATTTATAGTCAAAAAGGGATGCTGACACGTTGTCCTATGTGAGCGACAAGCGCGACGCGATGCATACATTGTACGCGGCAGTTGCTATGGAAATAGGCGGATTACGTACATACGCGGTATAGTTCCGAATAGATCTGTTCTGAGACTGGGTGTGCTTGTGTGTGTGATTTGTTACTTGTCATTGGGTGCATTGTACAGTGTAATTGCTTATGGCGTTCCATCTTATGTAAAAGCCAAATTATTTACTTATTATGGCTGTTATTTTGAATAATTTCGGTTTCATGAACTGTTAAATATAATATACTGATATAAATTGTTATAATATTTGGTGTTAATTTATTAAATTGTAGATTTAATAGCATTGCGCGTCTGACCTCCAAATCAACTAAAAAATTACCCTAAATATTATTCTAAAAAGAGTTGCCAAAGTAAAAAATAAAATAAAAATCTTGTACTACAATGTATAATTGTGGCAAAATAAAAAGTACATACACACACTATATTATACACATTAATATTCATTAAATGCCGTCTAAAAAAACCTCTTATCACTATTTTTACAAAGAAAAAATAAATTAAAAATAAAAAATCTATCTACTTACAAAGAATAAATTATTATATTCTATATTTTGTTTAAATCTAATAAAAAGTATATTTAATGTACAACTTATTCGTAAAAATATTGTGCGATCAAAACAAATTACTAAACATATTTAATCTACACACAATTTTAGTAATAAAATTAATTTGGAGCTGGCAACACTGACTTATATTTTTACCATTCTATTTTACCACTTATAACATTGCTGAAAGTTTAAATGATAATCCTATAGTAGTTCGGGTACTAGCAAACATACATTAAAGCAGTGTTGCCAGTTCCAAGGTTAAAAATTACATTAATTAATTCCATCACTCTTCTTTGACTAAAAAAAACTTAATCTAAGTATTATAACGGGTAACTGTCGACTATACATTCATAGTTTGATCTATTTTCTTTCTTTTCGTTTGTAAGTTTGTATCAAGTAAGCTTCGAAATGAATAAACGGATCATAATGAAAACTGGTGTTGATTTCAAGACAAACATTGGCTACTTGATTGACGTACCCACGGGAGCCGCGGAAGTCGAAACATCCCTAGTTTTATTTAATTTGAATTAGGTCGCAAACAAGTCTATAAACACTTGCAAATCCAATCCACATTAAATTATTAGCAATCCAAAACATTATAAATCAATTATTTTGTCAATATCTGTTAAGTACCGAATCACCGATCAATATAATTTAATTTACCCGCTGTCCTATCTGAGAGACAAGTTCAACGCGACGCGACGCGACCCATACATTGCACATGACGACGACACACAACGCTTGCTATGATAACCGACGCGTGTATATGGTGACGTATAGCGGCGCGATAACTTGTCGCTCACCTAGGACAGTGCCGAGTCGACAATTACTCATTACACAAATATTGTCTCGTACCACCGCGCACTCGATTCGTGACGACATTTGCTTAAGCAAACGTGATGTCAGACATTATTGCTATGTAAATAATAGAATTAGCTTGTATAAATTTTAAACCGGAATGCTTGTTACTTCGTCAACACGCATTGTATTTAATAAAAAACTTTTTAATGTTAATCCCCCCTTTCACTCAATAGCCTGAGACAAATGACATCTGCTATGCGTTCAAGATTATGAGTATATCTAGAGATAGGAGAGGCTGGTAATCTGTCATACAGGTTCTCCTAGTACAGAGACCAGTCTCTCACACAGACTCACCCACTAGAGCATGTGACAACTAGACTTAAGAACAGATTCTTGTAAACATTGTGTGAGAGAGAAATAAAACGAAAACGATTCTAGTATAAGCGCTTCTCGAACAAATACACTGCTCAGCTGCTGGCACTTAGTAGGAACAAGGTGTCTCTTGCCGGTAGATCCCTCACAGGACAGCTAAATAGGCACCTATCCCGTATGGGCTATGGAAAGGAACCGGAGACACCGCTGCTCCTCTTCTGCGACTGCGAGCCACGGATTCATAGACGAAGCATCATTTTATTATGATATCAAGTGATGATCCGGATGATATCAAGTCACTCCAGTTTGGCCGACTGCCCCAATTTATGGAGACTATTGGCCTAAAGGAGTCTATAATGAGGCTACAATCACAATAGACCCACGGACGTCGACGTGAACACCCAAAGCTTCGTCCCAACAATAATAATAGTATAAGCTCTTATCATTCACACAACAATAAATTGGAGATATCCTGATAAATTAGTTTTTGTTTTCTTTAATTATTTAGCTACAATACCAACAAAAAAAGACTTCACAAATATTACTATACAGGGTGGATGCGACATAGCGACATTTATTGAAACCACAGCTTCTATACATGGCCAGTATGCATTTCCACCGGATAAAAAATTCTCTGGTGAAAAAAAAAATCCACGTCTTCCGAACAAATTGCACGATCGCAATGTTCAAATTGTTCGGCGAACGTGATTTTTTTTTTTCGCCAGAGAATTTTTATCCGGTGGAAATTGATACTTACCATGTATAGAAGCTGTGGTTTCAATAAATGTCGCTATGTCGCATCCACCCCGTATATACAAGAATCGTCACAAACCGTTTCCGCCGCGATCGAGGCTGTAGGACTCACATAACACAGTGCGTAAAAAACAATAATTCATACATTTTATTCATTATCAATTCATTTCATACAAAATTGTCTAACTTTGTATTTTGGTGGCGTTTTGATACTGTGAATAATATACATAATATATTGTTTGTTATATTTTTAATGTATTAATGTCTACAAAATCGTGTCACAGTACTGAGAATGTATAACTTATACAATGGAGGAGTTAATTAACATCTCAACCACCAGATGTCGCTGCGATGATGAGTCATAATGGGCTGCTATGATTGGTCGAGAAGACTACATATAATGTCAATTCATCCACCAAATGTCACCGAGATAATATATAAAATTATCTTTGTCTATGGAAACATTCGAGAGTAAACTTCTCTATTAACATTTTTAAAGATTTCAATGGAGTGTTTTCCATAGACAAACATGATAATTTCCATACATTTTGGTTCATCATCTGAGTGACATCTGGTGGCAGAGCTTTCAGTAAAAATCTCCATTGTCTGAACTTTGTAATAATTATGTATGACAATGGAAATTATGTCAAGAAAAATTGGCGTCGCTGTGGCTAGAAGTCTCTCAACCAACACTGGCCAATACGGCATGCTGCATGCTTATATAAAATGCACGATGCACTTGACAAGTTTTTGGACCCGACGTCTCAGTGCTGCAGCCTTGTGGGCGCCATTTCAGTTCGATGTTAAATACTACAGATAAAGTATTAAAAAAAATATTTCGATTGTAAAAATTAATGGGACCGCCAATATCCTTTTCGTATGGCAACCCTCATTGAAAAATTTACGAAATGTTGAACAAAAACGAAATATCATTACTTTGACAACTTTGTCAGTAGATTGCCAGCAGATTTAAATTACTTGTAATATTTTAAAGCTATTTTAGTTTTGCAATGCTTCTTTGTATTTTATACAATATTAATGTTGAAAAACCCCTTTGTGCCAGCAATTTTGTTTATGATATCAATTAGTTTCCGTTTTTAGACTACTTTGCCAAGCTATGAGTCTAACATGTTTCAATTTCTTCATTTTACCAAGGCATCTTTATTGTTCTTCAACACGATTTTGTAGACACCATAACATACTTAAGTTTGCAACTATTTAACCAAATAACCATCACACCACCAAAACGCCACCAACACTTAAGAAAACCCGATTTAATCCAGCTATAACGGCAAGCAAGCCTGCTCATACAAACACAAAACTTTATGTATTAACTCATACTGTTCCGAATTCTGCACCATACCACCGCGATTCAAACGCATATTGCAGACGATTCCCAACACATCCACTTTCAGCTCCATCGTTAACTGTTTTATACCGTTCAGTATGGCCATTAAGCACCCAGTCCGACCGATACCAGCGGAGCAGTGCACTATCGTAGGTGGGCTTAGAGTTTCTTTTGAGAAATCGAACGGGGTAGACACATTCACTGTCACTTCACAAGCTGTGGGCTGTTCTAGCGGTGGAAACACAAATTTAGAGTCCACTTTAGGCGATTCACATTTACACACGTCCTCACAAACATCACTTGAGTTGTTGAAATCGTAGACACGATCCTTCAAAACGTCCAAACTTAGATTCAGTAGTGCGTTGACATCTTTTGGGCATTTGTGATCGGCCCAGTTGTGAAACCAGTAATGATATACAATGATTTCGTCACTGCATTTCTTGTAGTTAACGTCTAATTTTCTTATTGTATAGCCAGGCTTTTTTATCATGCCTCGGTTAGTTATTGTAAAGGCTATGTCTTCGTTTTCTGGGATCTCCGGGCATGGGACATCGATTTCTTCATATAATTCCAACGGGAAATATTTTTCACATTTTTGACGATTGTTTTCTATGAAGTTGGTGAGCATGACCACTTTTTGGATGGGTGTGCTGGCAGGCTGGCCGGCCTGGCTGAGCTGGTGCGCGATGCTGTTCTGGTAGACCATGAGCCAGAAATCGTGGATGGTATTTTGGAGAGGACCCTGGGTTGCTATGTATGTGTTTTTGGTGTATTCATGCCCCTGAAAAAGATGATTTGTATACATTAGTATTTATTAGTTATTATCACAACTATATTATCCAGAAAGGTGTACAACATCCACATATCACCTGTTATATTTAGGTCCAATGGGATAGGGGTCCAACTCTGTGCTGCTATTGTGAATTTCCTGACGGAAAGACTACAAATAACACTTTGCCCGACCCGGGAATCGAACCCGAGACCTCGCGGTGAGAGCGTACGCTAACCACTAGACCTAGAATATTTGCACGCCATATATGGCAAAATATGTGTTTATAATATACTGTATAAATATCTAATGTACCATATTTTAAGCAAATAAAATAAATTGATTGAAATTGATTGATTGACCATTGAGGCAGTCGAAAGAGGTAAAAAAAAATATACAAAAAAATAAAATTACATAACACTAAATCAGTGTGTTTTATTTATCACTTTTCTTACCTACACTGTGGCTTCTAATCTAACAAATCCCTATTGCATGTTGGTCTACTTAGCTAGTTTTTTTTTTATTTAGTGGCATTTTATTGTATTTAGTATCTTATAAACAATAGTAAAGATTGACTATTTTTATAGCATTTAGCTATGCTTAGCAAAGGATACTAAGAAACAGTTGAAAAAGATATGGCAGAATTTGAACCTGCGACCTTACTGCACACCGGGCAGCCGCTTTAGCCATCCAGCTACGGTTGCCTCTTACCAGAACCCTAAAATAGTAAAGATTATTTTATCAACTTACCTTTATAAAATTGGCATTGATATATCCTTCAATAGCGTCTGTATCCAGCATAAACCTCGAGTGTTCATTCGGCAGTATAGTCTTATACCTATTCTTAGGATGCGACCCAGACACTATCGGTTTCTCCTGGAAATTCGTAGGCATGTCCCAGAATTCCTGGTGCAAGTTCCTGAGCAACATTTTCTGGTACTCAGAACATGGCTGGGAGATCACTGGATCTGGTATGGACATTTGGGGGTTCTCTTGAGACATATCTTCGACTCGACCGGAACAACAGTGTTGTCCTTCAGCGGAATTATGGCATTTTACTTTGGAGTACCCATTTTGGAATACATCGTTCAAGTCTCGCAACTGCTGACGTGATAGAACGCTTGAGGCATTTTGCAAGTGCTGCATATTTGCTAAGTATAATCTAAAATCTTCCGATGTGCTTTGTGGACTTAACGGTTTCGTCGTTATGTTCCGAGTGAAACCAGGCTGGAAGTTAGGATCTTCTTGACGCCCGAACGCGTAAATAATTTCATTTTCTTGATCTCCGCAAACGTAGGTCAGGTTTTGAGGATATTCTGGTTCTGTCGTGTATGAAGATGACCATAGATTGTCATGAGACCCAAATCCAACTCCTTTGTCATTTGAGCGCAGTCGTGTGCGTTTGTACGATTTTGGAATTAAATTCTCTGTGCTTAAAGACTTTCTGTGCTTGTCTCTGTGCGGAAAATCTTTTAGATTCGTTTCTAGAAGATTTTCTTCTATTTCCAATTCTCTGGGTTCCTGCGGTTGTATGTTTAGTGTTAGGGATGTGTTTGAGCTGCGTCTTTCCAATATTCCCTTCCGTGGTTCCGTAGGAGGGTTGTCAATACTAACATTACTGTTGTATCGACTTAAATTGCATGTTGAACCATTTAGATTATAGTTTGAGACGCTTAGTCCCCTATTTACTGAGAGTTGTGGGTTAGAATTGTTTATATTTAAAGTTAGAGAAGTATTTGAGCTTCTGCGTTCCAAAAGACCTTTCTTTTGTCCCGGTTTTGCATCTTTATTCAAAGAAGTGTTACTGGAATGACGACTTAAGTTATTGCCGGATATTATGTTTAATGTTAAACTGTTGTTAGACCCACGGCGCTGTAAAAGACAGTTCTTAGATTCGCCAGATAAACTAGTGTTTGAAGAACATATAACACGAGGAGCGGGTAATAGCTCTATATTGTTAAAAGATGCATTAGAATCTCGCTTTTCGAAAGACAACTTTTTCGCTCTAGAGTCAGAATTCAGGCTGAAGTTTGATATGCTAGTTCGAACTGTCGCTAAATTGTGACAAGACGCTCCTGCACTGCTAATCGAACAATTCGAACTTTGCAAACTGTGTGTGCTTAACATTAAACTCTGATTCGAATTCCTTCTGTGTAGCTTCTTGGTCGCTTTCTCATCTTCCGCCGTTACCTCAAAATCATCAGACGGTACGCCTTCTGGTAACGTTTTCAAATTAGTACTAGAAACACTTAAGTTTTGTTTATAGTTAAGTAGATTGGAACCTAAACATTGATCTTGATACGACCTATTGTCAGCTCCGGATATGTTAATCTCTGGTGTGTTTTCTAAATCTGCCATGTTTTCATCAAAGGATCCCATGGTACGGGACCCCATTCGGGATGTCCCTGGTTGGAACAACATCAAAGAGGCATGATTATCCTTCAAATATATACCGGAGTCCTGCCCTTTCATGTATAGACGACGTTGTTCTGCGTTCGATTGAATAGAATTATAACCTAGTTTAACGCCCGAAAAATCATGCTTTACGTTCTTCTGTGCCAAAATGCGTTTGAGCTGCCTTTTCGGCGTATTTGGCATAGAAATAGAGTTTTGCGGTACTTCCAAAGTTTTCGTTTGGGGTAATGACAAGTTAACAGTCTCTGAAGAATCAAGAGAAGTGGCTTTAACTTTTAAAGTTGGCGTTTTGACTTTCTTCTCTTCTGCGTCTGTGTATAGTTTTTCAAATTCTAGAAGTTCTTTTTCCAAATCACTGTCTCGTTTAGTTAAATCTATTCGAAGGTTTCGTAAATTCTTTCCCTTTTTCTTAGTTTCTGTTTGTGCGGGTATTGTATCTCCTTCTTCGGAAGTGACTGTTATTTCAAACTCTTTTGGCGAAAACCTTGGCATGTCGATGAAGGACTGTGTATCTGAACTTTGTCTCAGAGTTTTCTTGTGTTTTATTTCGGGGGATTTCGGAATTTCTTCTTCGGGTACTTTGTCCTTCTGCTCCTCGAATTTGAAGACAGGCTTTTCGTTTGTAGGAGTCTTTTGATACCGTTCCATACTGTCACATGATGTGCTCGTATCTTGGTTTTTGTAAGCCTCATTCATTTGGTCTTTTAACTGTTTCGCAATTGGCAAGCCCAAGTTTTGCTCAATTATTTTAGCATTATCTGAATCTAACGATATAGATTTTAATCTCTGTCTCCTAGCTTGAGCTGTGTTTGAGGGACTGGGTGCTAATTCGTTCGCTTTTTCTTCTATAGGTTCTATTTGTAGAGCGTCCATTTTAACACAGCAATCGGTGACGTCATCACCAACAATGACGTCAGTCTCTTTATTATCATCACATTTTGTTATATTTAATTCTATCGTTTTATAATTCGTATCGCAACTGTTATGTCGTCTATATTTTCGGACATCAACTTTATCAGCTGGTGGAGTAAATCGTTCTCTCTCGATGGAGTTACGTCCGCCATATTTTTTAGGCCTGGGTGACGCTCTAGTTTCATCTAAACATGACTGTTCAAACGTGAAATAATTTTCCTTATTGTAGCTATGGACTTTGGGACTCGGTTTGTTTAAGATTCGAGGTGAACTTGGTTTTTCTGTTAGACCATTTCTGTTTAAGTGGTCTCCTAAAGCTCGAGGTGACTGAGGTAGCTCAGTCGCGTCTCTCGGCGTTTCTGGAAAAAACTTAGGAGATCGAACACTATCATAATAGACAGATTTTGGAGATTGTTCAGCAAAGAACATTGGTGAAACTGTTTCTGGTGGCGTAAAGAATCGAGGAGAAATAATCGAATCTGCTAATATTTTTGGAGAGAAATCAAACTTAGGAGCTGAAGATTTTTCTTTTGCTGAGCTACATTCTAAGACTCTGGGAGAGTTTTGCATTTCAATGCGTTCTTGTTGACCTTCTAGAACAGCACCTTCATTGACACTACACATGTTTAATCTTGTACTAACAGAGCGGAACCTCCTTAGATGGCCTGGCGACGCCTCTTCGTTCGGCGTTTGCATTTTATCCCCCATTTCGTTAAGCTTCTTAACAGCAGCACTATCGAATCCAAAAATGTCTCTATCTTTATCAGATTTAGCGCTGAGCAAAAAGGGAGATTTGTCGTCTTTTTCGAGCGAGGGTGATCGAGTCGCGCTAAATTTTTTCGCACGAGATTCTTGAGTTAAATCGGCACCGAGATCAGCGTTGACGAGCTGAGCTAGAGGTCTAGGGATCGTTGTATATTTGTAGTCGAGAGGTCGTTTGTGGATCCACTGTTCTGGGAGCGGTAGTTTTGGGATTCCTTTGAAGGTTAATTCTTCGGAGGGACCAGGAGTGGGGGTTGGTTGTGAATTGTTGACAACGACGATCTGAGGAGGGGCAGATGTTGGGTCGGGGCGGTCTGCAGGGGCGCCGGCCAGGCTTGCGCGCGCACGCCGGGGCGCTGGCGGCAAGAGGGCAGCGCCACGTGCGAGGCTGATGGGCGCGCGAGGCACAACGCGCGCCGGCACCCAAGTGCTCACTATGTGCACCTGAAAATTCAAATATCAGGGTTAGAAATATGGCTTGCTTAGTCGTAACTGATATTATAAATGTGACAATAGCTACGATTTAATCAAAATGTAAAGATACAGACAACGGATCACATCATTCTTGTTATTTCTTATACACCTTAATATAATTTAATGTTTATCTGTTTTACACATTTAAATTACATGATATGATATAAGAAAACAGCTAGGCCGGAATCCGGCACATAAGTACCAAATTGGGTTCTATAAAAATGTGATGTCACGGACATAGATTTCGGGCAAACGATACTTAACGGTTACCGTAAAAGGCCGACCTTCTTACTGTCTTAGTTTATGCCACATACCAGCTAATCAAATAATCATTTACTGCCGACATAGTGAAGAGGAAAAAAAATGAGTAAGCATTTTCGATATCAATCTAATATCATGATCATATTTTAATTATTATTATTATAGCATTTAGCTATGCTTAGCAAATTATACTAAGAAACAGTTTAGGGTCCTGGCAGGAGGCGTTCGTAGCTGGTTGGTTAAAGCGGCTGCCCGGTGTACAGAAGGTAGCTGGTTCAATTCCTGCCGGTCCCATATTTTTTTCAACTGTTTCTTAGTCATCATAGTATCATGCTTTTAATCAAATAGTACAACAGATAAGGTAATCTACTCCATTGACATGTCACTTGTAATAGCGATCACATTTGTTAGATAAACAAAATGACGTCATGAAATAATAGTTCTTATGGGTGAGACTCCTGAAAATTAAAGAAATCCAAATTCCTTGCACCACCAATTTTTCCTGAGCCAACCGAAAGTCTTGTACCAGATAGTGAGCAAATATGGTCAACTTGCCATGGTGAAGGATTCAGGATGTTAAAATTCCGCCCGAAATATCTCAAGCTGCTTTGGAAGTGAAAGTCTCATGCACCTTCCTCAATCCCTAGATGCAAAAACCTTTCCCCGCAATTAAGTCCTGGCTACGCCTGTACTCTCAACCATCTCCGAACGCAAGTTGGTCGCTGTAAGGTGAACATGGCCAAGTGGGATTATACAAAAGAACACGACCTTATCCACTATACTATAATTCTTACATTTTATTTTACTCAATCAAAGTAACTGTCGAAATCGTCCACACGAAGCACTCGGTCCACACGTTATGTTTTGCTCGTCTTGGAGTACAACCGTATGTGAGTAGGGGACATAAGAAGGAGCTTCGGAAAAGTTAGAGTTAACATAGGGGGAAGCTAAAGTAGTACTTACGTGATGCGGCACAGCGAGTCGCTTGGCGGCCTTGCGGCGCGGGCGGCAGCGAGCGGCGAGCAGCAGCAGCAGCAGCGCGGCCGCCGCGAGCGCGCCGCACCACCACCCCGCCTCCGCGCCCCACATACCAGCCCGCTCACATCTGCGCACCATACCATACCAGTCAGAACACAGAAGGAGGACAACTGTCCTTGTGGCTCTCCCTACGACGAAAATAGTACTTATATACCAAATTCTTCTATGCTTCTTTCGAAAAGAACAATGGTAGAATGATTCTTAACGAAGATTTTTTATGTATAAAACATGCAATATATTATATTAATACATTTTACCCGTAGCGAAGCCAGGACGGGTCGCTATTCTAAAAAAATATAATTTTGTATAGAAATATACAGGCATTAGAAACTTTTCTTTTTATCTTTTAATTTCATTGTCATCAATAAAATAACCCTTATTACTTGAAAATTATTTATTTTTCTGATGTAACGGCTCAGTTGTGACGTCACAACATGGCCGAAAAATCTGTTGTCATTTGATTCGAAAAAATTGTTGTCATTTGATTCGCATAGAAGATGACACATGTCATCACATAATTACGCAACATATCATTCAGTTGAGAAATGAAGGATCCCAGGCGAGACGAACACATTCGTCATAATAATCATATTCACCGCATTGTTCCAGTCATTACCGTTCCATAAATCATTGAGCAAGCGTGCAGTCACCGTGGTGACATCATGGATAATGGATAAGATAAGGAAAGGACCTCTTCCGTACACATTCCATTGTATGGCTGTTACCCGCGACTTCGTCCGCGTGAAATGGAACTGGATGAAACTGGGGCCTAATATTTTAAAAGCGAAGTGTAAGTATGTTTGTTACGCTTTCAAAGTTAAACCACATAGCCGAATTTGATAAAATTTCTAGGCAAATAGTTAAAAGGTATGACAGACAACATGATTTTAATTTGAATTTAAACAGTTTGATTTAAATTAATCTAAGCCCCGGTTATTCAAATCATTGTAATTAGTATAATTTAGTATTATTTATTATTTAGTTTTATATCATTTTTTGTAATGTTTTGACGTGTTCAAGCGCCTCCTGGGGCCTATGAAAATAAATGATTTGAATTTGAATTTGAACACAAATTGCTGACAAGTTAGTCATAAAATGACATTGTTATTTCACCATTATTTCCTGTATGTACTTGAACTACGAGTATATTCATATCATCCTCCTATTGTGCCCGGTGGATGGCGATAGGCTCACCCCTATCACATGGGAAATAAACATAACAGGCGAAGTGTGGGTGTTGTACACCTCTGCCATCCCCTTCTGGGTAATATAAGCGTGATGATATGTTAGATATCGCTTGCCCGGAAGAATACAGTACTATCCAAAAAAGTTTACCATCGAAGCAAAAAGAAAGCAAGGTAACTTCTAGGAGATAATTCTAAAGTATATAATAATATGAGATATTTAGATTAATAGAAATAATCTTCTGTTTTTAACACGCTTATATTAGCTTCACCTGTATGTATATGTATGTAACCGACTCCTTTGGACTCGATTTTGACCCACTTTAAACGGACAGATTTCATTAAAATTTTGCACACCTATCAAAGATCGATGACAATGCAATAATTCGATAAAAAAAAAAAAAATATAAAAAAAAAAAAAAAAGTAGAAAATAAATAATAGTAAAAAAAAAACTAAAAAATACGCTTTTAAAGTACTTCTAACTGAAAAGTGAAAAATAATTCCTAATATAAGCTGAAAAGAGCGTGGGGCGCTCTGTGCCATATTTTTCGTCTATTGCTCGATAGACGAAAAATAATTAGGAATTATTTTTCACTTTTTAGTTAGAAGTACTTTAAAAGCGTGTTTTTTAGTTTATTAAACTATAATTATTTATTAATCTAGATTTAGAAAACTTTACAATATTTGTAGTTAGAAATTTTAAAGGGTTGCCTTAAAAACCACCTAATATGAAATAATACAATGTTATTTCGGACAAGCGATATGTAAAAAGTTGGTTGGTTCGATTCCCGGGTCGGGCAAGTGTAATTTGATATTTTCCTTTAGGAATTTCTCCATAGCAGCATGGAGTTGGAATTGTGCCACATTTAAGGTGTAATACACCTCTGCACACCTTTTTGTGTAATATAGGCGTGATGACGATTCTTACTCATTGTACGTACATTCATATCTGTGAGGTCACGCATGACTCGGCAGGTTAAGGAACTCGTTGTTGCACACCCATCCATATTACTCATAGAGTGACGTATTCCGGTCATTTCCTTGTTGTTTACTAACATGGAACACCCACATTTCATCAGCTGTCAATATTTTGTGGTTTTGTTTTTTTTTTGAAATGTCGCCCTCTCTAGGAATAACTCCTGTGTCGCGGGGGTATTCACACACACAAAGCACACCCAGAGTCAGAACAAATCTTTGCGAATCAAACAAAGATTTGTCCCGTGTGTGGATCGAACCCACAGCACCAGCGCAGTTAAAACCGGAAAGGCGACCGCTTTAACCACTACGCCAACCGTGCACTGGCGATTGAATATATTAGACCTTCGTCCGTAACATCAATGCATTCCACTTATTTGCAATAAATTTGAGTCTTTTTTTATTTGTTTTTAAGGTTCCGTAGTACCTACAAGGAACCCTTATAGTTTTTAGGGTTCCGTAGTACCTACAAGGAACCCTTATAGTTTCGCCATGTCTGTCTGTCTGTCCACGGCATAGCGACGAAACCGTTGGTGCTAGAAAACTGAAATTTTGCATAAACATGTATGTTAACTAAACAAAGAAAGTCGTAGAGTAAAATTTGGAAAAATATTTTTTTTTCAGGTAGCTCCCCTACATGTAAAGCAGGAATGTTTTTTTTTTTTGTCGCCTACCCCATAGTGTGGGGTATTGTTAGATAGGACTTTTAAAAACGTTTAGGGGTTGCTAAGACAGTTTTTTGATTTAGGGATCCGGTTGCGAGATAATTATCTTTAAAGAGCAAATTTTTGTTCGAGTAGGGCGTCCCCCCCCCTCTAAAAGCTAAACTACTGGATCCTAAAATCTGAAAAAAATTGTGTCGGTAGTACATGTAATGAACTTTAAAGGAAAACTATAGCGGATAAGTTCACTTCATTAGTTCAAGAGGAATAGGGGTCCGAAATGTCAGATGCAGTTACTCAGAATATTTCGTTCAAAATTCTTGAAACATAAATAAACATACATAATACATATATAAAATCACGCCTTTATCCCACGGGGGTAGGCAGAGACGATGGAACGCCATGTGCTTCGCTCCTTACATACTTCTTTCGCTTCCTTAACATTAATACATCTCGTCATACGTGCTAGCTGGTTTCGTGTACTACAAACATTTCCTATCTGAAGGACGCTATTTATCTGGTTACTTTAACTTTATTAGTTCTAGAGTAATTGGGGTCCAAAGTGTAAAATGCAGTTACTTAGAATAATTCGTGCAAATTACAAAAACCTTTGAAAGTAATGACTTGTATGAAGATGTTACTTGTTTAATACAGATAGTAAATCCCTTTTAAGTCGAAATATGTTGTTACGACTAGCTACGGAAGCCTACTGCGCGTGGCCCGACACGCACTTGGCCGTTTTTTAAAATTGAACGGTTTACCACGAAATCGCCTTAAATGGTATTTGTTGAATAGAGTTAACAGATTTGAACTTATAATCTAAGCGACTAACATACATCACGCCTATATAACCCAGAAGGGAATAGCAAACGTGTATAACACCAACATTTCCCTGTTATGTTTAAGTCCCATGTGATAGTTGGTAAGCCTATCGACACCCACCGGACAAAATTTTAACCACGTGCTGCTTTTGAGAATAAATAAAACTTGCCCAACCTTGAAATCGAACCTGCGACCTCGTGGTGAGAGACCGCATACGCTAACAACTAAGCCAACGAAGCAGCTGACCCGCAGATCAATAAACTACTTATCTTTACGATAAGTACAATCAACAAATAAGATAACTCACCACATTTGTATTCCATTTTAAATAAATAAATAAATACTACACTACTTATTTCTAGAGAGATACGAACACGAATGACTAATACCTTTAGTAGCATCATTATATATACGTACTTATACCACTCATGAATCTTACAATCCTCCTGCGTGGTACTTACTTCGATTAAACACAGGGTGTTAGGCGCATCGGCCGACAAACTATAATTTATTTATTTATTTTATTTTCTTAGGAAAACAAACAGTCTTTCTATAAACTAAGTTAATAACTAAAATACTATCTAAAGACCATGTAACAGTTTTCGCATATTATAGCTCGTTCAGCGAGTTTGAAAATTACAAAGAATCCTTACTAATATTATAAAGGCGAAAGTTTGTAAGTATGGATGTATGGATGTATGGATGTATGGATGTTTGTTACTCTTTCACGCCAAAACTACCGGGTCGATTTCGATGAAATTTTGCACACATGTAGCTTATAGTCTGGATTAACATATAGGCTACTTTTAATTGACATACCACGCGGGCGGAGCCGCGGGCGGAAGCTTGTAGGTAATATAACAAAGCGTTAAGAGTTATAATGTTACAGTGGAAAAATTAAGGTGAAGATAATAATTGAATTATCATTAAAAGTTAAAAATTATGTTTCTATAGCGCAGCCAAACCAATTTTTAGAAATTAATTGTCTCAGTTGATTAGGGGTTGTGTTAAACAGATCAAATTCAGGCAAGTCAACACCATTCAACTGTTTTGAAGTTCTGTTAAAAAAAGAGTTTTGTCTATAATTCGTATCACTACACAGAGATATAGCTTGCCAAAATAGTCTTAGACACGAAATCATATTTTTGTAAGACCGACCGACAACTTTGACAAGCATAACATCACGCCTATATTACCCAGAAGGGTGTGGCAGAGGTGAACAACACCCACATTTCACCTGTTAAGTTTTAGGTCTTATGTGATAGAGGGTGAGCTTATCGTATCAGCACTATTCCAACTCCGTGCTGCTATTGTGAATTTCCTGACGGAAAGATTAAAAAAAAAAAAAAAAAATCACGAAAGATCACGAATAACACTTTGCCCGACCCGGGAATCGAACCCGGGACCTCGCGGTGAGAGGCGCAAAGTAGTTTTATTTCATAGACAAAGTTATAACATTTCATATAAACAAAGCTCCACGATTGGTTCACGATTTTGAAGAATTCAAATTTGGCTGCACAGGTTGGTTGATTTGCAATTGTTTTGCTATACGAACGGCATAGTGCCCCCTATTATTTTCTACTACTTTTTGACAAGCTATAAAAGAGATTATTTACTATCGTCCGCTCGTTCTTGTAAAGTTAATATATTTTTGATCGATTACGAATTTTTAACACTTTGGAAGTTCGCTAGGTAAATGTTTTGAGAAAGTTAGTGACAACTGTAATTATGATTGGAAAAACTATATAGTTATGTAACTATAAAATAAAAGTTTATTCATCCAAATCTAACTGTAAATACTATAGCTATTATTTTTTCAATAAACACACATACAATTACGATAAGGAGTTTGAATTCAGTCGTAAACGATAGCAAATATATTAATCCTCTCTATCCCCATAAAAGCAACTCAGTCATTGCACCGAACACCCTATACAGCTTATAATCAAACAATAAATGTGAATAGTTTTTTGACTTAAATCGTGACAAACAAACAAAAATCAAATCTTTCCTTTTTATACTATTAGCATAGATGACATCAATAAATAATAATCTATGACGCTGCATGTAATGTATTGTGTAACTATGATATGCAATCGATAGTTTTATCTAGGAGTCAATATACTTAACATTAATAGATTAAAAGTTTCTAGACATCATAGACTACCATTAGTCCACGCTAAGTGCAGATAAGTCCACAAATCATCATCATTTCAGCCCAACGACGTCCACTGTTGGACATAGGCCTCACCCAATTTCCGCCACATCGCGCGGTTTTGGGCCGCCTGAAGCCAACGGCTCCCCGCGATCTTAACCGGATCATCCGTCCATCTGGCTGTGGGGCGACTCACTCTGCTCCTGCCGGTTCGTGGCCGCCACTCAAGAACTTTTCTGCCCCAACGGCCATCTGTTCTGCGAGCTATGTGCCTGCCACTTCAATTTTGCAATTCGGTGAGCTATGTCGGTAACTTTAGTTCGCCTACGGATCACCTCATATCTGATTCGATCACGATCTGCCGAAAGACCGACGACCTGGAATGGAGATCGTAACTGGGCAACCGTAAGGAAGGACGCCACCAGGTGGACTGACGATCTGCAAAAGTTCGCCGGGTTGCGAAAAGACTAGATTATTAACAATTTTCAACAATCATGTACCGAACAAAACCGCCAATAAAGATTATTAACGCATTAATTGTGTATAAATCTTTTTTTGTTGGATAGCCCATTTATTGAGGCAGGCTATATGCTATATAACATCACACTACGACCAATAGGAGCGGGGACAAAAGCGACGAAAGCAGAGTAGTAAGGTATAAGTCACCGGCAACAGCTAGTTTCAATATGAAATAGCCAATCTTGGTCGACACGTAATATCTACCGCGTTGAATAAATTATATTTATAAAACTACTCACAAACGACTACAAATACGAGGGTTGTAATATTCGCTGAAAGCCCAACGCACAGTGAGTCACATTTAATTGTCTCATTTGTCTCTCTCTAGTGCCAAGCAAGATACTGCTCATCGAAGGTGGGCTTTTACAATAGAGGGCCGATTTGAAGAGGGTGGACATTCCTGGAAACGCCCAACGCACGATGACTCAACCTCCTTTCCAATAGATGAGCTATTTGACAAATGACATAGCAGATCGTAGGCGCGAGCGATTCCCCAAAGAATCGGTATGAGTATACCATCACGCCTATATTAGCCAGAAGAGTAGAGATAAAAAAACTACTGAGGTGTCAAGGGACACCCGGATGGAACGAAGTTCCTTTCGATTAATTAGTAAAGAAATTTTTATTTTTCTAAGTTATAAAAAAAATCTTAATGTGGTTCACCGAATACTCACTCTGTGTGTCTGATGATGTAGCACCGTAGCTGTAACGTAGCATGTAATTACTACGCCGCTACGAGAATTGCTACGAAATGTGTCGTTACACTTTTCGTAGCTATTTTTCCGTCTAGCCCCCTTTCGCAACGCGCGATAAGGAACTTCGTTCCAATAACACCGACATTTAACCTGTTATGTCTAGGTCCTAAAATACTCTGGTCTGTCCAAGTCCACATTAACCTTGACACCACGGTCCACACTACACTACACACAGCCCAAGACAGGCAGGTGGCGGACCATCACACGTGACATGATCCAGAAAAGAGGTCACGACCCTCAGAATTGAGGAAATCGAAACAAGGAGGAGGTCTGGGTCCTATGTGTTGATGGGGGCGATTCATCGCCATCCACCAGGGGCAAATCCAACTCCGTGCTTCTATTTGAGAATTTGATCAATGGGCAAATCAATTGCAGCAAACTCAAGAGTTCGATTCCCACCTGTTGCATTATTGACGGTAATGTGTGTTTAAATGTTGGCCATAATATGCTAAAAAAAAACATACAACGATGACAGGAAACGCCGATCGGAAATCAAAGACATTGTTTATATTACACTTACTTCCACCTACGGCTTAGTTCATCAGGTACAGTCAAGTTCATTAATATGTTAGAAGTCTTGGTCTCTATTTTCTCTATAGTGAGGATAAAAACTGCCAATTTATTATTGAAATCGGCTGAATCCGGAAATGGCCAGAATCAATCTTAGCAGATTTGAAGGTAAGCTTTGAAATTAAGCACCATACTCGAGCGCAACATTTCATTTGTGGCTGTCTTCAAAACCGACAAGATCTTTGATTTTATCTATAAAGATAGCCTGGAGGTAAATTCATTTAACAATATTGCTATGTAGTATAGCAGTATTTCCAAAGTGTGCTCTGCAGACTTGAACAAGACTACCGGATAGCGGAGTCAGTAGTGCAAGACAAATCTTTGTGTGCATTCGGTTCAAAGAAATTTATTTCTCAAAAGAACTACATAGTTCACATAACAGAGAAAAACAAACAATTTTTGAGTAATAGGTACCTACTCTTAAAAATATTTTATAAACATGACTGTGGCTTAGAACTGTTTCTTAATGTGTTCCTCCGGATGTTTTTTAAATAAAGTTATTGTTTTACTGCTGGTTATCTCTTCAGGTAATCTATTATATAGCTGCGCCCCTTCGTATAGTATATTCTTCTTCCCGTAGTTGGTTCTGGGTTTCTGGAGTTCTAGTTTGTTATGTCGTCTGGTGTTATATTTGTGGGTTTTTTTTTTAAATTGTAGTTGTGAATGGGGACATTAACATGGAGATTTGTATTGGTCTGGGTGTTTCTATGTATAAAAAGTATGTATTTACAAAAGAAAATGTATTTAAGTATTAGTATCAGTTATTCTAGTACCCATAGTACAAGTTCTGCTTAGTTTGGGACTAGATGATGTTGGGTGAAAATTGTGTAATATTTATTTATTTTTAATTAATGAACAATTATATTTATTAATTGAGCTCACGCATCTAGGGCTCCGTCGAATATTGTGCTTATCATAAGGGTTACGTCACCAATAAAGTTTAGGAATAGCAACGAGAAAGACAGACTGACACGCTATAGCAACGGAGTTTCATTTTATTTATATTTAACGGACGATAATAGATAATAATACCTATTAAGCTTAACCTTAAAAGTCGTATACATTTATTATCTTGTAAAAAATAGATAATATCTTGACCTGATAGTGATGACTCACCAACACATGTAGCCTACATCATGTACTTAGATCATTTTATAAAAGCTGAAAGTTTCCTTGTTTGTGCCTCTATTGGAGGTTAAAATGGTCACCAAATAATATAGAATTTGGATAGCAGCGGCTTTCGGAGGCATAAAAAAAAAGTTGTAAAAAGGTTCTAGTCTAGGTCATAGTATAAAGGTAGCAGATTGCAGCAATAGGCGAGATGGGAGACCGTACGACTGCAAAGTCAAAGGTCTCGGGTTCGAACCCACGGCACACATCTCTGTCAATAAATCATTAAGATTCGTCATATTCGTTTATTGTTCAAATTATCGCTCACGAAAGGTAAAGGAAAATATCGTGAGGAAACCTGAATGCCTGAGAGTGCCTAAAATCTCAGGGGTGTGTGAAGTACACCAATCCGCACTTGGCCAGCGTGGTGGACTATGGCATAACCCTTTTCATCATAAGAAGAGCACGAGCCACATGGGACATGTATTGGATACAGGGCTGCTATTATCATTTAAGAGTAGACTTATAGAATATTACATCTACATCGATCGACCAGCCTGTCACCATCCACCAGGCACAAATCCAACTCTTTTCTGCTATTAAGAATCACCTGACAGAATAATCCCAAATGTTTTGATACTTTGCGGTGATTGGCACACATGCTAACCACTAGACCAACGAGGCAGTACTAGACCAACAAAGCAGACAATACAAACTTACATAATAGATTCTGACTGAATAAAAGTTCCAATAGGGTTCTATTCTAGACTCAAAGCCAGACAGATAGAAATAGATATGGGTCGCCTGTGCACTCAATTGAATATTGGACTTTATTTATAGAACCCTAGACCTCAATAAAGTTATGTGTTGGACTTTCTTTTTGTCAAACTATCCAGTTTCATCAACAGTCATTGCTGTTATCTAATTAAAGTTCATATTGGTAAAGCAATGTGAAGAAAACAAATCTTGTGATTGTACTCCTTGTTAAAGTAGAAAATCTCTTATCTACACCCAAATGCATTAAGCAATTGATGTAATAATAGATAAGTCAACAGTTTTCTTTCAAATTTATTTTATGAAGTTGCTGGACTTGAAAACTAGATTTGTTTAGCAGAGTCTCTATGAACCATAAACTCATAGATCTTCAACTAAAAGTTAGTTATTAAGTGAAAAAGTTCTAAAAGTTGAATGTTTGTTTAAGTCAATTCTAGTCTCAGACCCACATTATGAAAGTCAGAACGATGACAATCAGACCTTGCACTTACCTCGCGAAACTTTTTATAAATAAAGGCAAAAAAAAAAATTAAAAAAAAAGTGTGTAGTACAGATTCAAATAGTCAGTCAAATCCTTGTTGGCCAGTGTCAAACCACTAAAAAGTTTGTAGCTATCATATATTTAAATAATGTGATAATAATAAAGGTGATTAATAAAAGTAAATCTGGATGATTCTATCATCACAGCTTCTGTGTCTTGGAAATATAATTTAATTGTTAACAAAAACAATAAAGTTTCTGTGAGTACCTATTGTTATTGAGTTTTTTTTAATATTGTTATCCCTATTCAATAGTTCATTAACTATTTACTATGTAAGGTTATACAGGTAAAATCTCTTAAAAGTCTCATTTAGATTGACCCGACAATTAGATTTTTTCGTGAGGCAACTATCAATATTCAATCTAGAAGCTTACTCCCTATCACACTCTTCTCATGATGCAATACCCATCGGAGCTGGTACTTGGATTGATTTTAATCTGATTCTAAACAGTTTGATTAAAATTAATCTAAGCCCCAGTTATTCAAATCATTGTAATTAGTATAATTTTTAGTATTATTTATTTTTATATCATTTTTTGTAATGTTTTGACGTGTTCAAGCGTCTCCTGGGGCTTATGAAAATAAATGATTTGAATTTGACACAGGACCTAAATATAACAAGTGAAATGTGTATATTACACAAATTGGTTACGCCCTTGGGTAATATGGGTGTGATGTTATGTGTTACCCTGCGGTGCACACCACACATTTACTTAATTTGACTCACTGCTGCTTTTATATATTTCACTTCTTTGAGCACTTTGATTGTCATTTTACTGCTGCAGTGCTACAGTCACTTATGAGGTGAGTTATCAAGAAAATCAAAGCATTCATTTCATAGAGAATATTAGTAAGCAGTATTTTTATTTTATAGTTTTACACCTGTCCTGTCTCCGCAGACACAAACGCATCACAAAAGCATGTAAAATAGATTGAGAATAAATAAAGTATTAGCAAAGTAAGACAGATTAACTATGTAAATACTAGTAGGTAGAAGATTTTAAAGCTGATAGAATCTTCACTGCTTACTTCTCAAACTATCTTCATCCCTAATAACATAAAAGAGCTTTCAATTGTCTGGTTCGTCGATTTATCACGTATTATAAGCTCAAAAGTCTCCCAAATGACGCAAACCAAGCCGTACTTGTCAGCCGTCGTGTTATAATTTCTATTTATGTTCTGACAAAATATCACAGCAATGTACACACAAGTAACGAGCGATATTATCGCTGTTTTTGCATTATGACCTCGTTGGATACGTGCTATCAAGGCTGGAAGCGCTTCGGATGACGATTTACTACAGTTCCGCGCCTCAGAACCTTCACAATTACATTTGTGAATCAACTGTATCATACTAATCGTCAGACAAAAACACGTAGTTTTCAACAAAAAATGCCGTGTTAGCATTACGTTTGAGGGATATAATGACGTGTTGTTATGTTTTTTACACGTTTCAGCAGAGTTTTATAGCAAAAATGAATGGTAAATATACTTACTGTGCATTTATTTAGCAATGAGAAACTATCCAGTTTTTGCCGTCCCCATGCAATGTATATCCAAAAGAACACCACGACAAACTCCAGTCACAACACTGAAACACTTCACAAGCACTGAAATTCAATTGTTGCACAATACAAGGATTATTTTTGAGTTTTTACAATAATCTCTCGCCCTACAAGTTTTGACATTACGTGAATCGGCCATTTTTATTTCGGGAGACAACAAAAGCGGGGAGTGTTACCAGCTTATAAAGTGCATCTACCTACACTAATTCACTATTTTATGACTAATTTTATTGAAATAAATTAACTCACGGTATATGTGAGCTCATGGACTATTTTTTCAGGGTCTTTAATTCAGTTGTAATAAGTTCATTCAAAATAATGCACTTTAAAACTGTTTACAAACATCACAAACAATTATTACAATTCATTAGACTGGTTCCTTACAAAACCACTGCACATTAAAACATATGAAAGCGTTTACACAAATCACTTTTTTTTCATTTTTACCGCAAAACAGAGCAATTTTAAATAAATAGTCCCGCTAACACATTTTTGTGGAGCGTAGTTGTCCCATTCAGCGGGTGAATTGCACATGCGCGATTCGGTCCCCGGCCGCGATCTGGGCCACTAGGGCATCGACTGGCCCTTGCAGAGCGCGCCTAGGTCAAAACACGAACCTACATATTTATCTATTATCTAGGTCGCGTACATCTACTTCAATTTGCATTAAGGGCACATTATAGGATCATTTATTTTCGATAACGACTTTAGAATTTTTTATGGTACTGCCAAATGTAATATTTACTGTAATATTTTATGATATTTTGAAATTTATTGGTTGAGAGTCAGATGCGGGGCGTCCCACGCCTGTGTTGCATGTTGATGTGGCTTCGGAAGGGGTATTGTGGTATTGGTTACCTAGCAACGTTACTCATGCAGTCGGGGGTAGGTCTCAAGTTAGGTATCCTGTTGGATGACTAAGCGAAGACATCGTTATACATTTGTAGCGACGCGGCGACGGAGGCTCTGTATTGATTTATTTGTTGCACTCTCGTCGATGGGCACAACTTTACATCGTGCTTTTAGGATTCGTTCGCTATTTCTGTTATCTCGTATTCTCTTCAATGATTTGTAGAAATATAAAATACTAGCAGAAAGGGTACATTTGTCATAAATAAGTTATGATGAATGAGATTACAATTGATTACTTCACTAACAGATATTAATCAACCTTTAAAAAAACATTCAGCCGAATATAAACCTCGATGGTCTAGTGGTAAGCGAGTGCGGCTTTTCACCGCGAGGTCTCTGGTTCAATGCCCGGGTCGGACAAAAGAGTTTTTTGAGATTTTCGTGCCCGGTGGAAGGCGATAGACTCACCCCTTATCACATAAAACCTAAATGTTACGGATGAAATGTGGGAGTTATACATATCCACCACACCTTTCTGGTTGATATAGGCGTAATGATGTACCTAATTAATATTCCTAAATATAATGCCAACTTTATGGAATTCAGTCTTGGTCGCAACAGGTTCTCATAGAGTTCTATCAATGGCCATAACGCCTGCAACTACAGCAAACAATTCTGTATTGATTTTTGTACCTATCCTATGTGAGGAAGCAGGCTACTGAAATTTAATGTAATAAAAGTTATTTAGACATAAACACCAAGCCTATTGATTCAGAGGGTAGTAGAGAGGTTTAACAACCCCGTCCCTGTGATAGGTACTGAACCTATCGCCATCGTGTTTCTATGTAAATATAATAATTAAGTATTATATGTATTACTAGCTTCCGCCCGCGGCTCCGCCCGCGTGGTATGTCAATTAAAAGTAGCCTATATGTTAATCCTGACTATAAGCTACATGTGTGCAAAATTTCATCGAAATCGACCCGGTAGTTTTGGCGTGAAAGAGTAACAAACATCCATCCATACATCCATACTTACAAACTTTCGCATTTATAATATTAGTAAGGATAGTATCAGTTATTCTAATACCCAAAGTACAAGCTCTGCTTAGTTTAGCGGATTAGATGGCGTTGTGTGTCTATTGTGTAATATTTATTTATTTACTATTTATCCAACACATAACGTGCTGCTACTGAGAAAGAATTAGACGCCCCTTAGCCGGCAACATGTTTATTCATTTTTATTTTATAACTTTATGCACAATAATAATAAACAAAAAGTTATTCAAGACTTGACCTTCTTCGGTTTCTGAGAAAAAACGAGACTTTTCAAAAATATTACTCATTTGGCAACTAAATTATAATATTTAATAAACAATAAATACGTATTCCGTGACATCAGGACGGTCTAAATTGTTTTGAAGCACGGAATTATTCCGTGTTTTGAAGGTAGTTTTATAATATTTTTATGAAACGCATTCCTTTTAAGTAGACCTGTGCAGTGATCCTAGATGACCAGTCTGAACGTTACATATCAAATATTACACCCGGTGTGGGAGGGGAACCGAGCAACCAGTGCGCAATGCAATATGCAATGCAATGGTCCAATCGAAAATTGGTGGGCACGTAGCTACCGACGTATCTGCCGTATCAATTATACGGGGCCCCCGGCATACGAGGCCGTAAGTACCTAAGTAGAGTGCGTAAGTAAAAAAGTATAAAATTTGCTAAGAACTTCGATGGGACATGAACGAGGGTATTATAGTCTGTGCATGAACGCCTGTCAGACCTCTCTGTATTGTCCATAGAGGCAGAAACTTTGGAAAATTGAGGTGGTTACCCATTCGGCAACGTCGTAACCTCCATATTCTGTCTCTTCTTTTCTCTGTCCTTCACAATCCTAATTCTCCTTCTTACCTGCGTGAACGCTTTGAGTACTTAGTGCCCAGGGGTAAACCCTGCCGTTCTTCCTCTTCTCTTCTTCTTCGTACTCCACTACACTATTCTAGCTGCTATGACGGATCCTTTTCCATTCAAGCAGTGCGGTTATGGAATAGTCTTCCTCATGGAATACGCGATAGTCCATCAATAAATGTTTTTAAGAAAAAAGTTAAAGAGCACTTTCTTTCCTTGTTAAATCAAACCAATTTGACATGATATTTATAGTTTTATTTGATTTTTATTTCTTTATGTATTATTATTAAATGATTATATATGTAGGTAGTCGTGTATATATATATATATATATATATATATATATATATATATATATATATATATTTATAATATATATTTTATTCATGAATAATATTATGTATGTATATGTAGTTATATTTATATTTTGTATTTTCTACTTAAGTTGTACACTTATCTTGCCCTCTATGGCATCATCGTCTCCTCTATTGCTCTAGGTTTGCTGGAAGAGAACTCAAGCACTGAGTTAAGCTCGCCTTTTGTATACTCTTACTGTAATATGTTTATTTTCTGTAATCTTTTGTGTACAATAAAGTGTTAAATAAATAGATATTTGTGATGAATAATAGTTATTTTAACCACACTAACAAAAGGTTGTTTGTTCAGAAGATGGCTTTTTACCAGAAAAATCACGTAAAAAGTATTTGAAAGGGTACGACATATTTATTAAGTGGCGACTTACAAAAGGCGCTAAAACGCATTTGAATCGTTATTACTGTCGTATTTCATGGAATTACCCCAAGTTAAGCAATCGAGTACGAGTTCATTTAAATCTTAATATTTTGTCACTGGAAGAGGTGAAAAGTTGTATATTATTATGTTATTCGTGAGAAAAAAATAATTTCCAGTTCGTGACCTCTTAAATCGTTCGCTTGAGAAGTAGTCTTTATTTAAATCGCTCGCTACACTGGTGATTCAATTCAAGACTACTTCGCAAGCTTAAGATTTAAAATTGACACTCCCAACAGAAATATAAACTTTTTCTAACTTGTACCATAAATAACTTTTATACTAACTTTTTTCTTTTGTGAGAAATCTTTACCCTTCATAAGGGCCCTCAAATATTTTGTTTATACTGGGCCCCGCCAAGGCCTGATACGCAACTGGTAAAGCTGTTAATCGTCTTGGTTGTTAGTTCCTATATCACTTGACTGATTTAGATGAAACTTAATTTTGGTAGCTTTTTGTTAGACTTAAAAACTGGTTACTAGGTTTTAGCCCGACCACACACCCAATTTCGATGTCTTGTCAGGGGGCGGTCTCACTCCGCAGTTTAGGTATGACTCGCCGCGCCGGCCGATCCGCTTCGGGTAGTTTACGCCTGAAGAGCTTATTACACCTTCCTAAATATCGGGCCCGATATTTAGTCATTCCTAAATTTAGGAAAGTTTAATCGCATTTAGGAAGTTAGCATCCGATTTAGGAAGCGATTTAGGACAACAATGGTTTCCGACGTTCTAAATCGATTTAGGATCCTAAATCGGAAGAGTGTAATCACATTTAGGACGCTCAGTCGCCGCTCGCCTGCCGTCGCGAGCGCACGTTTGGATGAGGGTTGGGATATTAAATCTGTAAATTTTAAATCAGAATACGAGTTGCCCGTTGCCAGAAAACGCAACGTTACGACTAATCTCTGCTTTGCACTGATATTTAATAATATATAGTCATAGCGGATGGCGGAGTGGGTATAAGTGTACCTGTCTGCGACGCCGAGGTCACGGGTTCGATTCCCGCTTGTCTTAGTCTGGGTGTTTCTATGTATAATAAGTATTTATTTACAAAAGAAAAGTATATATGTATTAGTATCAGTTATTCTAGTACCCATAGTACAAGTTCTGCTTAGTTTGGGACTAGATGGCGTTGTGTGTAAGTTGTGAAATATTTATTATTTATAGTGTTATAAATAATTATAACACTGAATAATAAATTATAATAAATTAAAAAAAAAAACAAATTCTTTTGAATCCATTTGAACATAATTTCTTAAGTCATCTGGTTCTAAGACCCTCTTGTTCATGCTTGCTAGATTTTGACGCAATAATAAATAATCTTTCACCCATCAATAATATCGGGGCCATTTCGTCACACTTCTTTTCACTCGACACGTCCGTCACTTGTCGCTCGTCCTTAGCGTCTGATTTAGTGTCCTAAATCAGTGAACGTGTAATCGCGCGCTTTGGCGACTGAATTTCTTGTCCTAAATCGGACACTAAATATCGGGCCCGATATTTAGGAAGGTGTAATAAGCTCTATAGGATAGGGCCATCCATACCATAGGGCTATCGCTCGTCGCATGGATCGCACGCACGCGACTACAACTATGAAATAATAAAAGACTAGCTGTTGCCCAATCGTTTAATTATGTATTGATTCGTTGATCGCTACTTTATTATGTTACTTTAAATAAACACATTTCATTTTTTATTCATTTGTATTTGTTTAATAATCCCAGGTAATCGTCCATTTGTTCGGCAACATAAAAAATATTGTCAGCTCCTAGACTACAATAAATGTCTAAGTAAGTTGTTCGCTCGGATTTGTTTTGTTAATTGTAGTTAAATAAAAATCCTCATTTGTTTGTTGCTCAAAACTATTGGGCACAAACTGAAATGTTTTCAACCGAATACATGTTCGCTCGCATACCTACACCTGTTGGAATCGAACACGCGACTTCCAGATGAATTATCGTGTGTAAATAGTAATTTAATGCATTTACATATCTTCAAACTACATAAATTAACTGGGTACAAAAACTTGTTTTGTTAAGTAACAACCCTATGCACCTCGATCGTAAAATTGCGGTGCGCAAAGAACATTCACCGTTCGCGCCCGGTTTTAAGGTTCAATTTTGTTTGGAGGAGGGTGCTTCTAGCGAGTGTAGGTACATTTTTATGCCTAATACTGACTTTTGTTAGGAAGTGAATCTTCTGTTGTATTCTTATTCTGTGCTTTAGTTAGGAAGTGAATCTTCTGTTGTATTCTGATTCTGTGGTCTTGTGACTGAAGCGTGTTTGCATTTATACCCTCCAGTTAACCCACTGTCTTATACATACTGTGTTTCTGCCCCCTCCCGCGTCTTGCCCCGCTAATAATTGTAACTTCGGCAAAAAATAATAGTTGAACAAATAAAACTACGAGTCGCGCTTCCAAGGTTACTGATACACATATCGTACACTTTCCATCGTAGTTAAGAGTGTTTTTAATAGATGGCGTTACTGAGCAATACCTTTGAAGGTTTGGTTTTGCGAATGAATTGACTTACTTCTTGTAAGTCAATTCGTTCGCAAAACCAAATCTTATATATAAAACTAGCGACCCGCCCCGGCTTCGCACGGGTACAATGCTGATACTAAATACACTACAGAAAAACTGTGAACGTTGTATATAAAAACACAGCGGCCCGCTCCGGATTCGCACGGGTATATAATATATAGCCTATGTCACTCACTGAAAAAATTATTAAAATCGATCCAGTAGTTTGATTTATTCATTACTGCCCGTGGCCCGCACGCGTTAAATTTGGAGTAAAACAATTCCCCCTTTCTCTATACCATGAAGATTTCCTGCTATCTTTGGAATATACACAACATTTTTACTTATTTACTTTTTACATTTCTCAGCTCTATATCTATCCCGAAGCTGACTGAGTCGAGCCTAACGCACTACTGACGATTCTCTGTCCCTCTGAACAGGCTCGCTCCCGCCGCCGCCCCGACCGGCCGATACCGCCGCAAACGCTACGTCCCGCAATTTTTAAATCTGTAATATCTCTTCGAAAATATTCATTTAAATAACATGCTGTAAAGGGCAATTTTGATCTACATGAAATGCACAACGTATCTAATGTGTTTAATTGGATAAGGAATGATACTGTATCGTTTAAAATAGCTTGGTAAATAACCCATATTTTTTTTGTAATATGTAAAAGATAAAAATGGTTACTTTGGGTTATCCTTAGGAGATAAACATATGCTGTCGCGGATTTTTTATTTATCTTTTTAAGATATACAATTCCGTAGTACATAAATTTGATCTATCTCGTAAGGTTAAGCCAGCGTTTGCAATGTAAGCGCAGAAAAATATGTTTGTTACGACATCACATTGCAAATCTTTAAATTTCTCGGCTTTTCTCTACTATAATATGCATGTATTATACATAAAAACCTTCCTCTTGAATCACTCTATCTATTGGAAAAACCGCATCAAAATCCGTTGCGTAGTTTTAAAGATTTAAGCGCACATAGGGATATAGGGACAGAAAAGGCGACTTTGTTTTATACTATGTATATACATAAAAACCTTCCTTTTAAATCACTCTATCTATTGGAAAAACCGCATCAAAATCCGTTGCGTAGTTTTAAAGATTTAAGCGCACATAGGGACAGAAAAGGCGACTTTGTTTTATACTATGTAGTTAGTTTTAGTTTATACCCCTAAGTGATAAGGGTTGTTCATCCTTAACATTTTTTTTTTATTTTTGGTCATTTTTTTTGTTTCTGTTTTTCTGTAATGTCATGTGGCATTAAAAAATACATACAACCCTAAATTTTTGCCTTTTTATCACCAACCCCAATATGAACTTTTTGAATGTATCTACCTTTATGGGGTTTGACATAATGCATGCTGCTAATATCGTCACAGAATGAATGCATAGTTAATACAGGACAACGTCTGTCGGGTCAGCTTGTCTCTATATATAAATCAATGGACAGTTTATTCTTTTTCATTGTCATATTTTGTACAAGCATTTATTTAAATTGAACGTCTCGAGTTCGATCCCAACGCACACATCTATCAAAAAGCGACTGCTGTGCAGAAGGTAGCAGGTTCGAATCCTGCCGGTCCCATATCTTTTTCAACTGTTTCTTAGTATGGTATGGAGATAGTTCAAGACTTGAGGGAGGAAATAAGATAGTTCAAGACTTGAGGGAGGAAATAGGTTTTTATCATACTTACCACGCGGGTGTGTATTGCTAGTGATGACTTACGGAACGGAGACGTGGCCGCTCACTATATAATAGGTGTGATTAAAAGGCTCAAGGTCGCTCGCGAGTGATGGAGCGAGCTATGCTCGGGGTTACACTACGCGATCGAATCATAAATGACGAGATCCGTAGGCGAACTAAGGTTACCGACATAGCTCAGCGAGTCGCTATGCTAAAGTGGCAGTGGGCCGGGCACGTAGCTCGAAGGACAGATGGCTGTTGGGGCATAAAAGTCCTAGAGTGGCGGCCACGAAGCCCCGCCCCGTCCCACGCTAGTTGGACGGATGATCTTGTCAAGATCGCGGGGAGTCGTTGGTTTCAGTCGGCCAAACCGCGCGCTGTGGAAATTGATTGGTGAGGCCTAAATCTTGCAGTGGACGTCCCTCGGCTGATGGTGACGATACCACGCGGGCAGAGCCGCGCAGTAAGCTAGTAGGATAATAAATAAAACGCTATCTGTATATAATATGAATCACTATCCATTTAATTATTTTATTTACAATTTATTTACAAATGGTCTGTGTTACCCTCGCGCAGCTCTTAGGCCGACGTTATATACATCTATACGCTTTAACAACGGGGTAGGCAGGGCAGGTATACACCTACTTTTACATGTATCCGATATAGAAAATAATCCCTGAGTTGATTAAAAAAAGATAGATAAAAAAAAGGAATATTTTTTATAATTGTAGAGAACGGATTTAGTTATGCACCTGGTGGTAAGTGGTAAGTGAGTCGTTATTTCTTACCCTAAAGCTGCGTTTCCATCAGAGATGAACGATAGTGCGTAACGAGTGATGCGTTTCTAAATAAAATCGCTTCAGCTATGTAGCCTCGCTTAGCGCAGCTCCTACGCGGTGAATAATGCGATTCTAAAGCTTGACAAAAGAGAGAAGAAATGAATGGGCTTGCATACTTATGACATATAAATCAATCCATCAGCACCACCCAATACAAAAATCTATAAAATGGCGCAAATTGGCTAACCAGTCGTAAACTATGTTTTCATAAAACGTCATTACTTTGAGAACGTTGTCATAATGTTGCCAGCAGCCATACATTAGTGTCGTTACAAGACTATTTTGTCAAGCTGTACTTGTGTTTAACAAAGGCATCCTTAGCTAGGCATCATCGCACATCTGTGGTGGAACCACAGCCTCACAGTAGTCCAATCTAAGACTCGTTTTGACAGATTAATTTAATTTATTATTATATTATTGTTACTTTGTTAAAAACTATATAGGGATTGTTTTCTATATTCTTCGAAACTGCTGCCCCTCTAAATATATATATAAGCATATTAATATATACTTTCTGTACATTATTCTTTATAAACATCTGTATCTATTAGTATGTCTGTATGTAGGCTTACTAACATATTATATAGCGTTTTTCACATAAATCATTTAAATACTCAATTTATGATAATAATAATTATATACTTATATTCAATTTATTGGAAATTATATATAATTATTGAGAACGCGTCTATAATTCCACAAGTGTAAATGACATATTAATAGCAAGATATTTTATACTATAATATTTATATGTCATTTAAAATGGTGAAACTGTGGCATTGTATAAAAATTTCATGATTTTTCCAGGAAAACTTATTTAAATATTATGTTTAGGGCCTGTTTAACAACTACCAAGTAAGAGTTAACCACCAGATAAATTACAACTTGACCGAATAAAAAATTGTCACTTTTAAAACATAAAATCTAATAACTGTCATTTTCTTTTTTGTGTTATACATTTATCCTACAAGTAATATTACTTGGCTACCGTGAAACAGGTCCCTAAAGGTGACAACAACTTAAGTAGCTACACGTCGAATTTCGCTATACTATATTATATAAAGTTTTAGCCCGCATGTATATAGACTATTATATACCATAATGTAAAATACAAGACATTGTACATAATATTAATTTTATATATAATTTTATTTATTCATTTGAACATAGTTATTGTTTTTCACTTAGCATCTAACTGTACATGTTCTTTTCACCATTTTTTTCTAACACATCGACGATACATACACACTATAATTTTAATATATATATTTGTATAATAATTCTAGCTTGTCAATGTGTACAAAGTGTTTCTTAGGGTGTTTCCACACTGAAATTGATCGATCGTGGGTAGTGCATGGTGCACTCGTATAGTCGATCGACGACCGATCGATTTCGATTTAATAACACCGTTATTTCCACCGCGATTGTATCGTACATCCACACTATACATAACATTTATATATATTTTGTCAAACATTACTTTACTATGGCATCGTTTTAGGAATTATTTGTTTGTTCTTAAACAATTTCTCAAAAACAATTATATTGTAGTCTACGCGCGTTTATATTTATACATCTAGTTTATTCGTATATATCAATCTCAAAACCGAACCAATGAACCGATTTTGATTGGCCTTTTTCCAATTCATAAAATCATTACGACAGTTCATCTATACAAAAGTGGATAGTTACATCAAAATCGGTCCATCAGATTCGCAACACCACACAAATTGTACATGAATCTCTCGACTTTTTATAATATTTAATATTTACATATAAATGCATTTCATTTGTCATAATCACAATCTGAACAGACTGGTGTCGTATTTGGCTGAAGTATGCTGCAAACTGTTAGCTCTTTGCAAGACGTGCAGAGCGGCGAACTGTTAGCCAAACGCGACAACAGCTTAGTCGCGTTCGCAACTAATGATGAGTTATTATTTATTATATATTTAATTGGCTACAGCAGTGACAATATTCGTTTTAAAGGCAACCGTCGGTATGAGGAATTCTTACTAATATTTATATTTATTAGTAACTCAGTCTGTCTGTTACACTTTAAAATATATACCGCTGAACAAAAATTGATGAAACTCATGTAAAGATAGTTGGAAGTGTGGAAACTACTTGTGGATAGAACATATTTCTGTACTGGAAAGGTTATGGGCGAAGGGAGTGTTTTTTTTACAAGTAATATAATAGTATGTATATAAAAGGAAAATATCTACCCTGTAATGCGGTTTTCAAGCTACCTGGAAGACTAACATAACGTAACATCACGCCTATATTACCCAGAAGGGTGTGGCTGAGGTGTACAACACCCACACTTCAACTATAATGTTTAGGTCCTACCCACCGGGCATAATTCCAAATCCGAGAATTACATGACGAAAAGTATCAAATAAAACTTTGCCCGACCCGGGAATCGAACCCGAGACTTCTTGATGAGAGGGGCATACGCTAATCAACTAAAATTGAGGAAATTATGTAAAGATTATAACATTACTGGAAGACTAAAAAAGATTATTTCAAACATAACACCACGCCTACATTACCCAGAAGCGTCTGAATAACACCTACATTCCACCTATTCTACTAGACTGCAAACAATATTTTACAAAAAAACACCTATGTATTATTACATTCGTACGTATATTGTCACTGACGTAGTTTATACAGGGTGGCAGCCACCCTGTATATCTAATACAACACATAGGCCCAATATAACTACACATAACGACTTACAATATTACAATATTGGTTAGCACTGCACTTTATATAAATTTAACAACGAAAAATATTAGCCATATTTTTGTTTAAGATAGTTAATTTATTACGTGTGGTGTAGTGGTTTAAGCGGTCGCCGCGCCGCTCTCCATTGCACAGGTGTTGTGGGTTCGATCCCCACATGGGACAAATCTTTGTGTGATTCGCAAAGATTTGTTCTGAGACTGGGTGTGCTTGTGTGAGTGAATGTGTGTATTTGGTCTTGTCATTGGGACCATTGGATAGTGTAATTGCTTCTGCCTTTCTAACTAACGTAAAAAAATCCATATTACATTAAAAACATAACCTTTTGAAAAATGTGTTAACATATTTTAAGATACATTTTTAAATTTATATGTAACTTATAACCAGAGAAAATAAATGTCAAAATAAAACTTAAGAAAATTTACGGAAATACTTTTGCAACTATTGGACTGTCAAATTTCATAGAAAATTTTCCCCGGGCCGGGTAAAAGCTGTCAAAACCCATACATTTCTACACTTTTATGTAAATTGTATCTGGAAGGCGCAACGGGAATAATGTCATTTGAAACTTATAGTTGTCTGTAGTTAAATGTATGCTCTCTGCTTTTAACGATCAATATGGAGAGGAAATAAAATAAGTCTGCCAAAACTAGATTTGACAAATAGTATTGATTTTAATTTAAACAGTTTGATTAAAATTAATCTAAGCCCCGGTTATTCAAATCATTGTAATTAGTATTATATATTATTTATTTTTATATCATTTTTTGTAATGTTTTGACGTGTTCAAGCGCCTCCTGGGGCTTATGAAAATAAATGATTTGAATTTGAATTTAGTTTTATGTGACGTGCAAGAGCGGCGCTCTTCCGCATTTGGCCGCGGGGGATGCCTAACAATAACTAGTTCTTTTGGTTTAATTGTCTAAGCACAAATATGGCTAATTCATAATCGTTATCTTTTTATATATTTTAAAAGAGCTATGGAACGTGTTTTCTATACATTTAACATTTAATTTTATTTATATACAGCTTATAACAATATTGACTGGTCGCTATTTAATGATACGCCTTATAACTATAGAGTACTATCATTTTTGTTTTGTTTTACCAGTTCTTGATAAAGTGTTGGATAGTCAAGTCTCAGATAATTCTATAAATTTTTATACAAATTTGACATTGTACCTGTTAAAAAAGTTCTGAATAGGCTGCCAGGGATTTACTCAGAAATGATGGAACTGGCTTTATGTGTTAACACTTCCTGATAACGTTTTAGATGGTAAACCGCTAGTTAAATCTCTACAAAGGGGAATTATCAATGCAGTGTCACGAGTTTATAAGGACGACTTTTTTTTAATAGCAATGGATAAGGCTTACGATCGAGGGGACGTGGGTTCGAATCCTGACCAATACACCACGGACGTGAACTTTCTCCTAACAAAAGCGAATTAAGCTTAGCTGGAGAGGGTTAATCATAATAGTAATTTGTACCAGAAAAATGATGTTAACTAACTTTTTCATTATTAAACTCGGCTTATAAAGATAATGAAGTTGAATTTTCTATGCCGGTATATTAATCTTCATATAAGACAGCAGTTCTTATCTTGAGCGCCGCTAACTTATCGCAAAGTCACTAGAGCATTCCCTTTTTACTTTTATGTGTCAGATAAGTCCTAATAGACTTTATCGAGAACTGGTGAAATGGCCCTAATAAGTTTATTATTATCAATGTTATTTAAAAATTTACACTTATTGTGACGTGGCAATTTTTTTTTATTACATTTAAGAAAACACGTTTCATAGTTGTTTGGTACTACACGTTCGCTTCATGTTGGCCAAATTTCACCCTCTCGTTTCTTTATATCTCACCTCTTACAGGCTGACTTGATTGTTTGTAGCTTGTCGTGTTAGAACAAAGAGCACTTAATCAATATGGAAAGGAAATGAAAGCAAAAGTAAGTCTGCGAGGGAGCGGGATGGGGGGTCACCACATGAGTAGTCCTTTTGGTTTAATTGTCTCAAGTATTATGAGCTTACGAGAAATTTGGCCATCTTGTAGCAAATGGGTAGTATATTCAAAATATTGTACTAAATAATATTTACGATGATTTTGCTGTTATATTACTAAATTATTATAATTTTGTTAAATCTCTTTAAAAAAGTATGTAAGCAAAAATAAGTATTTTTTGGTACGATAAATAAAGCGGACGGCCGTGTTGTCCACCTGATGGTAAGTGGAGTACAGCCCATGGACATCAACAATCCACAAAAGCAGATTGTAGATGCGTCGCTGCAGCTGAGGACCACGGTGTTTTGCCTTATATGCTAGTAATTTCAGAGCCTAATCTCACAGACAACTTAAATAAAAATCTTTTATTTTCTTTTCCACATACAGTCAGAAAGAGATGTAAATATAATAATATTAATAAATAACAGAATGCATAAAATATGTAACATATTGGAATGTAAATACAATGTTATATACATACTTAAGTGTATATGTATACAGGGTGAAAATGACGTCGTGCCGAAGTAGCTTACCAATGATTCATAAATGATTCTAAGATGTTGGGTGCCAACATTTTTCATCAGAAAATTCATGATTTTTTTAAAAGTAAAATTACGTTTTTCGCGATTTATTACGAAAAAGTAACGTTACCCTAGACTATTTCAATACATGTAATATTTAAAAGCAAATTATAGCTTTGCTTTCTATACCTATGACGCTGGCACAAAAAGAGTTGAGAAATTTCGAGTCTAGCAGCATATGAATCCATGGCTGAATTGGCAAAGCACTTTTTGCGGTGTTTACCCGTGGGTGCAGGTTCGAATCCTGTTGGATACTTGATTTTTTATCTTTAATATTATATAACATATTTTAAAACAATTTAAATATTTGGGTCTACTTTGGGATATTCCAAATAAAAATTTCCTTATTTTTAGAATTTTCAGATCGAAAAAAATCACACCTGGAGCTTCAAAATCATGTTGTTTATCATTGAAATATTTTTTTCACAGGTTTATTCTCAAAAATTTTCAATTTTCTTAATACGTATGAATAGTTTCGAAGGTCGATTTTCTGATGTGTGGCAATTGCCGATATATATTTTTTACACCCTGTCCGAATCACTCGTAACAGGGATCGTCATCATGTCATTTGCACCCTGTATATCACTAGTGATGTTGACCAATATATTTTAATATACACAAATATGGGTTTAAGGTATAACATAATTTAATAATAATTTGTTTAAAAAATGATGTATAATTATAATTTATAATTATTAAAAGCGATTTATTGTGATTTTGTGCGATGTGAAACTGTTTTTCTTTTACCATCTAATTATACAGGGTGGATGCTATATAGCGACATTGATTGAAACCAAAGATTCTAGAAGTTAGCAGTATTCATTACAAAAATAAATGAGCTGATTCAATCTGTAATAACATTTTAAGTTTATAACTTTTTGGGTTTTAAATACAAAATAAAAAAAATATGATGGTAATCAGCTTCTTAGCAAGAAACTATTTCTTGGAGAAATTTCGTGTTTCTAAAATATACACGTGACAAGTAATTAGGTATACAAGTAGTAACTAGTGTGGTCAGTCTTCACTAAGACGTAGACTTTATACACCCTGTATACCTAATTTATTTGTCCTCTGTACACCAAAATAAAGATTAAGCTGAATGAGCAATTTTTGCATACAATGTACACAAAAGGTGAACACTACAAATTTTAAACTTCTGTTAAAAAATATATTTTTTATAAAATTACATACATTATTTTTCAAAAATTAGACAACGGGTCTAAATCGCGTAGTTATTATAAAGGTAAATAAATACCTATGCTCGACGTTTCGAATGACTTGCATCATTCGTGGTCACGAGCCGACGAGCTTCACCAGTCGGCTCGTGACCAAGAATGATGCAAAATGTTCTCAAATCGCGAAAGTTTAAAAACATATAATATAAATTATTATCAATTACTATTAGTTATGTATGATTCAACCAATCATGAAATTGCTATTTTCAGAGCTAAACGACTTTGAAAATTTGTTTGTCTGTAGCTTCTGTTGCTGACTGTACCTACACGAAACTTCTCTGTAAGAAACAACATTTATAAATGTATAACTTAAGTGTATTTAGTATTTATTGCGTTTTTAGAGAATTTCGTAACAAAGCATAAAGTATCACCATTTTGTCAATACGTTATTACGATTCTTTGATACACTCAATGTTACTCTGTGTTGCCGAACTATCGAAAAATCTAAAAAAAATGCTGTATTATCGATAGCTCAGTTTGACTAGTCAGCGCTCGGATGGCCGACTATTCGGTGACTACAAATGTAGCAGTAAAATTATTTTAAAATAACTTCTCAAGGTCAATTTCTTGACACAATTCTAAATATTTTGTTCTATTACTTTTCGAAATACTCATCTAAATTATGAGTATATTTTGAGTACATAATATTTTATATAAAGGTGCTCCCAGACAACAAGCATTCGCTTGTAATGTAACGTTACAGATTCGAGTATTATACCACCTGTAATTGTACAGTGGACTAAGCAGTTGGTATGCAGGGCAAAAACTTTCACGTCCCAATGACGACTAACTACACCACATAAGCATGTGTGAGTTACATATTTAAGAAGTGTAATATACCCACTATTTAGGTATATAACTCACATATCTATAACTTGTTGAATATAAGAACAATTGTATTTGATACAACCTGATTGTCCATGATATAAGTATTTATGTTTTATTGTCAATGGTATTGGCAACGTTCGTTTGTCTCATGTCATCTATGTGATTGCAAAATATAGAAGCTTTCTTTGTGCAAAGAAAATCTCTTTTATTCACGATAAAAGCCCTCGTAAGATCCTTAAACCTCAACATAACTGGTGTAGTCAGTCTTCACTAACACGTTGAAGTTTTCGACCTGCATCCCTAACTGCTTGGCCCACTGTACAAATTTTATTGATGAAATTTGATATTTCGTTAAAATGTGAGCATTACAGTGGCATATTCACTGAATTGTACAAAGGCGGACTTAATGTGAAAGATATTCTGTACCATAGCCATATGCTACAATTTGATATTTTATGCCAGTCAATACATTACAGGCGATGCTCATCAGTCTGGGAGGTAGTTTGAAACGTAATACTCAAAATCGAATCTGTAAGGTACATTACAAGCGAATGCTCGCGGTCTGGCAGCACCATTATAATGAAAAAGTTATAGCGCAAAACTAAAGATTGGCAAAAAAAGTAGAAAAGAATGGAAATTGACTCAACTTACACTCAACGCCATCTAGTCCCAAACTAAGGTGAGCTTGTACTGTGTGTACTAGAATAACTGTTTTTTTTTTTTGTAAATACATACTTATTATACATAGAAACACCCAGACTAAATGTATACCACCTAAATTACAAATCAACCAATAAAACATCTTTGAAATCGTGAACCAACCGTGGAGCTTCGTTAGATCAAACGTCATTACTAGAACAGTGTCGTCAGCAAACAAATATGCGTTTCTAGACAATTTTGTCAAGATGTAGCTTAGAAATGTGGCAAGAAGATACCTGTAGGAAGTGATTAGTGTTTGTACTTATAAGTCTGCCTTTTATATAATAATAAAGAATATTTGTATAATAATATGAGTAGTGTACCGAGCGACGAGTGACTACGTGCGCGCGGGGTGCGCGGGCGCGGGCGGCGACGGCTTGGGCGGCAGGCGGGGCGCCGCGCCGCTGCTGCAATACAGACAGGAATTATTACAATTCAGATATAAAAAAATTATAAAAAAAAGTCTTTTATACTACACCTACGTAGAAAGTACCTCTTTGCAGTATCTAATACGGAGAATATCTATCAAAGAAAGTTAGTCTATTCAGACGAGTTCAAAAAAGCAACATGTAATGTATGTTAGAGGTCTGAAATATTACTCCTAAATTCATTACTCCCATGGGAGTAATGAACTTTTTTTTAAATTTCTTTTTTTTTTCCTTTTGTTTTCTGTACTTTTTGGTAAACCATAAATAAAAAAGAATATTAAAAGAATAAAATAACTACTTTTATAAAAATAAATAAATTAATGTAACTTAATTATATAATAACTCCATAAATAAACCACTAAAATCACTATTATTACCTGTTACAAAATAATTACAAACGTTTTTTCACAAATCAACTTCATAAAGTGTAGCTGGCTGCATGCGATTGTTACCCGTGTCTCTATGCGCGTATGAAAGAAGAAATTGTGAATTTTTTGCATTTCGCGCCAAATTCCTCATCATTTTAAAACTTTTTAATAAACAATTTGTTGCAAGAACTTAATATGTCGAGTGATAGTGATTATTGACTCCGAAAGAATTGATTGAGGACCTCTTACCACAAAAGTCAAGGATCAGATATAACAAAGCGTATGCAGATTTTCTGCAATGGAGAAGTGAGAAAAATGCACAATCTTTTATTTTCCTTGTAGGTGTAGGATAAAGCACTATGTATAACTCGGGCGAAAGTTTGATTTCTTTCGGGTGTATTAAGGCCCTCAGCTACGCTTCGGGCCTCAAACTACACCCTCAATGAAATCAACTACTTTCATCCCTTGGTGTACAATGTACTATATTAACACAAATAATACATATAGGTTCACAAAATAAGTTAAATTTAATACACATGTAAATGTATTTGTACTTGAGGTACTGCTACTGTCTCCCAAACTAAGCGAAAGCTTGTATTTAGGATGACAGTGGAGATATAATATAATAGTGATAATTTAAATTAGTGTATAAACAGTCATTAGCTTTTCGAAGATATGTGTATATTTATCATAAAAATTATCGCTCACTAACGGAGAAGGAAAACATCGTGAAGAATCGTGCATGCCTGAGAGTGCCTAAAAAGTACTCAAGGTCGTGTGAAGTCTTCCAATCCGCACTTGGCCAGCGTGGTGGACTATGGCCTAACCCTTTTCATCGTTAGAAGAGACCCGAGCCCAGCAGTGGAACATGTATTAGATACACGGCTGCTATTTTAATTTTATAATATAAATAAATAAATAATAAATTGGAGATGGAGATTAGTATACTTACGTGTTATTGTGATGCCTTCTCTGCAATATAGTAGAATGGGCCGGCCTCAGCAGCTCCGGAGGGGGGGCCGGGCGCGGCGGCAGGGGAGGGGGGGTGTTGTTGCTGTTGTTGTTGTTGTTCCTCCAGGAGCAGGAGCCGGAGTACACGGGGGACGCGCCGCCCGTGGACGTGGAGCAACCCGCCGCGCATGACGATGATTGCTGAACAAATAAACATATTATTGAAAATTTAGTATTCTCCAAGATGAGTGTTCGATCAATCAACCCGTGACATTTCATTTGCGGTCTCCTTTAAAACCGCCTAGATCTTTGATTTTATTTATTAAACAGTGATTTTGTAGAACATTTGTGCTGAATGCAACTTCGTCATGTTGGTTTGTATCCTACTTAAGATAGGTGCAAATGGATAAACGTGACGTCACGAAATGACGTAACATACAGTTGAGAAATTTAGGGCCCTGACAAGAGGCGACCGTAGCTGTATGGTCAAAGCGACTGCCGGTAAGCAGAGGTCTCAGGTTCAAATCCTTCCTAATTTTTCAATTGTTTCTTAGTATAATTTGCTTAGCATAGCTAAATGATATAAAGCTAATTAATAAGAAGTTTTTTCTTAGTAGTATATAGGTTTATTAAGTAGATAGATAGTATACTCACAGTAGGCGGTAGCGGCGTGGGGGGCGCTGCGGAATCTCGTCTTCTCCGCGGCGGGAGGGGGGGCGGGGTGCCGCATGCTAAGGACAATTATATATTTATGTTATGCATTCTAATAATATATTCTTATTTATGTCTTCATATTTAAATTAATGCTTTATTTTATTTTTAAATAAATATCTAAAGATTCTAGTGTTTTGTAATCGTCTTAATGGAAACACTTTGAAAGTTTAAATTTACATTTTGTCTGTCTCTCTGTTAAGCTTCTTAATATATCTTTTTTAACCGACTTTAAAAAAGGAGGAAGTTCTTAATTCATCTGTTTTTTTTCAATGTTTGTTACCTCATAACTTTTGACTGGGCGAAGCGATTTTAATGATTCTGAAAGCTGGTGCTTACCTTGTGGTCCAATGGCACCCATGAGCAAACCATATATTAAGTCTAAAATTATTGTATTTAAAATTTTGTTTTTTTTTTGGAAAACGATTAAGTTTGGACTGTAGTTTCCAAAATGTCAGATTATGAAGTATATTATACAGGATGGATGCGGGATTGTGTCATTTATTGAAACCACAGCTCCCATACATTGTCGGTATACACTACCACATGGTCACATGGAAAAAACACTGATCACGTCTAGAATTTGAGGTTTCAATCAATATCGATATTTCGCTTCCACCCTGTGAGTGAGGCGAGCAAATTTTGCAAACTAAGTTCAACTTTTTTTTAAGTTATTTTTTTTTCAAGGATAATATTATTTATATCAAAAAGCAATAAAACAAAGTTAATACATACAGTAGTTAGGCGTGGCGGGCGGCGCGGGGGGGGACGGCGTGGGAGCTCCCCGCCACTCGAACTTGAACGCCATGCCTCTGCGGAAACAACACGCATTACAGAAGGCTATCACGATATTATACATATTATTATATAAATGTTGATTATTTTCTTACTAATTATTAGATACAACGGGATATATTTGTATATTTGTTGTAGAATCGAAATAACTCGCTACACCAAATATACATTGTAGCGTACGACTGCTGACGCTACAAATTGTACTTAGGCGCAAATGCGCAGTTGCTCGGCTCGGCAGTCGTCTCTCCACATTCACGCCGTTAGGTCATTAGGATTAGTTTATAACATAAGTATATAACTGGTACCAGTGAATAAAGTATATAATTAGCACGCAACCTCTATCAATTAACAACATTGAAGACCCCCTACATTGGTGACCCCGACGTGATCTGAACACGCAACCTTCTGATACCTGAGACCCCCTACAACATACATACATATATACAGATATACGTACATACCCAATATCCCGTTATATCTAATAATATAATAGATTTTTCCGCCATATGTAGGCTAAGAACTAACGACGCGGCTGCGGGCAGATATGTACGAAAAACCGCGTTGTAAAAATTCATTTTGTTTATAACCTACTTCAAAAAAAAGGAAGAGGTTCTCAATTCAACTGTTTTTTTAATGTAAAATTATTAGTATCAATATCTGCAGTCTACAGAGACTGCGGTGCGGCACAAATGACAAAGCCGTCGTGAGTTTTAAGGCTTTTCGAATATAACGCAATTTTTGTTAATGGACAAATGGAACACACTAAAGTTGCCAAAAAAATATTATCTGACTATGGTAACTAAATTTCGAAACACTATTAATGTTTTTGCATCCAGGGACGCCGAATCATGTACTGAATCACTGGTACCCTATACCCTATAATCGTATATATAAAGTTCTCGTGTCACAATGTTTACCTGTTTACCTTACGCCTCTGCAACGACTTTACTGATTTTTACCAAATTGTATATGCAAATTCAGCAGGTCTGAGAATCGGCTACTATCTATTTTTCATACCCCTAAGTGATACGGGTTGTTCACCCTTAACATTTTTTTTTTTTAAATTTGATAAAAAAATTGTTTGTATTTTTCTATAATGTGGCATTAATTAAAAATACACACAACCCTAAATTTTTACGCTTTTATCACCGACCCCTATTTTTTAATAGCCATTTTAGTAATTTATTCATTTTTCATCCCGCTCGATAACTGATCATTTGGGGTGCATGAAAGGAGCCTCCCCGAGTGACGTACACAACGATTCCCTACGTCCGGCGCACCTTGGGCAATTCGCGAGTTCTCCAAAGCGAACTGGCCTTTCACCACGATGGCAAGTCAAAATACAATTTGACTCAGCCATCAACACGACGATGATGATGACTGATAATTTATCGTCTTTTTTGTAAATGTTTTCACTCTATTTCGATAAAATTTTCCCTGAGCTTATGGTAAATCAATTTATATGGCAAAACAACGTTTGCCGGGTCAGCTAGTTAACTCTATAAAAAACAATAAAAACTATTTAAAAAGTAATGCATTACCTGTCCGCATGCACAAGCGGGCTGGCGGGCGGCTGCGGCGCGGGGGAACGTTTTGGCGACACCGCCGGCATTCTGTAACAAATACAATTAAATGTAAATGACTAAATCTAAATCTATGTACAAACCTAGTCTAAAAGACCGCTACCAGTGGGCAACGTTCCCAAAATGCTGGCAGCATTGCCACGTTGTATGGCAATGCTCAATTTCTGGCCGAAATAAATACCAGCATTCTGAGAACGTATAACAAACATAACATTACGTAATATATAATTAACATTATGTTATGAACATAACAAACACAAAACATAACATTACGTCTATATTACCCCGAAGGGTGTGGCAGAGTGGTTCAATTATCACACTTCATCTGTTATGTCTAGCTCCCATGGCTACAACAACAATTCCAACTCAGTGTTTCAATTGAGAATTTCCTAACGAATAAATCCCAATTTGCCGGAGCCAATCATCAAACCCGGTTCTATAGCTCAGCTAATGCTTAGCAAATTATACTAAGAAGCAGTTGAAATTATTATGGAACCTGCGACCTTCTGTAAGAGGCAACCGTAACTTGTTGGTTAAAGCTAATGCCCCATGGTCCCATATTTTTTTCAAAATATTCTTAGCTATATAGTTCACTCCACGAACCACGACACTCACATATCAGCTTATCTTTTCTAGAAGAACTAACCGTGATGTTTGATAGATAAATAATTATAATACCAACGTACGTGCTCACCTGACAATGTCTCAAACACAAAATGATAGAGAAACAGATGCACACAAATCTGTTATCTCAATTATGTTCATCTAATCATTAATACTTATTAAATGAGCGCGGCGTTGCTCGTCCAATTAAAAAAAGATAACATACATATTGTCTATCTAGAAAGGTATGGCAGAGGTGTATGAAACCCATATTTCACCGGTTTTGTTTAGGTTTCATTTAGTTTATTTATTTACATTTTGAACATATAAGTAGAGAGCATTGTTTTACAGTCAACTTTGGGTGATGCAGAGAATAGTAAAATATGTAAAGCATTTTTAAAATACTCCCACACAGTACTGCTGTGTCGCGGGGTTTTCACAAACATACATTTCACACACACAAAGCACACCCAGAGTCAAAACAAATCTTTGCGATTCACACAAAGATTTGACCAGTATGGGCATCGAACCCACAGCACCAGCGTAATTAAAAGTGGTGAGGCGACCGCTTTAACCACTACGCCAGCGCACTTAAACATCTTCTCGACACTGGAATCGAACCGAAGACCTCGCAGTGAGAGATCGCATGGACTAACCACTACACCAACGAGACATACAACAAAAAGACAAAACAAACAGACATTCCTATTATTGATTCACATAGTATTATTGTATTACATAAGCACAGATAGTGGCAACATCGCAATAATTGGTGTAACATAATACAGCAATGTGTTGTGCTATCTACGACCGGTGGACACATCTGTTTTGTAATGCGGGTTTTTGTTAGGAAATTTTTCAATAGCTGCACGGTGTTGGCATTGTGTTGGATATGATATAATTGGTAAATATGGAGATAATGGGCACCAAAGTTTTGTTAGAAAGAAAGTAAAAAAGAAAGAAAGAAAATTTTTATTGGCACAAAACATAAAATAAACAATACAGGAAATACGATCAAATACAGTTATACAGTCTGTACCAAAAGGCCAGCAGCTCAGCATAATGCTAAGTGACTGCAATGAAATACAGTCACCTAACGCTGATTTTCAGCTGCAGCCCACGAGTGCCGTACGCTCGAAACTACTAAAATAAATTTAACTATAATTAATATCCGTTGAATTTAAAAAGTAGAAAAGAAAGGATACACCATAATATTAATAAATAAAAGCTGTTTACAAACTTTAAAAAACACAAAATTGATATAAAAAATAATATAGGTAAATAATAATAAATTTTTAAATCAAATAAGTAAGTAATAATTAATTAGTTTTTGAATGATTAAACTATAAAACTGCTAAATAATAGTGTAATCATATAAGTTAAATATTAAATAAACAATATAAATCATAAGACGATAATAAATATTCAAATTAATACGATGACATAATTTTTTTATAGATTTTTGTATTTAATGTATAAATTAGTATTATAAAAATAAGTGTAAAAGCAAATTGATTTAATTTAAAATATGGATTAAAAAATAAAAAAATATTGATTTCATTAAAATAGGTATTAAACTTGTTAAAAAAAATAAATAAAATAAAGTTAAAAAAAGTGCTATGAGACAAGACCCTTGATTTAATAATAGGAACACAATAAAATAGTAAAATAGATATTATATAGGCACGGAAGTATGTCGACTATTCTCATAAACTTTCTGGTATTGCAGAATATACAATTTTAATTTATTTATAAATGTTGTTCGGCTTGTTATTGTTATTATAATTTTATGTTGGTACATATCCCCTTCACTACTTGGTATTTCTAAAACTAAGCTTAAACTGCGTTGTTTTAAAGTTTAATATGGTTTGTAGGCACATAACATGTTACATAACCCCTTCATCCATTCATGTCTTCAAATATACTTATTATATTTCTTAAGTTAAAATCTATAGTTTAAATGCGGTCGCACAGTTCTCGCGGTCCTCTCCGTGTAGCAAACCAACATTAAGTACTATATTTTTATTACGTAGTCGTGTTTTAGTTTTTTTTAAACTCAGTATTCAGTTTTTGTTTTTACTAAAATCGATGTAATGGTTTACGAACAGATTTTTGTATGCCTTATAATTAAGGCTTCTCCATACTGACCGATATAAATGAGTAACCCTGTATACTTTAACCGTGACGTCACGTCCCACGACTTTTGTGTAAATAGGTACTTTTATGAAATAAGGGCAAGGGGATTTTCTCTCAATGCGATTAGCATATACCGGGTGTAAGTGATATCATCGCAATATTTGTGTAACATAATACAGCAATGTGTTGTACTTACTGCGCTCGGTGGACACATCTGTTTTGTAGTACTATAATTATTGTGAAATAGGGGCAAGGATATTTCCTCTCATTGTAAGCAGCATTATACAGAGTGTAAATTCTTGTCATATTTTAAAGCTATGCCTTTTTGTATTTTATATATTATTAAAGTTTCGTCTAGCTAAGGTATATATACATATGATGTTGGCAGCATACGAATCAATGGCTGAATTGGCAAAGCATCTGGGGCGTTTACCTGGGGGGTGCAGGTTCGAGTCCTGCTGGATTCCTTATTTTTCAACTTTAATATTATTTAATATTGGGTTTACAATGTTATTGCTACTTGAATATTTCGTACATTCAAGTATCATACGGTATCTTTAAATCGATATTCATATAAATATAGCATTGCCCAATTATATCGTACAAAAATTGCACATGCATTTAGCTACGTTTAGCAAATTATACTAAGATGCAGTATTTTTTTTTCACCTTTCCAGCACGAAAAGGCTTGTTTACATGCCCGATATTAGTGAGTAAAAGTAGTTTTTGCTCACTTGTGAGGCAAAGTGTTCAAATTTTGAAACACTAAATACTTCCAATATATTTTTGTTTTAGTTCTGGTTTTTAATAACTTGCTTTGCAGAGTCTACAATTAAATGATTCGCTAACTTCATGATTCAAATTCTAGACTACTTCGCAAGCTCATGATTAAAAACCATAGTCACAAACAAAATTTCAAATTTTCCTCACTAGTACCTACAAATAACAATTTTCCGATCACGAAAGACCTGAACCTGCGACCTTGGAATACCGTTTTGCCGCTTTACCAACTAAGCTACAGTCCCGTGCTGCCAGGGGTCGTATATTTCTCAACAGTATGTTACGTTATGTGTCATCTATCTATACCTAACTTAAATATGAACTAAGTTTTGTCTGACCCAAAAAAAATCAACATAAAATATTATTCAAATTATGAAATACGGGTGTTACTCACGTAATGTTGGTCTATTTAGTCGACCGCGGTTTCGCCTATACGTCTAGGCATTATCAAGAGTGGGCGATACAACGCGCCTGAGTCGCAGCCAGTCTTGCTTACGTGAGTAGCACCCGTATTTCATAATTTGAATAATGTTACAAACTCACGTCAGTTTTAATAAAAATAACATAAAATATATTTTTTAATATCTTGCATGTGATCTGAAATGCTTTTATCTACGCCATTACAAACAGGTGTGGCACCTGTTTGCAAACACCCACACTTCTCTCTTCCACCGGGCACAATTCCAATTCCGTGCTTTTATTGAGAATTTATTTCTGGTGGTAGAGCTCTTATGAATGAGCTCGAGGGCGGCAGCACCACCATCTCACCTTTAACCTGCCGCCCAATAGTAGTGCTTCCATTACTGTGTTCCGGTTTGGTGGTGAGATCAGGCCATGAAATTACTGGCACATGAGGCATAACGTCGTAGTCCTCAGCTGCAGCGACGCATCCATAATCTGCTTTTGTGGATTGTTGATATCCATGGTCTGTACTCCACTTACCATCAGGTGGACTACACGTTCGTTCGCTGTGGGCGTAGAATAAAAAAAAAAAAAAATCTGACAGGTTCACAATAACGCTTAGCTGACGCGGGAATCGAATCCTAGACCTCGCAGAGCGGCACATACGCTAACCACAACACGAAATAGGCTACTAGGCACGACAGTTAACGTCAAAATAAAATAGTATAAAAACACAAACTAACCTGAAGAGATCTGCATTCTTGGGACTAGGCAGCGGTCTGTCAGGCGGTTCGGGGGGCGGGGGGGAACTACTCGACGCTGACGCTGCAACAAACAAAACATTCCTTATTGGATTTGCTTTATGGATCTAACCAATTCAATTTCAATTTATTTTCAAATTAGGTGCATACAAAATTACATTTAAATAGCAAGACAACCAATGACTTAATATCTAAGATAGTACACACATTACAATTGTGTGCTGTTCAGGGGATGGACGCTAGGAAAACCTGTGTTGTAGGTCACACAACATCTTATTTGACAAGATGGATGTGGACGTGTACATTCCAGAGAAAACAAGAATCATGCTCCATGCTCAAATCAAGTAATAGGTATCTATAATATTTTAATACAAGGATGAGGATGAGGAAAAAAAATACATGTATAGTATTGACAGCAATGGTGCACTCCTATTGGCTTTTAAACGTCAAATGTAGCGATCGATTCCGGTGATCGATCCGATACCATTAGAGTCAGTTTCTGAGGTGCCGGATAGTTCTTATCCGACCCATAAAATATAACCTGACCGAATTAAAAACTGACACAAGTTACACTTAAAAAAATAATACTTTAAAAAAACTACTTTTAAAGTACTTCTAACTAAAAAGTGAAAAATAATTCCTAATATAAGCTGAAAATGGTAATAAACAAAAAATAGTATTATTGAGAAAAAGCGTGGGGCGCACTATGCCATATTTTTCGTCTAAAAGTAAAAAGTACTTTAAAAGCCTGTTTTTTAGTTTTTTTTAACTATTATTTATTTCTACTTTTTAGTTTGGTTTATTTATAGGTTTTTTTTTTTTTTTTTATTCAATTTTGTTTTTATTTAATTTTTTTTTTATCGAATTATTGCACTGTCATCAATCTTTGACAGGTGAGCAAAATTTTAATGAAATCTGTCCGTTTAACCTTTTAACCGCCAGAGTCGGATTTATCCGACAAAAAAATCGGGCCCATTCCGCCTGAGTCGGATTTATCCGACACAAAACACTGTACTATATATTCGATTTCTAAGCTAATATTACGATATTTTTGCCGCAAAGGACTAATTTTATCGAATGATTATCTATCAAACCTTTTATTTCGTGTTATATTTCAGACTTACCATATCTAGAAAACAATAAAATGCAATTTCAATTAAGGTAAATTTGCTATTATTTTCTTGGAGAACGTCTATCGATTTTCAACGCCTATGTCGTATAAATCCGACAGTAGTGACGAGACATTTTAGAATTTAGAAGCTAAGACATAACGCATAAACGAAAATATTATAATGAAATACTGCGTTATTAAATAAAAAAAAATACATCATGAAATTGTTATTAACTACATTACAAAATTATTATAAGAAATGAGCGATTTAGTTATTTTTGTACGGGCTAATATAGATGCAAATGCCCATCCCTAGACTGTGTTCCTTTGACTCCCCTTCGCTAGTATAGCCAGCGCCTGCGTCGGATAAATACGACCGCTTATGACGTCACAACCGAGTTCAGTCGTATTGAATTTTAAATTGGTGTTGTGCGCGATTTTGTGAATGTACATTATTATATCGACATTTATTTTGCTTTATTTCGTATTGGCTACAGCTAAGGAATTAATTTGTATCTTGGAAGGTGACGATGAAAAACAATTCGAATCAGATGAAGAGATGGAAATTGTTGAACAAGTAGGTATTTTCTTAATTTGTATTATTTTCGTTACGATTAATATTTTCGAAATATGTAAAAACCTACAAGTTTAATGAGTTTACGTAAATCTTCAAATGTAAACAAAAATGAAAGTATGTAGTAATATAGGTAGTATAATTTATCGAGTAGGTAAGTGTCTCCATTATTATAAGTAAAAACCTTTTTTTTTGGTAAATGTTTTGTAATATTACGATGACAATGATGAATTATATCAGACGAAGAGTTGAACATTGATGGAGAGGTATTTTTTTTATTATTACTATATATTTCAATTTAATGTGTAGTATGGTAGTGATGGCTGAATGTAAATTTTATAATAAGAGTAAGTGAGATGGCAAGAGCGCGCCGAGCGATGAGAATGCGCGCGCTGTCACTCTGGATCGGTGATTCTGATTGGTTGTATTGCGGGTCGCGTGAACGCTGCGGTCCCTCGTAGATACGAAGGTAGTTTGCCGTCGCATGCAAAACTGAGAGTGTATGGCCACCATAAGTCAATAAGTGAACAAATAGCGACAGAGACGAAACAAATTTTTTTTAACTCTTTTTGTTTTTATTTGATAGAACCAGTGAATTAACGTACATTGTGATTTTAGACTGTTTTATTATTTATTATACTCAAGTTTCTAGTATAAATAAGTAAGCACAAACATATTTTCTTTTAATTTCAGAAAACCCACCTTAGGAACTCCCTGCCTTCGTCTGTGTTTTCGAGTTCATATAGACCGGATCTATGCAAGTCGCGAGTGAATAGGCTTTTGGCAAAAAACTTTGACTGAAGTAGTTAGTAGACAAAAATAGAAGGAAGAAACTTTAGACCAGGAGTTAAGATTTTGTTTCTTAGATACTTATTTTATACTGGTACTTGTTACTAGGGACAATGTTACATAAAACAAATATGAAAATATCTAAGTTAGTAATCAGTTTTTATTTATATGAAACGAAATATCGACATCGAAATATAAAGTATTGCACTTCCCTCTTTGTTGTAGGTATTTAATTTTCGATTTCTGGGCCTGGCGTTGGGGGCACGACAATTGATATAAAGTCAAGCGGTTAAAAGGTTAAAGTGGGTCAAAATCGAGTCCAAAGGAGTTGGTTACATACATACATACATACATACAGGTGAAGCTAATATAAGCGTGTTATAAAAGAACACAGCTGTCACTTTAATTTATGTGAGTTATATGCTGATACTGCCAAGGTTTATCTAACACCTGTGAATTGGGGCTTAGAGTTGTATTTTTGAGGATAGTTAAAGGACAGTGGGGGAATGGTAGGCGGATATATATAGGGATTGTAGGAAGGTTTGTAGGGCAAGTAGTGGGATAATACGTGATAGTTAGGGGACAGTAGGGGTGGGGCTATGGTAGGACGATGCTCCTTAGAACTATAGTGCTTTAATAATTATGAAAGCTAAAATATTTGTTGTTTTTCGTCACAAATGACAATATATTTGCTGTCCACGATGTAATACATACCGTGGTTGGCACTGTGCGTGGGGGACGGCGGGCGGCGCGGCGGCGCCGGGGGCGCGGCGCCGCGCTCGTCGCTGGCGGGCGTGAGGCGCGGCAGCAGCGGCGGGCGCTCGTCCTTGCGCAGCTGCGGCAGGTGCTCCGCGCTGCGCGAGTAGAAGAGCTCGGCGTCCACGATGGCGCTGCGCGGCGACAGCGCGGCCGGCTTGCGCAGCTCGCACGCCGACGACTGCCTGCGGCCGGGGACTGCCTTTACACGCGTCCAATGCACGCTCATAGCCACTTACATACTTCTAAAACTGCCTCAACATTCATACATCTCGTCTTAAACGCTCCTTGGTTTCATAAACCACGTATTTGTCCTTTTAAATGCATTTAAATTAAACCAAATAATTATCGGTCTCGCCTATTAGTCGACCACTTTTGTACTCGCCGACTACTCGGCCAATCCCTTCTTTTGACATAGTATAACTCGATTAGAACTAATGATTGCTACAACCACGACGGCCTTGTAGTTTATACAAATAAAAATCTTGAATATACCGTAGAGGAGCCTTTAGTATTGGAAGCTAATTGTCTCACAATAGAAATACAAAATCATACACTAATAATTGCGATACATAGAACTAGTTTCAGAACACTCGATACATTCATTGACTCTTTGCAAACATTAATAGGTTTTTCGTTCTTTAAAAATATATTTAAAACAAGCCTCATCAACACAGCGTATGTGGATCAAAAATATCTGAGCGCATTATGAATACCAGGCTTACAACATACCTAGAAGACGACAATCTACTTTCAAACTCTCTAAGGTTACGGGATAGGATTGTAGAGCAAGTCGTTTAACCAATAATGCAGTATTTAATCTTGGAACCTTTCTGGTTAATAAATTAGATAATAAAAAGAAACTTTTAAGAATATTTCTCGACCTTGCAAATGCCTTTGATACTGTTGCTGTCCCCTGCCTTGTAGAGACACTGGCAACCCATGATATAAGAGGCATCCCACTGGCATTGCTATCTGATTATCTGCATAATAGATCTCAATGTGTGAAAGTCGATGACATTGTCAGTGACGAATTACCAATTACATTTGGGGTGCCACAAGGCAGCATACTAGGTCCAACTCTCTTTTTTTGCTATATAAATGAGCTCTGCTCACAAGAAATTAAAAACTGTCGTGTTTCAGCCTATGCGGATAATACAGTTTTAACGGATAATACAGTTTTAATTTTTTATGCTGATTCATGGGATGAACTTTTTAAACTGGCGTAGGCGGGGTTCAATGTGATACGTCATTGGTTAATAACACATTCTCTCACCTTAAACAAAGACAAGACCAAGTTCATAGCGTTCTCTATCCAATATAGAAAAGAACTCACACAAATAACATAATATATGCACAAAAGTGTGGTTATATAAATTATATGGTGTGTGTGGTTATAATATAAATGATTATTATAAACTTGATTGTGAAAATTACTTACCGATGAAAGGAAATATTTCCTTTATATCTACAAATTTTACAGGTAGAGTTTATAAATAAATAAAATAAAATAAATTGCACGGCACATAGGCCCATCGTCCACTGAAGGGTAACAGCGAATTGATGGTTGACACGCAAAGTACGTACAGAACATGTTTATTATAGTATAATGGTAGCTGCGGCATGACATCACAATAAAATTTCTTTCATACAAATCTTGTCAGACCGTTTCGACTTAACGCTAATTTTAATGATTAAAGAAGATTATACATAGAGTAATACTCACAAGCTGACAGACCGGTCGTGCCTCGGCGAATGCCTGTCTCTGGGCGAAGGCGGCTCGTCTTTTGTACAACACCTATACATATAATAAAATTGTACATATGTCATGTCTGTACATTCAAGATTTTAAGAAAAACAGAAAAAAAAATATGTTTCGTCTGTCTGTCTGTAAGTTCGAAGGGGCATCATGCAAAAATTACTGCATGGAATTGGATGCCGTTTACACAGTTGTGTAGCCGGAGGTCTAACTTGAAAACTGGTATATGTTTTATCTTTGTATTTTGTCCCTAAGGGGGTATATTAGGGGGTGTAAGTTTATATGGGAGATTTATTAATTTTAAAGGAGAATGCATGAAATTCGGCACACATAGGTTCCTTACACGACGGAAATGTACTGTAAGATATTTTTTTTTTAAATATACTCCCCAAGGGCGTGAATTAGGAGTTCTACGAATATATGGAAAGTTAGTCAATTTTAAAGACAATTTCACGAATTCTGCACATAGACAATAAGTTTTTTTTTTATATTCCACTCCCAAAGCATGTAGGGTTGTCTGACAAGGGGATTGAATTGTCAAAATTGTCTGGCTAATGAGGAAACATTTTCTTATTATCACAAAAATATTATATATAAAAATCAGCTTTTGTACTTTAACGTAAGTACAGTACCCGGCGATATATATTGCACATCGACCTTTGGAAAGAGACATCGGCTAATTTCGGCTTCGTAGAGCGTTATCTCTGTCACACGAAATTCAAACAGTCCGGTATATTATTATATTATGAGCTGTTAAAACAATTATAATTTGCTACTTTTAATCATTATTTTTATTCTTTGTATAAAATACACCAATTTTTCTATTCCTAATCTACGAATCTTGTGACTGTATAATGTCTTTCCAGACGTCTCGTTTATTTTTTCCTTAAAGAAATATAGATTAACATTTAGACTTACTTGTTATTAGTAGGTTTGTTTTTATCAAAGAGCGCGAATCCTTTATCGAAGAGACTCAGTTGGCTGAGCTGACTCAAGGAACAGCGGTCGAGCCGAGGACTCACTATCTCTGATTTACTACCTGTAAATAAATATTCATTACATTTTATTTTAGGGACAAAATTGAATGGACAAAGGTAAGTTTCACAGGTTTGTAGTAATTTCTTGATAAGTTATTTAAAACTTTTTGGTAGATAAAATGTCAAATTTTATGGAGTTATCAGGTGGTTAACTACCTTAAACTTTACTATGAACTGGGAAATCGGCTATTAAGCATTTTTTCAGTTTTAATTTAATTATTTCCGTAACACATCTTCATACTTTGCCTCTATTATTTAATTTTTAAGGCAATCAGTCGATACTTTCAGCAGTTTGCCAGTGTCATGTAATGGTTACATTTGGACTTCACTTCTAATAAACGTCTTATGCTGTTTTGACGTGACATTTTTGGCACGTTAGGAGTTTACTGAAAAATGTAGCTCATTGACATCTTGAATTAAATTACATAAAATTATATTGAGCAATTTTAAAACTCATGAACAGTGTATAAATAAATAAATATTTCACAACTTACACACAACGCCCCCTAGTCCCAAACTAAGCAGAGCTTGTACTATGGGTATTAGAATAACTGATACCAATACACCTACTCATGATACATAGAACCGCCCAGAGCAAGACAACCCCGTGGAGCACACAAAGCCTGGCATACGCACCGCGCTCGTCGGGCAGCAGCGCCGCGCCGTCGCCGGCCGCCGTGGGCGAGATCTGCGACGCCGTGCCTGCAACAAATATATCAACTACATACAATACTATTATTACTATTTTGTCAGTCTGTCTGTTTGTATCGGCTAATCAAATTCAAATTCAAATCATTTATTTTCATAGGCCCCAGGAGGCGCTTGAACACGTCAAAATATTACAAACAAATGATATAAAAATAAATTATGAGTAAAACTATGTGTATATAATCGTACCAAGTGGTACATAGACTTAAGAATATTATCCTATCTTTTTTATTTTTACGTATACCATAGCTATATTGTTTTCCTATGATTTTTATCCATGCCAGGTTGTGTGGAAGAAATTGCTATAAGCAATAACACCGCCGTTTGTGCAACTAGTTTTAAGTATTTGTTTTCTTTTGTACCTTTCTTTTGTTTTTTTGGTGTTCAATAAAGAGTATTTATTATTATTATTGTTAACTAAATTATACTAAAATAAATTATAAGTAAAACTAAATCTTCTATACTATTATACCGATTTTGACACAATTTTAGATACAAGTAACTACTACTTTATTGATATACCTTCCACGCAAGCGAAAGTTATTTTGTTTGTTTGTTAGCGCGTATCGCTGAATTAAAAAAAAACATGTGTTTGATAGTCTTAACTATCCATTAAGGTTTTTTGATATTTAACATTACGCTAAACTCCATAAGCTAGTAATGTAATAATGTAGCAGTACTCACTAATAGCATCGTCGTTGTTGGCGTGATGCGAAGGCGTGTCGTGTTGTCTTCTGGAAGCCTTCACCATCTTCATGGACAGGTCGGGGTACTTGCGGGGCTGAGGAACATTCAAATTCAAATTCAAATCATTTATTTTTATAGGCCCCAGGAGGCGCTTGAACACGTCAAAATATTACAAACAAATGATATAAAAATAAATTATAAATAAAACTAAATCATACTAATTACAATGATTTGAATAACCGGGGCTTAGATTAATTTCAATCCAACTGTTTACAATCGGATTAAAATAAAACCAAATACCAGCTCCGATGGGTATTGCATTATGAGAAGAGCTGGTGAGAAACTCATGTGCACCATCTTTTCAAATGAAATTAATAAAATATAGCAATTATCATACATATTGAAATACACATAAAAAGAGCAGTTCATTTCCAAATACTGTTATCATTTATGTAGTCTAAAATACTGTAATAAGCTTTCTGAGACAATCTGATTTTAGTTGCAATCGTTATACTCTTGATTTGTTATTAACATACATATCATGGATGTTTGGTAGCTCCGTAACCGTTACCGAAACAATCGGATATCTGATATAAAAAATATCCGTAACCGAAATGAAAGTTTCGGATAATATCGGATAGGGGTGGACTGGAAATTACTAATCAAGTATAAGTAATACTTTTGTTATTACATTTTCATGTTAGGTAGATTAGATAACACGCAATATTTATTTATAATAATTTTTATTTTAAATAGCTCAAAAACTGATTGTAATTCGTACCAAATGGTGATATATAAAACCATTTAATTAGCTTTATGTATTTGACTTTTGAAATTAAAAATCTAACATCCGTAACCGAAAATATCCGAAACTAACGGATAATCCAAAATAATTTAATATCCGCATCCGAATCCGTATCCGGTATCATAATCAATTTTACCTCCGGTACCAATCCGTATCCGCAACTTAATATCCATAACATCCCTGACACATATTATAGAAATAATTATGGTAACATAAGTGTGTAAGTGTTTATTTTGGTACTTACAAATTTAACTTTAGCTTTATTTTGTTCTGGCTTTTTAGCGTTTACGTTTGTTATTATTCAGTTTTATATAAGTGAAGACTTGTCATTGGCTGCCAGATTCCTTTACTACTATATACAATTCTGTTAATTTAGCTGTAAGTCTTCCATATATCTTAAATAAATAAATAAATAAAATATCACGGATCGGGCAATAAATAAAACTTCTGCACACGTCTATTTGAAGGCGGCCAAAGTTCATAAATAACACTTTGCCCGACCCGAGAATCGAACCAATCGAGACCTCGCGGTGAGTTAAGCATAGCACGTTACGCATATTTTTTTGTCGCAAAATAGTCATTAGACATACTTGGCATAACTATATTATTATTTACATTCATTTTGTATTAAATCCAATAACGTTGACACATTTTTTAACGGGATATAATCCCACCCACACGCCCACCACTGTGACTCCTGTGACGCCAGGATCTACAGCGGTAACAACTGAAAGGCACCGTGCATGACACACGGCCAATCCCAGGGAGAGTTAAATTGTCTTGGAACCCGCAACGAATTTAATCAGAAGTATATAGTTGGAGTTGGAAAGTATGTAACGTTGACACTTATTGACAACGTCCAAAAATGATCGCTACCAAGCACAAATAATGTCAATTCGTGGACGATGATGTGGGTTATGTGATAAACAAAGCTAACCATTGTATCTCTTTTTGTATCAACTTTATCATGTAACTGTTTTTTTTTAATACTACGCCCACAGCGAACGAACGTGTAATCTACCTGATGGTAAGTGGAGTACAGCCCATGGACATGAACAATCCACAAAAGCAGATTATAGATGCGTCGCTGCAGCTGAGGACTACGGTGTTATGCCTCATGTGCCAGTTATTTCAGGGCCTGATCTCATCACCATACCGGAACAAAGTAATGGTAGCACTACTATTTGGCGGCAGGTTAAAGGTGAGACGGTGGTGCTGCCGCCCTCGAGCTCATTCACAAGAGCTCTACCACCAGTAAAACCAAGTAACCAACCAGTTTTTTGTCCCAAATAAATAAATGTAATTATGTTTTTCGGCATAGTGTTTTTTTACAAAATACTTATTAGGCATTACGTCGTGCAGTAGGTATCAATGAGATAATATGTTGAGTACTCACAAACTTGGGCATTTGCTTGACGGGCGGCCGCGGTTCTATCTCCAGACTCTTGGCGTACAGGTAGTTGGTGATCTCGTTGTCATCCTTGCCCGCAAACGGATCCAACGATTCTAGGAATGCCTGCAAATTAATATTATAACATTATTTAAGATTCAAATAAGGATATGAAGTGTCGCAATGGATAAGACATCCGTCTTACGATCGAAAGGTCGTGGGTTCGAATGCTGGCCATTACAACACGGACGTGAACTGCCTCCTAACACAAGCGAATTAAGCTTAGCTGGCTGAGGTTAACAGGAATACTAGTAATTTATATTTTCAAATTACTATGAAGTTTTTTTCTTAAGAAAAAAAACGGAACATCGGGCTGGTTCAAAAGATAATATAATATCTTGATTCTTTCAATTCAATACAGACATTTCTTAACGGAAATATTCCATAGTAGTTAGAATGTTGAGCGTGGAGAGAAATAACTTAGATCGCGTGTCGCACATACAACTTTTCACCTCAGCAGCTCGAAATAGTTACCACAGTACAAGTTCTGCTTAGTTTGGGACTAGATGACGTGGTGAGAAGGTTGTGATTAAAATAAAAACTGAGCACAGTGAGCTATACTCAACTTTGCTTTGAGCGAGACCAAAACTGGAAGCAAAATCGTGTTTTGCTCAATGTTTTCACACAACAAAGAACACCTTTTCGAGCAGCTGAGGTGAAAATAAATTAAAAGGAAGCTTTTTTCATGAAATTTATATAGTTACTTACTCTCGTCTTAGGTTCTAGCGTGAGGCAATAAGGTTGATTTTGGTATTGTTGAATCTCTCCCGTGATCTCCGCCACTTTGCGACGCTTCGAGAAGTTGATTAGTTCCGAGTCCGGCAGGTAGTCTGAAATTAAATACATTAAAATAAGTATATGTAGTTTATATAACAAGTTGCATAGTTTAAACTACTTATTGATTACTTTTATAGTTTTGTCAAAAATTTAGATTTTGGGGGGTCTAAATCATAAAAAATAAGAGAAAATAAATGAATGAGAAAATAATGATAATAAATCAATCTTGACTGCCTCATGGTATATAGCTAGAGGTATAATTTGAGTACTTAGGCTTACCGCGAGGTCTTCCCGGAACTCTTGTAACTAATATATACTTAGACATATGGTTGTTTGCCCGACTGACTTGAATGATTCATCAACGCAGAGCCTAAAACGCTGGGCCCAGAAACTTGAAATTTCGCACAAAGGTTCCTTACATGAAGTAGGAATGCACGATTTTTTGGGAATATACCACTAAGAGGGAAATAGGGTTAAACAAAATTTCGTATATTTGATCTTCAATAAAAATCAATAAACTTTTGAATGAAGACTTTCCTAAAAGCTACTCCTAAGCGTAAAATTTTGGGCTTTAAAGTTTGTAGGAAGTTTACATCAAACCGCAATAGATGGCGTTGTGTAATATGTTATACCTGAGCAGCAAACGCGGACGAAGTCGCGGGCAACAGTTAGGACAATAATAAACCTGTACATCAGTTTCCTCACCAAGGTTCCCCTCCTCGATGTGCAGTATGTTGGTGAGGTACATGCCGAAGAAAGGCACGCACGGCGGGTTGATGGAGCGGAGGCGTTCCTGGTAGCGCCGGAAGTGGTCCGAGTTCAGCTCGCGGAACTCTTCCAACGCTCGCACTTGACGGATCGGCACCAACTGTGGAACAAGTAAAGGGTCATTAATTATCGACCAGCGAAAAAAAAGCTTTTATAAAAATTGTCGACAGAAAAAATGCATATTACATTTATTTAGAAATGTGCGGCCGTGGCGCAATGGATGAGGCATCGGTCTTACGATCAAGAGGTTCTGGGTTCGAATCCTGGCCACTACAACACGGACGTGAACTTCCTCCTAACACAAGCGAATAAAGCTTAGCTGGAAGGGGTTGTGTCGCTTTAGTGGCTGAAGCACTGGACAGATCCCCGCACCTGGAAGGTCTGGCGCAGGCGGTGCACGGAGGCGCTGCCGCACGCCGCCACGACGGCCAGCACGCCGTTGAAGTTGTTGAGGTCCCGCAGCGCCACGCCCACCTCCAGGAAGCGGCTCAGCGCCGCCACGCGCTCGTCCAGGTTCTCGCTCTCCACGATCCACTTCTCGATCCAGCGCGTGAACTGCGGGCAAGATAGATGTGTATCTTACCAACGAATGTAACGACTTATCCCTGGAGAGGAACGGGTGTGATGTTCCTCCTCTCGAGATGCTAGGTCATACTTAGATTTCTATGTATAATAAGTATGTATTTACATAAGCAAAGTATATTTATTTATTTTCACCACACCAGCACGAAAAAGATCGTATGCTTGCGAGAATTCAGTGAGTAATAACGCTTATTACTCACTAGTGAGGCAAAGTGATTCAAATTTCGAAACACTAAATCCTTCCAATGAATAGGCGCAAAAAAAAAAACAAAACAGTCACCATGTAGGTTAGTAATAAACATTGACATCAATTTTATTTAAAAACTACAAACGATATGTTTTTATTATTTTAAATTATATAAATACATGCTTATTTAGTATTTTCATGGTTTTATATTCGTGATTAACCATTAAATTAATTAAAATCGGGTACTTAATATTAGACTCTATAAATAAGTGTTACCACAGATAATATAATACTAGTACAGATACCCAATCTCATACAAAAAATTGACGCCACCTTAAAAAAATTATTTCTGTGAGCTACTTTAATTCACTTTTTATGCCAATAGATGGCCGTACTTGTGAGTAGTCTCAACCGCGCTACCCTAACGCCATCTAGCTTTTGCAAAAGGTAACATAGGTACATGTCGTCCTTGTGTGCGTAAGAATGTGTCTGTGTGCGTGCCAAAGCTGTCAATGTTTTAGAATATTATTATCTGCATTTGTGCGTGTCCGTGTCAGTATGTTACATTACCATGACGTTTGACCTTCTACAGCGCTATAACACTGCTTCATTCAAAATATCAAACGATTTTTTAATGTTTTGCGATTTAAAAATGTAATGTAATAAAATAATGATTACTTTCTATTGCAATTGATTTTTATTTAGACTTATGTTAGTTGTTTAATTTTTAAGGTTATACAATACAATATCATTCACCCAAGAATAAATTCATTTTAATATGATAGAGCTTTTGTTAGCACGCTTGAATGATGCACGTAGCCGTGCTATGCGCTAAACTGGTTCTCAGTGTTCCTGTCAAACTTGGTAGGTATACCACTAACAAATTGGAGCCTACCTATGCCAAGGATGTTTCAATTCATAGGTTAGGTATAAATAGCCGGGGCTACTCCCGCGAAGCAGTACTGCATTGGGCTGGCGCTTAAGCGGTTACGGCGGAGCGCGGCGACGGCGCGGCGGCGCGGCGCGGCGGCGCGGCGCGGCGGAGCGCTGCGGTCTTCCAACCCCTAGCCATAACAGATCGCCGCGCTTAAAACATTCACAGTTCGCGCGCTGTAATAAGTTTCAATTTTGCGTGCAAGACTAGTATTATATTATCTGTGGTGCAAGTGGGTACCTCAGGCGAGGTGTAGGTATAATTTTTACATAAAATAAACTTGACTTTCGTTAGGGAGTGAATCTTCTGTTGTTCCCAAGGACGATATAATATCTATTAACGTTGTTACTTATTTTGCCTATAGGTACCTACTTCAAATAATAATTTTAAGTATTTCAACATTAATGTAAAGACAATTTAAACGTCTTAAGTCAATAAAAGAGTTGCTAAAGAAAGTAGGTAATCTTTATTTATTTCTGGTAAAGTTTGATCGAAAAATCTAAAATCTGTTTATAAAAACGTGCAATCATGTTTGCTTAGCATTGTTCCTACAACTGTCTTCGTTCGCAAAAACGTATTTTTGTAGCAATCTTATTATCGAAATTTTTAGCTAGACTAAGATTGCTTTGAAGGAAGAAGACAAGGGAGGTTTTAGTCATATCACTCAGTACAAAAAACATGTATGTAAATACCCACTAGTGTATCTAGGGGTGCGCTTTGTTTTTCATAAAAAAATTTCTTCATAAAATCGCAATTATTTTCCGAATTTGTTATTAATAACATTTTTCTCTATACTCATTGGCATTCATAATATTGTTTTTCATTCACATCTTTGTCCTATTATTTTCTTATATTATAGTTTTTCTTAATGATACCGATCATTCTTTTCAACTCCTAATTATTTTTATTCATACATTTGTTTGTTCTTTTTAATTAATTAATTTTTTCCTTTTGAGTGTTACGTTATTTACTCTATTTATATCCATAATGTCAATATAAATATATTAATTATTTATTTATTTAATTGTAAAAAGATCTGAAAAACATCTCACATAAAATATCCACAAGAGCACACAAACAATCCGAAAACTTCTACCGAAGTGAAGGAAACACGCGCGGCCCGTTTATTTGTAAATAAACATTGCAGAAAAACGTTTTGTTTCTGTTCGAAGTACATCACATGACAATTGATATCTATATTATTTTAGATTATAAAAAAATAAAATACATATATATGATTACTTACATTATTAGAAAAACATGTATTTAATATATAATTTAAAAAGTTCGATGATGATTTTATATCTAACTACTATTGGAAGGCAATCGTAGACTCAGAAACTAAACGCGTCATCGTAAGTGAATGTCCAATAATTTAGCATGCTGAGTGACAAAAGCGTCGAACTCCAATTTGTTTATAACTCAATATACACTCACACACTCATACAATGTTAAAATAAAATTGAAATAAGCGCCATCTATTAGCCACAAATAACCTAACCGCATGAATTTTTTACATTTTGTGCCGTATCCAAGACGGCGATTTAGGAGTTAAAGACATAGATTTCTTTTTTCTCTCAAATCACTTTGAAATAATTGAAGAATGCTTTTAACGTTTTATATATACGTGCTTTATTTTTTAAAAATCATATTTTGGTCAAAAGTTGAACAATAGCGTTTATAACAATTTATTATTTTTGCATTGCTATACATAACGCCATCTATGGAAATTTTTAAGAAGTAAAAATCTAATGTTCCTAATGATACCCCATGGTGTTACGGAACGAATTTCCGAACGCACGATTTAAAAAAAAAAGTCTGTGTCTGTGTCAGTCATCGCGGGCAACGATAAACTCTTTTCAGTTTATGTTTAATTGTTTACTGGAACTTTTTAACAAAAAAATAGTGAATCCAGTGATAAAGAACTTTGTGGAACTCCAAAAGAGTTGCGGTAACTTGCTTCTAACACAGAAGTTTGCTTTTTTACCAGAAAATTCACGTGAAAAGTATTTGAAAGCGTACTACATATTTAATTAGTGGCGACTTTCTAAAGGCCCTAAAACGCATTATGAATCGGTATTACTGACGTATTTCATGTAATTATTTCAGGTTAAGCAATCGAGTACGAGTTTATTTAAATCTTAATATTTTCTCACTGGAAGAGGTGAAAAGTTTTGTATTGTAACGCGTGAGAAAAATTTAATTTCCAGTTCGTGACCTCTTAAAATCTTTCGCTTGCGAAGTAGTCTTTATTAGAATCACTCGCTATGCTCGTGATTCAATTTAAGACTACTTCGCAAGCTCAAGATTTAAAATTGGCACTCACAACAGAAATATAAACTTTTTCTCACTTGTACCATAAATAACTATTATTTTGGGAAACAAACAGCTTTTAAAACAATCAATTAAATAACTTATATAAATAACAACGTAAGCCAATTGATAGTTTCCGCTTATGTGTATGGCTAAGTTCGAAACTTACTTATTAAAATAAATAACATGATTTAAAATATTCACATATGGTATAATAATAATTAATATATCGATAGGATATAATAAATAAGATTAATAGTAAATAAAAATAAATTATTATTATGGATCGAAAAATTGTTTCGTTATTACCTTGCGAAACTGAGTGTGATCGTTAAATATGTCTAAATCTTCCCTCCTAACATATTCGTTTGTTTTTTTAACAAACGAAGAACGAACTATACTATAATATGTATTATGGAAATACTACTATTATATTATTATTTTATTATTTATGTATAAGTAACAGTTATTCTAGTACTCATAGTACAAACTCTGCTTAGTTTGGGGCTAGACGACGTTGTGTGTATGTTGGGAAATATTTATTTGAAATATATTAACTTTTAAATTCTCAAAATCTATAAGGTTGACATTTGTTGTAAGAACAAGCGAATTAGGACTTAAGTGATTTGAAAGGTCTATACAAAACTTAGATTTCAATGAATTTGGAATTACTTATAACTTGAATATTACTTACATTAGTGGTATGTTTAATAATTTTGAGTAGATTGGGACTGGTCTTGTCCTTGTCTTTCTTGGTCCACACGGCGCCTACGAGTTCCGATGGTTTTACCTGCGAATACATTACTATAATTAGCAAAGTAAGTAAATAAGTTACGTAAGTTTAACCATACCTGAAAACGGTTGAAAAAATAAGGAGTCAGGCGAGACTTGAACACACAACAAATAATTGTGCCACCGAACTCCTTATTTCAATTGTTCAACTGTGTGACATGCTCAAATTACTACTATTAGTTTTGATTAACATTACTACATAGTCTACCATACCTGTCTATACAAATGGAACTCGAGGAGAGTGAGTTGTCGCGCCAGCTCCAGAGGATGCAACGAGAGAGGATGCCAGTTCCATCGCTCCGGCTCCGCCACGTGCCGCAGAACGGGCGGCGGCGCCTTGTCGAACACGTGCGATACCAGGGATATTGATGATATTGATTCTGTGTCGGATGATTGCCCGCTCTGTGGGTCAACAAAAATAAAGTGTGAAATCATAGTTTAGAACGACAGTTATTGTAGGAAAGATAGAGGGATCTATAATACGTTGTAGATGAATACCAGAAATAAGTGGTCCTAATGAGAACCCTGAGGTACTCCTAGAAGGACAATGTTAGATTATGATTACAATTCATTTATTATGACCTAATTACTTCTATTTTATTTATGTTACATAGTTACGCATAAAAAAAACATAGTGAGTATGTAATTAAACAAGTTATTGAATAAAAGAGCCCAGTCTATGGCATCAAAGGCTTGGTGAAAAATTTACTACTGATCAACCCTCTAATAAATACGATTCTATATCCATGTATGTGTTTTCGTTTACTTAACACTCTATTACTGGACTGTTTATAATGTTTGGGAGACATATAGATCATAACATAGGCTAGATAAATGTGTTAGCTACTTTTATAAACTTAAGACGGGGACGAAAACTATATATAGGTCGTATATCTTACCTTTCTCTGCAACGTTTTCAACACACTCTGAACCCACTTTCTCATAGGTTTGCCGTCGACAGATTCTAGAAAGTTCCTGAGTTTTTCTAGTAACGCCGGCTCTCGTTCAAAGTCGTAGAAATGTTGGTCCACCCAGTGCCGGAGGACGTTTATTACCCTAAGGAGAAATGTGGGTTTAGTTTTTCGATATTCGAAGAGAACGGGCTTGAAAGTCACTTGATGGTAAGTGTTAAACACAAATTTTCTACAAAATATTGTAAATGATTATAAAAGTTTTCAATATGCCAGTCAGTATGGAGATAGTTTAAGACTTAAGGTAGGACATAGGCTACTTTTTATGAACATACCACACTAGCGGAGCCGCATTTATATCAATAAAACTTACCTAAATTTGACCGGTTGTTGGAATTCTTTCCTATACCTCTTCCAGTCTTCTCTCGCTGTATTTTTACTTAATTTCTCTGCATCACTACTCGCTACGGTTTCTATGTTTTCTGCTAAACAACAAAAGGTAGCGATCAGCACTTTAAGTAACATATTTATTTACATACAAAATGAGTAATTTTTCAAGCAATAAAATAAAAAGGTCATAAAAAATCCACAAAACTATAAAAAAATATTATGCTATTTTAATTGCATTGTCGATTTACAAAAAACAACACTTATTTATACTCTGTCCAACGAAAAAAAAGTTATTTAACCATTTTAAATTGAGCGCTGATTGGTTGTTTTGTAATTCTGTTGCCATCCGAACGCTAGTGTTGCCGCCATTATAATAATTAATTGAAACCCTGTATTTAAAATACATTCCCATAACTGCAAAATGTGCAAAACATTAAAATAATAATAATTAAAAGTTATATATATGTTAGTCTAAGGTATTTATGTATATGGGCCTGAGCAACCGCCACTGTTTTCTTACATATTGAAAGAATGTAGAAAGTGTAAGAAAATAAAAATAATTTTCTTTCTCTTTCTTCTCTTTCTTTCTTCTCACCATGTTTCCCTTCACTATTATAATACGTTTTTTTTACTATTTCTAGTGTATTTGGAGTGATTGATTCGATGGACAGAGCATACTATAACTAATACATAATTACCTAGATCGAAATCCAGCAACGACGAGTTAGGACTAATGTCCTTCTTCATAATCTTGATCCGTACGTCTAGCGTGCGCAATACATCACAAATATTATGTATCTCTTACACTATATGAAATGTATATAAAACTAGGTACCATTGCTTAAAGGTCTAGTATAGTGTGTACCAGCTATTGCCTGCGGTTTCGCGAGAAGTGATGATCAACCCCCACTCCCCCCCATCGTCTACCTCCGTCGGATATTATCTCCCGCCAGAATTTCGGGCTCCATGAAATATTTTAAAAAAATCTTACTTATACGAATTCAATGCCTATGTTTATCTCGTGGCCGCGTTCAGTTGCTACCACTAGAGGCCAGAATTAACATTCAGGGCAAAATTAACAGGCACCACTTGAGTTTTGAGACTGAACTAGAGGCCGGGTATAGTAGCTGAGTTTAGTGGTCCTTTCTTATGACCAGAGATCGGATAATCGGATGCATATTTACCTAAAGTTGACCGGCGGCTTAGTATGGAAAGCACTTCTTTATCGTAAAGATTTCGGGATTTCGGAATTGATGCGTTTAATGTTCGGAATATAGAATTAAATGTATTTTCATTACGTTTGTAGTGTTTTCTATTACAATATATTATTTGTATGTACATTACTTGTATGGAAAAAAACCCAATGTTTCGGGATGAATACCGTTAGCGTTTTGGTTATAGATATAATTGAATGCACACTCAAATAAAGGTTTTTAAATGAGGAACCGTAATTATTTGCGTTGAGAACAATATTTGAATAACATTGTAAAGCTTGTTGTGCACTTAGCTGCACATTTACTAACGTTAAGATTTTAACTATTATGGAATATATCGAAAAATAAATGGAGATCAATTTCAGTTTTGAATTTACAATTCTCGTGTTTAAGTGCAGATGCTTGCGAATATCCATTATGAATATGATGTTCGAAGCTTAGTAGCTAGTTATTTTATAAAAAAAAAATTATATATTTTATAAATTAATATTATAATTTGATAGGTAGGTAACCAACTAACTGTTTTATATCCGATTAGTTCAAAATCCCTGATTTTTTTCGAATCCCGACATTGAAAAAGACAATTCCGAAAAAAGAAGCCGTCTCCATATTTTCTTAGCCAAAAAATAAGTTTAGGTAAATATGCATCCGATTATCCGATTTCTGCTTATGACTTACTAGTGGCCGCCTCTAGTAGGCAGGTGTAGAAGGCCTCCCTAGAGGCCGGCTTTTGTGGTCAGATTTAGTGTCCCTTGCAGGTGGTTAAAAATAGTGGCCGCCTTTAGTTACTACATGTTGTGGCCCTGTCTAGTGGCCACTTGACGAAATTTCACGTAATGTCTAGGTATAACTCACCAGTCTTGGGCGTATCATACACTTCACTGGGCTCGGGAATATTGAATCTCTCAATCAAAAGATCCAGTAGCTCAGCGGGGGAACAGAACGATCTGTACGTCGTTAGGAACGTTCGCACCAGGTTCAAATCCGCGTAGATGTGGTGCGTCAGGCGTTCTACTAGCTTTAGGAGAGTTGCACCCTGAGGATAGAAAAATAATCATTAGTTGATATAACATTTTGAAAGATGGTAGAGGTTTTGTAAAGGCATTTTCGTCTTTTTTATACTAAGGACAAGGGGTCTAGAACCAAAAAGTTAATATTAATTGAGTCTAAACACAGGAATCCCTATATCGCATAAAAGTAACTTGAAATAACCATTTTTTTATACCATACCTTAAGCTATTTTTATACCATATTATAGAAATAAAAAATTAGAAAAAGCAGCCAGCATGTATATTTTATATAAGAAAAGTATTTCTATAAATTTTTGTAACGACATAATGAAAAAAAAATGTAGGTATGACTAATTAATAAAAAAAAGTATGACAAACGAGTGTTATGCCGTCCGAAGATATAAATAAAAAAGTATGAACAACGATAATTATAATATTATTAAAACCGACGTGAGATTTGAAACTAGTCGGCATATCCCGGCTAAAGTAACGTGAGTAACGCGTATTCTCAATAATAACGATAATTATGATCCATCAATATTTAGGGCCTTTTTTAAGAAACATTTAAAGACAGCATTAAAAGAAAATGCACTCTTGTACCGTGAGAAGTTGCTTTAGACACCAAGGTCAGGCCCTTAGTGGAAGCTTCGTTATCAGAATGGTCGTGTCGGTGCTGAGATCTATAGTCACTCGCGGAGCTATAACTGCGCTTCTCTTAGGACGGCTTGCCACCCTAGACCTTTCAATTTAACTATAACGTAGTTATCAACATAGTAACGTCGAAACACATAAGAAAATGTCAAACATAAGACGAGGACGAGTCGGAGACGCGGCGCGTCCGTTCAAGAAATGTTCATACAAAATGTATAGAACACGAAACAAACAGCAAAGACAGGGTGCGGACCAGACGCGGGTACTACGCTTCGATACCTTATTCGAAAACATACAGAAGAGACGAGTCGCAGACAAATCGCACCCGTGCAGTAATGCGCGTCCTGTCCACTGTACATCCTTTAGCCCTCCCCCAACGGCCCCTAGCACTGGTACCTTGATGAGCGGCTGCGAGGCGTGGTGGCGGCCGGCGTTGTGGTCCTCCAGCACGATGTTGTCGGGGGAGTCGGGCACTGCGAAGCGGTACAGAGACACCGGGGGCAGCTTCAGAGGGTGACCTTTCTCTAAGTCTAGCAGGATACTGAAACAACACAATACAAAAAAAAAGTCATTATTGTAATATTTCAAAGAAAATTATAGCTTTGCTATTTCTTTTAGTATTTTATACAATACTAGCTGACCCGGCGAACTTCGTACCGCCTTAGCGTAAATTTGAGGCACTACTTTATTTTGTATAGCTGACCTATCGTATGTATGCGTACCTATTCAATTTGTACTGGAATCTATAATATCCTCCATATAAAAATGAATACCTATTTCCCTGGTCTCGTCATACCTGAGAAGGACTTTAGTAATTTTATGAAATAAAAAACAAAATATATATTTTCATAATAGTGTTTCCGTAGGGTTCAATAATTTCACTTATATTTTTACAGAAAATTTATTAATATATATTTAATTCATTTTGTTTTTTTACTTTTTTTTTTCCCTAAGAACCTTGTACAGAGTATTAGAAAGCTACAAAAAAAAATCAGCCAAATCGGTCAAGCCGTTTTCATGCTATGTCGTGACAACGGAAAACGGGTTTCATTTTTATATAAGTATATAATTAAGGTTGAAAAATTAACAATCCAGCAGGATTTGAACCTGCAACCCCCGGGTAAACGCCCCAGGTGCTGTGTCAATTAAGCCATGGATTCGCCATTTCGCCAAAACGAACGAAACCTTTCGAGTTAGTGTAGTGATAAGTGACAAAGAAATTAGTGCGATAAGTGTAAAGTGTAAAGACACATCAACAAAGTGCCTTCCCCTTAACAAAAACTAAGTAATAAATATAATAAATAAATATCTCACAACTAAGTAGAGCTTGTATTTTGGGTACTAGAATAACTGATATCAATACATATACAGGGTGTCCCAGTTAAGGACGTCAAGCCGAAATGGGGTGATACAGTAGGTAATGACAGTTACCAGAAAAATATTTAAAAAAATCATAGTTATGTTTTTAAAAAAATATGAGCATTTTTAAAAAAAGTGAAAAAATTACACCCTGTGGCGGAGTTTTCGTTCCTGCTACTTTAAATTTTAATTTTTTACAATTATTTTTTTTGTTATGTAATCCTGAATACTACTCCTTTAAACTGTAGTAAAAAGAAAACAGACTAAATTGCAGCATCTTGGTAGTAAATGTAGTTTTTAGTACGACTAAGATTTAAAATTAATTCTTCGTCTAGATTTAAATGACTGTCCTGAAAAAAAAATATACTGGGTAAGTTTGGCAAGTAACTCAAAAAGTTGGCGCATTTAATAAGGATTCCGAAAAGATATTACACAAGCCAGTTTATTTCTTTAATTGCGAAGAATAATTTTCCTTTTCATTAAAATCATCATAGAAGCAAAGGCCTTCGTCCTGGGCACCGCAGGCGACCGTACCAACAATATGTTTTTTTTTGTATAATCTAATTAAGTGGTTTTGTCTGTGCAATGACTATTGAATAAAGATGTTTATAATTATTATTAAAACATAATTTTGAGTTAACCAACCTACAATCGTTGTGATTTCTTTTGAATTGTTAACGTATCCGTCCGTAATTTAAACTGGGAGTTAGATAGTTTAATGTATCCTTTGAGCGTGAGAGAGTTAGATAGAAATTATTAAAAATAATTAAAATATTATAATCATTTAATTGAATATAAGATTATAAGAGATGTTCAAATTGTTTACCTTCAGCCGCAATACAAGTTCGACGTCTTCTTAAAAAAAACCGTGTTATAAGGTGGGCAAATTACCCGTTTTCAACTAATTCAACTGCTTCTGTTAGTCTTCTTCATAGTTCAGCTACATTTTCGATTGATTATGAATATACTTTTTGAGCATAGTTTGAAAAAAAGCCACTCGTGGTTGATATTCCGCATTGTCTATGTAGTGAAGAATCCCTACGCACGATATCATAACAATATGATAGATAACACGGGCCAGATACGTTAACAATTCAAAAGAAATCACAACGATTGTAAATTGGTTAACTCAAAATTATGTTTTAATAATAATAATAAACATCTTTATTTAATTGTCATTGCACAGACAAAACCACTTAATTAGATTATACAAAAAAAAACATATTGTTGGTACGGTCGCCTGCGGTGCCCAGGACGAAGGCCTTTGCTTCTATGATGATTTTAATGAAAAGGAAAATTATTCTTCGCAATTAAAGAAATAAACTGGCTTGTGTAATACCTTTTCGAAATCCTTATTAAATGCGCCAACTTTTTGAGTTACTTGCCAAACTTACCCAGTATATTTTTTTTTCAGGACAGTCATTTAAATCTAGACGAAGAATTAATTTTAAATCTTAGTCGTACTAAAAACTACATTTACTACCAAGATGCTGCAATTTAGTCTGTTTTCTTTTTACTACAGTTTAAAGGAGTAGTATTCAGGATTACATAACAAAAAAAATAATTGTAAAAAATTAAAATTTGAAGTAGCAGGAACGAAAACTCCGCCAAAGGGTGTAATTTTTTCACTTTTTCAAAAATGCTCATATTTTTTTAAAAACATAACTAGGAATTTTTTTAATATTTTTCTGGTAACTGTCATTATCTACTGTATCACCCCATTTCGGCTTGACGTCCTTAACTGGGACACCCTGTATATATACTTTTCTTTGGTAAATACATACTTATTATACATAGAAACACCCAGTCTAAGACAAACCTCCATGTTCATGCACACAAAGATTTGTCTTAAGCGGGAATCGAACCCGCGACCTCGGCGTCGTAGGCAGGTATTCTACCCACTCCGCCATCCGGTCGTCAAAGTGTTAATGGACGCATTCTTAGATTATATTATTATAACGTAGCAATTTAGGTTAACATAATATTACTTATTAGTATTGATAGGCTAAATTGTAATGTAAATAAGACATCATAAATGTAATAGTTAATTTCCTTATAATAAAAAATAAAAAAATCGCCATGCTAGTAACCAAGTAATGTTTGTCTAACAGTTACCTAATAAGTTAGCACTAAAATGGGTAAGGAGTTAAGACGTGTTGTTATGTACTGGACGACTGGATGGCGCAGTGGGTAGTGCACCTGCCTGCGACGCTGAGGTCGCGGGTTCGATTCCCGCTCAAGACAAATCTATGTGTGCATAAACATGGCAGGTTTGTCTTGGTCTGGGTGTTTCTATGTATAATAAGTATGTATTTACAAAAAAAAAGTATTTATGTATTAGTTTCAGTTATTCTAGTACCCATAGTTCAAGACTTGATGGCGTTGTGTGTACGTTGTGATTTTTTTTTTACCTGTCCAGCACTCGATCCAGCATAGGTTTAGTATTCAGCATGACGAGGTCACACATCCAGTTCCGTTTCTCAGCGTGAGATGCACAGGATAATACCACGGGAGCTCCCACCCGCGGGCAAAGCTCTAGCATGTGACGGCCCTCTGAAATAACAAACAAAAATACGTGAAGTAAAATTAACAAATAAAATTAAAGTGTTATCCACAAATATTTGTTCTGACTCTGGGTGTGCTTTGTGAGCGTGAAATATTCTTATAGAAACGGCCGTGGTGCAATGGATAATTCATTGGATTTACGACGGACAGGTCGTGGATTTGAATCCTGGCCATTACACCACGGACGTGAACTTCCTCCTAACACAAGTAAATTAAGCTTAGCTGGAGAGGGTGAACAAGAATACTAGTAATTTGTATCTGCAAATTACTAGAAAGCTTTAAATAAAAAGAACTTATGAGAATATTTATATTTATATATATATTTATTTATTTATATAATAACTTATTTTAATATTAAACCTATTATTTATAGAGCGCTTAATCCTTCTTAATTTATGACTAACACTACCATTCTGGCAATATTTTACACTAATGTCCATCCAAAGGTTGCCTGGAAGAAATCGCGTTAAGCGATAAGGCCGCCCTTTGTGCATTTATTGTTATTGAAACGTTCGTACAAAATGTATATCCTATGTTGTATGCACAAATAAAGTTTTACCTTGTAATATTTTAGAGCAAATTATAGCTTTGCTATGCCTTGTTGTATTTTATATAATATTAGAGTTAAAAAATTTATAATCCAGCAGGATTCGAACCTGCACCCCCTGGGTATACGCCCCAAATGATAAAATTATGGAATGATATTATTTTTTGATTTTATTTTTTTTGACTTGTGTGCAATTTTTTTAGACTAAGACTTTATTCTACATTTCAATTTTTATTTTTTCAATTAATTTTATATTTTTTTAATTTTAATATTTGCTCAATGTAAAATCAATTATTTAATTACTCGATAATCTTATATAATGAATTATCACTATCTTATATCTACCTATTTTGTATGTCGTGATGACAAAGCATAGCACTCTAAAAATTGTTAAGACCATTATTGTATCTACCTATGTTTTACAAATAAAATATTCTGATTCTGATTCAAGTGCTTTGCCATTTCAGCCCTAGATTTGTATGTTTTAGACTCGAAATTTCTGAACTCTTTTTGTGCCAGCATCAAAGGTATTGCCTGCTGGATTTAATATTATATAAAGTTTTATCTATCTATTTTTATGGTTAAAATAGATTTCCTTATTTCATGTAACGTTTAGAATACAAAACGGAGGTACACATACCTTCAGTATCGGATCTATCCACGAGTTCAATTTTCCTGACATGAAGTTTCTCCTTAAGCTTGAGTTGTTGTGACGACGAGCTGCTGCTGCTGCTGGAACTGTTCACTCCCACCTGTAACGACTAAAATATAACGTTTCATTACTATTATATAGACTTCTTCTTTGCGTATCAATGGAAAACATATGGAAATGCATAATATTTTTATTTTATTTGACCAAAAATTTGTCACAAGAACGGCATTATTGGAGGCGCTCCTCAGGTCGTCTATGGTACAGGTGGTGGGACATAAAGGGTATGTAAGAAGGTGAACCATCGTTTGGGGACTGGCACCGCATTCACAATCGGCGAAGTCTGCATAACCCCACTTCACTAATGTTGCCAATAATCAAGTTCAACGTACTGTTATATGGGATCCCCAAAAGGTGTTTTTAAAAAAACACTTTATTAACAAAACACTATTTTATTTAACTGAACTTAGAAATTAATAATTGAATTACAGATAATAGGTACACAATGATTTAGGAAATTAGATTTAAAAAAGGTACCAATCCGTACCGAGATTGAGACGAGACTGAAGTACCATGCCATCTATCGTATTTATATGATGTATGAAAGGATGACACAGCATACTTCGTGATGCTGATCAGCCCGTCTCCTAACATAGGCAGGGTATAATAGTACGAAAGAATCCTATACCTACCTATACATGTATGAGTAGCTACGTAAATCATTCAAAACATTGTTATTTAACTAGTCGCCAATAAACCACCTTAAAGTAAACACCTCGTTTCTGTTGCAAGACTTCCTACAAGCAAAAGTGAACCTTAACACGCACAACTGAGTTTTCCTAGCAGCGGCCAACAGAGCTTGTTTATGGCCTACCATTATGGCCAGGGTAAATCGCTGCCAGAAGGTAGTTTTTCTTTCTGAGATATCAGAGGCTCAACGGGACAGACTTCTTTCAATAGCCGTAATCTGGCTAGACATAACGCCTATATTAAATTACTTAGAAAGGTGTGTGTGTGTGAGGTGGTAAGCCATAGGGGGTAAGCCTATCGCATTCACAGGGCACAAATCCAACTCCGTGCCTGAAGGAAATAGTTACTACTACTTAATACAACGAAAGCCCAGCTACTACTTAATACAACGAAAAGCGAGTTTATAATATCTTTGTAGTTGAGTAAGTAACACTCACCGAGGGCATAATGCATAGCGATATAGGTTTGCACAGCAGCAGGAGTCCATCGAAGAGAAACGCCCGTCGCTCCGCTATTCGCTTGCCGGGACCCATTTTTGATAACGTGTCTTCTGCAATTATTAAAACAATACAGATATTAGTGTTAAACCAGCGTGGAAATAGTTTATTGTGCAATAAGAGAGCAAAATTTTATGATCGTATTTTTTCGAGTGCTCAATTTTGAGTCCTGAATAAGCGAATGATTCAAAAAATTCAAAATAGTTTATTTGTACAACATATGTAATATGTATGACATGGTGGTATTTTAGGAAAGTAATCATTGTTTTACTATGTTTTGACTCCGTACACATACATTTTTTTACAAATACAAACGTTTTTGTTCAAGTAGATAATAACTAAATAACTTAGGTAAAAGTATTAAATTATTGAAAATGAAAATTATTAAAATGTTAATAAATAAATTAAATAAATGTCATAATAATTAACAATCATAACCAATTGAAGAATCAAAAGCACGAGATTCAAATAAATTTAACCCTCTTGTCGCAAATACAACTTCTCACTTAAGTAGCTCGAAAACGCCAAAGCAGTGAGCAAATTCGATTTTGTTTCGAGCGTGAGGAAAACTCGAAAGATTATCAAGCTCACTGAAATGATTTGAAGCAAAATCGAGCTTAGGCAATACTCGATTTTGCTTCGAACACACAACAAATAACGTCTCTTTGAGGTGCTGAGATTAAAAAGTATTAAAACATATTTTATATCAAAATATTAATACAGTACCCGGCGATAAATATTGCACATCGATTTGAAAGAGAAATCGGCCAATTTCGGCTTCGTAGAGCGTTATCTCTGTCGCACGAAATTCAAACAGTCCAGTACCTATTACGAGCTGTTAAAACAATTATGATTTGCTACTTTTAATAATTATTTTTATTCTTTGTATAAAATACACCAATACTTAGCTATTTCAAACAACTTTTTTATTTTGAAATAGCGACATCAAGTGGCGATCAAGATAATACATGACTCATAAACAAATAAGGTTACCTCTAATAAATTCATTGCAGCATTGTCCAATATCTCTGTTGTCCCAGTTGTCCACTATCCTGGCTAATTCGTTGCATTTCTCTATGGCTAGTTGTCTCCGCGCCCTTGACGCCATTCGTAACGTGGCATCCCTGAAACAGAGGTACATTTATTATAAAACCGTTTGGTAGTATGAGGATTGGTCCGGCGAATCGAAATTAAATATTTAGAATTTTATTGGTGGTAGAGCTCTTGTGAATGAGCTCGAGGGCGGCAGCACCACCGTCTCACCTTTAACCTGCCGCCACGTAGTAGTGCTTCCATTACTGTGTTCCGGTTTGGTGGTGTAATCAGGCCCTGAAATTACTGGCACATGAAGCATAATACCGTGCAGCGACGCATCTACAATCTGCTTTTGTAGATTATTGATGTCCATGGGCTGTACTCCACTTACCATCAGGTGTACTACACGTTTGTTCGCTGTGGGTGTAGTATTAAAAAAAAAACAATGCTTTCACATCAGCAATGCGGTAGATGCGCGTTGCAACTTGTGATATAATATAGGCACTAAGGCCCTGCTCACATTAGATAGGAATTGTATTCGTGCAAAAACGTACGTCTGCGGTCGTTGGAATAGTGCTCACAATGGATAAATAAATGAATCGTTTATTAGATATAATAAATACAAGAATAAAAATACTATTAACAAAACTACATTAAAAATTTCAATTAAATAAATAAAATCAATAAATTTGTTTATATTTTTAAAAATATTAATCAACAGGTAACCACAACATATTAAATATAACAAAATAGATTTTATAGAAGAAACAGTCTTAAGGTATATAATTTATTATTATTTCTTGTATAACAATATTCTACATAATATTACTAAATTGTGTACATTTATTCATTCATTTACTTACATTTTTGGTCCATTTCCTAACGCTTTTATTAATAACTTTTTGATCGGATGTAGATTGCATTCCACCTGAAAAATAATAAAATATACAATTAGGATTTGGATAAAATCTAAATCTAATAAAATTTTGCATACATTATGAAAAATAGTTATCAGCAAAGTTAGTATTCTCACTACGCTATAGTAGAATCTTTCTTTTATTCTTATCTCGATTCTACTATAAGATTTTTCACTTATTTAGGACTGAAAAGCAAAAAATGTAAATAATTTTGATCTCGTGTCGCACATACAATTTTGAGAAAGAGGAAAACTCTAAGCAAAATAGAGTTTTCACATAACATAACGTCACGCCTATATTACCCAGAAGGGTGTGGCAGAGGTGTACAACACCCACACTTCACCTGTTAAGTTTAGGTCCCATGGGATAGGGGGTAAGCCTATTGTCATCAACCGAGTACAATTACAACTCCCTGCTGCTATGTGAATTTCCTGAGTTCACAAATAACACCCAAAACATTACAGGTGAAATGTGGGTGTTGTACTCTGTTCCACTGGTAATATAGGTGCAATGTTATGTTTCACGAGACTAAACCTCAGTTATCAGTGATTTTGTACCATACACAGTATTAAACAGAAGACATTACCTGTTTGAAGCTCTCCCTGTCCTCATTGGCCGGAGCTATCTGCAGCAGCGCCAGCACGTAGTTGTGGTAGAGGAACACGTGCGCCACGGGGGCCATCAGCAGCTTGGGCAGGTAGTACTTCACGGCCAGGCGGAACCCGTGACCTGCGGTGTCCAGCCGCTCCGATAACTGTGGATCAAATAAACATTTCTTACAAATACGAATAGAATGACTAACTAACGAATACGAATAAGGAACATAATAATATTATATATTTTAAGGGATCACTTTTTTGGCATAATTTAATTGCCAAATTAATATAGGCGAAGTTAAATTATGCCAAAACAGATATGAAGAGAAAGGGTAAAAAAAATGCAAAAGAAAAAGAACAAGCCTTCAGTTTGCACTTCAGAGGGGCAGCACATTGCCTGATGAATCAACAAGTTCTGAATAAACTATTCAAGTAATCAACAAAAATGAAGTGTCTGTTTTTAATGTCAAAATAACAATGATTTTTTTAATTTAAATTTTGCAATTAGTATTCTTGTTAACCTTACCAGCTATACTTAATTGCTTGTTGTAGGAGGAAGTTCACATCCGTGGTGTAAAGACCCGGCTTCGAACCCACGACCTCTCGATCATAAGACCGATGCCTTTTATTATTATAAATGCTCAAATGCTCTTACAATAGGATCATCCACAATGCTCTGCAGCGCTTCCCTGGACTCCTTCCTCGTCACGATGTTGGCGTAGCGCACGTACGCGCGGAACTCCTCCACTTCCGCCAACTCTGCAATGCAAACATCATGTTATTGGAACCTTCTATTCTGGTATCTAGTACAATATATTTCTTTATTTTTTTTTCTTAAAAAAACGACGCCCGCACTAGGATTTCCTCCTGCGTCGCGGGGGTGTTCACAAACATACATTTCACACACACAAATCACACCCAGAGTCAGAACAAATGTTTGCAGATCACACAAAGATTTGTTTTGATCCCGGGATTGAACCCACAACACCAGCGCAGTTGAAAGATAAATCATAAGTTGGCACTTTTAATCTTATTACAGAGATAACAAGGTTCAAAACTGCTGTTCATGATGAGAAGGGTTAGGCCATAGTCAGCCACACTGGCTAAGTGCGGATTGGTGGACTTCACACGACCTTAAGTACTTTTTCGGTACTCTCAGGAATAGAATAAAATAGAATAGAATAATCTTTATTGTACACCAATATTAACAAAGAAATTTATGCTGTAAATAAATGCACTTAAAAATTATGTTGCACAATGGGCGGCCTTATCGCTATAAGCAATTTCTTACAGGCCACCTTAGGATGGACAAGTAAGTAATGAGCAAAGTAATGAGCAAAGTTATGGGCAGTCGTTGGTGCGTTAATTAAAGAAAAAAGAAAAGAAAAATACAGTAAGAAGAAACGTCATGATAATGACAATGGAGATTTTAAATATAAATAATACAGAAATTACAGGAATGTAGGTTTCCTCACGTCAAAAACGTGTAAACGTGTTAAGTGTATAGGTCGCGTCACGTAAAAAGAACGCTGGCTGTCAAGCTGCGCATTAGGCGATTTTTCGATATTCGTTCTCAAAATACCATCGCGCACAAAAGTTTTTATTTACGAAATGGTTTTACACAGAAAAGTGAGACAAATGATTTATGACGTATATTGTTTTATGAAGAGAGAGGCTGATAATAATGCAGTTGATAATTTAAAACAATGTATGAAACGGACCGCAGTGGCAACAAAATGTTCTGAGCCTACAGTGAGACAAATTGTAAAAGGTTCAAAAGATTCAGAATTCCTTACTGTCTTCGGAACTCCCGGCAAAAATAAAAGAATCAAACAAAAACCAATAACAGATATTGACAACTTTGACCAGGGTGTTATAAAAAGAATCATCCACAATTTCCACGTCACTGAAAAAGAATTGCCTACCATAGGCAAGTTGCGAAGACCGCGTCCTTATCTGGTTTTCACGTCACCAACGACGACTTAATGGAAGGAGTATCAATATTACTTTAATTTTTTGTAATTAGATTAAACATTTTAAACTAAATTAAACATCATTTAAATTCTATTTAATGATATTTTACCTAATAAATTTTGCAATGTACTTCCCGAAAACCAATATACGAAGCCTCGAGCGACAGCTAGTTCAAAAATAAAACAATAGGTAACAACACTCGCGTACGAAAGTACTAGCACTTTCGTGCGCGAGTGTACCAATGCGCAAACACCCCCCCCACCACTTTCTGCCAGCGTTATTTTTACGTGACGCGACCTATACCCAACAGTGTCTGGAACAGCCTGGTAAATAGCACTCTCTTGTGTTTATGACAAATAAACGATTTATATATCTGTTTCTACTGCTACATCAAAGCCACTAAGCTGCCCACTTGAGTAGGCTCACTCTGGGCCTCAGGCATAGCAGGAGAAATGTGGGTACTCACCTTCAAAGCAGCTGCCGATGTACGGCGTGGGGGAATCCTGTGACATTTCGATGGCGTCCTCCAGGTTGCCCAGCAGCGTCACCGTCAATTCGTAGATATCCACTATGTTACCAAATATTAGGGATATCGCCTGAAACAATAATATAATCGATTATGCCCGGTTATTCAAATCATTGCAGTTAGTATAATATGTAGTTGGTATTAAATTTAAAACGCAATAACGTTTTACAACTCACTCAACTATTTCTTTACTAAAACATGTCACAATATGAAAAAGTGTATGTTTACCGGTCTAATTTCGATAATTCTTTTTGCAATTGGTTTGACTCTTAAGGAAGGTTTAAAACTATATATCATCACGCTACAACCTACAGGAGCTAAGCAGTAATTAAACAACTCACCCGACTATCTCTATCGAGTATCTTTTCAAGCTCGTCTTTAAACACTCTGATGATCAGATTCAGGTCCCTCAAGAAATGCTTCTCGTCAGTGAGCAGGTCCCGGACGAGCTCCGCATAAGATAGTGATCCTCGCCGCCCCCGCCGCTCCGTGTTGGACGTGTCGGAGGCCAGCACTTCCGATTCTTGGTAGAACATGTCCATTAGCACCTGAAAAAAAATATATGTAAAAAAAATGTCCAATACTTCTTATTAGCTATGCTTAGCCAATTATACTATGAAACAGTTAAAAAATTATGACGTAGCAGTTGAGAAATTTAGGGTCTTGGCAAGGGCCGTAGCTGGTTGGCTAAAGCGACTGCACAGTGTGCAGAAGGTCACAGGTTCAAATCCTTCCTGTCTCATAATTTTTTCAACTGTTTCTTAGTATAATGTCAAATGTTCAGGGTACCACACTAAATACTATATATTTTTTATATATGTATAATATATAATCAAAGATCTTGACGTGTTTGAAGCCGTAAATGAAATATCACGGGTCGGTACGCCAGCGGACACAACGGTGTTCCTCGATTGGAGAAACTGTCATATGCAGCCAACTTCAAACCGCCAAGGTCTATGATTTTATAATAGCGGCGCCGCTCACACCAGCCAATGAGTAAGTCCGGTGTCCACCAAAGCGGATAGAAAAGGAGATGTGTATGAATATCATAAATTTATATCATTATATTTTAATATAATGTGTATGATATAAGAAAACAATATTGGAAACTTCTTATTATTATTTATTAGCATTTAGACCACAGAGTAACGAACAGAGGCTAACCTTTTAAAGAACGTCTAAAATATTTACCTATTTTGCTAGGGTTGGCACTTGGCAGTGTTGGCACAACAGGACAAACCATGTGACTAGTACAATTACTACACTGGTGGCATAGTGGTGTTTTAAACGACGCGGCGGTTTTTTTTATTGTATTACCTGTACCTAATCATAATAAATCAATCGCTAATAATAAGGGTAGATAGGTATTTTTTACATATTTCAACAAGTCAAAAAGTAATAAAAGTCTTTAAGTATAATCCTCTCAAATTGGTACCTAATGTGATATGTAGAACCTTTTACAATTTAATTTTAACGTACCTACCTACCTATTAACGTATTAGGTCAGAAGAGCGCATGACATTGCGCTTAAGAACTTGAGAACTGTCATTCTCATACATCTATACAAAATTATAGGTATAAAAAGATAAGACCCCAGAAATAATATAGGCTACATCGACGTACCACGCGGTTGGAGCCGCGCGTAGAAGCTAGTGACTCATAAGTAGGAATATATTATTAGCTGTGAATTGTGTCAAGGTTCCATCGCATTACAAACACGGCACAGATTTAAATTTGCTTTGATATTGATGTAGGTACACTAGGTACCTACCTATGTAATTATGTATGAAGTATCTATCTACCACACTAAAATAAATTGAATAGGTATATAATAAAAATAACTACTCTTTTACTATCAATTTACTACTCACCTAGTAGATTCCTTGGGATAGAAAAAAAAAGATATGTTCTTATTTCGACGATTATTGTTCTTACACACAGTACAGTACATTTTGTATTATTAAATTATAACGCGCGTCGTGCCCTTTAGGACGAGATTTGCGAGTGAGCATACTCTCTGCTGCAGACTGCACAGGGTACATTTATGTGAGCTGCGGTAGTGTCCGCGAGCCGCGCCGAGAGCGTGCGAGAGCCCTTCGCTAAGGCACTTACGAGCCGGTAGAAACCGGTTTCGCCTCGTACGTGATAGGGCCGCAAGTGCTCACGCACACAGACGTCTTATGCTTGTGTGAGTGGACTTATCTGAGCGCGGTTGTATGCAGCTTAGTCTCTGTTCGTTACTCTGTGTTTAGACTGCCCGGTGTGCAGAAGATCGCAGGTTCAAATCCTGCTGGTCCCATATCTTTTTCAAATGTTTTTAAGTACAATGTTGTAAGCACAAATTGGCATTTGAAAAGAGTCGGCCTTGAGTTTCTTGCCAGTTCTTCTCAAGAAGACCCTGTCCATGGAACTGACACTTAAATTCACTTTCACATTCAAGATATTGTGATAAATGATGAAAATTTATTTTTGTATGACGATTATAAGTGCTTTGTGAAGTCTAAGGAAAAATATATTTTCATTTCATTTCATATCCAATTAGATATCTTTACCTAGACTAAGCAGAGAGGTATGGAAATAACAAAATCCGATTGGGCATTCAGACACATCTCTTCTCCTTTTCGTTTTGGTGTTTGTCTTTGGTGAAGGACTTTTATCACTTATCATATCACATTTGTTCAACAGTGAGTTTTATTGTAAGAAAAATGAAAAATTCATCAATTGTGTCTTATAGCCAGATAGATAGAGAGGTTGGAGTATTTCGGTCTCGTATAGGTTATAGAGTAGAAAGAAGAAGAAGGGGGTAGCCAAAGAAGGTAACAGTAGAAGGGTGCAATGGGATAAAACATTCAAAACAAGCTTTCGGTTTAATCAGTTTTTAATACAACTATTCACATGACAGGATATTCAAAGTCAATTGGGAATTGAACCCAGACCTCGTAGATACTTACACTGAGCAGTTGCGCTTGTGCCCACTGCGCCAAAGAGGCATTTAAAAATAAAAGTACAATTTTAATGAACGCAAAATACACTTTTTTCATATTTTTATGAAGTCTAATTAAATTAACAAAAAAGATAATAAAAAACGAAAAAAACAATCAATACTTTTATTATAAACGTTAGTTTCCTTGTAGGGGCGTGTCAGTGGGCCCGCCAAAGGCGCCTAATTTTAACATTTTAAGCGCCAGAGCCGCTTTCAACTGCGGAGGCCGCCGAAGAAGCCTTTCTTCATCATTATAAGTGCCAAGAGACGCCAAAGACGCCTTCATTCTCATATTTTAAATATCAAGCAGGGTTCGAAATTATCAAGTTAATTATTTTAAAAACTGGATTTTAGGAATAGCTGTCGTGTAAATAACTATATCAGCTTTAAAAAAAATTGTTACTTTGACATTAAAAACATATACTTCAATTTTATTTATTTTAATTGATTAGTATAATAATTAATAGGGGGATTTCCCTGAAAAATCAGCCACCAGACGTCGCGTCGCTCAGATGACGAGCTGAAATGGGCTGCTCCGATTGGTTGAAAGCTGCTAATGTCAAAATAACCCACCAGATGTCACTTAGATGATGAACTCAAAATGTATGGAAATGAGCATGTATGTTGATGGAACAATTTGACAGTAAACATCGCCATTAGTTTTAATTTATATTTTGATGTTTTTTTTTATGTGTTCAAGCGCTTATGGTAATAAATGATTTGATTGTTTTACAAAATATTAAGGTTGAAAAATTAAGAATCCAGCACAACTCGAACCTGCACCTCCCGTGTAAATGTTCCTATATGCTATGCCAATTAAGCCATGAATTCGTATGCTGCTAGATTCGAAATTTCTCAACCCTCTTAGTGCTAGGCAAATATCTAGCTTATTAGGCAAATATACCTGTTAGACAAACCTTACTTGGTTATAGCGCCATCTGTGCGATCAGTGATAAGTCACTTAGTAACAATTTGCTTTCAAAAGGATTTAATTGATTTTTTTATTAATATAAATGTCTGCCGTCTCTCTCTTACCTTATCAGCGTACATAGCAGTCCGGATGTCCATACACGTGATGGTGTTGTAAGATATTTTTTTCACGTAGTTGCCGGCAAGCTTCAAGATGTCTGCGGACACATACTCGATAATGGCCGTCATGAACGTCGACACTGATTGATCGATCTTGTACAGCAGCACCTCCTGAAATTAAAATATTGTAGGTTAATGAATGTTATATACAGGGTGGATGTGATATAGATATTTATTGAAACCACAGCTTCTATACAAACATGGTCCATACTCATTTCTACCAGTTCATTTTTTTTACTAAGTACTGTCACTTGGTATAGTGGCAGTAGGCAATTCTTAATAATAGGTGAAATGTGGGTTTTATATACCTTAGCAACACCCTACTGGGTAATATAGGCTTATGTAATATTTTTTTTAATGAAAAGTACTATTTAGATGGACAGGGAATACCTCATAGCAGCGGGACAACACAAAAGTCATAGAACGAGAACGCGGACAGTCGACAATGCGACAATTTTTCGTTGTATTTTCTAAAAACGTGCTGTATTAGAGTAGGAAATTGCTGGTATATAGTTGTAATTCGATCGTGCATCACGTAACTTATTACGCTCTGTGATTTAGGAGGTTTTTGAATCGACGAGCGCTATACTCAAGCGTGGCCAATATCGACCCGTGACATTTCATTTGCAGCTAACTTCAGAACCGCCACGATCTTTAATTTTATCAATACAGTGTTGCCGTTACCTTAGTGAGCATAATATGAATTTTGTCGTGTGGCAGGAGCGCGCGGCGTTTCTTCTGATTCTGCGCGTCCATTAAAGCCCACTTGTCCAGCGGAGTGGGGAACGTGCGCGCCACGCGTTCTTCAACGTCCTATAACAAAAATATCATCAAGTTAATACAAAAGCAGCGATAGCGAGTGGTATACCGTAGGACAGCAACGGGACGAACCCTCGGCACACACCTCTGTCAATAAATCGGTAAGATTCGTCTTTTCGAAGGTATGTGTGTATTTATTGTATAAATTACGTTGAAGGAAAACATCGTGAGGAAACCTGCATGCCTGAGTGTGCCGAAAAAGTGATTTAGGGTGGGTGAAGTCTAATCCGCACTTGGCCAGTGTGGTGGACTATGTAGGACCTAACCTTTCTCATCATGAGAAGAGACCCAAGTGACCTGAAGTCACACAAGTATAGCAAACTTAACCCAGACATATGAATACACTTAGAATAGAATAGAATATTATTTATTGTACACCAAATTTACAGTTTTATATACAACTTAAATTATTTTAAATGCACAAGGAGTGGCCTTATCGCTAAAGAGCAATTTCTTGCAGGCAATAAAAAGCAGTTGGTGTTTATTAAAAAAAAAAACTAATTTACAAAAATAACATGACGCCATAGATAGTCTACACCAAGCACCTATAATACTTTTGAGTATAACTTGTCTATGAACTTTGTTGTAGAATATAATTCTTAGCTTGATTATAATAGAGAAAAACAGTTTTTATTTATTATTGTACCTGCACAGTGAGAGGCGAAGGCACCGCACACAGCATGGCGAGCAGCCGCACACAGAGGGACTCCACATACTGCAGCGCACTCTCTTCTGCATTGAGAGTCGGATGAACTTGCTCCAGCACCTGCACGGAAGAGAATAAATATTATAAATCAGCTTTCTGAATTCAGGCTCTCTGTGCAGAAAAATCTAATATCTCTTTAAGACTGAACAGTGACAGGTAATCGCACCCGAGACCTTAGCGCGGTAGTTAGACCGTTAGACCATGAGTCATGAGGGCCCAATACAGAGCCTTGGGGTACTCCAATGAAAATTTCTAATTCTAATTGGATGTCAAGTATGATATCATTAGAAGTAAATAATTACTATAAGGGAAAGGATTTTCAAAATTCAAATTCAAATCATTTATTTTCATAGGCCCCAGGAGGCGCTTGAACACGTCAGGGCTTAGATTAATTTTAATCAAACTGTTTAAATTAAAATTAAAATCAATGTAAGTTATAAGTGAAAAATGGGTAATACTTCATCAAATGCTTCTTTTAATTCTAGTTTAAGCTGTAAACTTATACATAGTTGCTTTGTAACAGATTGGCTATCAGTAGTACTTTAATGATTGACTAGCTTCTACGCACGGCTCCGCCCGCGTGGTACGTCGATAAAAAATAGCCTATACTATTTCTGAAGTCTTGAACAATCTCCACATTAGTTTTTATTAAAATCCAGCAGATTCTAAGATTTTTTTAGGTACAAACAAACAAAACAAATCTTTCCTCCAGATATATTGATTTAAATAAGGATTTAAATACATATTTTATATACAATTTATCAATAATATTGTTACAACTTGTCAAATAGAAAAGAAAATGGGGTTGTGCTGTGCCATTAGTTTGTTTGAACTCAAAAGCTACTAGATCAATTTCTAAGAATTCTGCAGCATTAGTATGCTAGATTATGCCTGAGCAGCATGGGCTATATTTGTTCAACTAGGTTAATATCAGTTAAAACAATGTATTTTGAAATTTACACAATTGTCCGATTGCTGGTTATTATTATACAGGGTGTCACTTTTAGTGTGAATTTACGTACTAGTGATACATACACAAAGATCACACATTGTGATCCAAATTTAAAAGTATTGGCCCTTAATTTATCTATTTAATTTGATTCAAAAGCTGATTATGGTTAGTCTATTGTGAAACATATTGATAAATGAAATTATAAAACTGGCGTACACCTCGCCAGTTTTTTTATTTATTTTTAGAATGAGTTAGGGGTGCTCAAACTTTAACGAAGGACTTTTCGGAAATTCTATTTGGTCGAATGTTAAACCAAACATCCTTTATATTAAACTTTGTTCAAGAAACAAAATCAAATACTTATCACAGTTCATAACTTCAACCTTAACAGTATTGCCATAACATTATTTCAATGCAAAGACAATTCAAAATGTGATTAGTCAACATGAGATGCAATGGAAAGTTATTTTATTTTATTTTCATTAAAGTGTCAAATCTCAAATCATTAAAATTAGTTACTTATTTAAAATAAAACATTTTGTTCTGCCTCAATCAACAAAGTTATCACCAAATGTATGAATGAAAATTTCTCTAAGGAAAAACACATTTTAAATCAGTTATATAAATTAATTCTCAGGGAAATCTAAAATAAATTATAAACATTTAAAAAAATTACATAATCTGAATCATTGCGTGATATCTAAATCATACATCTTATAAAATACTTTCACTATTTCTTCATATAATTAAAATTATACACTCATCTACTTACGCAATCATTTCTCTAATTAGTTTTTAAACAATTATGACAATCATTGCATGAGAGCAAGAAATTTATTAAAGAACAACTGCTAAATCTAAGTCCTAGTTAAGTTATGTATTTGCGGATTTAACCGGTATACTTGTCCAAAATTGAGTGCACAGATGGGGTAGTGGACAAAGTGGTCGCCTGGCTGATTCAAGTGCCCTGGTGTTGAGGGTTGCAAATCTTTGTGTAATCAGCAACTATTTGTTTTGTCTGTGTGTGCTTTGAGTGGGTGAAAATGTTTGTTGTTGTTTTTAAAAAACTTTTTACCAAATATTAACTTTCAAAAGGTATTCTTTATGACCTGATTTTTAATGGATTTTGTGTGGATGTATTGCCTATAATCTCATACAAATTACCATTCTAACAAAAGTGGCCATAAAGTCAAAATATTCATTGTGGTTCAAAGAAAAGAGGTTGAGTAGGGCTGATCTAAGAACCTAGTAGGTACTATGATTCTCTAAATTCATTACTACATAATATAAATCAATATTAAACCATAGTCAGCTAGTAAGATTTTAACTTCGGCAGCAATCAAACATACTATAAGTATGTGATAATAATGTGATTACGTTAAGATCAGAACAAGACCTTAATAGGAATGCTATGTTATCAGGCACATCGACATTAGCCCCTAGATCTGACAGAAATGTTATGAAAGTTTGTAAACATTAGGACGGTGTTTATGTCTCAAATTATGTACATACGTAAGTTTTAAGGCTCCTAGAGTAGTTTTTAGTGCGTCTGGAAGCTCCTGAGCGATGTTAAATAAACATAAAGATACAGGAACCGAGATGTTTGTGCTCACCTTTCGAAGCGCAGTCACGAGTAATCCTCGCCATTTCGCCACGTTATCTGGGTCCTGGAAGTCGTACCCTCGCGCCTCCTCCACGGTGGGTAGCATTGTAGCGATATGCCCCGCGCCGAATTCATGTAAACACAAATGTTATCACACTGACAACACATTTAGCACCATTTCTGGCTACTCAGAAACACAACAACTTTCACACACAATCACTATGTTTACGAACCACGGTTATTTCCAAAATTGATTAATTTACAAACTTTTACTAAAATATGTCCAATTGCTAGGTTGAATTAATTGAAAAATATATTCTTTGATTCATTCAGTCGGCTAAACGACGCCATTTTTAATTTATTTATCATTGGTCTCTTTCTCTCTGTTCTCGTTGTTCAACCATAGACTAATATATAATTATACTGGAAAGAGAATAGACAAATTATTACGTTCGCTTTCTATGGTTCGCTTGCTACGGTAATAAAGATCGCGCCGCGCCGCGCCGTCACTCATTGCTGCCAGCAATAGCTGGAACTTGTTGTTCTGAGCTGGAACTAAATGTAAATGACCAATAGGGAGACAAGTAGACGAAATTTTCGTTATCCTTTAAGTATAGTTACGTTCTGGCTATTGCCGTAGGTAATGAGAGGTTATTACTGTATCCTTCATCCAAGGAAATTAAATTATTAAACATCATTGACTACATTGGTTGCAAAATAACGTAAGCTTATCAAAAATGCTGGTAAACAACGATAGTTTTTGGATAGTTTACCGTAATCTTTATTAGATTTCCGTAAACTATCCGACACTTATAGTTTTCTATATTTCATTGTATTATAAATCCCACACGTTAAGTTAATATTATATCTCACAGAATTTTATTTTCACCTACCCACAGGAGTTTTTAACTTTCTTTTTTGTTTAAAAGGATTTTGGATTTTGGAAATGGTGCGTGCTATCGCAAAAATAATGTAAATAATGCCCTCTGTAGCTCGGTAGCTCCTCTAAACATAAATTTTTAACCTTAAAAAAATAGGATCATGTGAATTTGAAATTTAATAACGTCGTAATTTCCAAGGCATGTAAATTAAATAACACTTTTTTTTACTTTAACTTTAACTACATATATATTTGAGTTTCTATCCTTTTTTTTTAATTGTTTGCTATAGCTAAAACTTTAAAATGTGGCCTTACCATTGTAAGGCCACATTTAAAGTTTTTTAAATTGAACCTCTGAACACGACCCATCATCATATAAAAGTATTGAAATTAATCGATTCGTAACAAATAAACAAAATTTCAAATATTTTCTATTTATAATATAAGTTTTTATTATACAAATTTATTTTAACTTTACCAACACTAAAAAAGTAAGGTTAATAAATAAATAAATAAATAAAGTTATATCCTTCTTCTTCTTTTCTTCTTCTTTTTTGTTTATGGCAACTGAGCCTCCCAGTGGAAGCTAATACTGCCAGAGTCAGGTGCGGAGTATACGTTCAAATATTGGAACTGCTGGATGCTCTCTTCTTAAAATTTATTTTTCTTCTTTAAGTTTTAACGGAACTTTGCGGTATGTTAGTAACTAGAAAGACAGACAAATGTTAGTTGACATAAAGGTTTTAGTTGTACTAACTATTATTGTTAAATATATGTAATATATAATAATTACCCAAAGTATTCTATAATTTAATGTTATTGTCATTAATAAATTTAGTAAGGATTCTACATAATTTTGGGCTAAAGTGAGTCAATAGAGAGTGAAAGTTGATGGGTAGAGGAATTTTCATCTTTACTAGGTGCTTATACAAGTTCAGAGATTTATTGTTTGATTGGCAATGAAAGAATATGTGATCCAATGTTCCCTCATCAAGGCCGCACTCGCACAAGGAACTGTCACGAACACGAATCTTGCGAAGGAACACTGGTGTACAACAAAAGCCTAATCTTAATCTACATAGTGTAGAAACAGAATTTTTGGGTAGCTTTTTGTATTTAAAGAACCACGGTTTTGAAGGAATATTGGGTTGAATGGCGGCGTAGTAGGAGCCTTTACATTTTGACGAAATCTCCCAATCAGTCGCCCATGCAGACCGCAAGTTTGACTTAGCTTCGTTAATTAAGTCATAATTATGAATACCATAATGTTTCCTGTCAGAGTAATTTGAGGCCGCATATTTAGCTACCAAGTCAACACATTCATTACCAAGTATTCCTGAATGACTTGGAATCCAGCACAAAACTATGGACACATCTTTTTTAACACATTTGAGCAAAGAACTTCTAATTTCCATAATTTTACTGCGGATCTTACTGCACAACTGATTTTGGGATATAGCCTGTATACTACTACGCGAATCAGAAAAGATGACAGCCTGTTTTATATTATGTGAGTCAATAAAAAGGATAGCCTCCAGAATGGCGATACACTCGCCTGTAAAAACTGACGATTCAGGTGGACATTGAAAGTGAAATGCAATTTTAGAATTTTGGTAGTAGACTGCCACTCCAACACACCCCTCAGACATTAGAGGAACAAAATCTTGAGAGGAACAATTGATGCACCAGACTTACATGATGAGTTGTGTCGATTCTTTGCACCTGACAATTATCGTCGCAATCGTAAACATGTACTTTTTGCTGTGCCAACGTGCCGCACCGTTGCGCGCGCTAAGTCACCCATACCACGCACCCTTTCTGCATTCAACGCTCTCCTGGATGCCTATCCTGATTGTGATTTGTTTGCAGATGGATGGCCAGTTGTGTTTACAGTGTGTTTGCGGTTTTGTGAAAGAGATGGATGAATTATTTATGTTTTTATGTTCTTGTTAATTTTATTGTATGATCTTTGTCCTTAATTTAATTATGTTAATCTGTCTTTAATTATTGTAATTGGTGTAACAGCCGTTGTAATTAAAGTAAAATAAATAAATAAATAAATAAATTAGCTTGGAAGCATCTGTATAAAAATAATCCCACCCCTCTCAGCGACTTTTTACCATTGTATCAAAATCAGCATTAGCTGTTGGAGATTTCTTACAGATACCAGATGTCAGAAGAATACTAGGAGAGAAATGAATAGTTTCATAAGGGTATGAAAAAAGAGGAAGGCTGTTATGCTGATAAATAGGTGAACGAAAAGATTTAAGTTCTCTATATCTAGTAACCAGAAGTGGAAGAGTTTTTCTATTCCAATATGGAGAGTCAGATACTGCACTGATCCTTTCCAAAATAGTAAGCAAAGGATGAGATGAGAGAGTGAATGTCTTGGAAAGATAGCGATCCGCCAAATATTTTCTTCTTATATACAGAGGAGGTTCAGCACATTCCAACTGCAGAGCATTAATAGGTGTAGACCTCATAGCACCTATCACAATTCTGAGTGATTTAGATTGAACAACATCTAATCTATGCAATGCAACCTTGTTGCATGGCTCCAACACAAAACAGCAATAGTCAAGCAAACTTCGAATAACGGCATTGTACACAAGTTTTAAAGTATAGGGGTGAGCTCCCCACCATACTCCCGCCAATACCTTCAAAATAGAGATGTTCCGTTCGCATTTTCTATGAATATAACTTATGTGATTGATAAATGACATTTTAGGGTCCAAAATGACGCCAAGAAACTTAACACAATCTTTTATAGGTATTATTTGATCCTCTATAGAAATGTTAATTTGTGGTGTTACACGGCGCCGAGTGAAAACAATAGCCGTACTTTTCGAGACTGACAGTGAAAGACCGTGGTTCAGGAACCACTGATTTAATGAGGCCAAAGAAACACACATAGAACTTGCAGAATCGACAATAGAGTCCCCACAGATGTAAAGGGCTAAATCGTCCGCATATTGTAATACGTTGCAATTATAATTTAGACACGAAGGAAGGTCAGCGGTGTACAGATTATATAGTAGAGGGCTAAGGACTGAGCCTTGAGGAAGGCCCTTCCATACCATTCTTCTACCCAATTTATCATAAGGAGACCTCAATTCCAGAGGACGCGAGGACAGGATGTTGAGAATGATTTGTGTTATTCTTGACGGAATCTTCAGCTTATTTAATTTCTGTCTGAGGACCGGAAGAAGAACGGAGTCATATGCGGACGAAATATCAAGAAATACCGCAACCACCGACTCATTGTTGCCCAAAGCCAATCTAATATCTGAAGTAAGGATGCTAATGCTATCCGCAGTACTAAGACCCTTACGAAAACCAAACTGACATTTTGGAAGAATACCTTTGTTTTCTACCAACCATTCCAAACGGTTTTTAATAAGGTGTTCCAATAATTTTAACAGGATGGATGACAGGGCGATAGGCCTGAAACCATCAAAATCATTGCAGTTCTTACCTGGTTTTAACAATGGGATAATTATTTGTGTTTTCCATTCAGAAGGAACACAGCCACTTACAAAACATTGGTTGATTAAATCCAGGAAGTACATGCGTAACTTCTGTTCCGTCCTAGCAATAAAAGAGTAAGGGAACCCATCAATGCCAGGAGCTGAATCCTGGACCCGCATCAGGACAGCGCTGAGTTCCTCCATACTAAAGGGGGCGTCCATTGGGTCAATGGAAGCAGAAAGAGCCAGAGGTGAGTAGGCATGAAGAGAAGCCGAGTGAGAAAAGTCAACCTCATCTGCATGAGGAACATACGGGGGAGCAAGCTTTGAGTAAAAATGTTCTGCTACTATGTCTGTCATATTAGGGGAATTACTAGTGTTATATGATCTACGAAAACATTTGATTTTTGCCCAGATTACAGACGAGGGTGTCCTTGGATTAAGAGAACGACAGAATGCAGTCCAACTCACTTTCTTCTTCTTCCTAAATAGTCTCCTCGATCTAGCCACCACCTGACGGTAGGATAGTAAATTCTCCATGCTCATCTCAGTATTGTATGCATATTCAGCTTCATTTCTGGCTTTGATCATGTTAGTACAGTCTTTATCCCAAAATGGAGGGGGAGGACACCTATCAGACAATGGTTTTTTGGTGGGGAAAATATCCTCTGCAGTAGATAAAACCATAGATGAAAAGCTTGAAACACAAATTTCAAAATTCTCGGCATTTACCTTAGGCAATGATGCAACTCTTATTTCTAGAATTTTTGTATATAAATTCCAATCTGCAGCATTTAGTTGAAATTTTAAAAGTGGGGGAGGGGACTGGATAGAGATGCACTTTGAAGGAATTTCTATAATGATGGGAAAGTGATCACTACCATATGTCAGATCTAAGCAATGCCAATCGAAAAGACTAGCCATGCTGTTGGAACAAAAGGAAAGGTCAATACAACTCCTGTTCTCACCCGGCAAAGATCTCCGTGTAACACCACCATGATTTAGTACACACAAGTTCAGATCGTCCAAAATATCAACTAGGCCCAAGCCGAAGCCATCGCAGTGGTCTGATCCCCATCGATAATGATGGCAGTTAAAGTCCCCCATTACCAACACAGGACCACTCAGGTTTGACAAAATGTTTCGGATTGGTAACAAATTGTTAACATGTGGATGAGCAATATAAATGGAAATTACTGATATATCCACAACCCTAGCGGCAACAACATTTATGTTTTCAGCCAAGGGCGGAAGAGGGATTGGGGTGAATGGTACTTTACTATTAATGAATAGAGCACATCCACCATACCCATCCAATCTGTCATGTCGCAGAGAGGTAAAATTAGGAATTCTAAAGTTAGAGTTAGGAGTGAGCCATGTCTCCGCGACACAGCACACCAGAGGTTTAAATTTATTAATTAAGTATATTAGCTCATGTTTCTTGTGAGCTAAACTCCTCACATTCCATTGAATCAGTTTCATGGGATGAGACATTATTATTTATAAAATTTAAAATGCTATTCAGTTTATATGCAACGTGGTCAGGTACAGGAGATGGAATGTTTGCTAATTCACTAGTTATTATATTTGTAATTAAATCTAATATATGCCTGGCAGGATTAGAATACCGGGTAACAGGTTCTGATCCTTCTGAAGGAAGGGCACAGCCATTTTTAGAAGGGGAATAACGATAGCCAGCAACAATGGCCTGATGGGCCTTCTTATCATACCCAGGAGGAGCAGGAGTACGTGGTTTAGGAGTAAGGTAAACTGTTTTCTTGTATGACCTGAAAGGAGATGGAGCAGATGCTGGAGATGGAGCAGATGCTGGAGATGGAGGGACTGGCAAAGTGACAGATTTAGACACCTCAGCATAAGATCGCGAAACAGTAGGAAACATTTTACTGGCTTCAGCATAAGAGATTGACCTTTCAGCCATGACGGCTTTGATACTTTTTTCTCTACCCAATGCTGGGCAGGCAGGGTCATTAGCGTAATGGTGTCCCGAGCAGTTTATGCAAAAAGCCACATCCTCCACATTACAACTATCACCTGTGTGTTCATGACCACACCTAAAACAACGGGGCCGCGATCTGCATTGTGTTCTAGTATGACCAAAACGACAACATTTGAAACATTGCACTGTAGGATACATGTACTTTTGCACCTCCAATGCCATGTAACAACAATAAACATATTCAGGAAAGATTTGACCATCAAAGGTAACAACAATAGTTTGTGTTGGTTTCCACTCATTTACACCATTTACAGATAACTTCCTGTTGATACGCCTTACCTTAAGAACAGGGCCGCAGTTTGGGGGTACTTCAATATTTTCAATTATTTCCTCTTCAGACCATTCTATTGGGATATTTCTTACAATGCCCATACGGGTAATATTAAATTGTGGAATGTTAACAGCATATCCATTGACATCTAGAATTGGGTTTATTATAAAACTGTTGGCATCCTGGTGATGTTTAAATTCTACCGACACACGGTTTCTACCTAAGCGTTTAATTCCATTAGGAAGAATATTGTTAAATGTGTGTCTTTTCAGAAAGCTTCCAAACTTAATTGGGTGCAGTGTCGTGCCAGCCGACTGATCCACTTCTTTTAATGACACGTGCACAATGTATGGAGGTAGGTCCTTCTCACTGTATAGCTGTCGTCCTATGGCGTTTTTTAGCAATTTAGGGGGGCTAGGATTGGTGGGAGGAGGTGAAACCGCATTTCTTTTTCCATTTTCATTCCTCTTGGCATTATTTTCGTTACATTCTATCGGTGGGAGGGTTACTGATAAAAATGGCGTGTAATCAAAAGGCTTATCTGGCGGATCCGGAGGATCGGGGGGCTTAGCCTTCTCCATATTGGAGAGCTACGGACGTCTACACACTTACCAAAACCAACACCAAACACAAACAAAACGACACAATATAATAATATTAGTAATGGCACCGAACCACGTGTTTTCGCTACCACCGCTACCGCAAGAAAAAACGAGGACAAATGAACCCTACAGGAAATAGATCAAAGTTATATCCATTTCTAAACGAATCTTTGAATGTCCTTGTCAATCAATGTCAGAATTGACAAATCATTTTGCGATTTGCAATTGAATTGTTTTGCTGTATTGCAATCAGTCATCGGTGTTATTATGACGGTAGTTAAATAAAAAAAAATAGAAATATGTTTAGAATAATCATCGGTGCTTTATGTGTGACCTCAGTTCTGTGTACGGTTCAGAATAATACTGATATAAGTAAAAGAGACTTCGTTTATAACACGTAAGTATTGAAATTGTACTTTGTTTATTAGAATATTGTTTATTACTGCGAAGATGTTCATTGTACGGCAATTCCGAGACATAAATAAGAGAATACAGAATTCTTTAGGTTCTTTATATAGTAATAAATAGTAAAAAATATGTTTTTTTGTTAAATATGAGTAGTTAAACACTATTGGCTTAAGTAACATGGGGATTCCCCTGATTATATTTATAGTCACTTCATATATTTCATTGATATAACACTTGTTTTCTCAAGTAGATATACTTACACTATCAATATTGGAATTCACCCAAGGGCAGATCTAGCTTTATTGCTAGAAGATGGTGAGTTGGTCATATTCTAGTATTTTTTTCGCAAACATCTATTTACTATTGACCTAGGCCCTGCCTGGCTTTTAGATTCACTCTTCACTTGATGATTGTTGTTTTTAACATTGGATTTTAACAAGAGAATTTTTAATAACCCAAATTATTTCTAGTGGTTAGCATTACGTGAGGTCTTGAGTTTGATTACTGGCTTGAGCAAAGCTTTATTGGGGGATTTTCTGTCAGAAAATTTGCAATACCAGTATGAAGTTGGATCTGACTGGTGGGTGGAGATATTACAAGAGACCTAAACAAAACAGGTGTTATGTGGGTGTTATACACATCTGCCACACCTTTGGTAATATAGGCGTGATATTATGTTAATACCATCACAAAATGTGGGTCACAAAAATAAATTTGAAAATTTCACTTTACTATTTGTTACTTCTAAAATTTGGTTTGTTGATAAAAACTAGCCGAGTCAAATGTTCAGCTTGGATTTACTTATTTAAGGTCAATGTGGGTAAGACCGGCATACATTTCTAAAGTTTGAGTTTGACTGTATATATTGAAGAAGATATTCATTGCAGGTCGACTTGTGTGATCGGATATGATAGAAAATTTACTTGACATAATATAACATATTAAACATGGAAATAAGTACCATAATCTTTGGAAATACGGTCGTTTTTAAAAATCTGGGCCAGTAGACGGTCTTTCCGTGCAGTGTGAGGCAAGTCCGTCCAGTAGTGAATAATCGTGATACTAACCATAAATCTTAAGCCTAAAAGCATGAAAACAGTTTTAAACGGAAAATCGAAAGAGCCATTTAAATATACACTATTAAACCTTGTGAATAAAGCTGAAATTACAAAGATATGACGCTTTATATTTTTTTAAGGCAAGACCGGCATATTTTTTGTGTCAGAGGTTCTAAACATTCTTTTTATCATTTAAAAATAATTAAACATCGATTACAAAATCAAATATCTTTATTGTTCACAAGAAACTTAATGTAAAAAAAGAGATCACTTTACTCAGTCTCCAATTAGTTTTCATAATTAACTTAGTCTTTGAGTTTCACAATATACCTTAACCTAATCAAAATTTGACACTACCTTGGTATGAAATTTCAAATTAGGTATACTTAATCATAAAAAATGTTTTGAACAAACTCCTTGTGTTTCACAAATGAGCAAAAATCACAATATTTATGCATTTGTAGTGCATACATATCTATAAAACAATAATTACACAAATTACTTTTACCAACATAATCGAAAAATGTCACTCGTAAAAAACAAAGCTCGGAATGTTTACTGGGTTTATGAAACCACAATTTTTTTAAAATATAATAATAACATACTTCCTCTTTAAAATAACAAATAACTTTACCTTAGCAAATATACATAAAATAATAAAAAAAACAAAATGAGTAGGAACATACATAAATCACATAAAAATACAACGGTGAAAGTGCTTACTTTTGAAGTAAGTATGTGCACAAATTAGCTTAACATTCACTATTAAAACCCTGCATCTCACTCATCTCAGTATAGAAACAATTAATTAAGTATTATTATGGCACGCATGAGCAGGACTTTTCTACACTTAATTTTAACTAATATAATCACCTAACTAAAATATATCATGTCTTCGTTGTTACACAACACCAAGTATTTTGGATTGCCTGGATCAGCACTAAGCATAATTTTTTTTAAAATATGTATGCTTGGCACATCATCACGGTCATTTTTTTTTGTTAGAATAAACTTAAAAGGTTTTTTCACAGTCTTATAGAACCTTATTGTGTAATATACTTCATCGTCGTCGTGACCAGGTTTAAATCCTTCTATAAAGCCTACATAGTACGTCCATTTCTTTAAATATGTGTTTTTTAAATATGTATGCTTGGCACATCATCACGGTCATTTTTTTTTGTTAGAATAAACTTAAAAGGTTTTTTCACAGTCTTATAGAACCTTATTGTGTAATATACTTCATCGTCGTCGTGACCAGGTTTAAATCCTTCTATAAAGCCTACATAGTACGTCCATTTCTTTCGAGAATAGTATCGTACCAGTACCTTATCATTCATAGCATAACCAATTTCTGTGTCAAAAATAGTTTGTCTTTTTCTTTGTTCTCAAAATTATTTTTTTCAATTTCGCAATCAACTTTTATACCTTCTTTTTGTCTTTCTTCGCTATAATTTTTCGGTATTGCCATCTCATCTGGAGTTAAGTTTAAAGATTCTTCGCTGTTACAAATGTCTGAATCACTGTAAATACTTATACAATCTGATACACTAGTAGAGTCTTCTGAAGCCACTGCAACTCGTTTTTTGTTTCTAGTTCTGGTTGTTGTGTTGCGATCTTCTTCCTTGATATAACTCTTTTTACCAATACCTTTACCTTTTTTTGATATGGATTTTGTCTGTAGTGGCTTTTTATTAGAATATTTTTTTGTAATACCTGACGGACCAGGTATATCCAATGGATTAGTGCTTTTTTCTTTTTTTATTTTAATAGTCTTAGGTTCTTTTTTCAGATTTTTTATTTTTTCCTCCGCTGTCTTACGCTTAACAACTTCATCATGTGTTATTATTTCAGCTCCAGACCCTAATTTGTGTCGCTTAAGTTTTGCGTTGTTTCCAGTTTTAATCTTCATTAAAAGAAGTTCTTCAAAAGAAACGATTCTGTCCTCCAATATTTGAATCTTGTTAGTATCATTTGAAACGCATTATTTAATTGATTCAGGTAAATTATAACTGGAGGGTTTATTACTGTGCAGTCTAATATCAGTCTTTAGTTCGTCAGGTTTACGTAAACTTTCATCGCAAATGTAAAAATACTGTTGGTCATCATATCCTTCATGGGTTGCTTTACGACATTCTCTTGTAACGCAATCAAGGGCTAATGAGAGTAAAGTTCTCGGTGTGCACCTTTCATCCTCATGAATAGGATGTTCTTCTAAAGTTGTTTCGTCGTTGTTATTTTGGTACTTTGGATTGAAAGGAAAAATTCCGGCTTTGCGGAAACCATTGATTACAACTTGTTTATCGATTTGAGACCAAATTAATCCAATGAGCCTCGAGAATTCTCTTTTTGACAATGTTGCTCCAACATTCAACCGCTGCCATTGTACAAGTAATTGATCCCAACGATCTTTAAATGGTTTCATTACTGCCAAGTCAAGCGGCTGTAAGACGTGACTAGTATGTGTCGGTAGTTTCAGTATAGTTACATTGGCTTCTCGAGCTTCCTCTATTATATTTAATCCGACGTGGGTCGCGTGGCCATCGTAAATGAGCAGAACTGGACGTTCTTCCCCAATTGCGGGCAAGAAAGATTTCTTGAAATAAGTTTCAAAAACATCACTCTCCATCCACCCATTTTTAGTAGCTGCATAAGTTGTGCCAGGGTAAGCGTCAGGGGACACCCATGTGTCCCACATGTTTTTTCCTTTGTATATTATTAGCGGCGGTAGTTTATCTCCTTGTGCATTTGCTCCTAGTAACACTGTGGTATTTTCTTTTCCTGTCGAAGAAATTACTCGAATTGCGGCGTGCCCTTTGACTCCTACAATTCTAGTTTTTGCAGGGTCCTTGGAAAAGCTAGTCTCATCCATATCGCGGATGGTTTTTCTGATAGCTTCAGTTTTTTTAATGTCTCCTCGACTAATTTGAAATACGGAAATACGATAAACGGATCTATTGCTTTTTTTCTGGAGTATTCAACAGCTTGAGGTTTTTTGACTGAAAGGTTATGCCGTTTTTTGAAACCAGTGAACCAGGAACTACCTGGCTTGCCATTTTTAAATGCGGTCAAAATTTTGTTCTTGTTTACATACTCTGCTACCGTGTCCAATACTTCCGCTTTGGTTAATCCAAAACCATGTTTTTCCATAAGGTGTAGAGATATAGCCAATTTATTTTCTACTTCTTCCGACAGTACAGTGCTTCTACCTAAAGTATTTGATTTAGTTCTCCTATTACAGACATGATCCATTATGGTCATTCTAGGGATTCCGTATTTTTTTGCAGCCATATATCCACTTAAAGACCCATTTCTGACTAATTCAACTGCAGCTTTTAGATTTTCCTTCGAATATACTGCTCTTGTCGTTTTTCTTCTATAATTGCTAACCATGATGATAAGCTGAGCTAGTAATTTTTTTTTATTTAGCAGTAGTCACACTCGTCGTCAGGATAATGGTCATAAATGGCAAATTGGTAGCAGCCTCGGCACCAAAAAAAGTTAAAATTTAACAAATCTTGGATAATGTTTTCATGAATTAGAAAATGACGTGGCAAATGCAGATCCGGTTCGTAGTTACAGTTATGACAATGATTTGCAAGTATGAAGTGAGTAATTATCCATGGCCACTTTTTTTGGGATAGTGAAACAAAATCTTGTCTTCTTAAAAATCGGTAAATTCCAAAAAATCAGGCATTCTCAGTACTTAACACATTCTGAAAAAAAAAATCACTATAAATCTTTTATAGCCAACGTAAGAGCGCGTAGTAATTCTCTCTAATTCTCTAAATATAGTTCAAATAGTAAAATAATAATAATAGACTAAAAGATAAAAACCATCAGAATGCAATACAAAAATATTGTATGGTGAGATACGATTTGTATAAAATACAATCTGTTATAAAGGTTGACAATATCTGGAATAAGGGCAAGACCGGCATATGACGGACTTCCCTTTCATAGGTAGACGGTCTTTCCCAGCTATTTAATTTTAAGGTTAGAAATTTCACACCGGTACAAATACGAAACTAAAGCGATATTCCTTAATTCAATCCCACTTATATATTAATTAAACATTAAACTACTTACGTGATCAGCGAAACTGTCAAAATTAGTCCAATTTACCACTTTTTTTTAAACAATATCAATTACTGCACACCGCCGTCTAACTCGCAAAATAGTGAAAAAAAAAATGGCGGGCTCGCATATTCCAAACAAGTGATGCTAGCGACATCTATGGTATTTAGATCGGACGACCACGATAAATACTGTTTTATCTACAAAGACTTATGGCGCGCGCTTTTTAAACACAGAAGTTATTGCCACGAGACGGTCTTTTCCCCTAGACGGTCTTACCCACATTGACCTTACTTATTGGTACATCAACTATATACATACGAAAATCTTACTGTAACATGCATTATAAAATCAAATTCTTATATATGTGTATGTATATCCATTACAGACATACACATTTTTGTCTATATTTTATAGAACAGATACTTAACTAAGTTGAGCCAAAATTATAATACTACAGTAAAAAGACTATCTAAATTTACTTAAATCTTATCTAAACTAAACTATTAAATCTACTCAAAACTTGACATCCATATAAAAAGTATAAGCTCTGCTTAGTTTGGGCCTAGATGGCGTTGTGAGATAATTATTTTATTTTATTTTATACTTTGTACAGTCGGCCAACAAGTTCGCTGGGCAGGGCACACTTCTACACAAACTTGTGTGAATAATGTGTAAATGGGTGAATAAAAACAAAAAATATACGGCAAACCTGAGAATGGTAGTGCAATGTGCTGATTTTTTATTTTATATATTTTTCTCAAAAAAGTAGGTACATCTCTACCTTGACAAATAAATCATTGATTTTCTACCCTATAATATACCAAAAGAAAAAAACCAAGGTGTCATTTTATCATCACGGTGGCCTTTCCCGAACCCAATTCCGCTCATAAAATACCTTCCCCTGCAAATATATTTATAATATTGATTTAAATCTGATATCCCTTACTACAAGGACCAAAAAGAAACCAATAAGTGATTGATGTTATTGTTAATGAGATTAGAAATTATGATACTTCAATAATTTTTAACTAACTAACATGTTTATTCATATCACCTATACATACTTATTACTTGGTATGGCAATAAACCGTCCATCCATATCATACTTATTAATAACAGGATTATTAAATACATATGTTATTGTTAATGAGATAAGAAACTATGATACCTTAATAATTTCTAGCCAACAAACATGTTGATTAATATTACTTATGTTTACCTGTATACATAGTATTATATGGAAACAAAGCAACCTTCCTTGTTTTATGCTATGTATAAGATGGTGTTTATATTATTAAATATAGTTGACACAGGAAATTGTTTTATTTTTTGGTTTTGTCTTATTCATAACTTTTTGTATTTGCTGCTTATTAACTATACATTGCAATTATTTCCTTATTTCATTACTATTAGGAGAAATATCTTTAACAAATAATCTACAAGTAAAATAAAACAGATACAAAAAAATAAAATTATCGAAAAGAATATTGTTCCTACTTGGTTTAGAACTCAATTCAACGCAATAATCTACAAGAAAAATAAATCAGACACAAAAAAATAAAATTAACAAAAAGAATATTTGATTCCACTTGGTTTAGAACTTAAATTAACGCACTCACGTTATGATATAACCACCTCTTTAACGACTCTTTAACAAATGAAATATGATGAATGAAATGTAATGCAAATATCTTTATTCCTAAGACTTCACAAAGCACTTCTTCCAAAAATAAGTCTAATGTAAATTCGCGGAGCTCAAACTCACTTTCATCAATCATCACAATATCTTGATTGTAAAAGTGAATTTAAGTGCCAGTTCCGTAGACAGGGTCTTCTTGTGAAGAACTGACAAGAAACTCAAGGTCAATATTGTTTTCTTATAGCTAAAGAAATTAGTAAATTAGTTCTTTTTCTACCAGTGTTTTCTGTCTTTTATGTAGATAAAGTTCTTGATTCTTGTTTGTTGATGATTGTTTGTTTGACAGGTACAAATATGACACAAGAAATGTGGTGTATGTCAACAACACAACGGAACAGATCATGGAGTTCTATGAAGTAAGTCATCTTTAATATTCTGAGAGCCATCAGAGCCAGCTTCTAGAACAACCATTTCCCCTTTTTTTTTTTGCGGATCCTTGGGGTTCTATATGGTCTCTGTAGGGCTTCTGCAACAAGGAACTACCCCCTTCCCACTGCCACCGTGTCCCTAGCCCTTTGTATACCAGCCCCAAACCAACACAGATTGCCCTTTGTTGGAGGCCACCCACCAGCATTTTAGTAATTTGCTTATCAGTGTTCCGGAACTGCTGTTCTAGAGTAACCATCAGTGGAGTACAGCCCATATACATCAACTATCCACGAAAGCAGATTGTAGATGCGTCGCTGCAGCTGAAGAGTAAGGTGTTATGCCTCATATGCAAGCAATTTCAGAGTCTGATTTCACCACCAAACCAGAACAAACTGGTTGCAGGTTAAAGGTGAGACGGTGGTGCTGCCCCCTCGAGCTCATTCACAAGAGTTCTACCATCAGTGTTATACACCTCTGCCACATCCTTCTGGGTAATGTAGTCGTTACTATTGTTCTCAGGAGTCGGACGACTTGCGCGGGTACCCCACTCGCGTTCACGTCTCTACCAACGAATCGCTCAGTGTTGACAACCCACTGTTTATTACCGCCACGCAGCAGAAAGGTAGGCTCTGATGTCGTTACAGTTTATACGATTGTGTAGTCCAGCTGATGGTGTACGGGGTTTGGCAACCATGGGCATAGCCAGGATAAGGGGTTTTAGGAGCTCAACCCTCCCAGGTTACGCCCAACCCAGTAACGTCTCAAGCTGCTTTACAATTATTGCAAATAATAGTAGCATGCACTTTCCGCCTTCCCTCAAGATGTAAGCCCCCCCCCCTTCCAAAAATGGTCTGTGTTTCTGAACATGTCCTTTTTCTAGGTGTATCGTCTTGGGAGCTGCCAATGGTCATCAACAACAACAAATGGGCATTGATCTTCAACAACATGGCGCGGACACTGTGCCCACAAGACGCGGGACCTGGTCAGTGTTAGCCTTAGCTTTCGCGGTTTTATTTTATAATAATCAGAAGTAGTGATGTGCTGGATATCCAATTCATCGATGCGCCTCAAAAAAAACATGATCCGCATCCGTTTTTTTTTGACGGATCTTTTGCGTATTTTTACTTCGGTTATTTTGAATAAAAATATATATATATATATATATATATATATATATAGGTTAGAAGATAGCTATGTTATCAATTCGTTTTAAGATCCGTAGAATAAAACTTGACCCCTCTCGCTGGTCAGCGCTGGTAAGCGTATTACATGCGACTTCTCACCGTGACGTTTACCAAGTTAAGTCAAGACAAGTCTAAAGGGTTCGTTGCAAAAGTGGTATTTTGGATTTGGTTGGTAATTTTCAAAAGCAGCGCTAAGTGTCCGGTGTGTGGCGATAGGCTCACCTCCCATTACCTCAGAATATTTAACAACAGAATATTTACTCCCTAACAAAAGTCAAGTTGAGTGCGTGGCGTACCTTTATGGCCAAAAGGGTTGTTACAAGACCGAGCTGTGCTCCGCCGCAACAATACGCTAGCTTGACATGTGCCGCGAGACATCCGCTAGCCCCATTCTATACTCCTTCCCGAGAGAAGCGTAACGCCTCTTCTATTATAATAAAGCCTTTATTCAACAATCTTACATTTAAATTATACACTTTTATTTACAGAAACTTTATTGACACCGGTTTCTTAAAGATTGTCTTGCTTGCCAGCATAGGCCTCCCCTAAAGCTTGCCACAATGATCGATCATGTGTTTTCCTTCTCCACATTGCTCCTGCTATCTTTTTGAGATCATCCCATCTTCGGCGCTGTCGCCCTTTCTTCCTTTTGTATTGAACTGGACACCATTCTGTTACATCTCTATACCATTTTTCTTTTCTGTTACGCATCATGTGACCTGTCCATCTCCATTTTAATTCTTTGATACAGTATGTCACATCTGTTATTTTAGTTTGTTTACGTATTGTGTCTAGTCTTATTTTGTCTTTTATTTTGATGTTAAGCATGCTTCGCTCCATACTGTGTTGACACCTCTACTATTACATGGGACTTAAACTGAACAGGTCAAATGTGTGTGTTATACCCCGCTTCCATAACCTTCTACGTAATATTTTGTTTGTTATTGTTCTAGATATAAAATCGGAGAGTCGCCCACTGATACACATAACAACTTCAAATCCACAAAATGTATCAGTTGATATCAAACTTAGAAGAGTAACGGATTTCTATGTAGATGTTAATAAGGTACAGTATAACTAAACCTTTTTGAGCTTTTGTGAACGAGACTTAGGCTAGAAGCTACACTACTACCTACCTTTAATTTGCCGCCGAATAATAGAGCTTTGCCTATTGTTTCCGGTTTGGTATAAGAAAGACTGCAGATTTGTCGCTGGTCATAGGACAACCATGTTATGTTATATATTTGACGACCGGATGGCGGAGTGGGTAGTGTACCTGCCTGCGACGCCGAGGTCGTGGGTTCGATTCCCACTTAAGACAAATCTTTGTGTGCATGAACATGGGGGTTTGTCTTAGTCTGGGTGTTTCTATGTATAATATGTATGTATTTACAAAAGAAAAGTATATATGTATTAGTATCTGTTATTCTGGTACCCATAGTACAAGCTCTGCTTAGTTTGAGACTAGATAGCGTTGTGTGTGAGTTGTGGAATATTTTCTTTTTTCTTTTTTTTAACTACTAAAAAGTGTTTTCGCAAGCTCATTCTCATGCTTTTGCGATTGTTTTATGACGTCTTGAATTTTTCAAGACCTTTTTCCTATGTGTGGAACCGGTGATTCATTCTTGCACTGAGGGACTCAGAATCAATCATATATTCAATCAGTGGTAATCGGCTTTTTTTTTATACTACGCCCACAGGTGAGATCGTGGTCAAACGCGTGCCTATCCACCAAAAAAAAAAAAAAAAAAAAAAAAAAACGTGTAGTCCACCTGATGGTAAGTGGAGTACAGCCCATGGACATCAACAATCCACCAAAGCAGATTATAGATGCGTCGCTGCAGCTGAGGACTACGGTGTTATGCCTCATGTGCCAGTAATTTCAGGGCCTGATCTCATCACCAAACCGAAACACAGTAATGGAAGCACTACCATTTGGCGGCAGGTTAAAGGTGAGACGGTGGTGCTGCCGCCCTCGAGCTCATTCACAAGAGCTCTACCACCCGGCTCCGTCAGTATGTCATTTACACCTGTATTATATTATATTATTTTTCAGCCACAATATGTGAATTTAACTCCAAGCACACCAAAGTATTACTATTTCTCATTTGACCAAAATCCTTGGAATATTACAAATGACAAAGAGTCATATACAAGGTTAGTATGCATATATTATAAAGCTAAAAAGTACGGGTTACTCACGTTATTATAGTCGGTATATGCCGACTAGTTTCGAATCTAGTACGTAGATTCATCCACTGGGCTATTAATCGCTTGTCGTCGCCGTTGCGCGACGTCTTGCCGAGCCGAAAATAGATACCATAGACTGTAATATATAAAGATAACACGCTCAATCTGGAATACAACTTCGTTAATCCAAGTTTTTTAATTAATAAAGAGCAGTACTATGCAACAAGTTTGATTGTTGAAATACTTGCTATAAATTTAAATAATAATAATAATAATATTTTTTTTGAGATAACCCGTATTCGCAATAATAAAGTTATAGAAGTTGTTATACATTACAATGGCAGTCTGTCACATTCTACTGATAGCGCGCGAGTTGAATGCAGAGCTTAGGAATGCGGTAGTGCTGTGACCTAATTATAATGATTGATGACCACAATGAGTAATGAATGTCGATAAATTTAAACAATGTTATAAGTTTAATTTTATTTTTTACACTAGGTTAACATGATGAAAAAAAAACAATATAATTATTACACGTTTTTAATAATCATTTCACAATTTAAAACATTTCAGAAATGGTAGATATGGTTGAATCGGTGTCACTATCCTCGCAGTCGCTGACCTAAATGACGAATAGATCTATGGTATCTTCAATTAATCCATCTCTTTGCCAGTAATTTTCTTCTAAAATTATGACGTGATCATCGAAGCAACGCCAATCTTCCTCTGTAACCTGAGAAACCGCCAGCTCCGTAACTTCTTTTAACCTTTTTAAAAGTTTTTTTGTAACGAACTTGATGGACTCGGATCAGTCATTATTAAAATAAAAAAATAACACGGGAACTTCAGTATTACACAATAACACGGCAAACGTACGATTGTTGAAAAGGATGGCACATCACTACACTGCAGGCGCGTGAGGTGGGGCGTGCGGATAGCGGGGGGAGATGCTCCCGCTCTTTACCTCAGACCCCGACTGCATTCAACTCGCGCGCTATCTGTACCTTTCAGGTGTACTTTTTTTAGTGGTTACTTAGGGCACTGTTTTTTCGTTAGGTAATCAGTTACATTTAAGCACAAAATGGTCCCTCAACCCTTTTTTAAATAGTCTAGTATTTGTAATATTATACTAAAGTTGAAAAATTAAGAATTCAGCAGGACTCGAACCTGCACCCCCTGGGTAAACGCCGCAGGTGCTTCGCCAATTCAGCCATGGATTCGTTTGCTTCTAGATTCGAAATTTCTCAACTCTTTTTGTGCCAGCGTCAAAGATATATCTACTTATATATACCTTAGCTAGACGAACCTTACTTGGTTCGTCTAAGTCTGCTTTTGGTAGGTGATTGTAAATCCGATGATTCTTTTATGTTATACAGGGTGTATTTTTGAAACGGGGCAGTAAGGGCAAGTACCTTAACCGTTGCAGTTACAGCAAAACGTTCTTAAAAGACCTTCCCTAACTTTTTGGGACATTTTGAACTGCATTCACAGATTTTGTAAAAAATTTACAGTTAGCAAAAAAAATGCAAAAAGTTCAAATTTTTTTTTTTATGCCAATCGATTCTATTTCATGTGGGGATCAAAAAACTCTATGGGACCATTTTAGCTTTCAGTACTAGAAAAGACAGAAATCGCCAAAAACGTTTCCCATACATTTCGGCAACAGAAACGAATTTCTACGATGGTCTAACTTTTTGTTATGGCCTGGAAGTGGGTAGAATTGACTGTAAAGTAAATAAAAAGAATTTTTACCCTCAAATTTCGAATTTGATTCGAAAATCTGTGTGTTATACTTAGTTTCAGCTGAGAAACTTCGTATGAGTTATTCAAATACAAATAATCTTTATTTTGTTCTCTCACACAGTACATAGAAAAAACGAAATCGTGACAGCAAAATTGTTTACAATTAGCATAACAAAGATCTGTGTGGGAGACTGGTATCTGTACTAGGAGACCTGTATGACAGTTTACCAGACTCTCCAGACTCTGGATAGGTGGAGTTTTGCAAGGTGAAACAAGCTTTATCACTAAATCATGATGAGAGAAGGTAGGTAGGATTGTTGTCGTGTGAATGAGTGTGGGTGTGGTGTAGATGTTTGTGAATGTGGTGTGAAGGGTGTGTTATGCATAGGTGTGGTGTGAATGTGACCTGGTGTGGTAAGTTGTGTGGTGTGGTGTGAATGTGACCTGGTGTGGTGAGTTGTGTGGTGCGAATGTGACCTGGAGGTGTAAAGAGTGGTTTGGTTTAGTTTGAGGTGAGTAGTAGTTTGTGGTTGAAAATATAATATATAAGCAAAGTAATAAATACATCATTGATAATTAGGGAACAGTGATTAGGTTTTCAGTTTCGTCATAAGTTAGAGATTTTAGCCAACGGGTGACAGCCCGTTTACAGCGATACTTTGTGAGGTGGTAAATTGGGGTAAGTTTGTTTACTTTATTATATAGGTATCCGCCCAAAAACCCAAAGAATCTACCAGCAAAAGATGAAGACCATTGGTTTTTTATTCGGTCGCAAACATTATGTTTGAGACGTCTGTCTGCGCGAGTAGGATCATAGACAAGACTTGAGTGTTGCTTAAGTGTAGTCTGAAGCACGAATAGTTGACGCACCGTTAAGACATCAGAAAGGTGGTAGAGGTCTGTAGTAGCAAAACGAAAGGGTAGGAAGTGACTTACCTTTAAAACAGCTCTTTGTGCTCTTTCTACCTTCAACAGGCGAGTTTTACAAGTGCCACCCCAAACAGTGATGCAATATGTTAAGATTGGTTGGCACAAGGATAGATAGACCAATTTGAGAATATTCTTATCGGTGGTGTGTGACAAAATACGCTTCTAATAAGTCAATTTTTTCACGATTAGAAGACATTTTAGCGAAAATCCTTAATTAATAACTCATACGAAGTTTCTCAGCTGAAACTAAGTATAACACACAGATTTTCGAATCAAATTCGAAATTTGAGGGTAAAAATTCTTTTTATTTACTTTACAGTCAATTCTACCCACTTCCAGGCCATAACAAAAAGTTAGACCATCGTAGAAATTCGTTTCTGTTGCCGAAATGTATGGGAAACGTTTTTGGCGATTTCTGTCTTTTCTAGTACTGAAAGCTAAAATGGTCCCATAGAGTTTTTTAATCCCCACATGAAATAGAATCGATTGGCATAAAAAAATTTTTTTGAACTTTTTGCATTTTTTTTGCTAACTGTAAGTTTTTTACAAAATCTGTGAATGCAGTTCAAAATGTCCCAAAAAGTTAGGGAAGGTCTTTTAAGAACGTTTTGCTGTAACTGCAACGGTTAAGGTACTTGCCCTTACTGCCCCGTTTCAAAAATACACCCTGTATAGGCGTGATGGTTTTCTTTTTAGATTGAACTACACAATCCCAAAGAGCGTAATTCTAATGATAGATTCAGATGATGAAGTATGCGCCACGGTGTCTATACAGAATAGTTCGGTATGTATCATTTCTAAATCTATACCATTTCAGAACAAAATAGGCTGTTTTGTAGCCAAAAATAATGAGTAAAACACGTTTTCATTCACTGGTGACAAAAGGTGTTTTTTTTGGTATACGCAAATTTTGAAATTAATTGTGATTTTGCCGTCAAGTTTTAGATAGATAGATAGATAAAAACTTTATTTGTGTATTGGCTAATCCTTTCACCACGATGGCAAGACAAAATAAAATTAATAAAGTGTGGGTGCTATACAGCTCTGCACATGCTGAGTTATGCAGCCGTAATTAATGCATTAATCTAATTAATTGCAGAATTTTTGACGTGTTCAAGCGACTCTTGGGCCCATGAAAATAAATGATTTGAATTGAATTTGCAGTGTCCAGTATTCGACAATGAAAAGGAGGTATTCTACAAAGGGTACTACCTCACGATGTCCACCAAGGGCGGCATCACTCTCACTGTAAGTTACTTCTTAATACATTTAAATAAAATTATAATTGTGAGGTCGCGGGTTCGATTTCTGAGTCGTGTTAGTTGAGATTGGAATTTCAATTATTATTGTCCTTACTTAATATTATAAATGCGAATGTATCTTTGTTTATCTTTCTGACTGCATCGATGGTCTAGTGGTTAGCGTATCCGTCTCTCACCGCGAGGTCGCGGGTTTGATTCCCCGGGTCGGGCAAAGTGTTATTTGTGAACTTTCCGTCAGAAACACACAATAGCAGCACGGAGATGGAATTGTGCCCGGTGGATGGCGATAGGCTCACCCCCTATCCCATGGGACCTAAACTCAAAAGGTGAAATGTGGGTGTTGTACACCTCTGCCACACGCTTCTTGGTAATATAGGGGTGATTTTATGTTAAGACATGCTACTTTTATCGAAATACGCTAGCGGAGCCGCGCACTGAAGCTATAGTTCGTTCGCGTTAAAAATGCAGTGAATGCAATGAAAAATAATAGTTTAAAAAAACTAAGAAACACGGCCCCACGCTTTTTCACAATAATACTAGTATTTTTTGTTCATTACCATTTTCAGCTTATATTAGGAATTATTTTTCACTTTTTAGTTAGAAGTACTTTAAAAGCGTGTTTTTTAAACTATTATTTATTTTCTACTTCTTAGTTTGGTTTATTTATAAGAGCGTTTTTTTTTTTAATTTTTTTTTTTTAATTTTTTTATCGATTTTTTGCATTGTCATCGATCTTTGACAGGTGTGCAAAATTTTGATGAAATCTGTCCGTTTAAAGTGGGTCAAAATCGAGTCCAAAGGATTCGGTTACATACATACATACATACAGGTGAAGCTAATATTATAAGCTTTATAACAAGATTAATAAAACCCTTTCCCTCTATATCCTTACCAAATTCGCCTGTAAGAAAAAAACAACAGAGTGGCTACTTACTCAAGACTATGAGATGACTGAGTCACTTATAACTGTTATAAAATAGAGAATTACGATTTAAATTAACACTTTCAACATCACACTCTCTTTTCACTCTCCGCCCACTCTAACAATTACACTACACTCACAAACACACATACATACGCCCTACAACACATACTACGCTTATATTAACCCTAACGACACCACGAAAATTGTATAACTGTTTACTACCATGCTACAGATATTTGTAACAATAGTATTGTGAATTGTAAGCCAGGGTGGTAACTGGTGACCTGAAATACAAGCCTCGGCTTAGCTTGGGCACCAGTCTCCCACAATAACGAATTTTACTATACTTGTATCTCAGCAAATGACTTTATGTATTTAATTTTTGTTGTGGTGAGAAAAATAAATATATTGTCTATTGTCTATTGTCTAATATAAGCGTGTTTAAAAACATTCAACACAAATGTTACACAAGAAGACACAAGCGTTACGTTCGAAGCATTACCTTTAACTAGTAACTGTGAACTTGATTTTGTAATTTGAAAAGATTTGATTGGTTAAGGGGCGGGGCTAGGCCGGTGTACAATGATGAATCACTGCATTATTAGCGCGATTGAACTGTAGTATAATTATATGTTGTTATCTTTCAGCAATCAATGTTTCCGAAAGGTTTCTACATAGTGTTCCTAGTGAAGGAGAGCGATGACGATTGCACCGGCACCACGGGCTCCGGCCCCTACAACCAGAATCGGTTGAAGAATCTCAAGTAAGAATAGTTAGTACCTACGAAACTACACAAGATAAAACTATTGTACAAAATCACCAATTCTACCAAAATATACATTTTTTTACCTATTACTACTGACCAAAAACTACCAATCCCTTGCAAAAGCTACTAATATATCAAAAAACTACATATCAACCAAAAGTTTCTAATTCTACCAAAAACTACATCAACTAACAAAAGTTACTAATTCTACCAAAAAGTACATCATCTACCAAAAGTTACTATTTCTACCTAAAACTACATCAACAATCAAAAGTTGCAATTTTACCAACACCAACATAATTAATAAATTAATAAATAATTTGGATTTTTTACATTAGATAAAACGCCAGAAGCAATTACACTATCCAATGGTCCCAATGACAAGGCCAAATACACACATTCACTCACTCAAGCACACCCAGTCTCAGAACAAATATTTGCAAATTACACAAAAATTTGTCCCATGTGGGGATCGAACCCACAACACCAGTGCAGTGGAGAGCGGCAAGGCGACCGCTTAAACCACTACACCACACGTGCAGACGAAATAAACTACCAAAAGCTACTAATCCTACTTAAAACTACTAACACTCTTAAAAACTACATACACTACAACGGCTACTAAAAACACTACTAAATGCTACTAGTATTACCAAAAACTACTAATCCTTCTTTATTTTTATTAGTATTATAATGAAAGTTTGTGAGTGTTGATGGATGTTTGTTACTATTTCACGCAAAAACTACCGTGTCGATATTGATGTAATTTGGCACACATGTAGCTTTAAGTCTGGATTATAAGGTTACTTTTCCTGATCGATACCTCTAGCAAACGAATGTTATTTATTTCAGATTTGAAGTGATAGCAACGATATCTTATGAAGAATACGTGATTGGAGCGTTAGTTATAATATCAGTAATTATTGTAGTGGCCATATTGGTGCTCACTGCGCTTCTGCTGCCTACCTCTTGTAAATGTTCAGGTAATATCTTTATTCAGGGTCATTTTATAAATACTTCTTCTTGTTGTCGATTGCTTATCAATACATCAATACAAATAAGTTAAATTGAATTGCTGTTTTTAATGTCAATATAACAATGTTATTTTCTGTTGATATAGTTATTTGCACGATACGTATGTCTGAAATACAGATTTTAAAAATAAAATCTGTCTGTTTGTATCGGTTAATCTTCTAAACGGCTTGACACTCTTTGATACAATTTTAAAAAAAATATTTGAAATAGAACATAGAAATAGGTTATTAGTTTTCTTATAAATACCCTGTGTATAAAATAAATTATTTTAATTAATTTTATTACAAAAGACGCAATCTTAATGTTTTATTTGTTTCCAGAACAAGTAGTAATAATCGAGGAAGAACCCATCATCGAGGCGTCGTCGTCCGGCACAGGCGGCAGCGGGGACGCAAGCGGTAGCGGGGCCGCAAGCGGTAGCGGTGCTGGGGGGCAGAGAGAGGCGGGAGATAGTACTAAAATCATTAGTGATGATTCTGATGTTGAGGAAGTGGAAGGTATGTGTGTGGGTTTACTCGTAGTAGATAAATATAACATAACATAACATCATTTCATGATCATGTCTTTATTACCCAGAAGGGTGTGGCAGAGGTGAACAACACCCACACTTCACCTGGTATGTTTAAGTCCCATGGGATAAGGGGTGAGCCTATCGCTATCCACCGGGCACAATTCCTACTCCGTGCTGCTATTGTGAATTTCCTGACGGAAAGTTCACAAATAACACTTTGCACGACGCGGGAATCGAACCCGGGCGCATACGCTAACGTTTCTTTTTAACATAAATGTTTATAGTAATATGTTTTTCACCAGAAGAGAAATGGTCTCGCTCCCATCCGTTGACCGTACAGAGACTAACGCAAGCTCCTCCGGAGACGCTGGCGAGGAGATCTGACAGGTATGTCACATACACATTTATATAAATACATTTCAGTTCGATTCCCGCTCAAGACAAATCTTTGTGTGCATGAGCATGGGGGTTTGTCTTAGTCTGGATGTTTCTATGTATAATATGTATGTATTTAAAAAAAAAAAAAAAACGATTATTTTTTCTTCACAATAGGTTTTGCTTTACAATTAATAAGTAGGATTTAAATTATCATAAAGAAGTAGGCAGAAGAAAAGTATATATTGTATTAGTACCAGTTATTCTAGTACCCATAGTACAAGCTCTGATTAGTTTGGGACTAGATGACGTTGTGTGTGAGTTGTGAGATATTTATTTAAATAATAATAAATAAATATTACACAACTTTCACACAACACACTAGAAACATACGAATCCATGGCTGAATTGGCAAAGCACCTGGGGCGTTTAGGAGGAAGTTCACGTCCGTGGTGTAATGACCAGGATTCGAACCCACAACCTCTCGATCGTGAGTGCGATGCCTTATCCAATGCGCCACGACTGCCTTTGCTTACTTTGTAGAGGAACGGGTGTGATGTTCCTCCACCACAAAGGGAGGATCCGCCGACCAGGCTCGGTGATATTGCCAGGCGGACAGCTGTCCAACGGTAGCGTACTGGAAGTGGTATATATGTATACTCTCTGTGAACACTCCGTTATCGCGATTCAGCACTCACACATATATGTCACGTGATTATGTGCGAATACCGCCACAATATAATATATTTTTTTATAGATATTTTACTACTTTATTTTTATTGTTATAACGCAGATATTTCTGGGGCGCGCTGACAGTGGCCGTGGTGTACGCGCTACCAGTCGTACAACTGCTATTCACATATCAAATGGTAAGTGTAATCATAAGCTTCTAAATCTATTCCTCTCTTTCTTAATTTAGAACATTTATGATACTAAAAACAGTTGAAAAATTATGGGACCGGCAGGATGTTAACCTGCTACCTTCTGCAAACTGGGCAGTCGCTTTAGCTACTAAGCTACAGTCACCTCTTGCCAGGACCCTAAATTTCTCATCTGTATGTTACGTCATTTCGTGACGTCACGTTCGTACGTTTGTTCCTATCTTAAGTGGGATACAATCCAACATGGCGAAGTTACATTCAGCACAAATGTTGTAAAGAATGAACGCGTACCTTATTTCAATTTCAATTAGCTATGCTTAGCAATTTATACTAAGAGACAATTAAACAGTTCAACTGAAGGCTTTTGGGTATACTGGGAACTATATAATACTATGAACACTTTTAGATTCCTCAAGAACTTTAAAATACCCTAAGTATCAAATAAATTACCGATGGCATCAATAAATTAGTAAAAAAAAGTTGACGTGGATTTTCTTAATACATACCTTTTTCGGCATAATATGTTTTGCATAAAAAAATACTCATAACCATTATTACCCATAACTATGCTTTTTCATAATGGTCTTTTGTCATTATTGTTTTTGGAAAATGTAAATTTTGTAATTTATGTGGTCACATTTTTAATAAAATACTTTTTATATTCAAATAAACATATTAGCGACTAAGGAGTGGCTACAGCTAACGCTACCCCACCGCACCTTAACCTATTGTTTCCAATAACCATTACGTGAAAAACATAATACCTCATAACTAAAAGCTATAAAACATGCCTAATAATTAAAAGCAAAAAAACATTATGCTTATATAACTAAGCCCGATTTTTTTTTTGTACCAAATGATAGTTATGCCAAGTGATTATTATGCCTAATGACTATTATGCCAAAATTAATTAAGCCTAACATGTTATGCCCATTTAAATTATGCCAAAAAAATATCCTTTTCATAATTATTATAATATAAAAAAGGGCTACCTAGTTTTTACTTCACAATAATCGAACGACGTCGCCTCTCTTGCCTGACGATCGGTGGACTGTTGTAACATCCTACGGCAGGAACCTACCTCATACGTATTTCCTTCCAGATGGTGGTTCAAACCGGGGACCAAGACTTATGCTACTACAACTTCCTGTGCGCCCACCCCCTCGGGTTCATGTCCGACTTCAACCACGTGTTCTCCAACGCTGGCTACGTGGTGCTCGGCGCCGTCTTCATGCTGCAAGTGCGGCATCGCGCGAGGAGACAGCAGCGAGAGGTATGCTAGAAACGGTAGTGTTTAGTAGCTTTGGTAGCTTTTAGTAGTTATTAGAATTGCCTCGATGGTCTAGCTGTTAGTGTATGTGCCTTCCGGGTCAGGCAGAAGTGTTATTTGTGAACCGTCAGGAAATTTTGAATAGCAGCACGGAGTTGAAATTGTGCACGGTGGATGGCGATAGTCTCGCCCCCTATCCAATGGGACCTAATCATAACAGGTGAAGTGTGGGTGTTGTACCTCTGCCACACTCTTTTGGGTAATATAGGCGTGATATTATATGAGTAAAGTATATCTATATATTATAATATTTTACTCTATTGGTAATTTTATTAGTTTATTGTTATTATGATTTATTATTATGTAATGATTTAATAAAATATTATAACGCTTATAATGTCGCTAACCACTGGACTTCGATCGAGGTAGTTACTTTGCTAAAATAAATATAATTATATATACATAAACATATAACGGTAACGTTATTGATGAACGTAGAATATAATATATTATATTATTATATAATGATTCTGCACACGTTCGGATGTGAACCTCCTCCTAACACAAGCGAATCAAGCTTAGCTGGAGGGGGTTGACAAGAATACTAGTCATTTGTATCTGAAAATTACTAGTAAACTTGATAGTGAAACGACTAGTAGTTGCCATCCTGATTTCGTGTTTTATATTCATTTAAGTAATTATTTATTTGTTTAATAACGCGTACTTGACGATTGTGAGAAAGGCCCTTAATGTCAAAAACCTTAATGTTACCAGTCGAAACAGTTTGTGAAAGAAAATCTTCATTTTGTACGAAATCCTGAATGTGTGAGATCTCGGCCGGATGTTCTCATTGTCATTCATCGTTCCAGGACATGGGCATCCCGCAGCACTTCGGTCTGCTGTACTCCATGGGTCTCGGTCTCATCATGGAAGGTCTGCTTTCGGCCAGCTACCATCTCTGTCCTAACAAGATGAACTTCCAATTCGGTATGTATATTATATTCTGTAAACCTTTTCCCAATGTAAGGGATTTAGCTAACTATCAGTAATTTATGCAGAACGATTGCTATCTCTACAACAGCAAACTTCTTCTTTCTTTCTTTTTTTGGTAATAAATATTATTTTTTTTCATTTTTTTTCTCCTACTGTGACAGAGATCTCTTACTAAGATTGGTTATATTGATTATGTCCTTTATATAAAGATTTGGTGCTGCCTTATCTTACTTTTTACCTGAAATATTGTCAAGAATAAACAATTTTTTTTTTAAATTAAATTAAACTTAAATTGCCTGTGTCGCGGGGGTGTTCAAAAACATACATTCCACACACACAAAGCACACCCAGAGTCAGAACAAATCGTTGCGAATCACTCAAAGATTTGTCCCGTGTAGGGATCGAACCCACAACGCCAGGACAGTGGTGAGCGGCGAGGCGACCGCCTAAAGCACGCCATCCGTGCAATATTTGAAAAGATGGTGTACATGGGTTTCTCACCAGCTCTTCTCAATGATGCAATATCCATCGGAGCTCGTACTTGGATTGATTTTAATTTAAACCTAATCAGTTCGATTAAAATTGATTTAAGCTTCGGTAATTCAAATCATATTATTTTGATTGGTACAGTTTAAGTGAATTGAGCAGAGCAAAGGATTGAAAAGGGCACACTTGAAAAAGAAAATCAAAATACTAAAACGAACTACTAAGTAAAAAGTTATGCATAGTCTAATATAAAAAAAAAACTTTTCCTCTTTCAGCGACAATATCGTACAGTCAGCTCCTTAAATACGCACATTCACTCACTCAAGCACAAATCTTAGTGAATCACACTAAGATTCCTATAGGTACTGCATCCTATAAGAATCCTATACTGTACTTTATAATATCACTATATAAAATGTTATTTATACTTATCCAGAACATTAAAACCATAATCAGGAACTAAGTCCATAGATTTTAAGAGAAAATACTAACAAAAAACACGTTTTCGAAACAAATTGAGCATACCAAATAGTCAAAATGCATTGAAAATAATACTTTTGCTTGATGTATTTTGTCGTAAGAAGCCATGATGTTATATTATTATATTGTTTTCCAGACTCGTCGTTCATGTACGTGATAGCAGTCCTCGTGATGATCAAGCTGTACCAGAACAGACATTCCGACATCATTCCCAGCGCGCACTCCACCTTCATGGTCATCGCTGTCATCATGACGTTAGGTAATGACAGACCACGCAGAGGTAGCGGCCGCGCTCGGCGGGCTCCGGGGACGTACACTACATTACAAGATGATCTCGGATTGTACGGGCTGCCTATACAAAGCGAGGCCATGTTAGACTGGAAATCTATATAATAATATTTGACGACCGGCTGGCGGAGTGGGTAGTGTACCTGCCTGCGACGCCGAGGTCGCGGGTTCGATTCCCGCTTAACACAAATCTTTGTGAACATGGGGGTTTGTCTTAGTCTGGGTGTTTCTACGTATAATAAGTATGTATTTGTAGAAGAAAAGTATATATATATAGTATCAGTTATTCTAGTACCCATAGTACAAGCTCTGCTTAGTTTGGGACTAAATGGCGTTGTATGTGAGTTGTGAAATATTTATTTATTTTTATTTATTTAAGTGTAGCATGCAGCAGTCTATACATGCAAATCTGTGGTTTATGTGTGCTTATGTTTTTTATTTTATTATTGGAATTTTTTCCAAAGATTATATTTATTTTTATTAAAACTGACGTGAGTTTTTAACATTATTAAAAAAATACGGGTGTTACCCACGTAATGTGGAAATCATTTATTTCCATGGGCCCAAGGAGCGCTTCAACCCTCAGTCATTTGAAATATGTAATGTAATATTTTTGTATTATAACTATAAATTACTAGCTGTTAGCCGCGACGTCATCTGCTTGGGATTCGCTAAAATGGCAGTTATTTGCTAAAAGTGTATCTTTCCATTAAAGAAGATTTTTTTTAAAACATCTTTGTAGTTTTTGAGATTTTGTGCCTATTTATTACAAACGAAATTACAAAAGTACGAATTCCTTATAATATTAGATTAGGTACTTTACTTAAATTTCTCTTTTTTTTATCTAGACTAGATTTTATTTTTTATACTCTTTTTTGTCTGCCTCGATGGTTTTATTTATATATTTATTGCACAAAACACATTACAATCACTACAAAACAAGACATAACAAAATACAATATTTCAATCTGGATCATAACGCAAATATATGTACATGCAACTAATCTATAATAACAAAAAAAATAAAAAATCACAGAGAACTCCGGCAAACATACACATATTTAATGGTTAGCGTATGCACCTTTTACCGCGAGGTTCGATATCCGGGTCGGGCAAAGTGTTATTTGTGAAGTTTCCGTCAGGAAATTTACCTACAATAGTAGCACAGAGTAGAAATTGTGCCCGGTGGATGGCTATTGGCTCGGCCCCTATTCCATGGCACCTAAACATAACAGGTGAATTGTTGGTGTTGTACACCTCTGCCCGACCCTTCTGGATAATACAGGCGTGATGTTATGATATGTTTCTATCCAAAGTGTTACTAAACTATAAGTATATCCCGCAGGTATGTTCGGCATTCTATTCCCGAGCGTGTACTTCTCCGTGCTGTTCACGATACTGCACCTGCTCGCCTGCTTGGTGCTCACCTTGAAGATATACTACGCGGGACAGTTCAAGATGGGTGAGACAAAAAAAAAACACAACCGAATTGAGAACCTCTCCTTTTTTTGAAGTCGGTTAATAAAATAAAATATACCACTCACACTTCACCTGTTTTTTTTAGGTCTCATGTCTCACCGGGCATATTCCAAACGTTCTGCTATTGAATATTTCTTGACGGCAATATAGCTATTGACACGTTTACCCGATGCATAACAAAATAAATTAATATTTTTAGTAGCTCTCCTGAATTTAGAACTCTGCCCGGTAGATGGCGGTAGGCTTACCTCCGTCACAGGACCAACATAACATGTGAAATATGAGTGATGTACACTTCTGCTTTATCCGTCTGGGACACGCAAGCGTGATATTATATCGTAACTTTTTTTCTTGTACACAGAATGGTCAGCCGTAAACCGTGGAATAACGAGCCTGCGCTCCACCGGATGGCAATTCTTCCAGCCAGCTCATCCAGTGAGGGCGTTGCTCGTCGCTCTTGCTAATATAGCTAACTGGTCTTTTGCTATATACAGGTAAGTGTGAAGTGATCGCTGCTGTGATTGTACCTAATGAGGGTTATCTGAAATAAAGCCCACTAGGTGGCAGCACTGAGACGTCAGGTCCAGAAACCTGTCTAAAGTGTCAGAGCACCTTTAAATTTAATTAAAGATAAAGATAGAAGATATTTGTTGATTAAAAAGGACAACAATTACTTAATTACACACGCCCACCACTGTGACTCCTGTGACGCCAGGATCTACAGTGCAGCGGTAACCAACTGAAAGGCACCGTGCATGACACACGGGCAATCCCAGGGAAAGTTACAATTGTCTTGGAACCCGCAACGAATTTAATCAGAAGTATATAGTTGGAGTTGGAAATTATGTATCTTTACTTACTTCCCTCCAAAGCAAAGCGGGAGACTGAGTAATGCCAAATATAGACAAAGGGTCTATAAGGAAAGAGTGTAGACACCACGGACAGTGACATAACTATGGGGCCTAAAAATTTCTCAAATCGGTCCAGCCAAACAAATAAAAATTTCTCAAATCGGTCCAGCCAAACAAATAAAAATTTCTCAAATCGGTCCAGCCAAACAAATAAAAATTTCTCAAATCGGTCCAGCCAAACAAATAAAAATTTCTAAAATCGGTCCAGCCAAACAAATAAAAATTTCTCAAATCGGTCCAGCCAAACAAATAAAAATTTCTCAAATCGGTCCAGCCAAACAAATAAAAATTTCTCAAATCGGTCCAGCCAAACAAATAAAAATATTCAATCGAATTGAGAACCTTCTCTTTTTTTCGAAGTCGGTTAGCAAATGAATTTAATTTTGCTACATAGTATACCTCTTTCCAGCGCCTACGAACACAACAAAGACTTCGCCCGCCAGCTGCTCGCCATCCTCATGGGCAACGCGATACTCTACACGTTATTCTACATGAGCATGAAACTTGTGCATAAAGAGAAGATAGCTATATACACGTGGATATACTTCGTGTTGGCGCACGCCGCGTGGTTCACTGCGCTGTCGTTCTTTCTTAATTCTACTACTAAGTGGTCGGTGAGTAGCTAATACAAGTGTGGTGAGACTTAAATGTAATGAGACTAAAGAGACGAGAGTGTGATGAGACTTAAGATACTTAAGTATGATGATACTTAAGTCTGATGATACTAAAATAGTGTCTTGATGGTTATTACCAGCTACCTCATCAGTGGCGTAGCTAAGTGGGCAAGGGCCCCGATGCATACAGAAAGTAGAAAACATCAATGAATAATATAAATGAGAGCAGATATTATGGAGAGCAAATGAAAACTAGTTTATGGCCGAAATTTTCGAATTGATCTCACGACCGTCAAGCACGTGAGCTTATCGCTGATGCAATATGTGCGTAGTTGCGTACTTACTACTCAGTTAAACTCTGTTAAATTACTAAATAACAATATTAAACAGCACATGCTTATCGAGGCAGTTCGGCGAATGTGTTGAAAGTCTTAGGGCCTTATCATACTAGCGGATTACGAGCGGATTCAAAGCTAAGCGGGCGCGCAACGGATTCGTTGCGGGCGCGCAACGAACACGCCGCGCATTCGCAGCGAATTCGTTGAAGACGCGCGGCGTGGACGCCATTGTGTACTGTCTCGTACAAACGCCAGCCAACCAACTAAATAAAATATTTTTTTCAAATATCAAATCATTTTGCATCATAACGGATTCTTGTGGGATTTTATCTTGCTTAAATATTTTATGTTTGTTTTATGGTAGGTAGGAACGATATATTTAGGATTATTTTTTAATCGTTTGCAAAACAACACAAATTAGTCGCTCTCTTCCATTCGATTAATTGATAATGGATCTTCCCAAATTCGTCGATGCTTTCGTTTTCGTCGCCGGCGTTTCTGAAGTAACAAAGCCAACAGCAGTGTTTCCTCGTCGGAATCAATTTTGTTACTGAGTGTATTGTACGTCGTAAATTCGCTACAAACACGCGACGAAAATGTAGCGTATTCGCCACGCGTCCGCGACGTCTCCGCTGCGCAGCCGATGCGTGTTCGCGACGCATTCGCAGCGCGCCCGCTCCGCTTTGAATCCGCTCGCAATCCGCTAGTATGATAAGGCACTTAAATCGGGAGTTCTCTTATTGTTGATGTTATTTTCACCTAAAATCATTAAATTAAAAAAAAAAATCTTGTGAGCAGGGTCGACGTTCCCTAGACGTTATTTATATTCCAATTACCTTTCTCTACAAAATATCCAAAGTAAAACCTATACCTAGCTTCAGAAGCTGGCGAGTTGGCTGACCCGCTCTTTTCAAAGCTTAGGTTAATGGGCAAAGGGCCCCACGAGATCCGGGGCCCTGGTGCACTGCACCACCGGGCCCTACGATAGCTACGCCACTGTACCTCATCAATATGAAATAACATTTTAATGAGTAATGCTATACTGGCACTTTATTAGGGACTAGGTGTTGTAAGACTAGACTACTTAATATGACACCTTTTTGCAGCAAACGCCAGCAGAATCACGTCAACACAACCGCGCGTGCTCTTCCCTCCAGATGTTCGACTTCCACGACACGTGGCACGCTTGCTCAGCCGCCGCCATGTTCCTTTGCTTCAATCTACTGCTCACCGTCGATGATGGCGTTAAGCACACGCCTAGAGGGGTGCTCCAAACCTTTTAATTACCAAAATCTGTATACATACAAACCTTTGGTATATACTCAGGTATACTACAACAAAAGATGCTCATACGTAAATGACACGGCTAGACTAGAGACTAAATGAGACAAGACTTAAGTGTGACGAGACTAAGTGTAGAGAGACTAAGTGCTCCTTAAGTGTGGGTGATGAGACAATCAGACTAGATATTACGTTAATTTGATAATGTTTGACTTCGGCCATGTTGGTCAATCGCTTGTTGTATACTTTTTTTTCAACATTTCTTTCTCTTGTTAATAACACCTTGTACGGCCACACACGGCTACACAGTAACCTATACAGTTCCATTATAATATGGTTTGCGGTGTATAGGCGTCCATTGCAATGCGAGACCAGTGAATACTGGAACTGTATAGGTTGATGTGTAACGGGGTGTACTTTTCTTTGAAATTACTCTTGATTTTACTTTTCTTATGACAATTTGTAAACACTATACTCTTCTAGAAATTACTGTTATAACTCAAATATTATTTTAATTTATTCTTAGTTATGGTAATAATGAGGTGCTTAACCCTATATCATCTAGTTATAGTAATCTATATAAGAACAGCCAAATATAAGATTTTTTTTATAAATTATGAATATTAATAACATTTCATACATTTTCCACACAATAGTATTCCACTAGTTCTTGTAAGTATATTTTTAGATTTCTAAAGAATGTATGTTTGGAAATCATCTGATTTTAATACAGGCTTATTTTTCACTTTTTTTAGGGTCGGTTCATATTTGGCGGAAATTGCGTCTCGATCAGATCAGCACCCTTATTGCGATTCATGCTAATTGTGATTGAATTAGATTCATATATGTAAATTTTTTGTTTAAATTTTAGCACATGAATCTAATTTGATAAGGAGGCCAGTCTATTTTGCACCAACGCATCATCAGTTTATTGTTAAAGGTTGCATATTGGATCATATATTTTGTCTATGACAGCCTCGATGGTATAGTGGTTAGCGTATGTGCCTCTAACCGCGAGGTCTCTGGTTCGATTCTCGGGTCGGACAAAGTGTTATTAGTGAACATTCCGTCAGGCAATTCACAATAGCTGCACGTAGTTGGAATTGTGTCCAATGGATGGCGATAGGCTCACCCTTTATCCTGTTTACCTAAACGAATCAGGTGAAATGTGGATGTAGTACACCTCTGCCACATCCTTCTGGGTGATGAGTTATATTTGCCTATTTTGGCGTATCGTAACTAATAATACGCGACACATTATCCGCCAGATGTGAAATGACCCTTAGCAATAAAGAAGAAATTATAAAAATATTTAACAATCTAATTTATTTTTATCATACATAATATGAATTTTACAGACCGCTATGTATTTATTGTATTAGTAATATTGTATTGTATTTTTAACTTAGATGTATTATGCTTAAGGAGGAGGCTGTGAGTTATAATTAGGTTTTTAATAATAAAACTCACCTAAAATTAACGCAATATAAAAATAAAATCTTCGAATATCTCTTTTTAGAATTACGTTAAGATCTAATAACTTTAAAACTTTCGCGTTAAATATTTATTGATATGATTTTAACGGGAACCAGTCTGCTTGCGACCATGACCAAGTGCTACCGTGTCGAAACGTCAAGCACCGAAAGGTTATTAAATTAGAATAATTTAAAAATAATTCCTGTTAAAATCATATCAATACGTAAAGATCTGTTTTTAAGACGCATTCTAAATTAGTTTTTTTTTGGACATCATACATACAACTATAATACATACATGTTTTCACACTTACGCGATATGAGAATGATGCAAGCCATTTCGAAACGTCGAGCATATTTATTTACCTTTATAATAATTACGCGATTTAGACCCGTTGTCTAATTTTTGAAAAATAAATAGGTACATTCAACAGTTATATTTGATTGACAAAATGTTTTAAAAAACAGTTGAAAACGATATGGGACCGGCAGGATTTGAACCTGCGACCTTCGTTTAAAGCAGTCGCTTTAAACAACCAGCTACGGTTACAGTTAGGGTCCTGGCAAAAAGCGACCGTAGCTGGTAGTTTATTATTATAGCTAAATGCTATAAAAATAATGAATAAGAAGTTGAAAGAAAGAAAGTTGTTTTAAGTTTAAGCGTCAGCGCTCGACGTATGTTAACATTATTTTCATAGAAATAGATGCGCGCGCAAACGTGTCTTGTCGTCACGTCTGCGCGCTTACCTTTTTTGTATGACGCTTGCTTCCAACTGCTAGCTTTAATCAAAATGTTGTATCAGATTATAGTTTAGCTCAAGACAAATCATTGTGTGCCTAAACATGGAGGTTTGTCTTGGTCTGGGTGTTTCTATGTATAATAAGTATGTATTTACAAAAGAAAAGTATATGTGTATTAGTATCAGTTATTCTAGTACCCATAGTACAAGCCCTGCTTAGTGTGGGACTAGATAACGTTGTGAGTGTTTTTTTTTAATTTAATAAATGTGAGTCCAACTATGTTTTGTTTAAAATGACAAATGTTTTATTATTTATTTTATTAAATTAGTGAATTAGGATAATTTTATTGTTTACCAGTAATTAGAAAATACATCTATCTACTCTATACTAATATTATAATTGTGCTAGCTTCTACCCGCGGCTCCACCCGCATTAATTATTGATAAAAAGTAAGCTGTGTCCTTACTAGTATGTTGAACTATCTCAATACAAATATTCATCACGATCAGTTTAGTGTTTTAAACGTAAAGGCGTAGCACACACTAACACTCGCGTTTTAAATATTAATGTGATTCACCTCGAGTTTGTACTAGCAGGTGAAGGTGATTGCAATGCCTTACCACAAAACCTGAGCACAGTTGCAAATACTCTACCATCAGAAAAACTGCAGAATTTGTACATATAGGTATTTATTTTTATTGTCAAAGTAACAATGTTTCGTTTCAAGCTGGTATAGTTTTATTTTTTCGTCTGTTTGTATCGCCTAATCTTGTAAACGGCTTGATCGATTATGATAAAAATTTAGATGCAGGTAACTTAATACAAGGCGCGTAACATAGGCTATTTTTTATTTACGTACAGTGGGCCAACGAGTTAGCTATGCAGGGCAAAAACTTCTAAGTTATACTTACTACACCAGTTATAGATAAGTGAAGTGAGAGATAAGAGACATCTAAATAGTGGGTATATTGCACTTATTATATGTAATTCACACATACATATCTATTGCAGTCAGTTTGCACTATGGTATAGAAGTTTTTGCCCTGCATACCAAATTGCTTGGCCCACTGTACCTAACACGCAGACGAAACTGCGGTAGAAAGTAAGTTTGTTTGTTCGATAGCGATATTATCTCGAGAATTAATGGTCAGATTTTGTTAATAGTTTTTGTTTGATAGGCCATCTCTCAATTAAGGTGTAAAGATATTTCATATCATGTTAAACGCCACGGGAGCAAGCATTAAGATTTGAACGGGCCAAAGCGCGGGCAAAAGCTAGTTTATAATATTAGTTAAGAAGTAACGTTTGTTTTCTTTATGCTTATTCTTACTCCAAGATTTGTATTAAAAGTACGGAAATAAAGTTAATTTTTTGTTCTGAATTATGTCTTTTATTTACGTTTTTACTAAGACTATGCTGTCCGCCTGTCTGTCATAGCTACAGTTGAAATGGATAACACGATAATATTCTACAAAACGAATAAAATAAAACCGGAGGAATAAGGTTGAGTAAAAAAGCACATTCAATTTATCATTTATTTAAAAAGTGATACAATACATGTAACCATCGTAACTTAAACATGACAATATAACACGATAGAACAGACAAATTAACATAATAATAATATGTTACAAGTTAATGTAATTATTACCTTGGGGGGCAAACCCATTTAAAAATAACATAACGCCTATTCTACCTAAAAGGGTATGGCAGAAGTATATACACCCACATTTCAATATTAAATAGGGGTCCTTATAACGCTTAAGGCGATTAAAAATTAATTTTAAATTTAAAACTGACCGAATTAAACCCTTAATCAAATGGACATTGTTTTTTCAATAAAATTAAAATTTTTAGGTAAGAGAGTTGTATAGATTTTACAAAAATAACTACTTATTCTTATAAAAAGGGGGGAAATAGAGTTGCCAATAAAGAAATAATACAAAAATATTACAGTAGTGTCAAGTGAGAAATAATTTTCCAATATTTGATTAAGGGTTAAAAGTGACACAAGTTATACTTGAATAAAAAACACAGCTGTCACTTTAATTTATGTGTGTAATATGCTTATCCAGTCAACCAATTCATCTAACAACTGTGAAATTGGGGCGTCTTGCGTTTAACAGTAAAGCATAACTGGAATTAAAAGGATGAAATAAATAAACTAAAAGTGGGAAAATATCGTCTTAGCATTTATGAGAAGGTAAACAATTTAAGATCCTCTTCTATAATACTAATTAATACTAGGTACATTTTGATTTAATATTTGAACATTTGGTGGCAGTCTAGTATTTTATCAAAATCTATTTTGTGTGTGTGTGTGTAACAACCAATTTTTCATCACAAACAATAGCATAATTTTCATGATATTATATAATTCGCATGTATGTGTGTTTTATTTTGCAATAATTTGTATATTTAATAAATGTTAAAAATTCATTTTGTAGTTTCAAAAAATCTAATAACGAAATGTGTATGTGTCGACTGTTTAATCATGTCTAAACATGGTACTAAACAATAAATTTACATCTATAAGTGCCACTGGCACGTTCCAGAGTTAATAAAATAACTCCGAGTTAACCCAGGAATAAATACTTATTATTTTGACAAGTGTAACCAGTTCACAGCAAGAGCCTCATCAAGGGCTTCTCGAACAAATACACTGCTGAGCTGCTGGCACTTGGCAAGAACAAGGTGTCCGTTAGATCCCTCACAGGACACTGCAAGCTGAACAGACACTTGTCCCATATGGGCTATGCGGACGATGACAGATGCAAATTCTGAAAAAGGAACCGGAAACACTGCCTCTCCTCTTTTGCGACTGCGGGCCACTCATTTATAGACGAAGCCTGATGTCAAGTCACTCCCGATCCGCCGACTGCTCCAATTTATGGAGGCTATTGGCCTAAAGGAGAGTCTATAATGAGGCTACAATCATAATAGAGCCACGGACGTCGACGTGAACACCCAAAGCCTCGTCCCAACAATAATAATAATAATGTGTAACCAGTTAACTCAGACTCTGGCATGCGCAGATTACTTAATGTTGTTCAAATTCAATTTCTAAGTCTCAATTTCTTTTTAAAGAACGGATTGATGGGCGAAGGCGTCGATGGCTTCAGGTTCGTCTTACTTGGTTTAATACTCCCGTCGAAAGGAATGCTAGGGCTCTGCCGTATGCTCTTGTAGTAGTCCACGGGCGCTTGCATCGAGTTGTTTTTTAACACAAACTTCACCTTTTTCGGCGTATCCAACGACTTGTTCGGAGATACGTCATTTCGCGTCTGCTTTTGGAAATTTTTCACTTTTTTCACTAAAACTACTGGACTTTTTACATTTTTTGTTGTTGTTTTTTCTATGTTATTTGCTTTAATTTCTTTAAGATTAGTTTTTTCTGGCATTTTACTAGATTTTCCTTTAATTCTAATTTCTAGACTTTTTTTGTCTTTCTGTTTAGAAACACCATTAAGTTTCACTTTAGTATCTTTATCACTTAACTTTTCTTCTGTAACTTTAAAATCATTAGTTAGTTTTTTCTTCAACCTTTTAGAACTATTTTCTACCTGACCGTTTTGTAGTTTTTCTCCAATACTTTTGTCGAGTTTCTGTTTTTTCTGTGTGATAGAGTCTTTAGCATCGTGTTTACGTTTTTTGTTCTCTTTGTCTGAATCTGGTTTTTTTTGTTTAGGTTTGTCTTGTTTCGGCTTTTCTGGTTCTGGGGCAGTTTCTTCGACTTGCCAGGTGCCATTCTGAAAACAAAGTATAATAATTGTTAAAATATATTTATTTTATATGATAGGTTGATGATATTATTGATTGAAAGGAATAAATAAATAATTGTAGGGAATATAAAGCATTGAAATATTTAAGTCCACGCAAACGATGTCGCAGACAAAAGCTAGTTACTAAAAGAAATAGTAATATAATATAGTAATATAATACTTACGGTAGCATTGCTGATCTTCTGCTTGACGACCTCCACGTCCTCCACGATGCTCAGGCCGGAGCGGCTCTTGGCGAGGAGGCGCTTCCTGTGCTTACGACTTAGACCTGTCAAACAATGAAGATAGTTTAAAAATATTGACAGGAAGTTTCTGTGAACGAGTTTATCAAAATAGGTGTCCACAATCCACAGAAAATACTTGATGAGGCTAAGGCCCACTAGTGGACAGTATTAGGTTGATATAATGACGAAACTACAGTGAAAAATACTAGCAGAATGGTAGTATGTTTGATTTCCAACTTTTAATAATAAAAAAGTACCAGTGATGGTATTACTATGTACAATAGAATGGACAAGTGAAGCAAATTTATCTTTCTCTAAGCTCACCCGTGTGATACTCATGGTGTTTCGGTTAATGCAGTTACGGTTTAAGATATTTATTTCTCGAAGAAGAAATCAATTCACTAAATATGAGAAATACAATCTTATTATTAAAACTTATTCAATGAGCAGTACTTGTAAAATATTTCATTCAAAAATGTTGTGGGTTACTTAATAATTTTTATGGACTTATTACCAGGGCTCGGAATTAGGTAGAGTTTTTCATGTACTTACACTGATTGCATACAGCGAAAGAATAAAGTGGATATGCCTCAAATCCCGAGATTAATTTTAAAGAGCAGAAAAAATCCCATGATTCTTTAAATAAAAAGTTATTTACTTTTTTACACAATTTAAACTACTGCACGCGCGACTAACTATTTTAATTCTCACAAAATTTATACAGTAATGTCGGAAGCGAACACTTCAAATCTTACTGGTAGTGAATCGGACAAGGAAAATGATTCTGATGGGCCGTTTGAATAAGCAAAACCTCACGAGTCTAGGCTAGAAGCAAAAGTATTTGCTCGTATTTATAAAAAAGGCGAAATATGCGTATGAGAATTTACTACAGACTTTCAACAATTTGTATTGTGAATTAATGTAAACTAATAAAAAAAAGGTTTTTATTATTATTTATTCGTAATATTGTTGGCCACACGGGATTGTCCATTAGAAATCCCGGGAAGGTCCACATTAATATCAACATTTCGATGCAAGTACATAAAAAACTCTATCTAATTCCGAGCCCTGCTTATTACACATTGGTGTTAAAAGTTATTTAATGGCAATTGATCAAATGTAAACTTTAATCATGACATTTACAATTGTTTATTGAAACTTTCAAAAGATATAATACTAACAACATAATGGTTGGGCTTCACATTCCATCTTATAGATAGATAGATAGAGAAAACTTTATTTGCACATCAAATTTATAAAAAAACATACAAAGAAATAGGTACTTAAAACTACAATGTACAAAGGGCGGCCTTATCGCTTGACGCGATCTCTTCCAGCCAACCTAGGATGGACATAATAGAATGGATATTTGCGGTAGTTTATTGCATTGGATTTGTTGTTACTTTTTCTTATTTGCTTAAATAGGATGGAGCGTGTAGTGAATTGATATTACGGCAATTGTATTGATCGATGCCCATCGATTTAGATGTAATTAATACTAATAAGGTTTAGGCGCATTAGGGCTAATTCCATTATGTCAACCGACCCGCTATTTTTTTTCAAACTTAAAGTGTGGTACATCCATACCTCTTAGCGCCAGGTCATCGGAAGCAGTGAGGAGTTGTTTCTCCATGGCGTGCAGCGACTTGGCGGCCTGGGTAGGCTTCACCGCCGGGGTTTGCTCGCGTTCCGTGAAGCAAGACTTTATGGGCAGCGGGTACTCGTCGCGGGACAGGAGCTCGAAACTGGAAATATACATTAAGATGATTTGTTTTTTCACTTTAGCCTGCACTGTCCCACTGTTGGGCAAAGCCCTCTCACCAGTTGAGGCTGTGCGTATCTAGGTCGTCCTATAATATTTGATATAATTTTACGAAAACAAAACCAACTTCAATTACAAAAAATGCACTAAAAAGTAAGAAATACTTAGGTAATATTCAACGTTTCGCCTATTTGTGTATAACTTGAAAGAATACAGTAAACGTCCCTAAAGTGCCTATATTTAAAGAATTATCGCCGTATAACCGTTGAGGAGTTGTACCTTCCAGCATCAGCTCAGCAACATGAAATGCTGACTGCTAGATGCAAATATCCGAGTAGCTTTAGGTAATATACGAAAAACAATATAGAAGGAATAAGGAACTTATGCATTATGTATATTTATTTATTTATTTATTGTGGTGGTAGGTATATAATAGAAATTTACGTAATATCTATAATATATTTACATTTGTGCTTCACTTACCGTTCCAAACACAATCTAACTCGTTTATGAGCTTTGCTGTTGGCGTTGGCGAGCATGTCCCGCAGCATGTCGGCCAGCATGCCAGCCGGCACGGGCAGCAGGGGGAGCTCCACGTCTACGCGACCTGCTCGAGGATCTAACGGCTTCCCTGAACTAAAATGTAAGTGACATTATTATATTATTGTAGAAGATTTGTATGATAAAAAATACAGATAAATTTAGATTTTTACATTAGGTAGAACGCCAGAAGCAATTACACTATTCAATAGTCCCAATGATAGCCAAATACACACATTCACTCACACAAGCACACCCAGTCTCAGATCATATCTTTGCGAATCACACACAAATTTGTTCCATGTGGGGATCAAAAATTAATGATATAGGAATTGTATAACAAACGTGTTTGCAGACCACTGGATTACAATAGTTGTTTTTGAGTAAGAGAGCAAAGTATTTTTGAGTCCTGAATAAGCAAAAGAAGAAAGTAGAATCATGAGCATAGCGAGTGATTCTAGTTGAGCATCTTTAGCGTAGCAAAATCAAGTTCTGCTTACTGTTTTCGCACAACAAAGAATCTTCAAGCTGCTGAAGTGAAACATTAAAACCAGTGAGGGTGACTTACTTCTCATCATTATCCTCGTCTGACACATCACCGTTCTCATCACCATTCTGTTCATCACCATCTTCTTCATCAGACATAAGTTCTAACGCTTCAGGCCCGCCAGCTGGACAGCCCATCTGAAATTAACACATAACAATTATTCAGGGTTCCTGCTCAGCTCCCAAGCGTCGCAGCGTGATGGTAGATAGATAAGAACCTACTTTGAAAATCAGGCTATCAAATGCGAGATAAATTGTGTTAATTTGACATGTAGTTCCAGAGATAAGTGCGTTCAAACATACAAACAAAATCGTTAAAGTAATTTTGTCTGTTTGTTATGGTTTTACAGTCAAACCACTTGAACGATTTTGATGAAAATTGTTATACTAAATTGGTATTTGAATGACATGTCATAAGTCACTTTTCATTGCGAGCGAAGACGGGGAAAGAACTAACATTCATAACATTACGCTCATATTACCCAAAAAGGTTTAGCACTCTGTGCTGATGTTGAAAAATTCCTGACGGAAAAACCCCAAATCACACTTTTACCCGACCCGGGAATTGAACCTCAGACTTCGCGGTGACCGATACGCAAATTATATTGCTAGACCAACATGGCAGCTTATCACTATCACTACATAGTATAAAGTCGCTTCCCGCTGTCTGGCTGTCTGTATGTCCCTATGTATGCTTAGATCTTTAAAACTACGATACGGATTTTGATGCGGTTTTTTATAACAGATAAAATAATTAATAACAAAGGTTTTTATACATAAAACATACATATTAAATTATTATATGTTACCCTTTTCCAAGCGTCAGTTTTGTGCATATACTCGATGCCCTGCTGGCTCTGCCGGACCAGTGACGTCAGCATGCGCCGCGCCGCCGCGCACACGGCCGGGCACTCGCCGCTGCACATGTACTGGCACAGCGGACGCAGCAGCGCCGACAGCGCCGCGGGGGGAATCACGCCCGATGATACCTGCACAGACAAATGGAAATGTACTTAATTATGCTATGGTATATCATTAATCCTTCTATATCATTCCATACTAACATTATACTTAACAAAGTAACTCTGTCTATCTGTTACGCTTTCAAACCTAAACTACTGAAACATATTTAATAAAAATTGTTATGGATATGGTTCAAGACCTGAAGAAGGGTATAGGCTACTTTTCGACATACCTTCAACGGGGGTGGAGACGCGAGCAGAAGCTAATTCATTTATAATATCATATAAGAAAACATTACAATTTATTGAATAGTTTTGTAAGCCAAAGCATGCTCATAAATAAATAAATAAATATTCCACAACTCACACACAACGCCATCTAGTCCCAAACTAAGCAGAGCTTGTACTATGGGTACTAGAATAACTAATACTAATACATATATACTTTTCTTTTGTAAATACATACATATTATACATAGAAACACCCAGACTAAGACAAACCGCCATGTTCATGCACACAAAGATTTGTCTTAAGTGGGAATCGAACCCATGACCTCGGCGTTGCGGCGGTCGTCATAGTCTCGCAAACGAGTTTTTGATTAAATCAGTCAATCAATCAATAGTAGAATCTAGACTCCTTTGATTAATCTACATTATGAAATAGCACATACCTTAGCTATTTCTTCTAAATAACAATCTATGAAGTGCAGCAACATCGAAGTGGCGTTACGAGCGAAGCGCGGTGTCTTCACCGCGAATATACCTATGAAATATAATATAACATAATATGGCTTGCTTATTGCAAGACCGACATAACAAAAAAAACATCATTTTACAGGACGGTAGTTTTAAACTTTGAATCTTTAGTATTTCAATAAAAAAACACTGTTTTTGTTCAGAAGTATTTTAATCAGTCTTGTACATTAATTAACTTTCATATTAAGTAGTCACAATGTGTTATCTTAAACACACTGTTTTCAAAAACCAAATTAAAAAAACAAGTTCCTCACTTATGTCATTATTGTAGCAAAAAGTTACCTAGAAAAAGTATTACTCGTAATTATGTCATCCTTACAATAAAAACAAAAAAGAAAACACAATTTAAATTACTTTATGTTTAATTACAATATAGCCCAGTGCCGTTAATTTTTAAGACCAAAAAAATTAATAGTAGGATGAAACCCATTAGAAAAGGAGGAGAATATTATAAAAATTTAAGGAAAAATAATTTACGGGCGATCTGAGGTCGGGAAGAGGGGGAGGGGGGGGGTTTTAAGGTTAAAAAACGTATTTTCTCGATTTCCGGCAAAACTAAAAGTCCTATGGAAAAAAGTCGAATGGCAAAGTTGTTGGTAATAAAAAGATCTAAAACTTTTGTATTTACACTTTTTTCATATAACCTCAAAATTTATGTGAAAAATTCAAAAAACCAAGTTTTTGGTTTTTTATTTTTATCTTTTACAAACAAAAATTTTTTTTCACGAAATTTGGTGAAAACTTACCTTTTTATGTCCCAAATACGCTGTAATTTATTTGATTAGAAATATTTATTTTTTCACCTTTTTTTTTTAATAAAATCGATTTTTTACCCTTATTTTCGATTGAAAATTCACCCGTCAAAATATCAGCTTTTTTCAAAAAATTGGTTTGTTTTTTGTTCGTTGAAAAGTCTTCTTTATGATGGTGAAAAAATATATATTTGTTACTATAGTAAATCTTCACAGAAAATGCCAAACAAAGATCGTAAAAATCTATTAATATATAATTAATATATACACTATATACAATTTTGAGCTATTTACAAACAAATAAGTTAATAAAATTAATATTTTATCAATGTAACATGTAATCTTACGTTTTTCGAGTAATTAAAGTGTAAATTTTAATAAATAACTCAAAATTGTATATGTTAATTATATATTATTAGTTTTTTCCGATCTTTGTTTGGCATTTTCTGTGAAGATTTACTATAGTAACAAATATATATTTTTTCACCATTTTTTGAATTTTTCACATAAATTTTGAGGTTATATGAAAAAAGTGTAAATACAAAAGTTTTAGATCTTTTTATTACCAACAACTTTGCCATTCGACTTTTTTCCATAGGACTTTTAGTTTTGCCGGAAATCGAGAAAATACGTTTTTAACCCTTAAAACCCCCCCCTCCCCCTCTTCCCGACCTCAGATCGCCCGTAAATTATTTTTCCTTAAATTTTTATAATATTCTCCTCCTTTTCTAATGGGTTTCATCCTACTAGTATTTTTTTGACTTTTTATCATTTTTTAAGGGATCTACCCTGGGCTAATAGTGACATAACACAAAATAATCCTTCATTGTAACAATATTTATTTAAAGAAAGGTACTTAACATTTGCTGCAATATAGTATTATCCCAAAATATGACGTCCTTCACGAGCAAGATGCGTGCGTTGGCCTTGAAAACTTTGGTTTAACTGAGATGGAACGATATTGAAATTACAAACGATGCGCGTCGACAGCGTGCAATTTAGACATTTATCGCCATCTGGCGAATTGGAATTGAAGCATGCTGTTGTCTTTATTGCACCAAAAAATAGATCGATAAAGCTTTGTTTTTACATACTTATCTCAAAATATCAAGATTTTTAAATATGTCGTTGTTGCAATAAGCAAGCGATATCTATCTGTTAATGACTATTTTAATGACTTATTTATTTCAACTATCTTTCAATTCAATTTATCTCAATTTTTATTTCTATTTCTACTTCCAATTATAATGACAATGTAATATGACATGTTGTGTAGATTTTAAGTTTGTCTGTTTTTGAATGCATTTTAGTATTTATTAATTACAAAATTTTATTTCTGTTCTTATAAATGTAGACGCTGTGGTCTTCTCTAATGGAGGAAACATAATTTATATATTGTGAATGTTATTACACAACACATTATTATTAATAATGTGTTGTGTATTTCTTGTTGGAGATCCTATAAATAAATAAATAAATAAATTAATCACATCTATATTACCTAGAACAGTGGTTCCCAATTAGTGGTACGCGTACCCCCAGGGGTACGCGAGACTGCATCAAGGGGTACGCGCAGCAATCTCAAAACTAAAATCCTTAAATAAAAAAATTCAATATACGCACATTGACAGATAAAGAATCTCTATTTCTATTTCTACAACTGCCAAAAAAGTATTCTATTTAATTAAACGGGAGTAGCCGGTAAGTAAATCGCATGCATCAAGCGCTTTCGCCCGCGGCGGCGGCGATTGACCCGTGTTTTGTGATTGAGACCCGTGATTGAGAGATTTCAACAAACAGGAAACATACCAACTTTTTAAAAAAACTGATATTTTGACGGGTGAATTTTCGATCGAAAATTAGGGTGCTTTTTCGATATTAATTTAAAATAAGGTGAAAAAAATAAGTATTTCTAATCAAATAAATTACAGCGTATTTGGGACATAAAAAGGTAAGATTTCACCAAATTTGGTGAAAAAAAAATTGTTTGTGAAAGATAAAAATAAAAAACCAAAACCTTGGTTTTTTTGAATTTTTCACATATTTTTTGAGGTTATATGAAAAAAGTGTAAATACAAACGTTTTAGATCTTTTATTATCAACAACTTTGCCATTCGATTTTTTTCCATAGGACTTTTAGTTTTGCCGGAAATCGAAAAAAAAACGTTTTTTACCCTTAAACCAAACCCCCCATCCTCTGCCTGACCTCAGATCGCCCGTAAATTATTTGTCCTTTCATTTTTATAATATTCTCCTTTTTTTCTAATGGGTTTCATCCTACTATATTTTTTTTTGGTTTTCCAAATTATCGACCCTGGTCTATAAAGGGGTACGCAAGTTGGAGGTCTTTCTTAAAGGGGTACGTAGAAAAAACTAATTGGGAACCACTGACCTAGAAGGATGTGGCAGAGGTGTACAACTTCCACAATCCACCTGTTATGCTTAGGTCTCATGAGATAGGGGGTCAGCCTATCACCAACCACTTGAAACAATTCTACAACTCTGTGAATTTACCAGGGAATCGAACCTGAGACCTGCGGTGAGAGGCGCATACGCTAACTACTAGACCATCGCAAAAAACATTCATCTAGTCTCGTCTTGTTTTTTTTCAACCTAACTATAATATCTCACTGTTGAGCACAAGTCTCCCCATACTTTTCCAGTCCCACCTGTTAATATGGCGTGAATTCAGGTCGTCACATCCACATCTTTTAAGTCTACTTCTACGCATTTGCGTAGAAGCCAAAGACAGAAAAAGTAAAACAAATAATATTTTACCATCACTTCCAGAAATCATATTGGCATACAACTGGCAGCTGCTGAGATTCCAGTTGGATCGGAGCAAGCATCGAAGACTCGCGCGAATGTAGCGACGGACCAACTGTGGAGGGCAAATAAGCGATTTGAAAGGTGTTCTCATTTGCTGCTAATGTAATATTACATATTTGTGTATAACACCAATGTTTAAGCATAACACATATAGAAGTTAAAATCTAAAATGAAGCTAGGTAAAATATGAGAAGTCACAATCTATTAATAAACTAAACTCATAAACTTATTTATTGGTAATAATACACGTCATTACAGTAAGTAGCATTAGAAAAATTAAAACAATTAAATTACAAAACAATAATAATAAGATCGAAATAAAAAATAAAATATCAAAAAGTGCATAAAGTCATTGTTAATTAAAAGAATAAATCAAATAAATGTTGAGTCAAAATTATTATTTAGTTCATAAAAAACTCTTGAACAGAATAAAGCGCTTGTTCGGCGAGCCATCGCTTCAGTCAATTTTTAAAGCCGGCATCCGTTGAGGCTAGTCTTATAGAGGATGGTAATAATAATCTAATCATAATAATATGCTTGAAATGTAGGTGTTTGTGAACACCCCTTTACACAGGCGTTATTCGTAGTGCGGGCGTCATAAAAAGAAAAAGAATATTGGAAAGTACCAGACAATAATGTCTACTGCATAAGGAACTCACCATAAGGAACTTGTCCATCCTGTGTTGATCAATGCCATACCACTCTGTAGCGAGTACTCTGAGCCCTGCCTTGAACATAAGGAGTGCATGTTTTGTTTGATCCTCAGGAAACTGGTCGAGGACTGCTGATATGTTCTCACAGAGCTCCTCCTGAAAATAGAAATGTTCAAGTTGAATCAATCAAGCATTTAGGCAATCTTAGTCCACTGCTGGACATAGCACACTTCCAATAATTAGCACCATAAAACCTGGTAACACGCATTCTGCATCCAGCCCTATTTTAAAAAAATGAAATACTTCTAATCCAATACAAATATCACGGCAATGTGATAGTTATGAAACAGTTTGACCAGATTGATTCGATTTTGTTGTATGTTACAATTAAACTCAAAAACTACTGGACTGATTTCAATGAACATAAAAATTGAAGCATTTCCTACCTGTATGAGGGGTTTGTCTGACATCCACACAGCATAGAACAGACCTTTCCACATGCGCACAAAATCATCTTCTTTGAATTCTGAAATATAAACAAAACTTGCTTGTACATACCTGGATTCGAAGAGACAATTATCTTGGCAACATAAAATAACATCACACCTCAAAATGCCCAGCGGGGTGTGGCAAAGGTGTACCCACACTTCACCTGATATGTTTAGGAGCCCATGATGAGCCTATTGCCATCCACGGGGAACAATTCCAACTCAGTGCTGCTATTGTGAATTTCCTGACAGAAATTTCACATATCGTCATTGTCAAACCAAAATCTGCTATGTGCAGAAATCATAGTTTTGAGAAATTGACAAAAAAAGGTCTCCTGCATTCAAGGGATTGTAGGTAAGAGATCGTCAATAAGAGGTCGTAAATCGTCATATAATGGTCATAAGCACATGACAGTTTTTTATATGGTAGGGTATAGCAGCGAACTATATGCAGAGGTTTAAAGTAGAAATCTTACAAAAGTGCACATAGCAGATTTTGGTTTGACAACGACGATATAACACTTTGCTCAATCTGGGAATCAAACCTGAGCCCTTTAAGGCCATGGAGAATGCAATTAATGTAGCCAGCTACTGGGCAGGGATGGTATAAAAACTTTAATTGACTTGTAAGAAGAAGTAAAATGCAGGAGCGGCGGAAGCGCCTACACATTTTATATTGAAATTGAGGATCTTTAAGTGCTAGATATCGAAACATGTGTCCTTTAATCTATGTGTTTCCTGTTTTTTTCACCACTTATTGCGAACCCCGACCCCAAAAGAAAAAGTAGTATCAGGGAATTATAATGCTGGATCGAAATATACTATATTGTACTGAGTACTGGCATAATATAAATCAGACTTTTCTTTCCTTTATGTACATCAGTGGCGATATATTAACAGCAATGGCCAGTTTTTTTGTAAATTGCAAATCATTTATGTATAGTTCATTTCGTATTATAATCGTTATTAATTCTACGGGGAAAGCTCCTGAAAAGTAAGCACCTTAACTTTTTATACAATGAGGAAAACAAGCACACCGAAATACAACATGACATTTTGAGGTTAATTGCTGAAATTAAAAACTACTCAGTTTACTCTTTCCTTATCCATTATTACACAAAACGACGTCAGCATAACTTAAACTACTAACCATATTTCTTCTCAAAACAATTTAAAAGCCATTTTTTCAGCGTTTTCAGTACTTTATCGCGACCTTTCTTTTCATTCCCAGATAGAAGTCTAGCGAATTTTATCTCTTGAGCGACAACTAAAACATGCTCCTTTTTAGGCTTGGCTTGAACGTGTTTCTTTATTTTATCTTTCTTTTCCTTGGGCTTGGTTGGAATCTTCATTTTCAAAGTATTTTTTATAAAAACAATCGACCACCATGCGACGGTCGCGTTTTGATATAATAAATGACGTATAACGTCAAAATGACATAATTAAAATTTAAATACTATTTATATTGCGCCTTTTGATTCATTCTACGACATACTTTAGTGGATTTTAGAATCGACTAATCAAATCGCTCTCGAAATGCTGGCTTATATTTTGGCCAGCGACTTGAGTATCGCAATACAACGCGCAAAGATAATGTAATACTACACAACGCGGTAATGCTGCCAGCATATTGGGTACGAGGCCTTCTGACCGTGACTTATTAAGTTTAGATTAAGTTAGAAGACTATTTTAAGATCCAATATGTATATATTTCTGTAAATAAAGGTCTATTTATCATATCAAGGTTGAAAAATATCTTGTCGGTAGCCTTGTGATCGAGTGTCGAAAATTTTAAATCACCTCTTTGCCTCATACCGACTTGAGTTTGAGTTTGAAACCATCCTAAAACTCAGAGGTTTCGCACATTAGGCCGGGTTTAACCATACCAGCATTTTCCAAAGTTCGGATTTGGAAACATTTTAAGTAAATAAAGCGATATTCTTTCGTCGAAAGCGGGATATACTACAAAATCATAACTTGAAAGTTTAGTGGTTTTAAAAACTAAAGCTGTTTGATAAGAATCAGTAACAAAATCCATTCAATAAGGTTTTTTTTTCGCTCTTGCTGCCAAGAGCGAAAAAGCTTCCTATAATATGTTCTGTTAACACGAATAAGTGGCATCGCAGCGCCTTTGCTTTTGAGAGCCAGAGAAGAGAGCGCCGCAGGCAACGACGTTTCAAGAAGTAACATCAATTTTTTTAAATATTTTATGTAAACACATAATGGCATCTGAGCGCCTTTGCTGTCAAGAGCAGGAAAGCCGCGGGCGAAGTTTTTTTTTTCTGTAAACGTAACGTATACACGTTCGCGACGTAACGTCTGTATACATGTTTGCGACGATCTAAAAAATACTGAACAAATTTTAATGCTGTTTTCTTAACAAAGAGTGATTTCCGGAAGGAGAAGATAAAGGTGACAGAATAAAACATACCACTGTAAAATACAAGTATAACATTTATTCCATTCATATAAGAATATTCCTTAGGCACTTGTAGAGCGATGCTAAACATTCAACAAATTAACAATACAATTCATTTTATTTACATTTCATTAAATTAATAATATTTTTAATATTTCATAAAAACAATCTCATATTATATTTATTATTTTTGAGAATAATACAAAAGAATAAAAAAAATAGTTTAATAGAGTAATGTTTTGCGAACAACCATGTTCCAATAGACAAATATGCTCATTTCCGTGTCATTTCTAAACATTTTGGTTCAGCGACATCTGGTGGCCGAGTTTGATTTTCGACCAATCACAGTCGCCTATTTTGACTCAAAATCAGAACGACATCTGGTGGATATGTTTGCAGTAATTTTACATTTTACTATTTTAATGCAAGACAGTAAACTATTTATAGCAACGTACAAGGCACTTTTTTTCTAAATTAAATTATTATGTGAAAAAAAGTATAAACAATAAAAAAAATATGTAAGAAAGTGTTTTTAACTTTCTCTATCCGTTTTTATTGTGTTATTCTCAAAACAATAACTGTTAGTATAAAGCAGTGTTTTCTGCGACCCTAACATGTTATAAAACGATATTGGAACTATACCATTCAATTCTAACGGAAGTGAGCTGAAAATAAGCATTTTGATTGGCTGTTCAATCGTTTTGTACAGTTGTTTAGTTCGTAGGAGACACTGCTTTAAAATCACCCATTTGTTCAGTACATTGCATGTTGGGCAGGTACATCGTAATAAGTAACATTTGACGAGATAACATGAAATGCATCAGGCGCATAATTTCATTATGTATAACTTTTTAAATAATAATAAATAACATTGGAATGTTCGCTCAAAGCAAAAGCATAAATATTAAATTAAGGCGCGAAACGTAGTTGCTTTTTTATTTCCTATTTTAACAGTTGTGGCGCTGGTGTGACCAAAGATTATAAATATTATTTTTTTTTGTATTTCCCACATTGTTTTTTGTTTCTTTTCTTTCTTTGCTAAGAGAAAAAGAGAGAAAGAAATCTAGTAACAGAAGATTAGATTTAGAGTAGCGAGAGTAGAAATATATATATCAAAATATTGTCTTCATCATTCAAAAAGACTGTCCCGAAATACTCAGCAAGTTCAAAACGTACGCTTGCAGTGCGCCTCGTGGACAGAGATCAGTACGCCGGGCAGTAAATGACGTTAGGCATCCAATGACGCGTCTAAGCAGCTATGCCTGCTCTGGACAGTAACCCATACTCGAAAATAATTGTATTCGTTGAGAAACTTAATAATTCCTTAAATAAATTTTAATATGTACGTACACAAACTTATTTTTCGTACGATTAATAAACTTTCTATCGACTAAAATTAACTATCTTCAGCTTAATACCAAATGTGTCAGTTGTTCAGCTAAAACTTGAAATACCCGACAAGCAAAAACCTGAAAAGTTCGATTTCATTACAAACTCTAGATTCGGTGCAGTCCAAGTAGTTCCGCGGCATTTCAGAGCTACTGTTATTATTGTCTCAAGAATCACAAAATTGTATGTCGATATTCTGAGACAGATATAGAACCATAGAGCGACTACAGCGGGGGTCAGAATGGGCTGTGTCAATTCTACAGACCATAACTATCGTCACACCAGCGCCACCTACACTTACAATTGCACTAATCATCATCACCAAACATGGATAGTGGGTCCTCGAACACTGGTTGAGCAGATTTCAGGGGTTCTTTCGCAGCGGGCGTCGACCGAGACGCCTGTGGTGGCGCCTCTGCTAGAAAAAAAAAAGATAAGTATTAAATAAGTCTCTTTGACTACTGTTGAAGTATATTTTTAATACGCAAGCTTATCCTTTTTTCGTGCCAATGGCGTATTTAATATACCGAATATTTGACCAGTAGTTTGCGACTCAACTGGTCTTTTGTTGGCCCGCATAAGGTTATCGGAACAAGTTGAGGGAAGTAGTGGACAGGACATCAGATGGGCCATGTTTTGAATAGGGCATCCATATTTGCAAATGCTAATGTGTTTGTGGATCCCCGCTTGAGTAGATTGTTTCTGGAGTGACCTAACTGAATCCTAAGTTAAGATGAAGGGACTTCTAGATTGGCCAGTGCAATTCATGCTCAGGAGGCAGGTGTCCAGCTGGTTCAATTAAATCGGGAGGAGAAGGAAGGATAGCCTTCCATACCTCGCAGTGCTGTTGAGCGGGATTTTGGTCTTTTCTTTAACTAAGCAGTAAAAAGAAGTATAAAGAGCATACCACTTACCAGTTCTTTTCTTAGTCTTCACTCCAAACAAATCGTCATCATCATCATCTCCAAACAGCGAACCCTTCACTTCAACCTTTTTCTTTTCAACTTTATCTATGTTTTCAACTTTATCCACCTTTTCAACTTTTTTCGGAACTCCAAACAGCTCGCCTTCGCTGTCTGAATCGAACACATTCGTTTTGGCTGCCGGTTTATTATTCTTAAATATTTCATCATCAGAATTTTCATCTTCCCCGAATAAAGATTTTGATTTTTTCTTCTCATCAGTTTTTTTATAAGTTTGTCCTATAGTTTTAATAGCTGAATCTGTTTCTTGCGATAAATTTTCAGCATTTTTAGCAACACCAGATCCGAAAATATCTGAGTCTACAGTTGTATTTTTAGCTAATATTGAGCTTAAAACTGGTGAATCTGAACCAAAATGATCAGTAGTTTTAGTTACATTTTCATTTGCTACAGTTGCCGTCGTTTTAGGTAGAAGGTTTTCTGTAGGACTAGTATTAAATATATCTTCATCATTTAATATGTATTTTATTTTAGTAGTACTTTCAGACTTTACAGGAGGTTTAACAGGTTCGATTGCAGTTGGTATATCTTCATTTACGGCTTCGATATCAACCTGGATTGGTCTAGAATCAGATTCTGTATTTTTAGGCTCAATTTTTGTTCTATCTAAAGGATTTTCTTCGATATTCTTAGCTATATCTTCTTTATCGTCTACTTTTACTTCAATTTTACTGATTTCAACATCTTTCTTAATAACCTCAGCTTGCGATTTAGGAGGGTCATCAAAAGAACTGGAATTATCAGTGGAATCTTCTCCAAAATCGATTCCAGATTTTCTGACAGCCTCTATCCTAGCTTTGCGAGAAGATGGACGTCGTTTAACTTGAATTCTGGGTCTTTCTTTTGACAGTTTACTATCTAGAATTTCAGACTCAGGTTTGGCATCAAAACCAACAGTTTTAGATACTACTGGATCTTCCTTGGGTGACTCAACCTGACTTTGAGTTTGACCATCTATATTATCAGCAGTTTTCACCTTTCGAGGCGCAGCTCCCGGTAATAACGCATTCACATTTATATTGAGGCCTAGTTTTAACTTTCCAACCTTTCGGGCCTCCTTTTTGACTGGTTTTTCTGATGGTAATTTAAATATCGATTTATTATCCAAGAGTTTGGGTTCAGGCACTGTATTTTCTAGATTGGGTAATGAACTGTATAATTCTTCGTCGGATTCTTCGTGTTTAGGTATTATTTTAGTTTTAGGTTGAGATAAATGCACTGGCAATGATTTGAATAATTCTTCGTCATCGTCAGAAAATACACTTTGACTATCAGCTACACTTATTAAACTTGTAGGCTCTTTAAACAAAATATTATCATTAAAAATACTCGTAAGTTCTTTAACAGTTGGCGATCTGCTTGCCTCTTTCTCAGGTTGTGTAATATCATCAAAACTTTCTTTTACTTCTAAATCAGTCATCTTTGAAGTTTCCGGAGCTATTGGTTTTTCAGTAGAATGTTTAATTTCATCAACCAGTTTAGGTGTTTCAGGTAACGGTCGATCAAAATTGTCTTCAATACTTGTTTCTGATTTTGATTCACTAGCTAATTTTGGATTAGGATGTGTACTGAATAAATCGTCATCTAAATCATCGTTGATTTTAGTAAAATCTACATCTGGCGGTTCATCAGTAAATAAACCAAATAACCTATCTTGTTTAGCAGTGAAATCTTCCGGTTTCTCATCGGAAATGACGTCATCTTTCTTAAAAAATAACGATTCATCATCAGAATCGTCATCAAATAAGGCATTGACGTTTTTACTCTTTTTAGGCTCTTTAGGTTTCTCAAAAGCTGGTGGTTCAGTTATAATATCGGTAAATATATCTTTGGCTGTATTATTGTCAATATCAGTCGTAGAATTTTCTGCTGTTTTTGTATAATCAGATTCTGATTTGATAAAACTAGGTGGTGCAAAAATATCTTCATCTAAGGGACTGTTATCAAAAATACTAGGAGCATTCGTATTTGCTTTACTTATATCAGGAACTCTAGGTACTTCTGCCACATTACTTAAAATCTCAGGCTTGTCATCTTTAATCTCAGGCATACTATCTGTAGATTCTGAAAATAAATTTTCAGCTTCTAAATCTGGTTTCTTAGATATACTGTTTATAATCTCAGGTATTTTTTCCGGAACAGTCTCAGGAATTTTCTCCGGCACAGTCTCAGGAATAACAGCGCTAATTATATTTTGATCAGGTTTACTTTCTTGTACAGGTTCATCATCAAAATCTTGTTCACTAAATTCGTCATCCGACATTTTATCGTTGTCTGCCAGTAATTTATGAATCGCCAAAGAATTTGTGTTAATGTTCATATTATTTGTGTTTATAGATTCTTTTGTAGTATCAGAATTGTTACTTTCAGAGCTTTTTTCTATATCTACTATATCTTGAATATCATTTTTAAAAATTTCAGTTTTTTCTTGAACTATTTTATCATAATTTTTAACTGTCTTTTCTTCTAAAACATCTTTTTTAATCGAGATTGGTGGCGTTAAATCTGTATTTATTTTGGTTTCTTCAACAATAGTTTTAACGTCAGTTGGTTTTGAATCTGATTCACTAAATATATCTTTTGTAGAGTGATCTACAGCTTGTTTCAAATTATCTTTGTTTGGTGTATTAACAGCTTTGTTTACTTTAATATTTTTCTCTATTTTTTTCGTAGATTTGGCAGGTTCAACAAACAGTTCACTATCATCATCGTCATCAAAAAGCGATGGAGACTTAAAAGCTATTTTTGATGTAGCAACATTTTGGTTTAAATAAGCATTAGAAGCATTTTGTACTTTATTTGCAACATTATTATCTTTATTAGTTTTAATTCCACTGAATAAATCATCTTCTTCATCGTCATCAAATATACTTATTTCTTTAGTTGCTTTAGTAGGTTCTCTATTATTATTAGGTTTCACATGAATTTTAGTAGAAGTTTCACAAATTTTAGTAGCATTTTCTATTTTGGGGGTAGTTGCACGTTTGTTACTAATAGCAGGGTTATTTTTGACGGGTTCAGAGAATAATTCATCATCACTATCAAACAATCCTTTCTTCTTACTATCGGAATTGTTTTTAACTTCAGGTTTCACCGTTTTCGGTTCAGCGATTTCAGAGAACAGGTCATCGTCATCTTCAAAGATAGATTTAGGTTTATCTTTTTTATCTTTTGTAGACGTAACGATGGTACTTGTAAATATATCATCAATGTCATCAAAAAGGTTATCATTAAACAAATCAACTTTAGGAGTTTCTTTTTTCACTGTTTCTTCCTTTTTCCTTTGAACCGTTTGTTTTATTTCCTTTACAAAATTGTCTGCCTTTGGCTTGACCTTTTTAGATTCGCTTTTAGCAAAAAGATCATCAAATATGTCTCTCTGTTTCTTTGCCTGTTCTTCTTTAGGCGAGGGAGGTTCTGTGACGTCATTTTCGCTGTCCTCACCGGACGTGGAGGATTTGCGTTGGTTCCGTTTCAAGATGGCGGCTCCTATGCTCTCGGTGCCTTTGTTCGAACCGAATAGAGATATACCGCCGATGGGTTTCTGTGGAATACAAGTCATTAGATAAGTCAGTTATTATTTATTACATTACTTGTTCAATGGTAAGGAGTTACCGTAGCCTGCCGTTTGAGTAGCTGAAAGACATTCACGCCTATTTTAGCCAAAAAGGTGTGCACACTTCACTTGATATGTTTAGGCTTCATGTGATAGATGGTGAGCCTATCACCATCCAGCTGACGGAATTTCAACTCTGTGATGCTATTGAAAATTTTCTGACGGACAAATCCAAATAACACCATTGCCCGACCCGAGATCTCGTGATGAGAGACACATAAGTACATAATTCGGACGAGTCGTACGATCAACATCTCATGCCGTGTTGATGTATATTTATTTACGCATAGCAACACTCATATTAAGAAAATTTTGTGTAACTCTCTCTTTGAATTGTATTAAAATAATTTATACATAGCAACGATAGTCTAGTGGGCAAGCGTAGGACTGTGAATTCAAAGGTCTCCGGTTCGACCCCACGGCACACACCTCTGTCCATAAATCGCTAAGATTCGTCTTTTCGAAGATATGTGTGTATTTGTCATATAAATTGTCGCTCGCTAACGGTGAAGGAAAACATCGTGAGGAAACCTGCATGCCTGACAGTGCCTAGAAAGTGCTCGAGGTCGTGTGAAGTCTACCAATCCGCACTTAGCCAGCGTGGAAGACTATGGCCTAACCCTTGTCATTATAAGAAGAGGTCCGAACCCAGCAGTGGGATATGTATAAGATACAGGGCTGCTATTATTATTATTTATTTATATATATAAGTATATGTTGATCGCCTATATCTCTATATTATGTATCTTAAATGTCCCCTCTCATTACTCATACCTACTGTTATCTGTGAAAGCTTTTTATTCGCCTTGTTCCTTTTTATCAACTCTGTATATATATTACTAGCTGACCCGTGCCCACTTCGTTGGGCATAATGTTCAAAAATATATATCTTTCATAGTTAAGGCAGCGTTCGTAAGAAACGTTTTCATTCGAATGTTTTTTCGCAGATTCACTTTGCAAAACGGACTACCATGTAAAAGCCTTTTTATTTTTCGGTTTTTTTTATGTATATAACCTATGACACTCAGCAATAATGTGTCTTTCTATTCGTGAAAGAAGATTCCCGAGATTCCGATTAACGAATTCGGAGTTTCCGATTAACGAATTCCATGAGGACCAAGTCGCAGGATAATTTTAATTGTTCAAAACTGTCTCGCTCGTGTCAGGGATGTATGTCGAGACAGTTGAGATTTTCTTTTAGGCATATTGACAGAAGTTATGATTTCAAAATAACAACCTAACCTAACCTAATTGCAAAAAACTAAATACCTATAACCTAAATTAATATCTACATGAAACTAACTTAATACCTATAACCTAAATTAATATCTACACGAAACAAACTTAATACCTACCTATAACCTAAATTAATATCTACATGAAACTAACTTAATACCTATAACCTAAATTAATATCTACACGAAACAAACTTAATACCTACCTATAACCTAAATTAATATCTACACAAAACAAACTTAATACCTACCTATAACCTAAATTAATATCTACATGAAACTAACTTAATACCTATAACCTAATTTAATATCTAGGTACATGAAACAAACTTAATGCCTATCTATAACCTATAAATTAAATGAAAACTATATAAACATAAAAGATTTTTTTTTTAATGTACCGAAAATAAAATTAATGAATGTCGAAAGTGTGTTACGAAAAATTCAATTTTGGGGACGTCCGCTGCTTAAAGAGCCGACCTCGCGAATGAGCCGCGCGGGTACCTACCTCTCAGATGTAAAAGGAAGGTCACGCCTCCTTCTTCCGAAGTGAGCACGAACGCGAACCGAAATAAGCCGAAACCATCGCGCGCCGCTGCCGCGCTGCTGTGGCCTTCACGTATAACGATGAGTTTTTCTCCGATTCTCTTTACAAAACGGACTACCACGTAAAAACCTTTTAATTTTTCGGTTTTTTATATAGCCTATGACACTCAGCGATAATGTGGCTTTCTATTAGTAAAAGAATTTTTTAAATCGGTGCAGTAGATTCCGAGATTACCCCTGACAATTTAACAAACACACAAACTTTACCTCTTTATAATATTAGTATAGATAATGCTAACTGAAAGTTTTCCTAATTATAATGTCAGTTTATTATATTTTTTTTTTTACGCAATGTCCACAGCGAACGAACGTGTAGTCCACCTGATGGTAAGTGGAGTACAGCCCATGGACATAAGCACAAAAGCAGATTATAGACGCGTCGCTGCAGCTGAGGACTACGGTGTTATGCCTCATGTGCCAGTAATTTCAGGGCCTGATCTCACCACCAAACCGGAACACAGTAATGAAAGCACTACTATTTGGCGGCAGGTTAAAGGTGAGACGGTGGTGCTGCCGCCCTCGAGCTCATTCACAAGAGCTCTACCACCATTAGATTTATATTACGTAATTTAAGCTTCGACGAAGTTGACGTTGAAGTATTTCTTACCTTAGAAGCTACCTTAGCATCATCAGCACTTGCTTCAACAGTATGTTCATCCACTTGTTGATGGGTTCGACTCCCGGGTTGTTCAACGTTGTTAGGAAGGGCGGCAGGCTTGTTGAACATGTTAGGTTTGGGTCCCGCGTCGAACAGCGATGTTGGTTTTGTGGGCGGTGGCTAAAATGGATTTAAATTATTGTTAAGAATAAAACTACAAATCTATACTAATTATCCTGTTCAATAAAACGAGCAATAATTGTATGCGTGTATGTATTAGTGAAATACATATTCGCATTCCAAAGAATTGACGTCGGACGCTCCCTGGTGCCTAAGGCTCTTTTAAAACCTATTGGTATTAATTATATTATAATATAACGCTGCAACCTATAGGAGCAGAACAGCAATTATAAATAGTAACAGTAACAGAGTAGTAAGGTATTGAAGCAACCCAGGTCACAATAAAAATGGGTACAAATAACCAGGGCTAAAAATGGCGTCTAATAAAACCAGGACACTAGTGGCGACCACTAACCAAGGATACTAGTAGGGGCAACTAACCTGGGCCACTAGTGGTATTCACTAACCCGGGCCACTAAAGCAGGACATAACTCAAAGCCTCATAACAGGGCCACAAGTGGCGGCCACCAAAAGAAGCACTATTATTGATATTATATACAAACCTGTTTAGCAAAATCACTAAATATATCCCCATCGTCACTGTCGTCTTCATCTCCGAACAAGTCCGTGGGCGCGTACGTGTTTGTTTGTTTGTACGGCTGCTGCCTCTGCAACCCCGCGAATACGTCCGTGTCCGAGTCTGACGCGTCTAGCGGAGGGGGGGAGTCCGAGAATATGTTGCCTGTGGAGGGGGAAAAGGTAATAACCTGAGCTTCAACGAGTTTACAGGTGACTACGCACTAATATAAGTTTTTGATCAGTATTACCTACACGATGGATTGACGTCAAAAAAAGTATAAAAATTATAGAATGTTTAAAATTGTACCAAATGTTTTTGTATTGTGTATCTTTTATTTTTGTACAATAAAGAATTAAGAATGTTTGGGAAAAAATATTGCAATACTTGACTTTTCTTTTTGTATGTACTCTAATTTTGGTTGCTTATATTAGTGCTATGTTTTGCATGTAGCTGAAATAGTTAAATTACCTCTAATTTTCCCTAGATATTGTGTTAAAAATCCACCCTGTATAAACTAACTTACACTTAACTTGTCTAACCAAACTGCAATACTCACTAACGACAGGTTCCTGGGGTTTATAAACCTTCCTAACAGCTGGCGTTGGGGACTCCTCGTACTCAGCTTCCGGGTCCGGCATCTATAAATTGTACATCTATATCAACGCAAATACAACTACTAAATGTTGAGAGCTAATATTTTAAGTATAACATAGCCAGCTGATGTCCGCGACTTCGCCTGCGTGACATTTGCTGATACCCAAATGTATATAACTATTGTAAGATATGTGTAAATATTGAAATTAGGATATCTCTGTTTTTGTAAATATTAGCTATAAGACTTATTTAGATTTTTATTTTTATACACCAACTACCCTATATATTGCCTGCAACACAAACTATCTTTTTATCCATCCAAAGGTTGCCTGTAAGAAATTGCTTTTTAGCGATAAGGCCGCCCATTGTGCATTTGAAAATAATTTTAAGTTGTATTTATTGTCAAACTGTATATTTTTGGTGTACAATAAAGAATACTCTACTCTACTCTACCCGCGGTGTATGCCGAAGTAAACGTTACTGTCCGTCCCCGTAAGTTGTAGCGCGAGTTCTAATATGTAACTTAAACCCCTTAATTCACCCTCTTTAAGATAAAATTATGAAAATCCTTGATATAGAAATTCATTTATTTTTAATCAAGGTTCGGAACGATACGGTAAATTATAAAAATAGGTAAATTTCGAGTTTCTAACTTCAAAAATGACTGACTTTCCTTCAACCATTACATTACCCCCTTTTGGGTGTAATTTCCAAGTATCCATTCTTAATTTGAAAGTTTCTAGTCCCGGCGGTTTAGGCTCTGCGTTGATAAATCAATCAGTCAGCCGAACAATTATAATATGACCCACGCAGTTTTTTCCACTTCAAACGTTATTCCGGTCGGTGCCCGTAAGTTAAAAATATTTAAAACTTCATCTTTAGAATTTTTGCGTAAAAACCCTAATTTTCACACTATTGGGAATAAAATTTAGAAAAACCCTGGTACAGAAATTAATTTATTTTTATTCAAGTTTAACTATATGGTATTTTGTTTTTCTAACTTTAAAAATGCCGTACTGCCTTGTACAACCGTTTATCCCTCATTTTATCGCCTTTTGAGGGGAATTGACGAAAATTGCGCCCCTACACCATGTTGAGAACCTATATGCATAAATTCAAGTTTTTAGCCTTAGCGGATCAGGCTCTGCGTTGATGAATTAGTCAGTCAGACGAACAATTGTATAATTCTAGATAAATAAAAGTGGAGGTTGTGAAACGAACCTTGGGAGGAGGTACACCAGCCCCCAGTCTCCTCGCAATCTCGCTGGCGACATCTGATGGTGTAGGTTTGTTCGTAGGAGTGGCTTCTGATGGTACATCGGAACTGGTTTCTGATATCTGACAAAAAAGAGTTTACGCTGATAATATTATATATGTATACGTATTTAGTTACATTTATATTTTGTATTTTCCACCTAAGTTGTACACTTATCTTACCCTCTATGACATCATCCTCTATTGCTCTAGGTTTGCTGGAAGAGAACTCAAGCACTGTTAAGCTCGCCTTTTGTATACTCTTACTGTAATATGTTTATTTCTTTTGAAGTAAGTTGTAATCGTTTGTGTACAATAAAGTATTAATTAAATAATATATAATCTTAAACATTCTAACCAACTTTGGCAATAAAATCAGTAGATCAATGTTTTTTTGCTGTTTGTATTGAAATCAAATCATTTATTTCCATGGGCCCCAAGGGGCGCTTAAACAAGTCAAAACAACAATGTGTACATGGTAAATTTATTATATTATAAGTTTTATGGTAATTTTATTGTGTACAATAAAGAATTAAGAATATATTGTCCAATCCATACTTACATTCCTGATATGCTGCACCGGCAATCTTCCACCTTGTCTGGTATCCTGCTGGAATTCCTCATTCTCAGACTGCGAGTACTGGTCTGATTCCCGGTCTAGCTTCGATGTACTGCTGTCTGTGTCACTGTCTTCTTGCATCAGACCTTTGGAAAAAATATTTTTTACTTGCTATTTTTGTCTTTAAATGAATATACCCTCTTTTCTTTGAAATAATTTACCGTGGCAACTTTATTCGATTGAAATGAAGCTATATTTTTGTATATTATAGTTAGTTAAGAATTCTGTTTGTTTCCTAAGTAAATAAAAAAAATGAAAATTTTACGTAGTTAATGGCCCGTATACACGGTGTAAGTTTTGCAAGGCAATTCTCGTGCAATCTCTGTCTTAAATTCTCTGAATTCCAATGCTTGCTTTGAATTGCGGCGATTCTATTGCTAGCTTTGTTTATTGCGTGTAAAAAAACAGAGATACCAAGAGAATTGTCTTGTCATCGTGTAATTGCACTATGTCGGCGTAATTTTCAAAAGTATTTAAGTATTATTTTGTTTGCAGACTTTTAAAAAACTAAATTAAAAAAAACATCGGGTTGTGATTATTTGGTTGATCAAAAATATGCACACAAATATAAAATGTTTGAAATGTATAACTCGAGTGAAACCGGCGGGTAATATCATAGTACATGGGTAGACTTACCTGCATGCCATTTGCTCTTCCAGGGTTCAGATCCAATGATGTAAGGTAAGGGTCGCTCTGAATACACATCTCTGGGCTTCAACACCAACCTGAAAATATTTAATAAAATGTAAAGGTAAAATCTATATACAGGGTGTATTTTTGAAACGGGGCAGTAAGGGCAAGTACCTTAACCGTTGCAGTTACAGCAAAACGTTCTTAAAAGACCTTCCCTAACTTTTTGGGACATTTTAAACTGCATTCACAGATTTTGTAAAAAACTTACAGTTAGCAAAAAAAATGCAAAAAGTTCAAATTTTTTTTTTATGCCAATCGATTCTATTTCATGTGGGGATCAAAAAACTCTATGGGACCATTTTAGCTTTCAGTACTAGAAAAGACAGAAATCGCCAAAAACGTTTCCCATACATTTCGGCAACAGAAACGAATTTCTACGATGGTCTAACTTTTTGTTATGGCCTGGAAGTGGGTAGAATTGACTGTAAAGTAAATAAAAAGAATTTTTACCCTCAAATTTCGAATTTGATTCGAAAATCTGTGTGTTATACTTAGTTTCAGCTGAGAAACTTCGTATGAGTTATTAATTAAGGATTTTCGCTAAAATGTCTTCTAATCGTGAAAAGATTGACTTATTAGAAGCGTATTTTGAAAGAACCCTGCAATTCCAGGTTTTTCAAAAGATTTGTAATAATAATAACCTTTCTTGTTGGCACATGCCGCAACGGATACTTATTGCGGTACCACACTAATGCAGCTCCCGCATTTCGATTATTGACAAAATACGCTTCTAATAAGTCAATTTTTTCACGATTAGAAGACGTTTTAGCGAAAATCCTTAATTAATAACTCATACGAAGTTTCTCAGCTGAAACTAAGTATAACACACAGATTTTCGAATGAAATTCGAAATTTGAGGGTAAAAATTATTTTTATTTACTTTACAGTCAATTCTACCCACTTCCAGGCCATAACAAAAAGTTAGACCATCGTAGAAATTCGTTTCTGTTGCCGAAATGTATGGGAAACGTTTTTGGCGATTTCTGTCTTTTCTAGTACTGAAAGCTAAAATGGTCCCATAGAGTTTTTTGATCCCCACATGAAATAGAATCGATTGGCATAAAAAAAAAAAATTTGAACTTTTTGCATTTTTTTTGCTAACTGTAAGTTTTTTACAAAATCTGTGAATGCAGTTCAAAATGTCCCAAAAAGTTAGGGAAGGTCTTTTAAGAACGTTTTGCTGTAACTGCAACGGTTAAGGTACTTGCCCTTACTGCCCCGTTTCAAAAATACACCCTGTATATACCTATATATTTTATGTTTATAAAAAATAATCCATATTTCCCTTGGTCATGGCATGACGCATGCACGCGGCTGGGCCAATTTCACTTTATATTTTTATTTGTTGTGTTTTTTACTGTCGCGGAAATGTTCTAATAAGACAATACAAAATAAAAATTTTGGATGGAATGTCAAAAATTAAGAATTCTGATTAATTTAAGACCTTATTTAATTCAAATTATGAAATACGGGTGTTACTCACGTAATGTTGGTTTATTTAGTCGACCGCGGTTTCGCCTATACGTCTAGGCATTATCAAGAGAGTGCGATACGTCGCGACTTTCATAATTTGCATTTCATAACACCCGTATTTCATAATTTGAATAATATTACAAATTCACGTCAGTTTTAATAAAAATACAATATTTAATTTATAATTTAATATAAACTATTTTAATGTAAGAGCCGCATACGCTAACCACTAGACCATCGATTCAGTTAAATACTACCTAATACTAATATTATACATGCGAAAGTTTGTGAGGATAAATGTGTAAGAATGTTTGTTACACATTCACGCAAAAACTACTAAACAGATTTCGATAAATTTCGGTAAGTAGATAGCTGTTAAAAAACTCACCTATCAGGTAATTCATCATCGCTATCACTCTCCGTATCACTATCATTTAAAATCGTGATGATTTCATGCGTGCTCTCAATCACGGCTATACTTCTCTTCAACACAGTCAACTCGTCTGGCGGTGATGGTTTTGGAGATTCCTGCGGATGAAACAATACAACATTATTATTATATACTAAGAAACAGTTGAAAAATTATGGGACTGGCAGGATTTGAACCTGCGACTTTCTGCACATAGGGCAGTCGCTTTAATCAGCTACGGTCGCCTCTTGTATTACGTCATTTCGTGACGTCACGTTCATCCATTTGTTCCTATCGTAAGTAGGATAAAAACCAACATGGCGAAGTTACGTTCAGCGCATATATGTTCTTTGTATAAATTCACATTTTCAGCACATTATTTTAATTTATTTATGCACTACCTTTGTTTTTTCTGCATCACTTTAAGGTTGACTATTTTTTAAGTGCAAAAAGTTGTAAAATAAAATAAATCAATAAATGTTGTATAGAATGAACGCGTACCTTATTTTAATTTTTCAATTAGACATGCTTAGCAAATTATACTAAGAAATGGTTGAAAATATATGAGACCGGCTGGATTTGAACCTGCGACCTCGGAATGTGCGTGCGGGGTCATTTTTATAAATAATGTGGTTCACCGAAGTTGCCACAGCATAGCTCTTATAGTTACGGAAAAAAAGTGGCTGTGATATACGGACAGACGGACGGACAGACATGACGACTCATTAAGGGTTCCGTTTTGTGCCATTCGGCTACGGAACCCTAAAAAGCAATCTGATAAACCCCTTTTACAGTTTTTAACGTGATATCTTCGACATGTTAGTAGTGAGGGGCAAAAAAAAGATATGGTATGGAGAGGCGAGACGGAAAAAAATGGTCATCTTGAAGCAAACGGGTAGTAACGTAACATTACCTTGACTGTCGGCGTGTCCGGGGCCATGTCAGCGTCATCATCATACACTCTGCTTTCTATGAACTGACTGCTGCTTAACGCCATGAACCTGAAATATATAGATATACGTTAACAAAACCATCAATAATGCAACTGACGGTCTAAATGTACCTATGTTTAAAAAAATATCACTTTACTCCTAACCGTTCAGGAGTTGTACCTTCAATCATCAGCAATATGGAATGATGGCTGCCAGACGCGAATAACTAGATAGAATCAGAAAATATATGAAAAACACTAATTTCCTATAACATTCGAGGGTTTCCCTCACTTTTTCTTAGATTCCATCATCAAACCCTGACATCCTTGCCATGGGACCACCCTACGATGTTATGCCTCATATGCCAGTAATTTCAGGTTCTGCACTCACCAACAACAGAACACATTAGTACAAGCACTTCTATTTGGCGGCAGGTTAATGGTGAAACGGCGGTGATACCGCCCTCGAGCTCGTTGACAAGAACTCTACCACCAGTAAATTGCCGCATTAAATGCCGTCATATAATTTTGTATAGCTCATAATAATATCACCTGTGCCATTCTAACGAATCTATTGACCTGCTCCGGTGGATACGCAGCTTAAAGCTGATAAGGCAAGATAAACACAATACCCTCTTTTTAGCGTTGCGTAATTGGGTAAATATTACAAAGTTCTGGAGAGGAAATAGGACTATTGAGTTCTAGATCAGAGAAAAAACAAACTCTGAAATTAATATACACATGAGGCATACATCTTATATAGTTAAAATTTATATAAATACTAGCTGGCCCGGCGAACTCTGTTCCGCCTTGAAGGCAATAAATAAACAGATTTTTGAATTCATTAGGTTAATTTGTTTATTAGAAAATACAAATTAAAACATTAATCATTCATTATTGTTAAGCTCAGGGAAATTTTAATCGAAATAGAGTGAAAAACGTTTACAAAAAAGACGATAATATGGCTATTAAAAATAGGGGTTGGTGATAAAAGGGTAAAAATGTAGGGTGGCATGTATTTTTTAATGCCACATTATAGAAAAATAAAAACAATTTTTTTTTGACAAAAAATTAATAAAAATGAATGTTAAGGGTAAACAACCCTTATCACTTAGGGGTATGCAAAATAGATAGTAGTCGATTCTTAGACCTACTGAATATGCATATTAAATTTGGTGAAAATCAGTAAAGCCGTTTCGGAGGAGTAAGGTAACTAACATTGTGACACGAGAATTTTATATACCTATAATATATTATACGTGGATATTAATGGCCTGTCGTTACCACATAACTTCCGGCTAAAAAACGGTAAATAGACTAAATAGTATTAAAGGTAACTAGAAATCTTAATCTAATGACATAACGCTTACATAATACTAATTGAATTAATTAGATTGAAGAGAAATTCGCTACATTAAAAATTAGATGCCCTCAAAAGTTACTAAGCATGAAAAATTTGGAGCCGCTCTCTCTAATACTAATTGTATGAAAATACCAACTGTTAAGATAAATGCGTGTTTAGCAGCTAAACTAACGAAGATCTTTTGTAAAAGATCGAAGATTGCAACCGAAGCATAGTAAAGAATAGTAGGTTAGCTAAGGTAAGGTAAAACTTCAAATCAACAAATCCAATGCAATAAACTAAATTCAATATCCCTTTAATTATGTCCATCCTAAGGTTGCCTGGCAGAGATCGCGTCAAGCAATAAGGCTTCCCTTTGTAAGTTATAGTTTTAAGTACCTATTTCTTCGTATGTTTGTTACAAATTTGATGTACAAATAAAGTTTTCTCTACCTATCTATCTAAGGCCACGCGGCGAGTTCATTGTCTACTCTCGTTCTTCTTCTTCTTACGAGTCAATGGTCAAAGTATTTATACAACCCCGGCCCTTTAATTGGTGCCTACATTAATTGCATTCTCCGTGGCCTTATTCAGATTGCCCATGAAGCAACAGGAAGAACAATTGTCAGGGCAGTTGGGGCATTTAAGTAGATGTGCCAGTGTTTGCTGAGGAGCACCACAATCACATTGTGTTTCGCCGTTATATCTGCAGCTGCCAACCTGAGCTTGCAACCGATTCAAGGATTTCCATATGGGCCACCGCAGACCGGACCCAGGGGGAAGGTGTTCCTGCACGTTTATATAGTTGGGTGTAGGAGGAAACTTTTGTTGCCACAGTTCTGTTCTGGCGATGGCTGGAGGATGCCTAAAACGTACTCCGTACCGCTACTCTCGTTGATGTGTAAGGTTGTCACTTTGCAATTTAATGCGAGCGAGCTGTGTACTTAAAGCGTGTGGCCAACATCCGAGATAGCATGTGTGAGTGCGTGTGTATGAGGTGCTCGGAGCGCACGCACACATTCAATCCGGCAGCGGCCTATTTTTATGAAGTTAACCTACTGTATATACTGTGAGCATAGTTTATCTATAAAGTATCGCTCGATAATAATCCGCATTTAGCTCTGGTTTATATGTAAACTATTACTAATTTATTACTAACCCAGACATCACCTAGTAAAACTAATAGTACAACCGGCCCTGTATTATTTAAAATTGAAAATATCTGTGATGGCGGCTGTGTGAACTTAAGTTCCTATAAATTGTGTGGGTAATTTAAAGGAGTAAGACCAATCGACTATGGGATTGTTTATCGCTGCTGAGCTATCTATTCCGTGGCTTTGTTTAGAATAATATGAAAGTTTAATTTAAAGCCGGATATTTTCATAGTAAGCTGTGTCATGAAAAAGTTAGTAAACAAGTGCAAAAAACGTGATAATTCTATCAAAACAAACTTAGATTCTAGTTCATCCTTAATGATTAAATAAAAAATCTCTTTTGTTAATTAAATCCCGCTTAAATTATGTCTCTTAATACTAGATAATCGTCATACACAGAACTAGAAATTATTTACTATCTTATATTCGTGACACAAGGGTTTTGGCGATACAGTTTTCGGGCATTGCCCTTTAATTTAATGATGAAATTTTTTTTTAATAATTTCGTTCTTTAAAATTGGAATTGCCCATGAAACTTTGAATGATCATAAAATTCTTGCATTTGGTTTATGTTTACCTATATTTTTAAAAAGGTGTCCTATTTTTTATTATCAATGGATCAGTAACATCATGCCCATTTGGCATTTTGTCATGTTACAAAAGTACAATCACAATTATTTGACGGTACATCACCTAGAGTTAATTTAGGGTTCCTACACGCAAATCTATTGCAACCTCAATCTCAGTCAACAGTCACTTGTCTGAGATGGATTCTGCAAAGATCATGCCAACACCTACAGTTTCAGTACAGCTACATAAAATTGCATTGCCTAAATATTAAAACAAAAGTAAGTAGTCCAAAAACGGTATGAAATTCTAATTCATCAACTCATTAATATTAAGTAGGCTGGCAAAAGGAAAGCGAATATACAGTTGCCCAAACAAAATATTTTTAATGACGGCATAAACAAACGAAACAGTAAATTTTTTTAAGCCTGCAATGAACGAACATGTAGTCCACCTGATGGTAAGTGGAGTACAACCCATGGACATCAACAGTCTACGAATGCAGATTGATAGATGCGTCGCTGCAGCTAAGGACTACGGTATTATGCTTTATATGCCAGTAATTTCAGGACCTGATCTCACCACCAAACCGGCAAGCACTACTATTTGGCGGCAGGTTTAAGGTGACACGGTGGTGCTGCCGCCCTCGAGCTCGTTCACAAGAGCTTTACCACCTTGTTGTCCTTCTACTTCATTAGCATCAACGCACCCGAATGATTCCACACTCGAAATCTCTCCTCTCTCTCTACCACATTGAGATGTAAACAAATAAACGGATATACTCACTGATTGTTAACATTTTGCAGACTAATGCTGGCGTCATCCAGCGTGGTGACCATTGCATCTAGATGGGTGTTCGCTTCTTGACATTTCGCTAGCAGCCTCTGAAACAATAGGAATTATATCATCGCTATTGTGACGATATTACGTCATTCTATACATCTACAGTCATACGGGGTGGATGCGACATAGCGACATTTATTGAAACCACAGCTTCTATACATGGTAAGTATCAATTTCCACCGGATAAAAATTCTCTGGCGAAAAAAAAAAAATCACGTTCTCCGAACAATTTGCACATTGCGATCGTGCAATTTGTTCGGAAGACGTGGATTTTTTTTTGCAGAGAATTTTTTATCCGGTGGAAATGCATACTGGCCATGTATAGAAGCTGTGGTTTCAATAAATGTCGCTATGTCGCATCCACCCTGTATAATAGAGCTGAACAGTTTGTTTGTTCGGTTGAACATGATCATCTCAAGAACTGCTGCTCCGAATTGAATACTATTATTATTTGTATTTTTTTAAAGCAAATTATAGCTTTACTATGCCTTTTTGTATTGTACGACGCTGGCACAAAAAGAGTTCAGAAATTTCGAGTCTAGCAGCATACGAATCCATGGCAGAATTGGCAAAGCACTTGGGGCGTATACCTGGGGGGTGCAGGTTCGAATCCTGCTGGATTATTAATTTTTCAATTTGAATATTATTTAAAATATTTTTTTTTGTTTGCTAGGTGTAACATTTACCGGTACTGTGGTTAAATTTTAATAATCACCGATAAATGTGATTAATTTATTACGTACACCACGCCTTTCGGTAGTTATTAATTAATCGCCAGTAATTATAAATAATTTACAATTTATCATGTACACGATATTAAAATACAGTAAGCGTGCAGCCCTATAGCGTATCGCGTGATTGTCTTTTGTTAACTCAAGGAGAAGGATCGAGTCAGAGTACTGTGCTATATTAATACTGTGACATCACATAACACACAAATTCCGATGCGAGTGCATCGGGGCTACTTCCTCATTCCGTCAGGATATTCTCGTTAACAGATCTGAGGGAGGGTGAAAGGGAAGTGGAACATAACACTATGTCTATGCCCCGGTACATCACTATTCATTAAGTACAGTCATTCCAAAACTAGCAAAAGTATAACATAACATAGCATCACGCCTATATTACCCACAAGGGTGTGGCAGAGGTTTAAAACACTCACATTTCACCTGATATGTTTAGGTACTATGGGATAGGAGGTGAGCCTATCCAATGGTATAGTTTTGCGTTGGCATGGCATTGAAATCAACTTTAAAAAAAATGCTTGTCAAGTGATAGACCTAGGGTTGCCAACTTTTTTCAGAAGAAAAAGAGTATATCTGATTTCAAAGGAGGTAAAAAAGAGTATGGACTTAAAAAAAAGAGTATCATTTATGTTAAATTTTTAAAAAAGGTATTTTTTTGTACTTTTTGCAGCACATAACAATTTTTCATCATTCCGAATGTGGTTGGAGGAATTTTTTTGGGGGTACCAACATAAATTAACAGTAAATAATTGATTTTTGGTTTTGATTATGGGTTTTTGCATACGATTATAAGTCAAGTAAGAATGTGTAAAAAAGAGTATTTTAGCGTACTCTATTAGTGTTATAGATTATAGAGTACGCTTACATGATATTTATTTATTTATTTATTTATAGGAAGATCAACAGCATATAACAATTTGGATAACTTAATGTAAATAAGTGACAGAGAGCCAATAACAGATCTTCACGAATAAATTTAGAATACAATAGAGGACAATACTCTATTTTAGAGTACGGTTGGCAACCCTAGATAGACCTTGCAGTTGCTAATCTATTATATTTCTTTACCTGATGTGTATTTTGTAGAATGGTGAGCAGCCTCTCGTCTCCAGCGAGGGTCCAGCATGGCGCCAGCTTCCGAAGCGTATCTGTGCTGGGATCATCCATCTTGAATCTGAAACAAGTCATTTTTATCCACATGTCAAAAAAATATTTGATTACCTTGTTGGTCTCGGGTTCGATTTTGGGATTTTTTAGTCAGGAAATTCTTAGTAAAGTAACAGCACAGAGTTAGAAATGTGCCCAGTAGAGATAGCGCTCGAACGGCCGACTAATCGGCAACTACAAAAGTGGCAGACTAGTAGGTGTGGCCGATGATTAGTTTCGGTCAAAAGGCAATGCCCAAAAACTGTATCGCCAAAACCCTTGTGTCACGAATATAAGATAGTAAATAATTTCTAGTTTTGTGTATGACGATAATCTAGTAATAAGAGACATAACTTAAGCGGGATTTAATAAACAAAAGAGATTTTCTATTTAAACACGAAGGATGAACTAGAATCTAATTTTGATTTGATAGAATTATCACGTTTTTTGCACTTCTTGTATACTAACTTTTTTATGACATCCCAGCTTACTATGAAAATATCCGGCTTAAAATTAAACTTTCATATTATTCTACATACAATACAGCAGTTTTTATCTTGACAAAGCAACAGAATAGATAGCACAGCAGCGATAAAAAATCCCATAGTCGATTGGTCATACCCTTTTAAATGTATTTAAATTGGTATTTTTTGTTGTTCGTCCCACCACCACATGCAGTATATTACAACACGACACAATTTATGTAGCACTTCCGACTAGTCCAGACATCTCTAGTTCTGGGTGGATGGCGATAGGCTTAACCCCTATCAAATGGGACCTAAACATAATACGACATGTTAGCTCAAAAACTACTAAGCAGATTTTACATCACAGCTTCACACCAGCGGCGAGCACGTATGACGAGATGTATGAATGTAGATGAAGCGAAAGGAGCGTAGCACACGTCATTCAATCTACTCTGCCTACCCCAGGAATAAATGCGTGATTTATGTATGTATGTATCTTCTATCTTCACACCAACAACTGTGTTTGTTTGTCTAAACACTAATCTCTGGCGCTACCAATCGGATTTGGATTATACTTTTTGTGTTTGATAGCCTAATTCTCGAGTAATGTTAGTCTTTTTAACTTCACACTACACACCAAGGGTGCTGAGCAGTAATGTTTGACACACAGCAGAACTGCTGGCAGCTCTTACAGATATTTTAAAACAAACATCTGTCTTTAGTTTTGCTTTCTAATTAAATAAAAGTTAATTAGAATCTAATTAGAGACAGAATGAGATGCAATTAGTTGTGCATTGCGGCTGCAATTTGTATAGTAAATAAGATGACTGCATTTCTTGTGAAAGTTGGAGAGCTAGTCTCAATATTCAAATGGTAATCAAAGTGCAAACACTAAACACAAACTTTATTGTAGCTTAACAATAGTTATTTGTGTAACGAGAGAGCAAGTGCTAATTTAGAGTTTTTTTTTTTTTTTTGTGTAATCTAAGGGTGTTTTGACAGTATACATTTTTTTTATGTAACTTTATGTAGTTTACATGATATTAACAGAATGCATGCTGCAAACATTGTCAAAGTGGATGTATACATAGTTAAGACAGGACACCATCTGTCGGGTCAGCTAGTAATAATATATAAAGAAAATGCTTCATCACCATTAATACATGGGACATTTAAAATTAATACTATATCTCAATCCACGAACCCTTATCCCTATTAATATAATAAATGAGAAAGTAACTCTGCCCGTCGGTTTCTCTTTCACATGTTGAGTACAAAATTTATATTATTTATTTGGTGTACAGTAAAAAGTGTGATATGTCAATTAAGTATGCGACAACCGGATAGAGGAGTGGGTAGTGTACCTGCCTGCGACAATGGTTGCGGGTTCAATTCCCGCTTAAGACAAATCTTTGTGTGCGTGTCAAGGTGGTTTGTCTTGGTCTGTCGATGTATAATAAGTATGTATTTACAAAAAGAAAAGTATATATGTATTAGTATCAGTTATTCTAGTACCCATAATACAAGCACTGCTTAGTTTGCGAGTAGATGCCGTTGTGTGTATGTTGTGTGAGTTTTTATTTATTTTTTTTTACATTAGCAGTGGCCTGCGCAGAAGCTAATAGGAAAATATTGGTACATGAAAATGAACAATGACATAATCACACATACATACATCACATAGCATCATCTAAGACACATACTGCCAAGCCTTCTAAAGCAATACAAACATGACAGACGTTATATGTTTACAGATAGTTAACCACAAGAATTTATTGATGTTGTTAATGGAATGTACAATATAAACAGGAAATTATTTATTATCCATTGGCATCCACAATAAAGAAACTATATTACACTAGGAAGTTTTAGTATATGGATATTATTTATTATCCTATAAATTATAATAATAGGGAAATATGGCAGTGGAAATTTTATTGAAAGAAACTTTTCTATTGAAAACAGTCAGGAAACTTATGGTATAATAATATAAGATGCAAAATTATAAATATAAAGTGTATTATATCAATATTATAACTAATAAATAAATATTTCACAACTCACACACAACGCCATCTAGTCCCAAACTAAGCTGAGCTTGTACTATGGGTACTAGAATAACTGATACTAATACATATATACTTTTTTTTGTAAATACATACATATTATACATAGAAACACCCAGTCTAAGACAAATCTCCATTTTCAAGCACACAAAGATTTGTCTTAAGTGGGAATCGAACCCACAACCCCGGCGTTGCAGGCAGGTACACTATCCACTCCGCCATCCGGTCGTCTAACCACTAAAAACGTCTAATAACTATTTTAAAAGTTTTTTTTTACCTAATAATTAACATACATACAATAACATCACGCCTATATCACCCAGAAGGGTCTGGCAGAGGTACAACAATCACATTTCAGCTGTCATGTTTAGTTCCCATGGGATAAGTGGTGAGCCTTCGGCATCCAGCGGTCACAATTCCAACTTCAAGCTGCAATTGTGAATTTTGTGACAGAAAGCTCACAAATTACACTAACTTACAGCTAGACAATTGAGGGAGTTATTAAGTATAATAGATAAATACTTCACTTTCAATGTCTGTAAAGATATGCCTCTAATTAATGGACAGAAGTACCTATGACTGCCATTAAAGTCAGTACAAAATGAGAGTAGGTTTAAGAGTCTAACACTCTTCTGAAAATAGCAAACAAGCATCTCAAAATGCCTTATAAAATTGGCGTTTTAAAGTAAAGGGTAGAAATATTAAATTGCACACTAGATTTCATCCGCATCTCAAAGACGTACAAAATATTAACTGAAAGATTTTGCGTATCCTATAGTTATTTTTTTAATCCTGGATACTAATTTGACAACAAGAACAATAGATTTATGACAGCTGGGCATTGTTCTTGCTGTAAAATTAGTTTCTGGGATAAAAAAAATAACTATACACCCACTACTACAGTAAATACTAGAGGTCGCAGGTTCAATTCCCAGGTCATGCAGTGTTTGTGAACTTTCCATCAAGCAATTCAAAATAGAGTTGGAATTGTGCCCGGCAGATGGCAATAGGCTCACTCCCTATCCCATGGGACTTAAACATAGCATGTGAAATGTGTTATATTATGTTTCACATAATGCTAAAAGAAAATCATTTACCAAAAAAATCACCTTAATTAATAATGTAAGTTTTTTTTTTTATTATATCTAAAAGTTCAAGTACAACAACAATAATGGCATGATATATAAGCTTGCATGAAATTCAGATCAACACATAAATTTTCTATAAACATCTGATAGAACTAGAAAATCAGGTTTAACCAACGCTAAAGCCACTGTAACTGCAATCAACATAATAATAAGTACATCTGATTAATAGACAACCACGAAGGTGTAATTTGATACCGAAAAACATACATTCGCGACATAATTGCTACGAATAAAACGTATTCAATCATGTAATGAAATCACGACAACAACTCATTTAAATCGCGATTTTTTATCGAATTAGCGTAGGAGGAGGAACGACCTTTCAATAGAGATAAAACAACTAGCGTCTACTATCCAATAACACGAATAAATTGCAATAATTTAGTGGCCGACATTGAACTGAATACTTTGTGCATCAAAATCACTTAAAAACTTACCGTATTTTACGTCGTTTGCGGTTCAAACATCACTGTTATTAAGTTCACTAATCACTTTACCGGGTTTAAAGATTTGTTGTTTATATTTAAAGCTGTTTTCTTATTTATTTCGCACTGAAATAGATCGACGACTGCTCCGCTACGCGAATCAACAAAAAATATTATGACATCGCAGTGACAGTTGACAGTGACAGATGCAATGTTGCCAGTACGTTTTTCGAAATTCTAACAGTTTTACCACAGTATAAATATACAGGCTGTCAAGAAAGAGTTGAAATTAATAGGAGCGCTAGAGTGCTATTCTACTGTTCGTATGGCAACCCATATAGTTCACTTCCCAGGACTTGATACTTAGCTGTATATAAAACTAAAAAATTAAAAAATATTCTAGTATTACCCATTATATCAAAAGTTGTAGCTAAGCGTTAAACGTCGGTTTAACACGATGAAATCGGCACTAAGTAATAGTAAAAATAATGTAATTAATTTGTACACCAAGCAGTCATAAATAAGTTTCCGTTTCCATACTATTTTGCCAAGCTGATTTGTGGTTTTACTGTCCTCTGTTTTTATCAATTACCAAAAAATAAAAGAAAAATATGTTTGAAAAATATTTTATTTTAAGTATTTGAATAAATCTTTTCTTTCTATACATATTATTAAACTGCCTCGTTGGTCTAGTGGTTAGCGTTAAAAAAAATTATCTTTTTGTCTAATAGCACACAAATCAAAGTTATCTATCACTATCTTCGGACGACCTTTTCGGTTTTTTCCTGGTGTAAAAAATACGCCTCTATTATGTGCTCCTCCTCGTGCAATTCTTCGAATAGTACTTACTGATTTACCTGAATTAAGTAAAAATCATAGATATAGCAGTAAAGATAAAGCAGTCCGAGCCATTTCGGAGTGAGGAGAGGGTTGAACCCCTAAACACCTCCCCTGGCTAAGCCCATGCGTGATATTATTTTATGTTATTTACATAAACTATACTCAAGTATCAACATTAACCTAGTCGCGCTATACCGCAACACTGAGTACAACAAACGTCAACTAAACCAATGTGCTAGTTTTAATTATTGAATAATCCGCTTATTTTAGCAACAAATTTAAAACAGCTTTGGTTTTATCCATTACCTATACTTGATTTGACTAAAAACAACATGTTAAACTCTCACATACCGGTCATATCAGCGGTTCTTTGATAAACATTGCCGATATCCGAACGATTTTTTTTTGCCTCATATTCCATTAAACATCTTTTATATACATTGTAAATTATTTCTCTTCCAGACCTTCGGATAGTTTTATTCATTGTTTATCACTTTTTTCCTGTTTTAATTGCCGTTTTATACTCTTATAAATAAAATTTACCAATGCGTAAACTCTGTTTACATTATTTATTGACATCTGTCATTATTTTGACAATGTTGCTAACAGACAAAAAAATTAGTTCCAAATCTACTCTTTCTTGACAGCCTATAAGTCAGTACTCAATATCGCGTGTCTTGTTATTTCAAGGACTAGGATCGCTATTCCTTGAAATAACAATACAGATGCGATTCACAATGGAGCTGCCAACTTTAACAATTTTGAAAATTTTAATTTACGTAAACTACAGAAATGGTCCTATTTTTAATCGCAATTCAAAAACATAAAACAGCTTCTGACCAAAGGAATGCGTCACAAATGCATTCATCTGAGAGAGAGTAGAAGAGATATCCTACAAGAAAAATCACTTAATAAACATACGTCCCAAATAATACAAAGTCTTTCTCCTGTTGCACTTCGTCACCTTCTATGCTCACCTTGCAGTCGGTCACAATCTCATGATCAGTTTTACATTAATCTTCGCTTTCTCTTTTATTCTGCAAAATTCTTCAAAACTCACTGCGACATTACGGGCCAGTTACAAAATCATCGAATTAAAACGTCCGATAAATAATAACTTGAACGTTGGAAAAGTGACACACTTAAAAACTAATTGTGTTAAATAAATGAACCAATTCAAAAGAACACTATTTATGCAATAGAATTAAGGGGTAGTGAATCAAATAACATCATAATATTAAAAAAACTTCTTCTTCTTTCGTGTCGATGGCTGCAGTCATATTCTATCAGCCCAGTGTGTGGCCACGCGGATGGCACTTGCATCGGCATTCATGAGCTCTTCCTTTGTGCAGGTGATGGTGGCAAGTAGGACAGGTCATGAGATGGAAAATAGTCTGTTACAGCACACACTCACAATGTAGGTCCGATTCGTCAACAAAACCCCACCTTACCAGGTTCTGTTTGCTTCGGTCGACTTGAGTTCGGAGCCTATTTAGTGACTTCCAAATCAACCGTGGCAATTCATGCCCAAGTGGAAGTTAAAAAAACTGTAAAATATGTTTAATTTTACCCATCTAGGCTGTAACCAATAAAAGTTAATTTACTACTATTAAAACATTAATTATTAGCGCTGGCAACATTGTAATGTACTGCATTTTTTTTCTACTTTCACGAAATGTTTAATGCATTATTCTGTCAATTACCTAGATTGACTCGTTTATTGTTTCCTTTAGCAATTAATTAATTTAATTTTAAGTGATTGGTTGTTTGCGTAATAAACAGATGAGTTCAAAACGTTTAATGTAATGATTAGCTATTAGTTATATATTAATTGACGGAGTAATTAACGATGGTAGAACTCTTGTGAACGAGCTCGAGAGCGGCAGCACCACTGTCTCAAGTTCAACCTGCCGCCAAATACTTAGTAGTTCTTTCATTTCTATGTTGCGTTTTGGTGGTGAGATCAGGACCTGTACCTGAAAATTCCTGGCACATGAGGCACCGTAGTCCACAGCTCGAGCTCGTTCACAAAAGATCTTCCATCATCAATTACACCGTCAATTACTAGAAAACTAATAGCGACCTATCTAGGCATCTGCCTAAAGGCTAAAAAAAAACGTCACAGTAATTTAACTGGTAACCCGTTGCCCCTGGATGTGTTTGTATGGTGTATACGTGTCGCATCGCGTCGTATCGCACTTGTCGCTCGGATAGGACATCGATTTAACGTGATTACTGTTTCTTAATATTGACGTGTTTTTATAGTTATTAGCAATTAATAATAAAAGCAGTCCGGCATCTATTACATGTCCTCCGCTGGCCAAGTGCGGATTGGTAGACTTCACACAACCTCGAGCACTTTTAAGATGTTTTCCTTCACCGTTAGCGAGTGATAATTTATATGAAAAGCACATACAACACTGAAAAACACATATCTACGAAAAGACGAATCTTAACGATTTATTGACAGATGTGTGTGCCGTGGGTTCGAACCCGAGACCTTTGACTTAGCAGTCCTACGGTCTCCCACTCGGCTATCGCTGCTTCGCTATTAGTAATTACAAATTACTTAATCACTTTCAAATTAATGTAAGTAATAAAATTAGTTTATTGTCGTATTTACCGACAAAAGTTATAATACTAGGCAAGGAAGTAATTATGGATAGAACGTGTTGTGACATTGTAATAAGGATGTAACAATAAAAAATATATTAGATTTTCGCAATCTTATTTGTAAAAAATAAGTATATAACTTTCTTCTAAGCAAATATTATATACCTCTGTAGCTTCCATGAATCAATCTGTCTAATGGTGTAAACCTGCATGAAAATCCGCTTAGTAGCTTTTGAGATTATTACGAAGAGACATACCGACGCTTCTTACTCCAGAATAATGGCACAATCAATACTATCAATATATATTTTTATCCTTTCTTGGTTTGTTTAAAGAATTAAATACGTTTAAAACGAAATAGGTACGTCTGTTTTTAATATCAAAACACTAATGTTTTTTTATTAGCACGATACCTATGCCTAAAATACAGGTTTTTTTTTCTGTTTGTCTGTTAATCTTCTAAACGTCAGGATAAATTTTGATAAATTTTCAGGAAAGCTCAAATTAGGCTGCTTAAGAGTAAATTTGCAAGGGCTGATATAAAACCCCAGTTCCTTATTAAAAACTAACTTAAATAGGGATGAATGCCGAAACATGTTGACATGGCCGGTATTTCGCGTATTTTCCTGGTTCTAAAAAAGTATTAATTAAGTAACTCACTCACTCTTTACTGCTTACAAGAAAACCTTTGCAAATAAAGATGAAAAGACTGGGTTCTTAAGCTACTACTTAAAACTACACCGTATTCTGAAATCTAAGAAGAATATTTACGGGAAATATGTAAAAATATTCTAGCAAATAATTTCTTAACATTTTGCTCTGTGCCTTTGTATTTACCTAAGGTTTTATAAGGCTTAAGTACAACTTTATAAGAATTAGCCTCAATTTTTTTTTTTTTTTTTATTCTACGACCACATCGAACGAACGTGTAGTCCACCTGATGGTAAGTGGAGTACAGCCCATGGACATCAACAATCCACAAAAGCAGATTATAGATGCGTCACTGCAGCTGAGGACTACGGTGTTATGCCTCATGTGCCAGTAATTTCAGGGCCTGATCTCACCACCAAACCGAAACACAGTAATGGAAGCACTACTATTTGGCGGCAGGTTAAAGGTGAGACGGTGGTGCTGCCGCCCTCGAGCTCATTCACAAGAGCTCTACCACCAGTAATCAATTTCTCAGGTGTGAAACACACAAACACACAACGTGACAACTGTGTTTTCTTTTTCAAGTGTAACTTCTGTCACTTTTAAAAATAGGTCAGGTAATGTTTTACGGGTCAGATAAAATCCATCCGGCACCTATGAAGCTGGTCCTTGATATATGTCTCCTGCGAGTCTTGAGACCCAAAAAATACCAACATCTAACAAAAACTTTTTCACAGCCAATCAGGTTGATTAGTGCTAATTGCCGGTTAGAATTGAATATTTGTTTTCGGTTTTGGTGCCATGCTGGCAGGAGACCGAGCTCTAAAACGGAAAATGCAATTACTCTTTCTAATTCTTACGCATTTTAATTGCCTTATAATAATGCCTCATTTTATCTCTCAATTTTAATTGACAGCTCGTGTTGACAGTTTCCTGTGTATAATCTGTGACTGTCAAGTTGCAGTGTTGCCGATAAATAACTACTTTCTCCCTCGATAGTACTTATTTGCGGTGGGCTATGGTGTAAGCGGGAGCGGATTATATGTCCTTAAATGCACTTTCATACATAAACGTATTACATCACGCATCTATTACCCCGTAAGGTTCGGCAGAGGTGTATAACACCCACACTTCACCTGTTTTTTTTTATTAGGTCCCATGAAAATTCCATAATAACAATTTTGCCCTACCGGGAAATGAGAGACTGCGCAGTGAGATGCGCATTGATAGATAGAAATAGATTATTCTTTATTGTACACCAAATTTACAGTTAGACAACATTACAGAAACAAACTTAAATTATTTTTAATGCACAATGGGCGGCCTCATCGCTAAAGTTTGTAAATGTTGCGGGTTCAATTCCCGCTTAAGACAAATCTTTGTGTGCATTAACATTGGAGTTTGTCTTAGTCTGGGTGTTTCTATGTATAATAAGTATGTATTTACAAAAGAAAATTATATATGTATTAGTAGATATCAGTTATTCTAGTACCCATAGTACAAGCTCTGCTTAGTTTGGGACTAGATGGCGTTGTGTGTGAGTTGTGGAATATGGTGTTTCTATGTATAATAAGTATGTATTTACAAAAGAAAAGTATATAATAATATGTATTAGTATCAGTTATTCTAGTACCCATAGTACAAGCTCTGCTTAGTTTGGGACTAGATGGCGTTGTGTGTGAGTTGTGGAATATTTATTTATTATTTATATAATAATATATAAATATATAAATACATATACATAAATACTTTAAAAGATAGGAGAAACAGTTTTATTAATATCTGCGCATACGCTAACCACAAGGCCAACAAGGCAGTTAATGTAATGCACTTTCCTTTTAATAATTCCTCCAAATTAGAAATGGGATAGAACCTTGTCAATTTAATGTTTGAACGTTTAGATGAGTTAAATAAGAGCGCATTAAATCAGACAATGGAACCTTGTCGCAGTTTAGCTGTTACAATTTGAATTCTGACAAGGTTTTATTCCAATTTGCGGGAGTACTATCTTTATATAATGAGTTTAACTTATTTAATGATGAAATTTCAGTGTCTCTTTGTCTGACTATTTGTGACCTTGAAATTCTCCTTAATTTAGGGAAAATAAGTTATTCTAATACTCCGTGATGGAGGACTTCTTTAAATTTTTAATGAAGTTTGAAGAAGGGTATGGGTAGTTTAATTGTAGTTTGAAATAGTTTGGATGCTCTAAATCACCTCTTGCCTCGTAGCACGCCTTGCCATTCTCGAAATTTCGATTCGAATATAATATAATATAGTAACGTCAATTTCTTTTGTCTTTTGATGTTCGAGTATTTTAACTAACCGGTTAAAACTGCCTAGGCCGATTTGGAAGTCCCTCAACAGGCTTCGAGCTCAAGTCGGCCGAAGCAAAGACAACATGATACGGTGGGGTTTTGCAGATGAAACCGACACTAATTGTGAATGTGGGGCCATACAGACCATGGCCCATATTCTAACTTGTCCTGCGTGCCCCACCACCTGCACGAAGGACGCGCTAATGAACGCAGATGAAAGCGCTGTTCAGGTAGCCACATACTGGGCTAACAAAATTTGACTTTGCCGTCGACTCGAATGAAGAAGACTAACCGGTTAAAGTGTAATACGCTGTTCTTAAATACTTGCACCAATCGCAAAATGTTCGCGAATCATTCACCTTTCATTGTCAGCAATGTTTGCCGTGAGAGACTGACGACTGCCGTTGCAACTGACAGAGCTAACACCTGTAACTACAGATCGGACTTGATCAAAAGTGGAAAATATTACAGTTAAGTATGTCTTCTTAACGACCGGATGGCGGAGTGGGTAGTGTACCTGCCTGCGACGCCGAGCTTGCGGGTTTGATTCCCGCTTAAGACAAATCTTTGTGTGCATGAACATGGGGGTTTGTCTTAGTCTGGGTGTTTCTATGTATAATAAGTATGTATTTACAAAAAGAAAAGTATATATGTATTGTATCAGTTATTCTAGTACCCACAGTACAAGCTCTGCTTAGTTTGAGACTAGATGGCGTTGTGTGTAAGTTGTGAAATATTTATTTATTAATTTAACCGATTTCCTTATCCTGGTTGCCTAATCTAATAACTATTAATAATCTTAACTTCTTACCCAATATCTATCGATCTGTCTGTCACGCTTTCACACCTAAGCTGCTGGACCGATTTTTATGCAATTTGTTATGAATATAGATGGCACCTTAGCGCAGGACATAGGCTACTTTTTGTCCATGAGAAAAAACCGCAGGACGCCGCTAGTTTAATAATACGGTGGACAATCCTAACAAAGACTAGCAACATAGATACATTCGATAATGCTCGATTCCTATCTCATCGCACGTCTTATATTCATAACATCACTCCTATAATTATCTAGAAGTGTGCGGCAGGAGTGTAACACCTGTTATGTAAAAGATTTGCCAGGCACGATTGCAACTTCGTGCCGCTATTGAGAGAGAGATGCCAAAAAACACTTTTGCACAGCCCGGGAATGGAACCGTGACCTTCGCATACGCTAACCACCTACGAGACAGCTAACCCATTTTTGCCCGTAGCCATTTAATCTAGTCACTATAGACCAAACCAAACAGACGCAGAGCAATTTATCTATCAACGTATTACAAAAAACAAACAATTCGAAACAAAACGCTTCGGTCACGTCAAAAAGAACAGTTACGTGACAGGAAGTGACGAGATAATGGCGGCGGCGGAGTTTCCTCATAATTTCCCTCCAAAATAACTGCATAATTTAATCTCAGTTGTCAAACTACGTATGGTCAGTCTTCTATTGTATACCAGCTGGTGATTCGGCTTCGCCCGCGTGTTATGTCAATGAAAAGTAGCTTATGTCCTGCTTTAAGGCCTCATCTTTCTTTATTCCAAATTTCATCAATATCTGTCCAGTGAATTGAATTTGAATTTAGGAATAGGATAGTCAGCATTGGGCATTTAGGATTGTAGCGGTATCCGCACATAATAAAATTAAAAAACTAAAAAACACGCTTTTAAAGTACTTCTAACTAAAAAGTGAAAAATAATTCCTAATATAAGCTGAAAAAAGCGTGGGTTGCTCGATAGACGAAAAATATAGAACATGTATTTAAAATGCGTGTTTTTAGTTTTTTAAACTTTTATTTATTTTCTACTTTTTAGTTTGGTTTATTTAAAAGAGCGTTTTTTTAAAAAAAAAAAAAAAAATTCTTTATTTTTTTTATCGAATTATTGCATTGTCATCGATCTTTGACAGGTGTGCAAAATTTGAATGAAATCTGTCCGTTTAAAGCTTGGATGAAGGATAGTTTAAAGTGGGTCAAAATCGAGTCCAAAGGAGTCGGTTACATACATACATACATACATACATACATACATACACACATACATACAGGTGAAGCTAATAAGCGTGTTAATGACAGATGACAATGAAAACATCAAGCAGTGACACACTCGTCACAAATTTCAAAGAACACTGAATCGCGATAACGAAGTGTTTACAGAGAGTGTACATAATAATATACCACTTCCAACACACTATCACTGGGACAGCTCTCCGCTAGGCATTACCACCCAGCCTCGTCGAAAGAGCCTCTCTATGTGGTGAAGGAACACCACACCGTCTTCCTCTACATGGATTAATAATTACTAATAGTACCTATCAGGTAAAAATGTTTCCGTAGTCCGTGAGAACAAAAATTGAATCAAAACTTCCATACAAGAATACAAGAAAGGCACGATTATAATAAGATTTATGAAGAAAGTGGTCAGACAGAATTGATTCTTTGTATGGCAATACAATGGGTAATACATGGGAAAGTGCAGCGTCAATACAATTCAATACATTAAGAACCAGTGTACCTTTGTGTAAGTATCAAGTTATCAATAGTGAAGAAAGTTATGATAAAGAGAGAAAATCACTAATCAATCTAACAAGCCCTTTCCTATCACATTGGGGTCGGCTTCTAGTCTAACGGATTTAGCTGAATATCACCAATCTCTGAATTTTAAAATTAACCGTAACATCATGGGGATCCACCAAAAGGACTAGTCATTGTATGTCTAGCGGCTTCCGCTGCCAAATGTGAAAGAGCGCCGCTCTTGCACGTCAAATAAAAATAGTTGTTAAATCATAGTTCCCCTGCTTCCGCACGAGTTATTTACATAAGATATTTGCTTGCATTTCCTCTCCATATTGATTACAAATGCTCTTTAGCATGATTAGATTATGTATCCCAGAAAGAATAATGGGTAGAGATTGAACACCCACACTTCACTTGTTATGTTTAGATCATGTGACTCCTATGCGGTGGAGAACCATTGTATTTTAATTTTATTTAAAAAAAAACATTTAATTTAATAAGTAGGACTGCGAAGTCAATGGTCACGGGTTCGAACCCACGGCACACGCCTCTGATCATCGTGAGGAAACCTGCACGCCTGAGAGTGCCTAAAAAGTGTTTGAGGGTGTGTGAAGTCTACCAATTCGCAATTGGCAGCGTGATGGACTATGACTTAACTTTTCTCATCATGCGAAGAGGCCCGAGCCCAGCAGTGGGCCATGTATTAGATACAGGGCTGCTATTATTAAACATTTAATCAAACCCTGTAAAGGTATTCTCTCGAGCTCTTTAACAAAAGCTTTAGTACATAAACTTAACAATTTCCAAAGCACTTAAAAAGTCCGTAAGTTAATTTCCATTCTTACCACCGATTGCGATTTCCACTAATTTGGTAGTCGGACATCTTGTTTAGTGTTGTAACACGAATAATAATTTTACGAATACGGACTAATTAGAAGAAAGAAAGAAAAGTTATTTATTCTGACAAATAAAATACATAATAAAACGTCTAAAACTAAATAATTTAAAAAATAATTCTTAATGCCAGAAATGGTAACGCATCTCAGCACAATACTGCAGCGCCAAAAAGCACCGCAGCGCTGATAATTCTGATGCGCCCAGAGAATGAGTAAAGCAGTGTGACAACAGAAAAAAATAAGAAGGAATATTAAATTTCATTTTAATATATTAAGATAAAGATAAATATCATTTTATTTACACGAAATAGAGTTACAATGGTTCCTAAAATACCGGGTGCTTCAAAAAAATGTATACACACTTTGAACTTCCATAGAAAATTTATTTACCGTTCTACAAAGTTAAATTTCAGGAAAATAGAAAGCTGAAAGTCCAATGTAAATGAAACATAAATAACAAATGTTAATACTTTTCAACAAGATGGTGCTCCGCCGCACTATCACAGGGACGTACGAGCTTACCTGGATCAAAATTTGTCGGGCCAGTGGATAGGACGCAGGGGGCCAATCGAGTTTCCAGCACGCTCTCCAGACCTTACACCACTGGATTTCTTCTTGTGGGGCACAGTAAAAGATGAGGTGTACAAACGTAAACCACGTAACCTAGACATTCTTTGGAATGAGATTCAAGCAGTGTGTAGAGAAATCTCATTGGACGTTTTGATACGATGTACAGAATCTGTGGTGACTCGTACTCAGAATTGTATTGATGCTGCAGGTCACCAATTTGAACAGTATTAACATTTGTTATTTATGTTTCATTTACATTGGACTTTCAGCTTTCTATTTTCCTGAAATTTAACTTTGTAGAACGGTAAATAAATTTTCTATGGAAGTTCAAAGTGTGTATACATTTTTTTGAAGCACCCGGTATATAATGTACAGTTAACGGGCATATTCATATTACGGGTAAATTAAAGGGTGTAAGTTTATAAGGAAGGTTCGTAATTTTTTAAGGAAAATGCTACATTTTGGCATTGGTAAGAAACGTGACGTAAATTAACTGTAGGATAAATAGACATTTTGAAAATATCACCGCCCAAAGGAGTTAATCAGGTGTTATAAGTTTATATGGATGGATAAAGATTGTCGAGTTTGAGGGAAATTGCTCGAAATACTGCAAAAAGGTTCTCTACATGACATTAATTAGCAGTTAGATAGATTTTTTGGAATTTCCTCTACCCAAGAGGGTGAATTTGGAGTTGAAGGAGTAAAAACCTCAATTTTGTAGAAAATAGCACAAAAATATCGACTTCTACGTGACGAAGTCACGGGCAACAGCTTATACTTAAAACGAATATTCGGTAAATATAATTAATTCCAATACAGTTAGTTTAAAAAATAAGTAATGACCTATTTATAGTGAGGTTAGTATTAACATAATTTATACGTGTGAGATACAATTATTAGAATAATAATATATTAACGGGTTATTAAAATATTGTATTGTATAAAACGCACGTGTGCGTAATTTCTTATGATACAAAAATCTTAATAATAAATCCAGCGCAAAAAATCAGTTGATAATAAAAACTATTTCATCAATATTGTGAATGTGATAAAGTCGTGACTATTACTATACTCGAAACGTTTAAGCGATAGAAAAAAATGTCACGTATTTGAGGCCACCAAACTCTGTTTAAAAAAGTATTGTCCTCAAACACTCGTCGAGTATTTTTTGTACGAATATCATTTTGGTATACAACGACGTATGCGAATACTCAAGCTGATATTCGCCTACGAATATCCGTATATTGGTTACATCACTAATCTAGCTCACTTTGTTTGTTTGTCAAGTAGAAAGTTTGGCAATTAGCAATTAGTGGTTTCGAAGGCTTGTTGCTTTTTGTGAATAAGATATTTAGATTGCAATAATATATAATTATAGGTACCAAAATAATCTATCACCCCTACGATTAGGAGTGATAGATTATTTTGGTAGTATTTAACGCAAGTCGAAATAACCAGTGACATAAAATAGTAACCGAGAAAGCTGACGTCAATGTAGTTTTTGGAAAAGGTTCGGCAGATGACGATAGGAAGGAAATTATAGCGTCGAAGAAGAAGAATAGCGTCGAAACCGTTTGTGCTAGAAAGCTGAAATTTAGCATAATGTATAAATATAAGTTAACTATCTTAAAAAAGTAGTAAAAACATCTGTGGCAGTCGTTACGGGTAGTCAGTAGTCAGAGGTCAGGAAGTCTGACATCTAGTCCAAAGAGTATTGTATCAAATACTTGTAATATTTTAAAGCAAATTTAGCTATGCCTTTTTGTATTTTTTATAATATTTATTATTATATATAGTAGATAGCTAGATAGATCGAGATAGATAGAGATAGATAGATAATCTTTATTGTATACCAATATTAACAAGGTTATTTTGTAAACAAATGGACTTAAAAATTATGTTGCAAAATGGGCGGCCTAATCGCTATAAGCAATTTCTTATAGGCAATCTTAGGATTGACAAGTAAGTAAGTAATGAGCAAAGTTATGGGCAGTTGTTGGTGCGTTAATTAAAGAAAAATTAAATATAGTAAAATGAAACGTCATGATAATGACAATGGAAATTATAAAATATAATTAATACAGAAATACATATATCATCTAAATAGTATCACCTCATACTGGGTTGTGAAGGTCTGGTGGCGGTCGCTCCATGTAAAATACTGATATTCAGCTAAATCCGTTAGACTAGAAGACCCCAATGTCCTTGGGAAAAGATTATTTTAAGCCTTTTCCCAAGGACATTGTGATTTAGCTGAATATCAGTATTTTTTGTCACAATAATTCTCTAAACGTCCCAAAAAGAGAAGTGTTGATAAAAACTGATGCTGTCCAATGCTCCATTAAATACATTTTTTCATCTTTTTGTCGTGTAAATGATGAAGTGACGACTGACGGTATTTCTTCAACAATTGGATGAGGAAAACATAGACTTGAAATGGTACAAATTCTTTTATTTGTTTGGCGATTTGTCTTAGGTAAGTATTCTAATTGTTCGCTGGTCGCTGATGTTTCGTGGTCTCAGGGCCACCACCACGAAGCCAACAGTGGTGTTTTAATGGGTTGGGGGTGACGGCGATTACCACAAAAAAAAAAACGAAAATTGTCTGGGGTACTACGCTAGGCTCGCAGTGCTTTGCTAATTCAGCTATGTGTTATTGTTAATCTTTAAACATAATATAACTAAGATTTGTTCTGAGACTGGGTGTGCTTGTGTGAGTGAATGTGTGTATTTGGCCTTGTCATTGGGACCATTGGATAGTGTAATGCATCTGGCGTTCTATCTAATGTAAAAAAAAATAAAAATAACATACGTCACGCCCACAATACCCAGAAGGGTATGGCAGAGTTGTATAACACACACACTTTACCTATCATGTTTTAGGTTCCATGTGATAGGAGGTGAGCTTATCGCCATCCACCGGGCACAATTCCAACTCAGTGCTGTTATTGAAAATAGCCTGACGAAAAATCCCAAATATCACTTTTGCCCGATCCGGGAACCGAACCCGAGACCTCGCTGTGAGAGGTAGCACACACTAACCACTAGACCAACAAGACAATAGCTGCTGAATTTCACCTGCACTATGGCGATTATTACTTATAACTGAATTGAGATATCTATTAGTTCAGGGGCACTGGGTACTGAACTAATCAAAATGAGAATAGTCATGGATATAGTTGAAACTTGAAACCCAGGCAGAGTACAGACATACCGAGTACTTTATCTTTATTGCAACTTCCGGATCGCGAATCATACCTAATCAAAGTTTAGTTCAGAAAGTTCTTTATTGGCATCAAATAAATACATGACAATAATATAACAATACATTGCACAAAATATAACATTAATTGATTTTGATAGACAATAGTCTTTATAAATCATTAAAACATAATTGGTAACATAATTTTACAAGATAGAACAATTTGATTTAAATATAAACAATCAGTAAAAGTAAAAATCTATTCAGCTTAATTTTACGCCAAAATAGTTAAATCATGCAGACATTATTAAAATAATATAGCCTTAACACTTATTCGTAAGAACGAGTAGTAAAAGACAAATTTAAAAGGTTTTTAAACATTAAAATGATTGATGATTTATACCTATATGATGACTTTGATTGATACCTAATCAAATCAAATCAAATCATTTACTTCCATGGACCCAAGGGGCGCTTGAACACGTCAAAACAAACAATAAAATACAGTAAATATAAAATTAAAATAAAACTTAACTATTGAATTATATAAAATATACTTATTGAAATAAAATTATTTGACACCGGAACTTAGATTAACTTTAATTCAACTTAGAAATTGCTAGTATAATAGTGTTATTTTTGTATTTCTATAGCGATAACTTAAAAATTAAAATTAAAATCAATCCAAGTACCAGCTCCGATGGGTATTGCATCATAAGAAGAGCTGGTGAGAAACTCATGTGCACCATCTTTTCAAATAATTCAAACAATAATATTTGTTAGTTCTTTTGACAATAATTCTGTGTAAGTTTAAACAGTTATATAAACTTTTTTTTTTCTTTATTATTATTAACTGTTTCTTAGTAAAATAACAACGTCAACAAACGATGGGGTCACAGTATTCTGTACTCTGACGAGGTTGCGCTGTGACGAATGAGTTCAAAAACAGAATGTACGAAACTCAAATCGGGTACTATATTTTATCGTGTACCGCGTGGTCTTTTGTTATTTTAAGGAAATCAGTTCAGTCAAATCATTGTAATTAGTATCATTTAGTTTTACATGTAATTTATTTTTATATTATTGTTTGTAATATTTTGACGTGTTCAAGCGCCCCCTAGGGCCTATGAAAATAAATGATTTGAATCTTGAATCTTGATAATTGAGTCAGTATACTGGGTATATCTGTATACTGTGCCAACTTTGTCGGCACAAGGAGGACAATAGGATGTCGTTATTTCAAGTAAGGAGAGAAAATACGAAATAGCTGTAGTACGAGTTTCGGAAATGCTGACATGCAACTGGTAACTAGGAATTGGGCTAGGGTTGCCAGTTATAGGTAAAAATAAATTGTCTCGGGTATTGGCCAAGGGTATTTATTTACACTCGTTGTGAACATTTCGCTATCGCGATTCAGCGCTCATAGTCATTTGTAACGAGTGTGTCACTTCTTGACGTTGTCAATGTCATCGATCATAAATAAATAAATAAATAATTTGTATTTTTTACATTCGATCATAATTATAATGTGCGGATACCGCCACAAAATACAGTCGACTGGACCAACCACAGCTTGATGCAATACCCATCGGAGCTGGTACTTAGATTGATTTTAATTCAAATCTCTAAGTTGAATTGAAGTCAATCTAGGTTCCGGCATTTCAAATGATTTTAATGAAATTAGTATTATAATTTAATTAGTTAAGTTTGAATTTAATTTTATATATTTTGTGTTTTATGTTTGTTTTTACGTGTTTAAGCGCTCTTTGGGTCCAAGGAAATAAATCATTTCATTCAATTGACTGTTGGTTTCTTGTCTGAACCATTATATTCTTATTCTGTGCCATTATGAGGCAACTTTCTTAATAATTTTCCAGAATAAGGTTCTTAAACAAATACAAATTGAAAAGGTTGTGAGGGTAATTGGAAAGGGCCAACTGTAAGTAATTTTTACCTGAAAGATTATAATGCAAATACATAGTTACAAAACGGCTTCGATGGTCCAGTGGTTAGCGTCGGCGCCTCTCACCGCGAGGTTCTCAGTTCTCGGGTTTGATTCCCGGGTCGGGCACAGTGTTATTTGTGAACTTTCCGTAAGAAAATTCACAATACTAACACGAAGTTATGATTGTGCCCGGTAGATGGCGATAGGCTCACCCCCTATCCCATGAGACCAAAATATAACTTTTTTTTAAGTTTATTTGGAACCATAAAATGCTAAAATTGTAAGGTACAAATTGAAACGATGATAGCCGCAAAAGTATAAAACTGTGCCGCGACTATTAAGTGAAGTGTGGGTGTTGCACATCTGCCACACTCTTCTGGATAATATAGGCGTGATGTTATGCTTACAAGACTAGAATAGATGTCTGTTAGGGCACTTAGGATAGTTGGGTATTAAGGAAACTAGCTGAGTTTAATGACCCCACAACTAACGTAACAGTTACACAGTTGAAACAAATTAATTACAAAAACATCTTAAGTTTAATAAACTATACTCAGCATTATAATCAGACGGAAAGGATATTTTTAAAAGATCCCGTTGTTTTTGAGTTTATTTGTTACAAACATCTTATAAAGTATGTAGATTGGTATAAAAGATGGAAATTGCCTATCATAAGCATAAAAAGGTTATCATTCTGAAAACAAAATTGTTAAATTTCATTTAAAAATAAAAAACAAACAACCGTCACGGGTCGGTTACATTCAAATTATAATTTTAAATTTCGAACACAGCATAAACTATTAAGTTGATAGATATTATTTATTCAAATGGGAACAAAGAATGTAGATGGTAAGTTACCTGCGCTCTAAAATTGTAACACAGGAAGAGTTATCTTCTAGCAACAAAAAATACTAAAATACTTTTATTTTCTTTTGTAGAACTGACCGTTGGAGCTGTGAACCGTGAAGCCGAAGTTATCCGAACGCCCCCGAAGCCCGCCGAGTGCACGATGAAAGTTGAATCCTGGGGCTGCCAGCGTCAAAGTTTAATACAAATACTACATTTTTTTTTAACATCAATTGGATTTTATTTTACCGTCAAATGTATTCAAGACTTTGGTGAGCCACTACTTAAATAGGATTAATAGTTTACAAATCTGCGAAAAAATGAGCTATACATTGATTTTCATTCAAATCTCTCAGTTAAATTAAAGTCAATCCAAGCACCGGTGATACAAGTCATTTGAATGCAATTAGTATTAGAGAGAATAATATTATTTATTGTACACAAAATTTACAGTTTGTCAATATATACAAGACCAAAGTAACTATTATAATTTAATTATTTAAATTTCATATATTATTTTTATGTATTTCGATGTTTGTTTTGACGTGTTATATAATAATATATTATATGATTCAATTTCTTGTTTTCTGTTTTTTGAGTCTTGTTTTCTGTTAGAAAAATACTTATTGATTGAGTGATTATTATCATTTAAAAGTATTTAAACACTTTCATTATAGATCTTAATAGTGAATATTACATATCATTGAAGCATTTTAATTTAGAGAAAAATGATATAATTATGACATAATCTTCGTAGCTTTATTTTTTGTACAAGAAAACTAGACAAAAAAATAGTTTAAGCGAATAATCGTAATTAAATATGTAATAATAAATCACGAAACGAACTTGATAGTTTTATCATTTCGTTTAAGTTTGATTTAAGTAATAGTCCGTAATGAAAAAGTATGTACCTGTACTTACTGTGAAATATCTCAAAAGTTTTTGTGCTTTAAAAATGTGCTTATCATAATACCGGTAATCAACTGCCGATACAAAAGAAATAAATTATTTTATAGTACCTAAATAATCAAAATAATTTTAAAATAACACAACAGCCCATATTAATACTTTAATACATAAATATTATTTAGAATTAAACACAGCTAAAAACAGATTTTTATACAGATACAGAATTTAAAATAAAATGAAACTTTAACAAAGTTATTAACATTTACAAATTTGAAACGATAAATTAATATTGAACGATTTACATGAAATTACAAACAAACACAGTAATAAAATGGATACATTAACCTTCCTAATCATTTATTATTCACTGAACTAATTATATGAAGATACAAAGTGACAGCACTCGTAAAAGTTAATGAAATGGTAATTAATGAATTCCGCCATTTCAGTAAATTAAAACTGGTGCAGCAACATTTCAAAAAAGTCAAGGATGAAGATAAGCAAAACATTACACTGTTCATTAACTTTCTATTGAAATGATAACGTTGAAATTATTCAAAACACATTATTGCTAAACGTACCTTTTCGTAATCCTGAGTTGGCAACACCGCGCTACTTTTTTTTTCGACGGCCAGTCTCACTGTAGCGTTCGTGGAGTGTGTCCGTGTCGCTCGGCGTTTTCGAGTCGTGATTACTTTTACGTGGTTACATACAAAACCGGTTGGAAAGTGCCTAAGGTGTGGCGTGGGCGCACAGTGCGTCGTTCAACCATAAAATACTCTTGTTACAGTTCCATAACTACTTTATTTGTGTTTTAAAAATACTTTTACAGTGTTTTGTGAGTAATCGGATCGCTGCGCTATCAATTCAGGTAATCAAAATACAGATAATATATTTACTCTTTTGTTATCGTTCCGTTTCTAAGTAACGAACCTCTTTTCGCCGAGTGTGGATGTGTCAAAGAGCCGGTTGTTTTACCTGTGGTCTATGTTCCTTTTTCAAATAAGATAGACGACCAACTTGGCAACGGATTTCGTGCAGGGATCTCGCGGATTTTTAGTTTTATTTTAAGTTAAGTTTACTCATTGGATTGGAATGTCTTTGTGCAGTCCGAATCACTTAATTTTTCATATATTAGCATTTTATCTTTAAATCTAAGCATGCCTTACATCATAATTATTGCTTAGGCGGGTACAACGTTATGAAACCGTATTGTGTGAAAGATTTTCTTTCGCGATCGCGTATTTCCGCGTATCTTGAGTTCCATGACCTATAAAAATAACTTTAAGGTGTGTCATAGTATTTATCTGCAATCCGTTAGGGCCGGTTTGAATAAATAAATAAATACCTACCTATATATTTTATTATTAGTTTCTTATTTGAACTACCTTGATGCTAGACGTGAGCGCGACTGATTGTGAGGCCTCGAGTTCGATTCTCAGACGGGGTCGTTCGTTTTTTGTTCTATGAAAGTGGAAGCTTTTGTAAACGAGCTCGTGGACGAAATTGAAGGAAGTACTACCGTCTCACCTTTAACCTGCCACGGCTGGTGAGATTATAACCTGAACGCATGAGATAAAATGCATCAGATATAGCGAAGTATTGTATCATAAGTTAGTTGAGTGCACGGTTGGCGTAGTGGTTTATGCGGTCGCCTCGCCGCTTTCAACTGCGCTGGCTGGTGTTATGGGTTCGATCCCCAAACGGGACAAATCTTTGTGTGACCCGCAAAGATTTGTTTGACTGTAGGTGTGCTCTGTGTGTGTGAAATGTATGTTTGTGTACATCCCCGCGACACAGGAGTTATTCCTAGTGCGGGCGACGTTTTTTTACAAAAAAAAAAACTTGTTTGTCGATGTCCATGGGCAATTTATATAAGGTGGACTACGCACCCGTTTTCGACTTAAACTGGTTTAACATACGTAACATAACATCACGCCTATCCCGAAGGGTGTGGCAGAGGTATAAAACACCCACATTTGACCTGGGCCATGTTTGGGGCCCAAGTGACAGGTGGTGAGCTTATTGCCATGAACCGGGCACAATTCCAACCTGCTTTTAAGAATTTCCTGGTGGAAAAAGCCCAAACACGGGACCTCACAGTGAGACGCTTACCAAACAACCAACGCATCAGTAAATTATCCCGTGTGAATTCGGTATTAGACACCACAGCATAAGTCACTGACTCCAATTTCCAGGAGTCCTCAGTTGGTACAGAACTGCTAAGTCAGTATTATTCAGTACTGATCTAGTGCTTTATTAAGTGCTGACTCAGCACTGACTTGTGTAAATCTCGTGCATTGCGTCTGGCTTGCTGTCTAACGAGAATATAGTAGGTAGTTAGTACTATTGTTCCGCCGAGCCAAATTACATTGGTTCGGCTTTTGCTGAATATTAGTATTTTACGTAGAGCGAATGCCTTCAGACCTCCAATATCCCGTACGAGGTGATACGATACTCTTTGCTAGACCAGTTGTTATACCTTTTAAACTCTTGCCTCGTAACGACAGTCATATATGTTCATATGGCAACTAGAACCGATTTTCGTGCCTTATATATATATTATATTGTTTTTATTAAGCATAATTTTTCTTCACCAAATTTCAGTTATTTAATATTGTTATGTTAATAACATTATGCGTAGTATTAAATAATATTAAAGTCGAATAATTAAGAATCCAGCAGGACTCGAACCTGCACCCCCTAGGTATACGCCCCAAGTGCTTTGCCAATTCAGCCATGGATTCGTATGCTGCTAGACTCGAAATTTCTCAACTCTGTTTATGCCAGCGTCATATAGTCAGGGTGCAGGTTCGAGTCTTAATTTTTCAACTTTAATATTATATAAAATACAAAAAGGCATAGCAAAGCCAAAATTTGCTTTAAAATATTACCATTATTAGTAGTAAGTAGTATAACACGTAAAACCCGAGTGTCCGTGTGTGCTGCCCCTTCTCGGAGATGCAAGCGTGATGCTGTGTGGTTCCTGTTACAAACTCGTTGGACAAAGGGTTGCCAATTCTCAGAACCAAAATGCGGGACAACCTTCTAGTAAATTAATATGAAATTCAATTCTATTAAAGTAGTACTTGAGTTTGAGTGCACGTTTGGCGTAGCGGATAGAGCGGTCGCCTTGCCGCTTTCAACTACCGTGGTGTTGTGGGTTCGATTCCCACATGGGACAAATCTTTGTGTGATTCGCAAAGATTTGTTCTGACTCTGGGTGTGCTTTGTGTGTGTGAAATGTATGTTTGTGAACACCTCCGCGACACAGGAGTTATTCCTAGTGCGGGCGTCGTTTTTTTAAGAAAAGAAAAAAACTACATCCACTTTATTATACTAAGAAACAGTTGAAATAATTATGGGATCGGTTGGATTTGAACCTGCGACCTTCTACACACCGGGCTTTAACCAACCAGCTACGGTCACCGTTTGCCAGGACCCTAAATTTCTCAACTATATGTTACGTCATTTCGTGACGTCACATATTTTATCATGTTCAATGAATTGATCGTAAAGTCTCGTTCGTCTAGCTTGTTGTAGTGACGGATTGCGATGTCTCGGGTTCGACCTCCGGGTCGGTTATTAAAAAGCGTTTTTTGTCATTTTTCTGTCAGGAAATTCTTATTCGTAAGTAATTTGGTAGATATAGGCTCACCACTTATAATAACTTGCAAATCTATAAATTCACCGTATTATTGTAATTATTTTGTATTTACTTTTATTTTTTAGTTCTTAAATTCGATTTTATTTATATTTTAATTTTTAATAATAATTTGATGGTGTTCTAATAAATAATTTTTACTTTACTTACTTTATAATGACACCTAACATCTTAGGTAAAATGTGCGTGTAATACACTTCTGCCACTGGGCATTAGGCGTGATTATTGTACACAAAACCAAAAAGCCTGCCTGTCCTCATTATAATTATTATCGAGGTCGCGGGTTCGATTCCCGCTTAAGACAAATCTTTGTGTGCATGAACATTGGTTTGTCTTAGTCTGGGTTTTTCTATGTATAATAAGTACTATATATTTACAAAAGAAAAGTATATATATTATTATATGTATTAGTATTAATTATTCTAGTAATCATTGTACACGCTCTGCTTAGTTTGGGACTAGATGGCGTTGTGTGTCTGTTGCGAGATATTTATTGATTATTTATTTACATAACTAAAAAGGCCTGCCTGTCCTCATTTTGCCGAACGCCTGGCAACACTAGCTGGACACAATATTCACCAACAGTCTGTAAGATGAGACGGAGTCGTTTGTCTCGCCTTTCATCACGCCAGAAACACTGGGTTGTTAGGCTTGGAGGGAAGGGAGGAGGGGGAATAATTAATTCTCCTGTTTCGGACTGGCGCTAATGGCTAACTTAATAATCTGTCTTTTTTAGATATTTCAAATTGGTTTCGACCGCGTAATTAGGTCGTGGAGAACCGGATCCGGTTCCGGATTTGTAATACCCGGTACTAGAAAGTGCCCAGGTAGAACCGGTTCCAAGTAACAAATTGTAAATTATTATTATTATTAGTTCTTACAAAAACGACGCCCGCACAAGAAATCTGTTCGCGTACTCCTGTGTCGCGGGGGTCCACAAAAATACATTCACACACACAGATATTATAGATATTTTTTGCCTCATGAACTAGACCCTGAGGCAAAAAATATCTATAATATCTGAGCTGAGGTTAGCGTGAGCGCCTCTCACCGTAAGGTCTCTAGAAAATTTAAAAAACTGCATTTTAGGCAAAAGTATAGTGCTAACAACAGCTATACCAGCTTGAAAAAACATTGCTTTATAAATTTTTTTTTTTTTTTTTTTTTTTTTTTTTTTTTTTTTTTTTTTTTTAAAGATATTTCAAAGCGCCTAATCGACGCTTCTCGCGACCAGAGGGCTGGTTTTTACTTCGCCCAGCGAATAAGCATTGCCATTCAACGTGGCAATGCTGCCAGCCTTCTGGCCACGGTATCCGCTGTGGACAGTGATGCGGAGGAATTTTATGACGCATAATGTATTTAATTATTTTATTTCATTTTATTAATAATTTAATATTTATAATTTGACCGAGTTTGATGTTAATATTTTATTTTATGTATTTATAGTTAGGTAGATATTTAGTTTACAATAAAGTATTAAATAAATAAAAAAAAAAAAAAAAAAAAAAAAAAAAAAATTTAATATTATTATGTATACAAGTAGTTTGAAAGAATAGATGTACTACTCATATGAAGTCCCACAAAATTTAATAAATATAAATATATAATAAATAATTTGACGAATTTTCGTAAAAAGCTTGCGTTGTTTTTATCCGTTAAGATGAAACCTCGTTTGAAAGGCCCCAGGCACTGTGTATTTTTATAATTAATTAATTAATATTAGTTTTTAATTAAATTAAAAACAGAATTCTAGGAAACGTACGGATAGGAGCTCTATGTAATTGCAATGTGTATAAAACTGAAAGCAATATACCTTAATCTATTTTTTATGTCGATAAAATATCAGATCTTTATACTTGCTGCAAAAATGTACACCGTACAGTCCGTACACGTACCTACATGTTCCGGCTATCAAGAAAATGTAATGTGTATTTTAATATGATTTTCTAGCTAATGAATATACCTACGGTTACACATCAAACTTTACATTTCCAGTCGTCTACTTCTTCTTACGGTTAATGGCATTATGGCATCTCATTTTTTTATTTATATTGTTTTTGCCCAGTAGGTAGCAACTTCTACTCCCTTGCTTGTGGCTTGCATTAGGTCTTCACGGGCACACGTAGAGAGCGACAACGGGCACGAAAGCAGATGAGCCATGTTTTCAATGGGTAATCCACAATCGCAAGAGTTATTATTGGTGTTTGTGATTCCCCATTTGGCCAGATTCTCCCTGCAGCGACCAACTTGAGTCCGAAGGCGGTTGAGAGACTCAGATCGGCCACTGTAGCCTACTTCCAGGTAGTAGGTGCTCAGCTGGTTCTGGAAAATCAGCGGGTGCTGGTAGCGTAGTCTTCCACATCTGCTGGACATTTCCAGTATAAGATGCTTTCGCATTGTATATGTTTCGTGTGCAATGCGAGACCAGCTTGTATTGGCAATGTATGGCTTGATCTGTAGCCGCGTGCGGAAGCAAGTATAGATACTTAGTAAAACTAAACATCACGTCTATATTACCCAGAAAGATGTGGGACAGGTGTATAGCACACACATTTCATCTGTTATGTTACCATGTGATAAGGGGGTGAGCCTATGGCCATCCACTGGGCTTTTAAAAATTTCCTGTCGAAATTTCAAATAAATCCTAGAATTCGAACCAGAGACCCTTAGGCAGTTAAAGGCGCATACGCTAACCACTAGCCTAACAAGGTTATAATAAATTAATTTAAATGTACTATTGACTGGTCAAACATCTTCGTTCGACATTGATTCATGTCAAGTTAGCCAACCGCCTGGGGCGGGCGCCATGATTCAATAATGTACCTAATCGATTATATTATCGATAATCGAAAAGAAAAGCTGACATGTAAATAATAATAATAAATAATACCTTTATTATTTTCACAATATTTTTCTTATTATATACGACAATGTCTTAATCTTGCTATGTGCATGAGAGCCTGGATACGGATCGTCTGAAGCTCTAAAAAGGACACCTTTACGCCGCGTTTTCATACAAACGGAGGTTCGGTATTGTAATAAATAATTTGTCATTAATCTATTTTATTATACGAAATTTAAAGCACTCAATGGCACGAACTAACATAATCATTATGTTCGTGCCCATTTTATCAATGTCGATATAAATAGTAAAAATAAATAATTGAATCATGAATTGATGGTATTAACAAAATGGACACGAACAAACATAGGTAATTATGTTTTTAGTGTATATTATGATAATAATCTAATATATAAAATTCTCTTGCCACAGTGTTAGTTATCGAATTCTGCCGAAACGACGATACTTATGTAATTTTTAGTGTACATTCAGTTCTTCTGAGAATAGGGGGTAAGCTGAGGGTAGGGGTTTTTACTGGTGGTAGAGCTCTTGTGAACGAGCTCGAGGGCGGCAGCATCACCGTCTCACCTTTAACCTGCCGCCAAATAGTAGTGCTTCCATTACTGTGTTTCGATTTGGTGGTGAGATCAGGCCATGAAATTACTGGCACATGAGGCATAACACCGTAGTCCTCAGCTACAGCGACGCATCTATAATCTGCTTTTGTGGATTGTTGATGTCCATGGGCTGTACTCCACTTACCATCAGGTGGACTACACGTTCGTTCGCTGTGGGCGTGGTATAAAAAAAAGCTATTTTCAAACCGCTAGGTCAAAGTTAACATCCCACGCAGGCGGAGCCGCGGGAAACAGCTAGTATGTCTATTCAAGTAGATAAAAACATGAAAATATATTATAGACGACCGAATGGCGGAGTGAGTAGTGTACCTGCCTTCGACGCCGAGGTCGCGGGTTCGATTCCCGCTTAAGACCAATCTTTGTGTTCAAAAACATAAGGGTTTGTCTTATTCTATGTATAATAAGTTTGTATTTACAAAAGAAAAGTATAAATGTATTAGTATCAGTTATTCTAGTACCCATAGTACAGGCTCTGCTTAGTTTAGGACTAGATGGCGTTGTGTGTAAGTTGTGAGATATTTGATTTATTTATTTATTTTATTACACCAAAACACCGTTTGTATGGCGCGCGCTCATCATATCACAAAGTTAACGCAATTTCAATAGACGTATCTCAAATTAACAAATTAAATTATTAGGTATATTCTTTATGAATAATTATTTTGCTTTTCCCGGCATTTTATCTAATTAAGTCAGATAGGAAGTAATTATAAGTCCTTGTAAAGTAAACTTGGGAATTTTGTTCCTTTCATCTTTTCTGCATCTCAATACCTAATTAAATTTAATATTTTTATAAAATCACTTTTTTTAGTCTCGATGGCTTATTGGTTAGCGTATGCGCGTCTCACCGCGAGGTCACGGGTTCGATTCCCGGGTCGGGCAAAGTGTTAGTTGAGATAATTCACAATAGCAGCACAATATATTATAACGTAGCAATTTAGGTTAACATAATATTACTTATTAGTCTTGATATGCTAAATTGTAATGTAAATAAGATGTAAAAAATAACAGCACGGAGTAGGAATTGTGCTCGATTAGATAGATAGATAGATAGAGAAAACATTATTTGCACATCAAATTTGTAACAAACATACAAAGCAATAGGTACTTAAAACTATAACGTACAAAGGGCGGCCTCATCGCTTGACGCGATCTCTTCCAGGCAACCTTAAGGTGGACATAATAGAGTGGATATTTGCGGTAGTTTAATGCATTGGATTCGTTATTATTTTTTTTTTTAATTTTGCTCAAGGCTGATTAATTGGCGATAAGCTCACCCATGTGTAATGACTGTTATAACTGTAATAACCGACATTACTTAGACGAAGCCGAGGACAGAAGGTAGTATAAGACAAACGTCTACTCGAAGACTGACTATACTTCCTTAGTCCATTACAAGTTTGACAGACTTACTCCCAGCGCGTATTGTACAAGTGACAGAACTTTAGTGACATCCCCCAAGGGGGTACAGCTACCAATAATGTAAGGTCTGAGAAATAGTATTTCTGCTTATTCCCGTTTCAACTTGGAATGTAAAATATTGGTATAAGAAAAGTAATAATGTAGTTCTTAGGGCCTTCACCCACGACGACTTTTTGTAGCGATGCTGTCTAACTAAATGTCAAACCCTTAGGTGCTTAATATTTGTGTGTGTATGTGTGTATGATTGATTTTACTTATTTATTGAGAAAACGGGTTACTCACGTTACTTTAGCCGGGATATGCCGACTAGTGTCGAATCTAGTACGTAGATTCATCAACTGGGCGTTTAATCGCGTTTCGTCGCCGACGTCGCGCGGAGGCATCGACACACGATTAATAGCCCAATAAAAATGTCTTCACCTCACGTCGGTTTTAATAATATTATTGATTTTACTCTTTCACGCAAAAACTGCTGAACGGATTTTGATAAAATTTTACGCTATAGTGCTGTCATCTGTATTTTTGAGGTTGTTCGTGAGTTGTTGTTAGGTAGATATGTATAATGGTATTAATGTCCGACTGCTGGGCACAGATAAGGCTCAGATATACATGTCACATAGTTAATGGATAATTCTCTACCTGCAGAAAAAATTCAAAATTTGTTAAACAAAAGTATCACGCTTTTTAAATATCGATCACTTTCGATTTTTTTTGCAAAATCGATGTTTTTTTTAGATATGTTTTAGTGTTCATTCTTAAATAGATGTACTATCTCATTATTGTACAATGATTTAATTTTAAAAAGTACAAATATAATAAATATCACACAATATTCACACAACGTCATCTAGTCCCAAATTAAGCAGAGCTTGTACTAAGGGAACTAGAATAATTGATACTAATACGTATATACTTTTTCTTTTTGTAAATACATAGGTACTTATTATACATAGAAACACCCAGACCAAGACAAACCTCCATGATCATGCACACAAAGATTTGTCTTGAGCGGGAATCGAACCCGTGACCTCTGCATAGCAGGCAGTTACACTACAGTCGCACTACGTAAAGCTAATAAACTATGAATAAGGACCTGTGTGCTTATCGCGGCAATAAATATTTTGTTTTTTTTTTAAACAGGCATTATACCTACCCTCAACCGGCAGTAAAAATTATCCATTAATTATGCGACAATTTAACGTAAATCTGTCAAAGATTAATTTTCACACAACTACATAGCTGAATAACTTGAGTACTAAGTACTAACTTGGTAAAACCGTAATGATATCAACTCAAGCCCGGGCTTTACAAAACTCAATGTTTGAACTTATAATTAAGTTATCTGATAAAGGATTTAGGTTTGTCTGTCATGCTGCGATCGAAAATGAAGGTTTCTGGTTATATAGTATCCTTTGCTTTAAAACTTACATTAAGTAAATATATATATATATATACAGGGTGTCCCATATTTAATGGATAATCCTTTACCTGCAGATTGAGGGCATCACGCCTGATAGGAAAATGCAAAATTTGTAGAAAAAAAGTATCATGTATTTTTAAATATCGAACATTTTAGATTTTTTCACAAATGAGCCACTTTCGTCCACTCTTCTTGATGCCATGTTCGTAAATCTCAGATTTTTTCAAGTCTGTTTTTGGAATTCAATTCTTGAATAGATGTACTATCAAATTTACTATCTCATTATTGTACAATTATTTCATTTAAAAAACTACAAAGATTAATAAAAAAAAAAATTACATGACATTTTTTTTTACAAAAAGTTTGAACCCTCATGGTGTAAAAAAAATGTATGAAGACCTGTGTGCCCATCACGGAAAAAATATGCCAGTTTCATTGTGATTCTAAAATGGTATAAAATATTTTATATTTTTTTTTATTTAAAAAAATAATGTGAGAAATTATGACCAGGGTCCGATTTTTTTTAAATCACTTTCTACCAAAATGATATCCTAGTTGATAATACTAACTACTTAAGCGTATTAAACTAAACTAAATAATTACGAATCGTTCCAAATACTGTTTTTTGTAAAAGTTATGCTTGATAACTTTTACAAAAAACAGTTTTTGGAACGATTGACAGCGATTATAAATCTTATAATACCTATCTATGAAAGTATCGATTAAGATCAAAATACTGAAAGTAATTAAACAATATTTTTTTTAATTTTGCTCATCACTTATCTGGGTAACGAAAAAAAAAACGCTGACACTCAAATGTGTTCTGTAAAAAAGGCGCGCAAAATTTTTAAATTTGCGGATGTGAAATTTTCAGTTCTCTCTAAAAGATTTTATAATATTGTGCTGTGACTTCAGACTTGTTTTTTGCTACTTGAATTTGGACTTATCAACATCGGCAAATTAACAAACGATATTGTGCTGTGACTTTGGATTTGTTTTTGCTACGAGAATTGAGACTTGTTATCTTCTTTCGTAAAATGCCGCGATATCTGTATACACCAGGAGAGTATACACAAATGCTTTGCTCTACCGAGAAAGGTTTCCGAACGTTTTTTGTTAATTTGCCGATGTTGATAAGTCCAAATTCAAGTAGCAAAAAACAAGTCTGAAGTCACAGCACAATATCATAAAATCTTTTAGAGAAAACTGAAAATTTCGCATCCGCAAATTTAAAAATTTTGCGCGCCTTTTTTACAGTACACATTTGAGTGTCAGCGTTTTTTTTTTCGTTACCCAGATAAGTGATGAGCAAAATTAAAAAAAATATTGTTTAATTACTTTCAGTATTTTGATCTTAATCGATACTTTCATAGATAGGTATTATAAGATTTATAATCGCTGTCAATCGTTCCAAATACTGTTTTTTGTAAAAGTTATCAAGCATAACTTTTACAAAAAACAGTATTTGGAACGATTCGTAATTATTTAGTTTAGTTTAATACGCTTAAGTAGTTAGTATTATCAACTAGGATATCATTTTGGTAGAAAGTGATTTAAAAAAAATCGGACCCTGGTCATAATTTCTCACATTATTTTTTTAAATAAAAAAAAATATAAAATATTTTATACCATTTTAGAATCACAATGAAACTGGCATATTTTTTCCGTGATGGGCACACAGGTCTTCATACATTTTTTTTACACCATGAGGGTTCAAACTTTTTGTAAAAAAAAATGTCATGTAATTTTTTTTTTTATTTATCTTTGTAGTTTTTTAAATGAAATAATTGTACAATAATGAGATAGTAAATTTGATAGTACATCTATTCAAGAATTGAATTCCAAAAACAGACTTGAAAAAATCTGAGATTTACGAACATGGCATCAAGAAGAGTGGACGAAAGTGGCTAATTTGTGAAAAAATCTAAAATGTTCGATATTTAAAAATCCATGATACTTTTTTTCTACAAATTTTGCATTTTCCTATCAGGCGTGATGCCCCCAATCTGCAGGTAAAGGATTATCCATTAAATATGGGACACCCTGTATATTATAATATAATATAATATTATGTAATTAGGTACTGGGTACATATTCATTACATTAGTTAATTATATATAATTTAGGGTTAAAACACTATACGTAGTTTATTTCTGTATTCTTTATATTTTTGTATGTACGTTAAACTGTCATTATCATGACTTTTCATTTTATACTTTTATTTTTCTTTAATTAACGCACCAACAACTGCCCGTAGCTTTGCTCATTTACTTACTTGTCCATCCTAAGGTTGCCTGTAAGAAATTGCTTATAGCGATAAGGCCGCCCATAATTTTTAAGTGCAATTGTTTACATATATTTTCTTTGTTAATATTGGTGTACAATAAAGATTACTCTATCTAATATATTAAGTAAAATCTGACGGGAATTAACGCGATCAAGCGTTATTTACCTTTTAGGCTTGACGTTTCGGCTGACAGATTACACGGGATTACAAATGACAATATACCAATAAGTACCAGGTAGTAACCTTAGTGTTATACCAACAATTCCCTGGCACTAATAGTACAGCCAGACAGACAGACATAAAATCGGTGAAAGTAGCTGCAGTACTTGATCGGACGACTTTCTAAAGTAACCGTGCGCTTAAAAATGTACCTTTCTTCTTGATTTACTAATTCATGCCTTGTAGGAAAGTCTAGCTATGCGAAGTAACAACAACAATATAGGGTTTATTAAATTCAAAACTATATACCGACTACGTAATAATATTGTACTTAATGTTGGTTTGCTGCACAGAGAGTACCGCGAGAACTGAACGCATTTAAACTATAGATTTTAACTTAAACATTATGAAAAGAGACATTGACAGAATTATCAGCGCTGCGGTGCTCTTAGCGCTGCAGTATTGTGCTGTGATGCGTACCATTTCCGGCATTTTAAATAATGTTTTTATTTTATTTTTTTTATTTTTTTTAGTTTTAGACGCAATTATGCCAGAATAAAATTTATTTAAGAAAATCATTTAATGATTTTCTTTCTTTTTTCTTACATTTGTAATGTGCTCGCCAAGACTTTTCATTTGATACCAATCACGACATGATTATGTAATTTTTTTATGTCTTTGATGGTAGAATCTGACGTATAATTTAGTTAAATAATTTTTTTTACGAAAATAATGATAGCTCATTCATTTAAATCCGTTAAGTAGTTTAGGCGCTACGGTGGAACATACAAACATACATACATAGACTGCCAAAATCATTACCTTTCCTTTTGCTTCGCCGTAGTCGGGTAAAAATACAGCACGTAGCATCACGTAAATCGTTCGGGATTATCCGTCAGGAAATTCGCAGTTGCAGCTTATGGAGTTGGAATTATTGTGCCCGGTGGATAGCGAAAGGCTTAAATGGGACCTAAACATAAAATATAAACCTCTGTTACATCATTCTTAGATATATGCAAGTAGATACTATTCTCATCGATTGAATAGTAAAAAAAAACATCACGCTTGTATTACCCACACTTCACCTGTTAGGTTTCGTACTTTTCTGACTGTGGGACCGTTTTCTGTATACGCAAAAAAAAAGAAATATAGGCGCTCGGTATTGAAATAAAAACCGAGCGCCTATATTCCATATGTATATTTTACCGTTCTGTTACCGCACCAAGTATTCAGGAAACATACAAATCATCGCAAGATTTCGTAATCTTACTCTCTTAACTTAAATAAAATATTTGCCAAAACAAGTTGTATCGTATTCGGAACTAGTGTGTGCATACAACAAGTTATGTATATAATAATAAAATAGTTGGCGTGTCCGTCCGAACGTACCGTCACGAAACTTCTAAAACTTTAAATTAAAAAGTAGATTTTAGTTTTTGGTTGTTTCCGCAGATGTTGTCTGGCAGGAACTAGGAATATTAAATCCAAATACTGTAATAAAAGAGAGCTTTGTCGTGAAACATTGAAGTGAGAATAAAACTTAGATAACATAAAATAACTTCATTTAATATTTCTATTTGTGAACTTTCTGTCAGAAAATTTTCAATATCAGCACGGAGTAGGTACCTATTGTACACGGTGGATGACGATAGGCTCAACGTCTATCCCATGGGACCTAAACATAACAGGTGAAATGCCGGTGTTGTACACCTCTTTTCTTTTTATTTTTTTTAATTTACGTCCGCACTAGGTATAACTTGTGTCGCGTGGGTGTTCACAAACATACATTTCACACACAGAGCACACCCAGAGTCAGAACAAATCTTTGAGATTTTAAACTATCACGATTTGTACACATAATTATATATTAAAGACACGGGTCTTAACAGTCGAGCAAGGAGGTATTTATACCTTAAAAATATTTACGCGATTAAGACCCGTGTCTTTAATATATAATTAAATCTTTGAGAATCACACAAATATGTGTCCCGTGTGGGGAACGAACCCACAACACCAGCGCAGTTGAAAGCGGTGACGCGACCGCGTTAATCACTACGCCAACCGTGCACTCAATTCATACAATATTTATTTGTAGCAAGCACTATTATTTGATATTCGACTAACTCAGATATATATTCGTTGCAACACTCCTTTACGTGCAATCAAGCCGTACTTACAGTTAGGTACTTTCTCACGAAACGTTTCACAACATGATTCATTATTTGCACTAATCACTAACATAAACGTGCTACCCGTTCATTTCTGTGCTCGTCTATCAATCTATCAATTTTTCTCTGTAAATGTACTACACAACCTTATCCCTCCGTCCCCGTTTCACCATCGGACTACCAGACAAACGGCACGGCGCGTCACGATAGATACTCCACTCCACTAATACGCACTAAGCATTTCGCCTCTTCATTTCTTATGCGAACTGCCAAAGAATGGAACGCCTTGCCCGAGTCTGTGCTTCCGCATGCGTACAACTTGGATCTCTTCAAATCAAGAGTAAATAGGTATGTCTGCGGGGCGCGTGCTCCACCGTAGACCCCATCATCACTTACCATCAGGTGAGATCGTGATCAACGCGTCACTATCCATCATAAAAAAAATGTAACCTTAATAAACTTCACAAAAAAACGCGCCAACGAAAAATATTTTACAAAATTGCGCGCCATGTTGAAAGAAAAATGATATGGGCAATAGTTTTACATCATACAGCCTATTTTACTTTACCTGTTCGAATATCGGTAAAATGAGTTCGGTTTTTGCATTCTTTTTTTGAAATAGACAAGGGTAAATAGAGGCGGGCATATAAAATAGTCGAGCATGATTGGCGGTTTTTTGATAAGGTTTTTTTTAGAGGCTTTGATATAGAAAGGTTTTTGCTGTGGAAAATAAATCTCATACTATCTAAACTGATTGTTGATAATCTTTTTACACTTTTGATTTATTTAGTTTTGATTGAATTTAGAAACATAAAATGACGCCTATATTACCTAGAAGAGTGTGGCAAAGATGTTTAAAACCCGCACTTAAAGCAAGTTAGCGTATGCGCCCTCACCGCGTGGTCTCGGATTCGGTTCCCGTGTCGGGCAGTGTTATTTATGAAATTTCCGTTAGGAAATTCACAATAGCTTCGCACTGATTCGGAATTGTGGCCGGTGGACAGCGACCAGTGGATAACCCCCTATCCCATGGGACCTAAACATAACAGGTGAAATGTGTTGTACACCTCTGCCACACCCTTCGGAGTAATATAGGCAAGATGTTATGTTATGTATGTTCACCTGTTATGTTTACGTCCTGTGTGATAGGGGTGACGCCAAACCATTTAGCGCACCATATTTTCAGAACTGTTAACTAAAGAAAGAAAACTCCCCAATAACCATTTCTAATATTGGTCATTCTTTATTAAACAATTTACACATTCTAGTACAAATAAATTACGTTACACTTGTAGATTTAGACACGCAATTTAGTGCTACGAAATATTATCGAAAGTCAATCAAAATTAAAAAGTACTCGAGGAGTGTGAAGTCTACCAATCCGCACTTGTCCAGCGTGGTGGACTATGGCCTAACCCTTCTCATCATAAGAAGAGGCCCTAGCCCAGCAGTGGGACATAAATTTGTATACAGGGCTGCTATTATGTAATCAAAATCATATTTGATTAATACGACAACGTTTACATAATCGACATTTATAAATATTAATATTTAAACAACGTCGGTAAAACACCTGCCTATAAATATAATTTATACAAACAGAAGGTTTAAACTTGAATTAACATTGATAAGACATTGAACATGCTTTGTTTCCATGCCATGACAAATTATTTAAAAACATATTAGTCACATTTATTGATCGTGTGATATCCAAACTATTGTCTCTGGCTAAAAATGGGCGTGAATTAACATTCTTAATTTAAATTCCGGTAATATTTAATGGGTCGGAAAAGATCTATCCGAAACCATAGAAATTGGCCCTTGAGTTTTTAAATTCGGATCAATAGTTCCTGAGAAAAACGCGTTCAACCAAACTAAAAAAATATTCGGCTTTATAATATTAGTATAGAGATTTATTTACAGTGGTTCAAAGGAGCCATGAATACCACATTCAAAGATGGCGGTTGGATAGTTGTGTAACGAACATTACAAACTTTACGGTTGGTTTGATGTGGCTAGTGTGATCTGTAACGTTTGATTGTCCGTGGTTAAAACTTCGATTCCTTTTATCTCAATACTTCAAATCAAATTAAATAAATGAAATCATTTATTTTTCAGAAAACACTTTTACAAACTTGTTCCTGGGTCGGGCAAAAGTCTTATTTGTGAACTTTCCATGAGGCAAATTTCAATAGCAGCACGGAGTTGGAAATGTGCCCGGTGGATGGCGATAGGCTCACCCTCTATCTCATGGTACCTAAAACATAACAGTTGGAATGTGTGTTGGTTTTACACCTCTGCCACACCCTTCTGGGTAATATAAGCGTGATGTTATGTTATAAACTTATTTTTCAAAATCGGTTCAAATTGTGTCAAAGGTAAACTTGTTAGGTAATTTTGTTATTATTTAATAAATTAAATAAATATTTCACAACTTACACACAACGCCATCTAGTCCCAAACTAAGCAGAGCTTGAACTATGGGTACTAGAATAACTGATACTAATACATATATACTTTTCTTCTGTAAATAAATACTTATTATAATAATAATAAAAGCTTTATTGCACACCATGGAAAAATAAAAATACAGAAAAAAGAAGTTAAATAGTACAAATGGCGGTCTTATCGCAACTTAGGCAATCTCTTACAGACAACCATTGGATGGAAAGTAAGAAAGGGACACGAAAGGGAAGTTAAAGGTGTACTAGAGAGAATTAAGAATGAGGAAAGAATATAAATGCTTAAAGATATTAATTAAGATGAATATACCTACGTATAGGTACAATAATAAAATACTTACATACATACTTAATATATATAAGTAATATAATAATATATATAATATATAAATACCTAAAATATATATTATAATTATATAATGGACAATATATGGTAGATTTCAAATGACAGATGTAAGAGAAATAAGAACAGGTCAGATATTATTGAGTGAGAAAGTGTTCTTTAACCAAAGTTTTAAATATTGGTAACGATTTAGCACTCCTTATGGATACCGGTAACTCATTCCAAAGTCTAATTGCTTGCACTGTGAAGGATTTGTCTAAAAACTTGGTGCTGTGTTCCGGCATTTTAAGTCGCAAATTCTCTGATGAACGCAGGTACCTTGTGTGCGTATCATGTAGAAAAGGAAAACGTTTTTTTAGATAAGATGGAGTGGAAGGACTGAAAAGAATGTTGTAAAGAAGTGATAGAATATGTACATTCCGGCGAAGGCGAATAGGTAACCACTTGAGTTTAGTGCGATATTCGGATATATGGTCATATTTGCGTAAACCAAATATAAACCTTATGCAGAAATTTTGAAGGCGCTCAAGTTTGTTAAGTTGGTCTTCAGTGAGATCTGGATAACTGGCATCTGCATAATCAAGGATGGGAAGAAGAAGAGATTGTGCTAGAGCAGTTTTCGTAGTAATTGGTAAAAGGTTTCGTAGCCTACGCAGAGATCCAGCAGCAGCAAACAGTTTGCGGCTCAGCTCCTTCAGCTGTGGGCCCCAGGTGAGTGTTCCATCTATGTAGATACCAAGATCTTTTACTTTGTCGCTGTATGGTATGTCGACACCGTTGCATGACACAGATGGAATTTGCTGCCAGTCAACTCTTGAAATCATCCTGGGGCTACCCACAGTTATTACTTGGGTTTTAGTGGGATTGATAAGCAATCCATAGTCCTTACTCCAATTGCAGATGGTTCTGAGATCAGAATTTATTATGTTAACAGCTTCCGTAAGCTGATCTAATGGACCCTGAGAGTAAATCTGTAGATCATCAGCATATAAGTGGTAGGAAGAATTAAGTTTGTTAGAGATTGTATTAATAAATACGCTGAAAAGCAATGGAGATAAAACGCCGCCCTGCGGTACGCCAGCCGTTGTAGTACACCACGAAGATAGATTATCTTCAATGCAGATACGTTGACGGCGACCAGACAGGTAACTACGAAACCAGTCAATTGCCGTTGGAGATATGTTAAGAGAACGCAATATGGCCAATAGGATATCAAAATCAACAGTGTTGAAGGCATTGCTGAAGTCAAGCAAAGCAAGAACTGTCAGCTTGCCCTCTTCCATGCCAGCCCTAATATCATCCGTAATATGTATCAAGGTAGTGGTGGTACTGTGGCCAGGACGGAAACCAGATTGGAATGGGTTCAGGAGTTGGTTTTGGGAGAGGAATCGGCTAAGTTGATGATGGATAAGGCGTTCAAGAACTTTGGAGAGGAAAGGTAGGATGGAGATGGGACGATATTCAGAAAAGGAAGAAGGATTACTCTTTTTAGGGATTGGAGTTATTTGGGCTCCTTTCCAGGCAGTTGGGAAGCAACCACTTGAAACGGAGAAATTTAGGATGTGGGAAATGATGGGAAGGATTTGATCAAGGATAGGAATGATCATATTACGGCTGACGCAGTCGCTGCCTGGGGCGTTGGACGTGATGGATAATATGCTTCTCTTAACATCACAATCGGAAAATTGACTAAAGACAAATTGGGGACAGTCAGGAGTTTTAAGGGATGACAAATATTTCAGTGTGTTATGTTTAGTTGTCTTATCAAAATATGATGTAGACGAAAAGTGCTGATTTAGAGAATTTAAGTCGAGGTTTTTTGATATTGAGCTCTGTCGAGATTTCCCAACTCCTAAAGATCTTAGAAACTTCCAGACCTGGGCTGGATCACCGTTTTCAACTGATTTATGAATGTTTCGGCGTTGAGCATAAAATTTATTATTATTATACATAATTATGCTTATTATACATAAAAACACCCAGACTAAGACAAATCTCCATGTTCATGCACACAAAGATTTGTCTTAAGCGGGATTCGAACTCGTGACCTCGGTGTCGCAGGCAGTACACTACCCACTCCGCCATCCGGTCGTCAAGTAATAATTCCATAATTTTGTGGTTTATGACAAACATTTTACTGAAAAACAAATAATGTATAATTTCTATAGCTTAAATACTTATTTGGAAAGCCGTGAAACTCATTAACAGACACAAATTAATGATATCGAACTTCAATCAGATAAATAAAGCAATCAGGCTTTCGATATTAAATCATTTCATTCGATACTAACTATTCCATGTCGACATTTTAACTCCGTGCAGCGTTAAGAATTTCTTAACGCAAAATCCTAAATATTTTTTTACCTGCACGAGAATCAAATCCGGTAAAAGGTTGCACTAACCACTAAACTCGCAGTCATACTAACACTATTTACTAAATACTACACACACAAATTAAATAGCTATTAAGATTAAATTCGTTCCACGTATAGATTTAAAACTAACCATAGACAAACAAAACAGCTGTGCCATACTCTTTATAGTCTGTCCAGAGATTAAAAGCCGCGTATCTAAGCCATGACCGAATCAAATCGCGGTTAACCCCTATTTGATATGTCACAACACTAATCATTTTCTTTATGGTCAGATTAGAGAAGTAAATCATCGTGAACCGCCATAGGGGTAATAGAGCTTTTGTTAATGGAGTATCAAAGTTCATTGTAAAAGTCGTTATTCTGTGACCGACCGCGGTAAGCATTGCTTAACATGCGCCCTAAAAACATGACAATATTAGATATCACGGAATATTTAATATGTATTTTCTTATTCAAATTATAAAACGTCGCGCCGCTGCCTAGTACAAGACTGGCTGCAACTAAGGCGCGACGTGTCGCACTCTCTTGAAAATGCCTAAATGTACTGGTGAAACCGCGGTCGAGTAAATAGCCCAACATTACGTGAGTAACACCCGTATTTCATAATTTTAATAATTTTACAAACTCACGTCAATTTTAATTAAAAAATGTATTTTGTTGTAGCGCGGTTTTTGAAAAACTGTTTTATTGTGAACAAGCGGCTAGCAACAGCTACAAAATATATTCTCAATAGAGCAAATGTTACACATCCAAATGGCCTAGAAAATTGTTCTTATTTAATTCGCATAGTATGGCCCATAATAATATAAGCGATACTCGATCTAAAAAAATAAAAAAGTTATTTTTTTAAACCTTGAACTTGTATTGATATTTTTAGAATGTCACCTTTTGCAAATATTGCAATCTACCTATTTGCATTTTGAAATACGTACGAATTAGGTATTCGCTATTTTTGTAGTGACATTTAAAAACATTTCTATTTTATAGAAATCTATAAAAATCTAAGCTATGAAAGTTAGCCCTCCTCTCAGTGATTAAGTTAATCCATTTAGACAAAATTAAATTAACAATTAGAAATATCTTTCCAACTTAATAATAAACTCTACAAAATTTAATTCTTAAATCATAAAGTTTCAAATTTACTTTCTCTGGCTGAATAACTTTGTTCCTTTGCTACGGACTACGGAAGTGACGTCACTATGGCATGGAGGGCTAATTTACAGTCTCTTTCATCTCTATTGGAGCTATTAAGTCAATAAATTGGATAAAAAGTTTTTGTAAAGGGCACTGGTACACGTATTGGTAGGATAAAAAATTATGGTGACATAAAAATAGGGATATATTTTTTATTATACTAAGAAACAGTTGAAAAATTATGAGACTGGCAGGATTTGTACCTGCGACCTTCTGCACACCGGGCAGCCGCTTTAACCAACCAGCTACGGTCGCCTCTTGTCAGGACCCTAAACTGTTACGTCGTTTTGTGACGTCACTTTCTTCCATTTGTTTTAATACAAATGTTAAAAAATTTTGTAACTGTTTTTTAGTATAGTTTGCTAAGCTAATGTTTCAAATATAATTAATAAGAATGGTTTTTATTGTTACAAGACTGCTTTGTGGTATATCAGTATAATTTGTGACCATTCCTTAGCATCTCAGGTTCGATACCCGGGTCTGGTAATAGTATAAAGAGTTAGGATTTTTCAACACAAATTTCTCAATAGCAACACGAGGTATGGAATTGTGACCGGTAGACTGCGATAAGCTTACCCGCTTTAAAGCGGGTGAAACATGGTTAATATACATCTCTGCCACATTCCTCTGGGAAATGTAGGCGTCTTGTTATTTTAAAAAGTAATCGAATACTATTTTAAATGACAAGCTACTTTTTTCAGACATGTCTTGCGAACGAAACCGCGGCCAATAGCTAGTCTAATAAAACATCGATTAGATATAGAATATTCCACAATGTTCCCGCCATAATTCAGGTTACATGAATTCTTGTGAGTTCAATAAGCGAAGGCTATCTCCTCATTTCTCAGGGGAGTTATAAAACATACAGATTATATGAAATATGGATAAAACGGATACTGCCGTATTTTCTAGTTATATTATGTGACTGGCTATTGCCCGCGACTTCGCCCGCGTGAAATTCGTTGTATTAAGTAGTAGCAGTTCCCGCGCTTGACCCGCGTTCAACCTTACTGCTCCGCTCCCGTGGATTGTAGCGTAATGTTAAATATCTAAAGACCTTTATTGATATTTAAACTATCAAACACAAAAAGAATCATCAAAATTTGAACAGTATTTCTCGAGATTAGCCCTGTCAAACAAACAAACTTTCACCCGCGATTTCGTCTGCGTGGTATGGTAGGTAGATCGTTAAATGTTTCTTTATGGTGGAGACTTTTGCTCAGCTGTGGGACAGCATAGGTTATAATAAAGCGAAAAAAAATTACGATATGAAAACAAAACTTTGATCATTTTGATGGTAAACTTTTTAACTTTTCTTTTATTTCAATATTACTTTATTTTTCGACATTTCTCGACCAAAATTCTAAAGGATCCAAAACGTCATAAATAAAAAATACCTTAACTATGTGTAACTTTCGCTTAAAATAAGAATACATCTTCTAAATGATTACTTGGATTGATTTTAAATCTGAATTCAATCTGGTACTTGGTTTGCAATTTTGCCATTGCAATAAGTATTATAATTTAATTAGTTTAGTTTTATTTTAATTTCATTTATATTTAATATTTTTTGTATTTATATGTTTGTTTTGACGTGATCAAGCGTGACCAGTTGTATTAAAAAAAAAAGCTACTAATTGTAAAAAAAAGTTGTGGCGTCGGAATTTGCCGCCAAAACCCAAAACAGTCATAAGAATCACGCTGTGCCTCGTCTAGTAACACAAAGAGTTACGTGAGCGTTCGGTTAGCTTTTTAAGTTTTTTTTTCAAAGGCACTGGCACCAATCATTATAAGTTCTATCTCCGGGCAATCTCGTTCGTTCCAAACAGGTTTCCGGTATTATTTTTAAATCCTTCTACGATCGGACCTCTCCTTTTAGTTTATAGTTTTGTCTCTGGCGCACACTGGACTATGCTTTCAATAAAGGAGTGCATAGATTCGTTGAAGTTTTTTTTTTCGGTTCGTTGATCTTTTAAGTTGATTTGACACTGGTTTTAGAACGAACGGTTGTCGCATTTGAGCTGATAATTCTGATTAAACATTTATAAAATTAAGGTTAGGTAGGTAATTTAAATTTACAAAAGCGAGTGACCATTGGACTGCGAAGTCAACAATCGCGTGTTTGAAACCACGGCACACACCTCTGTCAATAAATCGTTAAGATTCGTCTTTTTGAAGATATGTGTGTATTTATCATATAAATTATCGCTCCTAACAGTGAAGGAAAACCTCGAGACGAAACCTGCATGCCTGAGAGTGCCTAAAAAGTATTTGAAACTTGTGAAACTGTGGCCTAACTCTTCTCATCATGAGAAGAGGCCCGAGCCCAGCAGTGGGACATGTATTAGATACAAGGCTGCTGTTATTATTATTATAATTTTAATTGGGTTATTTAAAATGAATTGACCTTTACGAAACAAAATGTTATCGGTTTATGGACTAGATAAAAAATTTATTGAACATGGCTACTTTTGCAATCGAGATTATAAAAGATATAGGTAAATAATTGGCAGATTGTAGATAGGAAAGCTTTTGTGCCAAAGAGAAAGTAAGCAATGTCAGCAAAGTCGGTTTAGATTGATTTAGTTACCACCCGCGTTATATCTATACCGATGTATCTAACGATAAAAATAACCTATCAAAATCCATCCAGCAGTTCTTGCGTGAAAGAGGAACAAACATTCACACACACAAAAATACTAATTACCTAGGCGTTTGTTATATAATACCATTCATACACAGTTTAAAAATTTCGCGGGGAATATGAACTCACAATTTTATCGAAATTTTTCGTCAAATTATTCTATCCGAAATAAATTATAACCAATTTTAGGCCATTCGGTTCAGTTGGTCTCAAGTTCTACGCTTTACAAACACCGTTTTATTAAAATTTAATTTCTTTTACATGCTTTTAAAAAACATGAACTTATTAAGCGAAAATATTTCTTTGAACTACAAGGATAGCATTTGACACGAAGAGTTACAATTAACGTCTTGCTGCAATACAAATTGGTTGAAACCTTGTCACACTTCACTTGTATTCAGTAAACTATAAGTCATGTGTATGTCACTGCGCGATGGAAGCTTGACTCGTCAAAAAAGTTGATATTGTGACAAAGTTACTTCTCATGACCAGTTTAGAGGTATCACCAAGATACCAGGAAATCATAGGGTCTGAAGAGTTCTAATAAACCTTTGCTCTATAAAGTTAGAGAATAAGTTAATAATTTTAAACACAAAAAAGCATAATCTATTTCAATTTAATACAATAAAAATTCGCCTTAACATATTTCGAAATCTCAATAAAAAGAGCTTGTAAAAGACACTCGCCTACCCTCTCTATTTAAAAAGTCATAACACCAAAAAGCCTTTGTCGCAAGACATTAGATGAAAATATATTATGTCCCTTACGTTATCTCTGGCTACCGGCTTCGTAAAAAAGGTTGTGAAAAAAAGTTCGGAGTGGCGCCAAATGTCAAGACAGATTATGTTTGAAGTTTTTTGGAGTCTGTATAAAAAAACAATTCACTGTAATTGAGTGTGTTGTCTAGTAGTAAGCGTATGCGGTCTCTCACTGCGAGGTTCGATACCCGGGTCGTGCAGAGGTGTTATTTGGGGTTTTTCTGTATCACTTTTAAATATCTTTACTTTTTAACATCCAGGCAGCGAATGACCCTTGCCATCGCCCTAATACCTTCCTAACCCACTTTACCGCGGTTTTACTACTGTGATCTTATTGTATAGCTTAATGGCGCGCGACCAATGAGAACACAGAAGTCAAATTAAATACTCTTTTAAATTACAAACTAATTAAAATAAGAAAATGAAATAACGACAATTTGCAATAGTTTTTAGGAATTATAAGCGGGTTATTGTAAATTTGCCACATTGTCGATTCGTCACACTTTTAAAATTCCATACATTCATAGTTAATTCGTCACATTTCTTTGTTTTACGTTGTTTTTCAAGAAAGTACTGTTTGCAAGCAAGGTTTTAGTATCTGAAAAATTTGCTGATTTCTCAATTTATACCGCCTCGTTGGTCTAGCTAGTGGTTAGGCTATGCGCCTGCGAGGTCTCGTGTTCGATTTCCGGGTCAGAAAAAGCGTTATTAGTGCACTTGCCGTCAATTAAATAGCAGTACGGAATTGGAATAGTGCCCGGTAGATGGTGATAGGCTCAATCCCTATCCCATGGAACTTAAACATAACAGGTTAAATCTGGGTATACTGGGTATACACCTCTACGTAATGTTATGTATTAAGGATTTCATTGTGTTTAAAAGATAGTTTAAATATGTTTTTAAAACGGTACTGCGATTTCATGAAGTAAAGGGGTTGATTTTACTACGTTTACTGGACGGTTTCACAATGGTTTAATTATATTTATGCTGTGATTTTACCATGTTGAGGGGGTGATTTAACCATATTTTAGATATAATGTTATCATGTTTGGCGGTGATTTTACCAACCATTTCGGGGCAATATCTCTGTCTCACAATACACATAAAATCATTATATGACTATTGTATATAAACAGATATATTAACTAGCCAATTTATAATCCTCAAAAGTTGAAGGAATATATACAGGGTTATTGGGTAAGTCGACCTAGATCCGTTAAGAGGTGGTAGTTCCCATCATTTCTGACTGATCTGACTATGAAACACCCCACCCTAAACCTAACCGTTATCGAGATATTGGACTTAGAAGGTTTTTTTAAAAAATATCCCGATTTCTTAACTATAGCCTATTTTTTTTGTATCCTATGCCTTTTATTTTTTTTTAATTCTGATTTTTGTGTGCCAGATAAGTTTGTTTATAATTCTCAACCCAAAAAGTGCAAGTATCTGAACCAATGGGATCGTAGTAGACGATTGATACCGTAAAAAAGTAATTAATTTGAAAAAAAAAATTGTTTCTTTTAGTAATATTTAAAAAAAAATCTATGGCGTTAGTTCTGCAGATGTTTTAAATAATATCTACGTTCCATTAGCTATCCAACAAGGTATCACAAGCTAGGGTCTTATCACAATTCATAGAAAAAAAATCGATAAAAGGCTCTCAGGTAGCAGTACAAATTTGGGTTCTTTGGTCCTATTGTTCTTCCACGGAGCTGTGGTGCGTGCGAGCGGGACAAACTGACCAGGTGCAAGCGAGATAAAATAATCCCGGCCAATTTGTTGTTATTGTTTCGTTTTAGTCTGCTTCCGTGATTCGTCCGTAGTAGATGCGATATTTAGTGCTCTTCATTTCTTACCCGACTTGGCTTGTATTTCTGGACTGTTTCCTACAAATTGTGACTGTGCTTGTTAACTGGACTTTGAATTGTGCTTCTGAATTGGAACTGTTGAAGATAGCAACCTTCACGAACGAGGAATACGCGGATATTCTACTTTGTTATGGGTACTGCAATGGTGTTTCTGCACGAGCTCGTGACGAATACATTGCACGTTATCCCGGCCGCCGAATACCGGATGTCACTGTCTTTGACGGCGCTTACCGGCGACTCAGAGAGACTGGCTCTGTTTTAAGGCGTCGAGCAGACCTAGGCCGACCACGGATCATTGTTGATGATGAAGATGAAGATAATCAAATAGTTCAACGGTTTAGAGCGGATCCAACTACTTCAACTAATGCTGTTGCCCGAGAACTTAGACTCTCGCAGTGGAAAGTGTGGTTTACGGTGAATACTGCAGGCCTCTACCCCTATCACTACACGCCAGTACATGTTATCGAAGAGGGAGATCCAGTGAGGAGGTTAGACTTTTGTAGATTTATGCTTCATGGAGATTTAGAAGACCCAGCATTTTTAAAACAAATCTTGTGGACAGATGAATCAAAATTTGATAAAGATGGAATTACAAATTACCACAACGCTCATTATTGGGCCCCAAAAGCGCACAAAAATCCTAACCAGAAGAGGACAAAAGCCGCACAAAGAAGATTTAGTTTAAATGTCTGGATGGGAATCATAGCAAACAAATTAATTGGGCCCTTCTTTCTACCTGATAATTTAAACGGAGAATTTTACGAACATTTTCTAAGAGAAGAGTTACCAAATTTATTAGAGGATTTACCCCTAAATCTGATTAGAAACATGAAGTTCCAACACGACGGTTGCCCTGCACATTACAGAAGAGGGGTCAGGGAATGGCTAGACAACGAGTATCCTAATAGGTGGATCGGAAGAGGTGGACCCATACCGTGGCCAGCAAGAAGTCCTGACCTGACTCCCATGGATTTTTATGTGTGGGGACACATGAAGACATTAGTCTACAATGAGAATAATCCAATTGAAACTATTGACATATTAAGACAGAAGATTATTGAGGCTGCTGACGAAATTCGAAGAGACTTAACGACTGTAGTAGTTAAAAGCGGACTAAGACACCGAATGAGAGTGTGTGTGCGAAACAGAGGCGGCCATGTAGAACAAGATTTATAAATTTAAATAAATGTTGTTTAATAATTATTTGTATTGTTTTATTTCGTTTCCTGGCCCAAAAGAGAAGTTTAATCTTAAGTACCATTGTTTTTTTTTACTACCTTTTATCGATTTTTTTTCTATGAATTGTGATAAGACCCTAGCTTGTGATACCTTGTTGGATAGCTAATGGAACGTAGATATTATTTAAAATATCTGCAGAACTAACGCCATAGATTTTTTTTTAAATATTACTAAAAGAAACAATTTTTTTTTTTCAAATTAATTACTTTTTTACGGTATCAATCGTCTACTACGATCCCATTGGTTCAGATACTTGCACTTTTTGGGTTGAGAATTATAAACAAACTTATCTGGCACACAAAAATCAGAATTAAAAAAAAATAAAAGGCATAGGATACAAAAAAAATAGGCTATAGTTAAGAAATCGGGATATTTTTTAAAAAAACCTTCTAAGTCCAATATCTCGAAAACGGTTAGGTTTAGGGTGGGGTGTTTCATAGTCAGATCAGTCAGAAATGATGGGAACTACCACCTCTTAACGGATCTAGGTCGACTTACCCAATAACCCTGTATATAATATTAAAAAATATATAAATGTCAAGATAAATATAACCGGCCAAGTGCGTGTTGGGCCACGCACAATAGGGTTCTATAGTTAGCCGTCACAGCATAATTATGGACTCATTACAGGTTTAATATCTATATCGGATATTAATAATTTCATACAAGTCAATACTTTCAAATGTATTTTTTTTTACTCCTAATGTATAGTTAAAATATTTTATGAAAATTGGTATAGAGCAATGTAATTAACTAACTTCAAGTACTTTATCAAAACAATTTGTACGCCAAATGTGGCTAACATGTCTGGACATTACCGTATAATAATATCTTGCATGCATCAGTATGTATACACGTTATGGCAAATAAATATTACTTTACTTTACTTTACTTTACTTCAAAGGTTTTTGTGTTTTGTACGAAATATTTTAAGTTGTTTGTAGGGATGGACTGGTGGTAGAGCTCTTGTGAATGAGCTCGAGGGCGGCAGCACCACCGTCTCACCTTTAAACTGCCGCCAAATAGTAGTGCTTCCATTACTGTGTTCCGGTTTGGTGGTGAGATCAGGCCCTAAAATTACTGGCACATGAGGCATAACACCGAAGTCCTCAGCTGCAGCGACACATCTATAATCTGCTTTTGTGGATTGTTGATGTCCATGGGCTGTACTCCACTTACCATCAGGTGGACTACACGTTCGTTCGCTGTGGGCATAGTATAAAAAAGGGATAAATAACGTTAAAGATATTTATCTCACAAACGGATCTCTAAATCAAAAAACTGTAATAATCATCCCTACATGATTTTAAAATACCTTCTAATAATCCAAAGCCCACACTATGGGCTACGCAACAGAAAATAATATAATTCACTACACAACATTTGCTACCTGACAAAAAAATATTTTTTTATTATTTTGTGCCACCACTTTTTTAGCATAGTTAACATACCTACATATTCATGCAAAATTTCAACAATCTAGCACTAACAGTCTCGACGCCATGCCTCAGACAGACATGGTTTTTCTTTTTAACCGACTTCAAAAAAAGGAGGAGGTTCTCAATTCGGTTGTATTTTTTTTTTTTTTTTTTTATGTTTGTTCGCCGATTACTCGAAGACGCCTGGACCGATTTGAGAAATTCTTTTTTTTTTTTATAGGATATACTTGTCATGTGGTCCCATTTTTTTCAAGTCACGTTCTGATGATGGGATCCTAGAGAAATCGAGGGCAACCCTCAAATTTAAAAGGCTTCTATATTGTTTTTTATATATTATCTAAAGCTACTCGGATATCTGCATCTAGTAGTCAGCATTTTATGTTGCTGAGCTGATGCTGGAAGGTACAACTCCTCAACGGTTAGGAGTACGGGGATAGTTCTTTAAATATAGGCTCCTTGAGGCCGTTTACTGTATTCTTTCAAGTTATACACAGATGAGGCGAGACGTTGAATATTACTTATGTACATTCATAATATGAGGTCATGATTTGATGATGGGATCCTAGAGAAATCATGGGTAACCCTCAAATTTCAAAGGCTTCTATATTGTTTTTCGTATATTACCTAAAACTTCTTGGATATTTGCATTTTAAGTTGCTGAGCTGATGCTGGAAGGTACAATTCCTCAACGGTTAGGAGTACGGGGATTATTATTAATAAGTTTTCCGTCTCAAGTAACCGTCGTCTCCTCATTTGAGAAACATTCTGGTCTACCCATCACTTAAAATCGTAAAATAAAATAATTTTTAATAAAAAAAAACCGACTTCAAAAAGTAGGTAAACTAAAAAGCAAAAACTAAATTTACTTCGCACAAAATAATACGTTTTTTCATTTAGTAAAATGGAAATTATTAAATAGTTATTTTATAATTCTGAAGTCGGTGCAAAGTAAACAATAACTCTGGATAGACTAATCTTTCTAACAACTATTTTCTGACTGAATATTAGTTCTTAATTATTCGATTTACTTGGCACCGACTTCAGAATTATAAAATAACTATTTAATAATTTCCATTTTACTAAATGAAAAAACGTATTATTTTGTGCGAAGTAAATTTATTTTTTGCTTTTTAGTTTACCTACTTTTTGAAGTCGGTTTTTTTTTATTAAAAATTATTTTATTTTTAAAAAAAAAAGCTTACTAGCAATTTGCAAATACAAATTACTAGTATTCTTGTTAACCCCCTCCAGCTAAGCTTTATTCGCTTGTGTTAGGAGGAAGTTCACGTCCGTGGTGTAATGGCCAGGATTTGAACCCACGACCTCTGGATCGTAAGGCCAATGCCTTATCCATTGCGCCACGGCCGCTTCTGGTGAAACTGCAAGGGTTACTTGTAAGTACTACGGAACCCTAAAATTTATCCTGAACTTCGAATACTGGTCCTAAAGATATAAGTGAATCCTCCAGATATAGTCATTAAAAAGTCTTACAAATTTATTAATATGTTAACGCGCGAGGGTACTACACAACCTTTTAAGGCTGAATCCATACTAGGCGAGGGCGTTCCTCGGGCGTGTGAGTAGCGAGCGCGCTGCGTGAGCATTGCGTTTTGCTGCCCTGCGGTACGTGGGGGACACTACTGTATAAGTTAAGATCAGGCCCAGGCTTTTCATAACATACTACTACTACGTCATACATGACAAAGCATTACGCAAATATTACCCAATAGGTACCTATGTCTGAGGTGTATGACAGCCACCCTTCACCAAATATATTTTTGTTTAGGTCCTATGTGATAGGTGAGCCAATCGCCATCCCCGGGCACAAATCCAACTCCGTACTACTATTAAGAATTTCCTGACGGGAAAATCACAAAAAACACTTTGCCCGACCCGGGAATCGAACCCGTGACCTCTTAGTGAAAGGCGCATATGTTAACCACTAGATAATCGAAACTGCGTATAGAGAAAAATATACTTATATAAGTGGAGTCGTAAGTAATTTATGATTTCTCTGCTGTCCCTACATAAAAAGTAGGTGTGACGAATTTACACATACTTTTTTGTGTGACGAATCGACAATGTGGCAAATTTACAATAACCCTTATAAGCTAATGATAAAGTTAGAATCATAACAAGCAGCACTGAGGCCGATATTGTGTGATAGAGTCACCCACATGGGAACTAAATCATAACAGGTGAAAAGTGAGTGTCATACTCCTCCGCCACTCTCTTCTGGCTATTAAACGACATCATCTGCCGAGCCTTTTCACAATTACATTGCGGTCAGCTTCTAGTCAAACAGATTTAGCTGAATATCAGTATTTTAATCAAATCAAATCAAATCATTTTATTTCCATGGGCCCCAAGGGGCGCTTAAACACGTAAAAACAAACATCAAAATACAAAAAACATAAAATTAAAATAAAAGCCAGCTTAGCCAACTAAATTATAATACTTATTGTAATAAAATGATTTGACACCGGAGCTTAGATTGACTTTAATTCAATTACGTGAAGCGACTGCCACCAGACCTTCACAACCCAGTACGAGGTAATACGATACTCTTTGTTAGACTAGTGTTGTCAGACTTTCTGGCCTCTGACTGCCCTTAACGACTGCCATAGATGTTCAAATGGCAATCGGGATCGACGGCTAAACATTCTCTGCGAAGCACGGAGGAAAACTAGTTATGTTAAAGATGATCACCCACGACCGACCGCGGTAAGCTCCTAATAATGGATTTTAACACTTGGCAGTCCTCATGAAGCCATTATAAGTTAAAAACCAATAAAAAATACATACTGCTCATTAAAAACTGTACACATAACTGTAACATTTATGAGCTTTAAATCACGTAATGAAGTTTTAATTACTGAAGTTATTTTGAAGTGCTTTGATGAACTCGGTTAGTCGTTCTTTTTTTTTAAAGTGATTTATGTTTTAGGGGGAAATATGAACCGTATAATTGCAATACTTAAACTAGCTGAGTAAATGTTTGTGTAATAATAATAGCAGCCTTGTATCTAATACATGTCCCACTGCTGGGCTCGGGCTTCTTCTCATGATGAGAAGGGTTGGGCCATAGTGCTCCACGCTGACCAAGTCCAGAAAAATAGACTCCACACGACCTCGAGCACTTTTTAGGCACTATCAGGCATGCAGGTTTCCTCACTATGTTTTCCTTCACCGTTAGCGAGCGATATGATAAATATACACATATCTTCGAATAGACGAATCTTAACGATTATTTAATTAGACATTGACAGAGCTGTGTCCCTTGGGTTCAAACCCGAGACTACGAGAATGTTTGTTTTTTTATCTAAATTGTTGAACGAATAAAAAAATTTTGCATCTTGATGCACTCTCTTACATCTTGCCGAAAAAGAGTAAAATAAAATAAATATAGTAAATTCAATTAGCAGCTAATTTACTAATCAATCAGCGCAAACCAATATGGCAATAATAATTTGTCTGCACGTGTGGTGTAGTGGTTTAAGCGGTCGCCTCGCCGCTCTCCACTGCACTGGTGTTGTGGGTTCGATCCAACATGGGACAAATCTTTGTGTAATTCGCAAATATTTGTTCGGAGACTGGGTGTGCTTGTGTGAGTGAATGTGTGTATTTGGCCTTGTCATTGGGACCATTGGATAGTGTAATTGCTTCTGGCGTTCTATCTAATGTAAAAAAAAAAAACAAATCCAAAAATCGAATATGAAAAATTAGAAATCGTGAACGAATCATGAAGCTTTGTTTAGATGAAATGTCATTACTGTCAGCTAACGAAACATGGTTTTTGTTTCTGGACTATTTCGTCAAGCTCTTAACTTTATAATATCAAAGTCTACAAAAATTGCCATTACTCTCACTTTTACCAACAAAATTCATTCTTTCCTTCCGTCGACATCCAACTTTTAACTACTTTGCGCGGAAATATTATAAAAAATAAAACAAAAACTTGTCATATAAATCATTCGAGCCAAGGAGTGCATTCCCTCGCGAATTGCGGAACCCTGAAAAGTTTTCGCATAAAAACGACTCGGGCAACAGGTGACTTATATTATAGACTAGGAGCTGAAAGCCGCTGTGGGCTATTCTTTATTCTATTAAACATTAAAGGTAAGCTTCTTTAGTGACTACGCCGAGGGCGGGCCATTCTTTTGTAAGCTGTATAGTGCATGCCCTAGTTGGTGGTAAAATTAGATTTTATGCTCCTATTAGTGGCACGTTGGCTTTAGCGTAGCTCTCACCGTAAGGTCTCAAGTTTGATGCCGGGCAAAAGTATTATTTGGGTCTTCATTTTTAGATTTTTTTTATAAATATAAGTTAAAAGTGTACAAGTTAAAATACAAGTTACATTATGAAATTTAAATAGTAGAACGGAGTTAAAATTGTGTCCGGTGGATGGCGATTGGCTCACCCCGTATCCCACGAGACCTGTACATAACAGGTAAAATTTTGGTGTTTTACACCTCTGCCACACTCTTCTGGGTAATATGGGCGTGATGTTATGTCTGTTATGTTATGTCTTCTCATTTAAAGCAAATCGGTTGTGCAAAACTTGCATCTTGAAAATGAATATTAATGAAAACGTCGGTAGTTTCGTAGTATTCAGATATTTCCAGCAACTTCTTGCGCATCGTTGCAATATGCCATTGAGCCACTAACGCCACCGAAAGCGTTTTTAACATTTCTAATGCCAAATGCCAAGGAGTGGAGTTCGTAATGATCTCATCTGTGCTTCCGCGTGACTACAATTTCGTATACTACACGTTCTACGCAACGCAAAAGGTAAATAGGTAGGTGTTAATAGGTGATCAAACTTGTCTTGCCTTTTAAGCGACGTGAGTCACCATAGACTACATTATAATTTACTATAGACGGAAATGATTATCGGACCGTGATATCGTGACACTGTAAAATATTGTTGTAAAAAAAATTAGAATTTTTACAATAATATTAAAAAAGCGGCGTTAAGCTCTTGGTCTATATAATATTTCCATAAAAAGATATTTGCCAACGTGCTTTAACATTCGCGAGAATTTCTGTATTTGCCAACGTTTTAAATAAATTAAGGTTAAAAACTAATTTGTGATACTTAAAATCGACTAAGACTAAGTCGTAACTGACTAAGAATTAGTCTCACCAGCTTCGGATAAAAATTATCCAACATCCACAACGTCACAGAGTAGCTACGTAGTAGTACAGCTCCCTCGATGGTCTAGTGATTTGATGCCCGGGTCGGGCAGTGTTATTTGTAGACTTTCTGTCAGAAAATTCACAATAGTACCTTCTTCTATAGTTCTAATCAATATTATTAACCTAAATTAAAAAACGAACGCCTCACAATTTCCATTCCCGCCTCCAATAACACGGTGTTGCCAGCACAATGGAATCTCCCACGATTTGCGGGTAAATAAAAACTTACGCGACATGGAAAGTGATTGTCTATGGCTCAGCTGTCTGATTGTCTTGTCTATGGCTCTGTCGTTCCGCGCTATTGTTGTAAGTTTATGTAATTAAGAAGTTTTTTGCCACGTGAGATTGGTATCTTCATGCTCAATGAGTTTTGAGTGTAAGTCTGACGGAGTAGCGCATGGCCGAATTGGAAACATGTTACATAAAAGTTAAATGTAACATGATTATATTAGCTTCAATCGTACGGTATTATGTGTGTACTACAATGTTGTGAATTAAGTTAAACCGTGTTTTATAAATTAAATTAAATTAAATATTCATTTATTTCAGTTAATACCATAGATTTCTTTACACTACATTACATATTAATTACAAAAATAAAAAATAAAAATAAGATAAAATCGGCATGTCAATAAATTATAAAATCAAATCAATAAATATCACAATTAATTAAAAATATGAAATCATTATCATTACAACTAAAATAGGTCAAAGAAAGAAATAATTACAAAAAATCAGTAGATACATTATAATTTTACTCCCATCAGCGTTTTCGTTTTCATTTTGGATGGGACTGTCCATTCTGTCATTTATCATCTTCAGGTCATCATTTATTATAAGTCAGTAGCATCTTGAGAGATTTACGACATATAGTTCAAACCAGAGAGCATGCATTAACTAAAGAGAACTTTAAGTTTTAAATAAAATTATTTCTACTGCAGGAGCAGACCTGGGCGTTCCAGACAAAATTGACGTCATAGTTGAAACGTATGGGTTTTGACAACTTTTACTCGGCCCGGGGAAAACTTTCTATGAAATTTGACAGTATTTTTTTTTTTATTTAAACTTCATATACAAAATTTGTATACAAGGCGGACTTAATGCCATAGGCATTCTCTACCAGTCTACCTTTGGGTGATGCAGAGATTAACAAGGCAGGTGAAGTTATAAAATACGTTTGATTTGAAATAAAAGGCCCTAAAAATCAATAAAATTAATTAATACATAATGAAAATATGTAATAATTTTCTTTATATTACATCTTGACATCTATTATCTCTGGTCAAAACCATCACTCATTACCGGTGAGCGCCGAGCTTCAGGTTGACAGCTGACCAATGGCATCAGGAATATTTTGTCTATGCCTGCGCCTATCGGCCATTTAAATTTAAGGTTATTGCCGTCGGCAATGAGTGGCGGATTTGACTCTACCAACCTTTGACAGACACCCTTATTTCTGAAAGTTCTAGAGTGTCTGTCATTACTCATTAGGTTGGCATCTGATGAAGTGGATTTCTACCATAAACAAAATATCCAAAAATTACGCTTTATATTATGACGTAACTTATTTTACTATCTAACGTTTCTTTACTAACTTATTTTATATTTTCCAAAGCCACAGTGCAGCGTTTCAAATTAGATACTTGTTTGTCGTGTTACTATATTACACGCACACACACCTAAACTTTTAGCTTTTAATGTATGTTTAAGTATTTAATTACGTAACTACGCAATCCTAGTTTAATAAACAACATGATTATATATTATACAGTCTTCCTCAAGATTGTTTCTGAGACCTGTATCTAATACTTACATGTCCCACTGCTGGGCTCGGGCCTCTTTTCACGACGAGAAGGGTTAGGCTATAGTCCACCACGCTGGCCAAGTGCGGATTGGTAGACTTCCTACACCTTCGAGTACTTTTAAGGCACTCTCAGGCATACAGGTTTCCTCACGATATTTTCCTTCACCGTTAGCGAAGTCACACTCATTACAGCATAGAATTTATCTTATGTAGACTATGAAGGTCAAAATGTTTTTATTTTTATTTTTTTTAAATTTCGATTGCAAATCTTGACTGTATCAAAAACTTTTTAATAACAAATGGGTCTCACCGGACACAAAACTTTGTATTAACTTCTTGTTTCTGATTTAATAATATATGAGGTTGACCCTTCGTTAGAACTGAGAATTATTAATGTTACGAGTTAAGAGTTTCTTCAGTATTTGGTAATTTTGTTTTATGTATATCATGTAACTGATCGATCAGGTTAAGCTACAGTTTCTGAGGTCGAGTTTTAGATGGGTGACCATTTATTATTCTGCAGTTGATTTAGTATTGGGTTATTCTGTTAAGCAGCGATAGCTAAGTGGGAGACCGTAGGACTGCGAAGTCAAAGGTCTCGGGTTCGAACCCACGGCACACACCTCTGTCAATAAATCGTTAAGATTCGTCTTTTCGAAGATATGTGTGTATTTATCATATAAAATATCGCTTGCTAACGGTGAAGGAAAACATCGTGAGGAAACTTGTCTGAGAGTGCCTAAAAAGTATTCGAGGGTGTGTGAAGTCTACCAATCCGCACTTGTTTAGCGTGCAGTATTATTTATTTATTCATTCTGTTTAAAGGATCGGTCAGGTTAAGCAACAGTTGCTAAGGTCGGGTTTTTGATGGGTGACCAATTGATGCATACAACATAAAGTCAAGTCTAATTTAGTATCCTATTCTATCTAATCTTAGTGTAAACTTAATCCACTAAAATGCAAATTCCATGGTTGGTAATACATGTTAGTTCGTTAACATAAGCTGTATGGTCTGAAATGGGATTAATCGGTTCTAAAGGGCAGAACAAACAGAAAAGACGAGAGACTAAGACGCGTCGCAGTTAGAGTATATAAATAGATTTTCATTTTATTTTATATTTTATTTAGGACACAAACAGATACATTGTACAAATATCATCAACATCTCTGATAGCATCAACATTTAGAAGTGCATAAAAGAATCGTAAACCCTTTAATTAGATTTATTAATTGGTGTGTCTCTAATACATGCAATTTTGTTAGCGACAGGTGAAACATGTCTAATCCATCATAACACTCGGAAGTTATTATAATATTGTTGTACAAGTAACAAATTCGTTTAATGAAAATATATTGAAAGATCATATCAAATCAAAGTGACCTATCCACGCACCCCTGTCTGCCGCGTTTTGTCCAAACCTTGTCTCTTCTATATACACATGCTGACATAACATCACGCCTATATTTTCCAGAGGGGTGTGGCAGAGGTGTACAACTCCCACACTTCACCTGTTATGTTTAGGTCACATAGAGCCGTGCTGATATTGAGAATTTCCTGATGGCAAGTTCACAAATAACACTTTGTCCCGAATCGAACCCGATCGCGGTAAGAAGCGCATACGCTTACCACTAGACCAACGAAGCAGTAAGCTCGTGTCTTGAACGCGCCTATACATTTTGTATAAAAAAAAATCTTTGTCTTCGACCCGTCCTCGTCTTACGTCATCTTTGTTTGTCCTGCCTCTTAACTGCACTATATTTGACAAGGAACTCCAACTAAATTTTACATTATACTAATTATTATTTTCTTTGTTTTCAGGTAAATATCCTACGAAAATGAAATATCAACATTAGAAAACACGACGCCTTCCTTCGCAGTCTGTTAAAATCAGTAAGACGAAACAAACGAACTCATCTTTCAAATATTGAGATATGTTAAGCTCGGTCTTAGAGCTCTACCATCTAGATACCAAAAGTATATAACTTAATATAAGCTGGGTTTTATAAAAGAAAGTTACATGACGAAAAATTAACTGGTCGAATAACTTAATTTTCGTGAAATAACCACGTTTTGATTATTTTCTTCACTTCAGGTTTTTTTTCGAATAATACAATATATTTGTGTGAATTAAGTTGAACTTACAATAAAATTTATAATAAGATATTCACAACATACACATAATAATAATATTAAAAAAAAATGAAAATTTTGCACGAAAAAATTATATTTACAAAACTATACAGCATCAAAGAACTCCTCCTTATCGATGTCAAAATGATCGATGTTTTTTCAAGTTTATATTATTCTTCAATTATTATTATTCTATGATTGATATGTTAGATAAACCCTTAGTGGTTTTTGACCGAGGCAAATAATGTCTAAAATAGTTTTAAGTACTATGGTTATAATAAATAAATAAATAAGGCGGTCCTTTTGGACACGGCGCGCATCGTGAGGAGGATTCCTCTCTGGAGCCCTAACCATCGGCAGCTTGGTCCCTGCACCTGATGTCGGTGGGACACTGTTTTTATATTTTTAAATGTTTTTTTTTTAAATCCTATTTAAAAATATATAAAATAAGTTAAGTAAAAAAAAATATTCTGTTATCTTGACACAGCACCTATAAGACATACCTAGTCTCTTGAACAGTCCCCTTTACCACAGCATAGCTTTTACCCGCGAAGGCAATATCCTGAAAAAGGTGGTACTAATGAAGTTTTCTCCAAGTCTGCAGCAATTAGAAATAACAGTACCATTTAGCGAATCCAATTTCATTTCATGAAGTTGTGAACTGCCGCGCTCCTTGGGACGAAGCGTGAATGTACTGAACCGAGGATCATGCTAATTTGTTAGATTGCAGATAAGATTCAAGGGTTGTCACGCGGTAAATATTTTAATTTTTTCCCCCATTAATAACTACCTCGTGTAGGTTCCGTTGCCGGGTCAGGCGAATTTTGTGTTTAAAAAAATCTTAAAGGAGGTCCGATAGAAGACAGTGGTGGCTGGTGAAGTGTGGGTGTTATTATTGTTATTACACGGATTGCATGATAGGCGTATTGGTTTTAACCAATACGCCTATCATGCAATCCGTGTCGCCTCATCGCTTTTAACTGCGCTGGTGTTGTGTGTTCGATCCCCACACGGGACAAATCTTTGTGAGATTCGCAAAGATTTGTTATAGAATAGAATAGAATAGAATAGAAGAATAGAATAGAATAGAATCTTTATTTGCAGTAAAATGTGGTAGGTACATTAGATGTTACAAATACGATTAGTGATCAACACATCTTTGTCTAATAATATTGACATGCAAATAGTAATGTAAGTCGATTATAGCATCAGTCACAAACTATACATTCATTATTCATCATGAATTTTAATTCACTAGATCATTAATTTATTCATTATAAATCCAACTTATACAATATTATTATTAAACTTCACTATGTCATTAACGCAGGTACCTACATATATTACAATCGGTGAATTATATGACTCTGGGTGTGCTCTGTGTGTGAAATGTAAGTTTGTGAACACCACCGCGACACAGGAGTTATTCCTAGCGCTATCGTATAAAAAAAACCGCTTATAATAATTTATTAAACAAGATAAAATAGTGATCACTATTTTGTAAGCGGCACATTAATGGTTCCTCTCTCGCACACACTCTCATACATACTCTCGCTTACTCTCTTAAATACCTTTCATTAAATCAGTATTACCACAAAATACCAACAAAACATTGTTGAAGCTTTAAAAACCACAACATTTCTAGCAGCGATCCTTTATAACCCGAAACACACACGATCCCAAATTCAATCTTTTGTATAACATAATAAATATATCATTTATATATAACACTCGCTCTTACCCTCGACTTCGTCCGTGTGGATATCAAATTGTGTGTATGAGTGGGTTTTTTTTATTAGCCTTTGGGTATTTTTATTAAAACTGATGTGAGTTTGTAATATTATTCAAATTATCAAATACGGTTAACGGTAGTCTTGCATAATTTATATATAATATATAAATTATGCAACACTCTCTTGATAATGCCTAGACGTATAGGCGAAACCGCGGTCGACTAAATATACCAACATATGTAATTTTAATAAAGCCTTTGGGTATTTCCTATTGTTGGGCAAGGCCTCTCTCCATGACTTTCAAATCTTTCTGTTATTTGCTGGCCAATCGTTCTGAAAACCGTCCAAGTCGTCCCGCCATCTTCGTTTGGGTCTTCCTCGCCGCCGTTGATCGCTGACCTTTTTGGGCCTGCCTCTATGGACTCATACGCCAAACGTGGCCACCTCAGTCCCACTCTAGCCTGGCAGACTTTTGCCCTACATCCGTGACACGGGTTTTAAAGCGCAATTCTGTGTTCCTGACATGGTCTGCTCTCCTCACCCAAGGATGCTTACCTAACCAAGCAAAATTCTAGTACCAGGTAAACTATTCAACAACTTTACGTATACTAATACCGTATACGTACGGTCACTAACAAGTCCCAGGCAAATCTTCAGTTTGACTTCTGAATTTCCGTCAGGCACAAAACTGTACAAAGGTAACTCAGTTTCTAAGAGAAGTACAAAATAAAAAAATATACCAGGTTCAATGATACATACCTGGTCAAACAAACGAAAAAAAAACATCCCAAACGTCCTATCATAAAACAAGATCACGCCTATATCAACCAGAAGGGTGTGGCAGAGATGCAAATCACTCACACTTCACCTGTTATAAAATCCGCTCGTATTAATTATTTTCCAAGCACATACTTTGCTCTTTTATTATATGTATGTATATCTTTTATCTTTTGTATATCAGTAACTTTTCCCTTTGAATTCTTGACATCGCAAACCCGTAAAACAACCCATTTCCTTAAAGTTCTTAAACGAATATTTCAAGTACGTCACTCAATGGGGTGGAGGTATTTTTACCTTATACTAGTGATGAGACGAGTATTGGTATTGGTATTCGTCGAATATCTATAAAAGAAACGAAATATATATATTATTTATTTTTCGATTCTAATTATATTCGTATAAAAATATTGTGCAGTGTACTTTAACTTTTAAATAGTTAATTTTAAATATTTTAGATTGGTGCATCTAAATGTGAGGAGTACTGGCTAAGTCGAGGCCACGATCGATCTTGCAGGTTAAAAAATGCTGGTTTCAGTTTATAGATCTATTGCAGTCGTTACAGGTCGTCAGAGGCCAGAAAATCTGACAACTAGTCTAACAACGAGTATCGTATCACCTCGTACTGGGTTGTAGAAGTCTGATGGTAGTCGATCCACGTTAAATACTGATATTCAGCTAAATTCATTAAACTAGAACCCTATGTAATTGGGAAAAGGCTCGGCAGATATTGGTGCATCCAAATATGTACCTATCGCAATTAGATTTATATTATTGGTAACAGTATCAACGAGAATTATTGTTATGACATCCACATTATTATGATTCGACAAATAGTTTTATTTTATTGCCTAATTTAACTTTTATATACATTAAATATAATACACTACATAATATATTTTATCCACGTAATAATATCCAAATACTCGTATTAATATTCGTGTTTCGTAAATAATATATTAAATATTGATATTCGCTACATCACTATCTGCCACCATCGTTGCCACTTGACAGCCTCCAGATTTCAGCGCGTGTGCTTTTATAAAGGTTTTTGAATATATACGAAACATTTGCGTGGGATGTCTGTTATGTGTATCGCCTTCCTCCACAGCTTCGCCCGGGTAAGTCAAGAGATAGGTACCCCATATCTTTCAAAAACAGTCAGATATACCACCATGCCTATATTACCCTGAAGGGTATGGAAAAAGAGTATAACACCCATACTTCACCTGTCAAGTTTAGATCGTAAGTTAAATATTCGTTTATTTCAGTTAATACCATAAATTTCATTACACACATTAATTACAAAAATAAAAATAATATAAAATCGGCATGTCAATAAATTATAAAATCAAATAAATAAATATCACATTTAATTAAAAGTATAAAATCATTATCATTACAACTAAAATCAAAGAAAGAAATAATTACAAAAAATCAGTAGATACACTATAGACTAGTATAGACGGACGCTCATTGAATTTAAAAAAAAAAAACATGCTACATGAAATAGCGGCCACATCTTTGTGGAATATTTTATATCTAATTGAAGATGTTTTAGTAGATTAGCTGGTATGTTTTGATGGTGGTAGAGCTCTTGTGAACGCGCTCGAGGGCGGCAGCATCACTATCCCACCTTCAACCTGCCGCTAAATAGTAGTGCTTGCATTGCGCCGGTTTGGTGATAGGATCAGGCCCTGAAATGACTGGCACATGAGGTATAACACCATAGTCCTCAGCTGCAGCGACGCATCTACAATGCGGATTGTTGATGTCCATGGGCTGTAGTTACCGCTTACCATCAGGTGGACTATACGTTCATTCCTAGATAAGTCGTATAAAAAGAAAAAAAAAGTAAGCATCTTATTTGAAAAGAGTCTTATCAAATTAGTTATAGCCGTTATAACTAACTTAAACAAGACAATTATATCACCAAGGATGTGGCAGAAGTAATATAGTATAATAAGAAAAAAAAACTAACGTTTCACCTGTTTTGTTTAGGTCCCATCTGATAGAGGGTTTGCCTATCGCCATCCACCGGGTACAATTCCAACTCCGTGCTGCTATCAAGAATTTTCTGATAAAAATACACAAACAACACACTCATATAAAACATAATCCATCAAATAAATCATAAGCCGACTAAAAAAAGCGACACGCGAAAATTGAAATATTTTATTCATACAACTTCCGGATTTGTTTGTTTAATACTGTATGAATTTTTATCCAATGAATGACGCGATGATTGAAAAATTTAATATATTATAAGGCTGTAAAATTATTGTATATTTTTTTTATTATTTTTATTATTGAAATTGAATATTAACTAATGTCCGTCAGTTTGTCTATTAACGTTTCGTGCAATTGCTGTTTTTTTAATTAAAACTGCACATAACATCACGCCTGAAATGGATAAAACCATATGTCACCTCTTATATGTTTAGGTCCCATGTGATAGGCAGTGAGCCTATCGCCACCAAGTTGGGATAATTATAACTCCGTGCAAAATCTCAAATGATACTTGTTTTTATTCCCTCAATGAAATTTTTGACACTAAGACACTCAGTGCATGATCTTATATTTGTTTGTATTTATAAGATTTATTAAAAATAGTGTTAACTTTCAATTCTACGACGACCGGATGGCGGAGTGGGTAGTGTACCTGCCTGCGACGCCGAGGTCGTGGGTTCGATTCACACATAAGACAAATCTTTGTGTGCATGAACATGGGGGTTTGTCTTAGTCTGGGTGTTTCTATGTATAATAAGTATGTATTTACAAAAGAAAAAGTATTTATGTATTAGTATCAGTTATTCTAGTACCCATAGTACAAGCTCTGCTTAGTTTGGGACTAGATGACGTTGTGTGTGAGTTGTGAAATATTTATATTTATTTATTATATTTGTGAAATATTGTATGTTCCCTTGTATACAGAATAAGTTCCTACTTTTACTTTCAATATTAAGATCACATTCAATGTAAAACCACAATATTGCAATAGAGGTATTTTGTATTTGTACAAATACTTTTGCCTGACTCAGGCATCGAACCGGAGACCCCGCAACGAAAGGCCGCATTCGCATTCGCTGTACAACTGGCAATACATAAAGCCTATATTTGAGACATATATTAGGCAGATGTCTACTACACCCTCATTTATAATGATTAGGTATCATCTAATATGAATTAATGGGATGGAAGCATATGGCTATTTCCTGGGCAACGTGCCAACCTCCGAACTGCCACTGAGACGGTGAAATATAATATTAACACTAGTTTGATTCGTAAATCAAACCTAGCACCTCACTTTTAGTAGTCGCACCTGTCTTTTACCTTAGGGTCCATAAAATAATTTGTAACTCCGAAAAATCGACAAGAAAAAAAAGAAACAGTGCATGTTTTATCTTAACCTTGTTTAATATAAATCGTCGCCTTTCAAACTAAACCAAAAAAACTTATCTCTCGACCACCAGTTTCGTATTCACAAAAAAATGTGTAAAAGCTTTTCTTGGGTGCGCAAAAACTTTGAAGTGGCAGCGAATGACGATGAATTACAGTTATAAGCTATTCGCGCCAATTCTATAGACTGTCATTGGTTAAAAAAATGTCTTTTGTTTGTTTTTTATGACGTAAATTTTGCAATTTAAAAAAAATCATTTATTATTCAAGATAATCTTTTTTCTTACTGTCATGTGAGATAGTTATTTAGTTTGTTGATTCAAATCTTTATTATTTTACATTTTTTTTTCTTATTGTACATAGTTAGGTATTTTTCTAATTTAGTTTAAGAAATTTAATGTTATTTTAATTATTTGTAGAAAGATCAATAAAATTAAAAATATTTATTTATGCGAACCTAGAAAGGAAAAAAACACCTAAAAATGGTTCATTGTTTTCATGAAAATCTACAAGAAGTATAATATAAACGCTAACACTATAGATTAACTATATATAGTTACAAAGGAAAGGGAAAAATAAAAGAAGTTAATCGCTGGTGCGCAAAAACTTTGGAGTGGCATCCCTTGTATGATGAATGACAGTTATAAACTATTCCCGCGTTTCTTAGTGCAGCTACTGAGTGTAGTCTGTGGTTTGTTGAAAAAGCGATTTTGTCTTTGGTGCTTCTTAAGGAAGATATAACATTATTAGTTACATAAGTTTATTTTCTAGCATTTTAACTTTGTATTAGAAATGCTATCAAATAGCATTTAACCACGATTGAACCGCTTTATACCTTATTGCTCTGCTCTCGTTGCGTTCTTCCCTCCTTTTTCGCGACATATTTAATCGCGGCTCCGGATCTTTTGGTCGTAGTAGTCGTAGTCTTTCGTTTTTATTTATCATAATAAAATAACAAATATCGCAATGTAATATCGGCCTAATCGAAGGCGCCAACCTATCTCTGACAGTTCTCCTCTTTTGTTTATTTACTGTCCTACTAGTCTATGGTCTCGATGACATGGAAAAAGGTTTGATGCCTATTCTCTAAAGAGGTTGATACAAAATCGAATTACTTTAGTATCATGCCTCATGTGGCCCAAAATACCTAAGTAATTAGAATCTAATATCCTTATTGCCCTATATTCAAGTAAGAATATAGTAAGTCAATTCCGTCATTGGACCCATCTTGAAACTAAACAAACTTAGACTAAAACTTGACACTTACAAACTACTATGATGGATGGATCTCTTTTAGGGTGCCGCATTATGACAATGAAATTCTGTTATCGCGAAGTTCAGGCGCTTCTTAAGTAAAATTACTGATAATTATGTAAACGGAGATTCAGAACATCTTGACATTTAGATAAATTCAAGTATTACGGAATAGAAACGTCAAAAGTCAAAATAGAATCAAAACTAAGGCCAAAACCAGAGATAATAGATGTCAAGATGTACCATTTAGAAACATGACGTTTATTCTTTTGCAAAAATTGGAGACGGTGCAAATTGCATTTCTAAACTTTGACGTGGATGGCGGAGTGGGTAGCGTACCTGCCTGCGACGCTGAGGTCGTGGGTTCGATTCCCACTTAAGACAAATCTTTGTGTGCATGAACATGGGGGTTTGTCTTAGTCTGGGTGTTTCTATGTATAATAGGTATGTATTTACAAAAGAAAAGTATATAATTATGTATTAGTATCAGTTATTCTAGTACCCATAGTACAAGCTCTGCTTAGTTTGGGACTAAATGGCGTTGTGTGTGTAGTTGTGAAATATTAATTTATTTAATATTATTTGGAACGCGCAGTGGGAATATGTCATCTCTGTTCAACTCACTTTAGGCTGTCTTCCTCTAGGGCAGTAGTCGCTCTATAGTTCTATCTTTCTCGGCATTTCAACATACATACATATTTTATGTTGATCTCATGAACAACACACAAAATAATCTATTCAAAAAGCGTAATTATTATTTTACTCTTTTCATAGCCCTCGCTATTAAACCTCATTCAATACATCCCGATACACGCTCGACTGCCTCAACATTGTATAGTCTATGCCTCCTCTATACTCTATGGCACAAGTGATGTGCCATGATTTGCATATTCTCCTAATTACTAATCGATTCGATAGTAATGGGCTAATTTAGCGAATATACTTCTCTGTAGTTTAGTTAGTTAATTTAGAGTTTAATGTAGCGGATATAATTTATTTACTAAGTTACTAAATTTGTGCTTGGTGTTGAATGTAAATAGTTATTGTGTGTAATAAAACAGAGTGAGTAATGTTTTAGAACGAATTTCAAAAATGCCAACATAACATGACACCTACATTACATAAAAGGGTGTGACAGACGGGTTTTACACCAACATTTCACCTGCTATGTTTAGGACCCATCTAAATAGGGCCTATAGCCTATTGCCATCCACTGGACATGAATTCAGTTTCATGCTGCTATTAAAAAAAATCAGACAAAAAAATCTGCCCGAACCCGAGACTTCGCAGTGAGTGGCCGCGTTCACTAACCACTAGACTAACGAGGCAGTTATCTCCATAATAATAAACGTATAATTACGGCACATATTAATTAAAACCTATACAGGTACAAATTAAAGACGAAATTAATTTCCCAAGATTACATTTGTATTAAATTTAATAATTATTCTCCTGACTTTATGAATAAATTGAATGTATAAAATCATGTCATATTAATGGTGGCAAACGGCGAAATACATAAAAGAGATTTTTTGAACAAGTTTTAAGCAAGGCCGACTCAGGCAAGGATCTGAGGCACTGTGCTTCAGATCATTGCCTGAGTCGTCTATCGGTCTAGTGGTAAGCCACTCACGGCGTAGTCTCTGGTACGATCCCCGGGTCGGGAAAACGTGTTAGATTCTTCATTCTTAATAGCTACACGTAGTTAGAATTTTGCTTGGAGGATGACGAAAGACTCACCCTCAATGGGTCCTAAATCTAACAGGTAAAATATGGGTGTTATACTGCCACACCCTTTTGGATATTATAGGCGTGATGTTAAGTTATGTTTTAAGAGATAATCAATTTTAATAATTATTTTTTTATGATGGATAGGCACGCGTTTGACCACGATCTCACCTGATGGTAAGTGATGATGCTGTCTACGGTGGAGCACGCGCTCCTATGAGATACCTATTAACTCTTGCTTTGAAGAGATCCAAGTTGTACTCATGCGGAAACACAGACTCGGGCAAGGCGTTCCACTCTTTGGCAGTTCGCATAAGAAATGAAGAGGCGAAACGCTTAGTGCGTATTGGTGGAATATCTACCGTGAAGCGATGCCTGAGTGCCGTTTGTCTGGTAGTCCAATGGTGAAATATATTATTAATTGCTAATATTATATTCCCAAAATAACAATCTGTCCTTTATGCTTTTAAAGCTAAACTACTGCACCGATTTACATGATATTTAGTACTGAGATAGCTGTAAAATCCACTGTACAATTTAAGCCTAACAATGCCCGTTTTAACATTCATCTACCAATTAACATTTTTTATAAATCTTTATGACCAAAAAGGTTCTAATAGTCCCACGAATTCCTTTACAAATTATCGCTGGCAACACCAAACCGTTCATAAACAAAAAGTTACCTTTGCCCGCTAATAAACTGGCAACATTAAAGAGCTGAATTAAGTTAATTACCGCCCTTTCTTTGCCTTTCTTTTTCTTTCTTTATCCTTCAATTAGCACTCTCCTGTTAATTATGTTAAACTGTTCGGCATAGTTATTATGAACTAAGAATTCTTTTTATGAAGACTCAGTTCTTATAGTGAGAAATATTTCAAGATGGCGGATCATTTCTTTAAGATTTACTGTATACAGATGACTTTTCTTAAAAAAACTATGTTATTTCACCCGTGTTAATCTCACTGATCCACTCCCGTGGTATTTATTGTAATGTTAAGTATCCTATTTGATCCTTTCATAAGAATTAGTTTTTCACAATTAAAAGCTATATCTGTACCGAGTACCATGAGCTATATTTTTATCGAAGTAAATTGCATAGAGAAGAGCTGCGCGTCTCTGTCTAAGAGTTTCTGCCTGACTTATAACCTGTCAGGTTCAGAGTAATTAGTATAATAAGGCCTAATTTCTAATTAGGTTTCGGATGGTTAAGTAGGTACATCATCATTTTTCATCATTTAGCCTTTCATAGTCCACTGCTGGACATAGGCCTCTCTCAATTTGCGCCACAACACCCGGTCCTGCGCCTTCCGCATCCAGTCCCCTCCAGCGACCTTTTTCAGGTCGTCAGTCCACCTGGCAGGGGGGCGTCCTACCTTACGGTTGCCGAGTCGCGGTCTCCATTCTAGGACTCGTTTGCTCCAGCGGCTGTCGGTCCTTCGGCAGACGTGACCAGCCCACTGCCACTTCAGCGAGCTTATTTTGCGAGCTATGTCGGTTACTTTGGTTCTTTGTCGGATGACCTCATTACGAATTTTATCTTTATTTTGTAGGTACATGTCAATTGATATTTTGGAAAATTAACATTTCGTCTGTCAAATAAGTATTAATTACTAGGAACTTGTCCAAATCTGGTGAAACCGGCCCTTCATCACTCAGCCGTTCGTAGTCCACTGCTGGACATAGGCCTCTCCCAGTTTGCGCCACAACACCCGGTCCTTAGTATGATGCAATTAACATCAATCTTGCGAGCCTTTTCTCAATTACATTACGGGTCGGCTACAAGTCTAACGGTTAGCTGAATATCAGTATTTTAAGTGGAGCAAATTCAGACCTGGACAACCCAGTAGGAGATAATACGATACTCTTTGTTAGACTAGTTGTCAGACTTTCTGGCCTCTAACTACCCTTAACGACTGAAGTAACTACTTTACAATGCTTACGTGCGCAGCAAATTAGAATATCGTCGTTGTCAAACCAAAATCTGCTATGTGCAGAAATCATGGTTTTGAGAAATTGACAAAAAAAGGTCTCCTGCATTCAAGGGATTGTAGGTAAGAGGTCGTCAATAAGAGGTCGTAGTTCGTCAAATAATGGTCATAAGCACATGACAGTTTGTCTATATTGTAGGATATAGCAGCGAACTATATGCAGAGGTTTAAAGTAGAAATATTACAAAAGTGCACATAGCAGATTTTGGTTTGACAACGACGATTATAACGCAATTGTATGGAAGCCGCACGAAAAACTATACACCCTTATGGTGGAAAAGATCCAGCGGAAATTCGCGCGGTACATTTATAAAAAGGAGTATGGATACTACCCCTTTATGTATCCCTCATTATTTGTGATTGGGATGGCCGGACTTGACACTCTGCAATTCAGGCGAGAATTTATGCTTTTAATGCATTATTATTTGTTGATGACTAACAAAGTAGATAATCCATCGGTGCGAGAATCCATTTATTTGTATGTACCTGATCAATATTTGAGAGGCTGTGGTAGAAGGCGACACCAACTGCTAGCTTACCCGCCATCATGGTCCATCTCTCGGGTTAATAATAGTCCTACTGCCAAGGCTATCAACTCATTAAATAAACTCATAAAGTATAGCCCCGATACTGATTTATATTGTGGCAGAGTCGGGAACGTTTGTCATGATATAAGGTTGTACCTAAATACATCTTAATATTATAAGAATGATTGCATACTGATTATTTGAATTGTCTCTGTGTAATGTCAAATAATGTTAATGTTTAATTTTGTATTACTTGTTTAATATATGTATTAGTTGTATGATAATTTAATATACTTTTATGTTTTGTTTGACATTGTATTGTACCTACCATATAAGCGATTTGGTTGTAAAACTGTAAGCTTGTATTGTTTTTGTTGAATAAATAAATATAAAAGATGAAGGAGATGTTCAAATTGCTACCGGGACTGACGGCTTAACGTTTCTCCAAGGCACGGAGGAAACCTCGTTATGTTAAAGATCACCCATCCACGGCCGACCGCGGTTAGCATTGCTTAACCTGCAAGATCGATCGGTCCGCGCTGCTTCGACTTAGCGACGAGCACCTTGGTATGTATGTTGAAACCCCTTACATAAATAAAATAAATAAATAAATATTTAATAACTCACACACAACGCCATCTAGTCCCAAACTAAGCAGAGCTTGTACTATGGGTACTAGAATAACTGATACTAATACATATATATACTTTTCTTTGTAAATACATACTTATTATACATAGAAACACCCAGACTAAGACAAACCCCCATGTTCATGCACACAAAGATTTGTCTTAAGTGGGAATCGAACCCGCGACCTCGGCGTCGCAGGCAGGTACACTGCCCACTCCGCCATCCGGTCGTCATGATTTATTTCTTTCTTGTTCGCCTGAGCGTACCTTCTAACTACCCAGGCAACTACTGAATGTACCCGTAAGCCGAAACTACGGAACGTTACTTGTAACTTTAATTAACTCATGAACTCTCGCCTTTCTTTAACATAACACTATCCGTGTGTATACATAACATCACGCCTTATAACCCAGAAGGGTGTAGCAGCGGTGTATAACATCCATCGAACACAATTAATCTATAATAATTATGTTATTTTATAAGGTACTCGTGTTATTAGGCTAGCCACATAAAAAAATAAGATAAATTAAAAAAACAAAAATGTCTATCACGCGGCAAGATTCCTAATTCAATTTAAAAGTCATGGCCTTCCGCGGTAATTTGACGTAATTAAAGGACAAAGAACAAGATTTTCGAATTTCGAATGGTTAGTTATAGACAAATGAAAAACAAACAGTCGTCAGTGCTGCCATTTGCGAGAATACAATTTCGCAAGAATAAATACCCGTATTATTGCGAAACTAATTAACATCGGCTCAAAGCGCAATCCGATAAGCTTGTAGTTTATAATTAAGACAATAATTACTTTATGGGATAAGCAGATTCAATATAATATTCATAAAGTCTTTTCATATTCATTTTGTATTAACTAGTAATGTGCTCATTAGCTAAACTAATATCGTAACGAGAAAAATATTGATTTTGTTTTGTTACGATTTCAAAAATTTAATTATTTATTTCGTATCCCTTATTCAAAAACCTTTTTAAAAGCACACGCTTTCATTCCAAGGCTTGATGCTATATTATGTTCGAAAGATGTATAAAATGTCTAACTTACGTAGACATCTCTAAAATTCTTAATAAACTAAACAACTTGCGTTATACATGTAGCTTAATCAAAAACCCCTACTTTTCTGTAACACAATTTCCCTCATGATGTATAAGGGTTCGAATTCGATGATATCTATCAGAAATATCAGAATTCGATCCCGAGCGTTTACCCGAAAAATGGGGACAATTTTACCCGAAATATGGCAACACTTTATCAAACACCTTTGTCAAAACGTTAGATTTCAGGCCTACGAAAAATTGACATCGTTATGTGTGATATACGTCTTAATCTTCTGTGGCTGTCAAAAGTGCAGGATGTGTAATTTGTCGCTCGATAGTTTTAATTCATTAAACCTAGTTAAAAGTTATTAGTTCCGTACAAAAGTTATACCATTTTTATGGTCTCCAAACCAGTTATCGAATTCACAATATAAAAACACAGTGTGTCTCACCATTGAAGTGCAATTCATCAAAACAAATCCTATATTTGGCGCAATCTGTGAGTTACCCACAATATTTTTTCTCACGACAACCGCAGTGACAGCTGCCTGAATCACGAAACTGTGCGTCGCCAGCGCCACCGAGATACTGATCACTTTATATATTGTTCCAAGCAACTGTGGCTTTGGTGCATCTGGTGAAACACCGCTTCACACGCACGAGTCGTGAGTTCGATCCCCAGGAATACAATTGTCTTTTTGGGGTTCTATGATGAATTGTATAATATGTAAGAAGACATGCAAGCTAAATTGTTCATTACAATGTCACCAGTGCCGCTCCAATTATCATTATAAATGTCTGAATATTGGGCATGAGCAGTATGGTGGGTTTACCGAACAACAGCGATCAACTTGGCAGTGTTCGTCATGTAGTAACATAACGCAACGAACAAAGTTTAACATAAGTACACAGCCTGACGAGCCAATGAATGTGTCGTTCGGTAATCAATTGCTTCGGACACCACCGCAATCCGCGTATGCCTCTACCAGTCAAGAAGTTACGATGGATAAAATTAGCACTCTGCTGGATCAAAAACTGAATTCTTCAATGTCTATAATCATGGATCAATTTCGAATCATTTTGAAAGAGGAGGTTAAGACACAAGTAAAGGATGAGATGAAATGTGTGGTTAAAACTCTGCAAGACGAGTTTTCTGAAACAACGGATCATATATGCGCCGACATAACTGATTTAAAAACTGAAATGAAAAATAAAGTGCAATGCATCAAGGTGCTGGAAACTGAAAATCAACGTCTGCAAAAAGAATTAAATGGCATCAATGGCCGCCTGGCATCCATGGAGAGAATGACTCGGAGTCATAACTTAGAGATACAAGCAGTACCAGAGAGCAAAAATGAAAATATTCTAAGCCTGTTTAAAAACTTGTGTAAAACTGTAAACGCCCTGATACCCGATGAATATGTTACCTCATGCAGAAGAGTTGCAAAATTGGACTCATCCAGTACCCGCCCGCGTAATATCCTAGTCACTTTGTCTAACTCGCGCCTAAGAGATCAGGTTATTTCTGCTTGTCGCCGTTTCAATAGATCACTGAAGGATGACCACCTGAATTCTACGCACTTAGGTCTTACTACGCAACAATGCAGGATTTACGTGTGCGAGCATGCTTCCCCGGAGTGCAAATCGCTTCACGCCGCTACCAGGCTAAAGGCGAAGGAATTGAATTACAAATTCGTCTGGGTGAAATATGGGCGTGTATACGTACGTAAGGAAGAAAGAGACGACCATATTCACATCAAAAATCTAGACTTCCTTAATAAGCTAAACTAAACTTATTAATAGTAATTATAATTAATACATAATTTAGAAGTATCATGGCATTTTTAACTTGGTCTTTAATTTATATTCATGTTAATATACTATCAGAATGTTAACCGTATAAGGTCTAAAATTCAAGATTTTTATTTAAATGTACTTAACACCGCCGATTATGACATAATTTGCCTGACGGAAACTAACTTAAACAGCAGTGTATTTGATGCGGAGCTCTTTGACACACGTTATACCGTCTACCGTCGAGATAGATGTGACACAAATATAAAAAAAGTGGAGGGTGGAGGTGTACTTGTCGCCATTAAAAATCATTTCACTGTTACTCGCCAGTTTTCGTGGGAAACTGATATTGAAGACCTCTGGTTATCCATATCTCACCACACTGACAACTCAGATGACATTATTAATTTATGCGTTTGTTATCTGCCCCCAGATCTCCCAATGAACATGATAAATACCTTTTATAATAACAGCCAGCGCACAATAATGGAAAATCATAACTCTGGTAATTTTGTGCTCATTGGTGACTTTAATACGCCGTCCCTAACTTGGACTAGGTCGTCTAATTCCCACCGCCTAATGGCTAGTCAGCCTGGAGATCAAAAAGCCAATCTTCTAGTTGAAACATTGTTTCTTTGCGGCTTGCAGCAATATAATAATATACCCAATAAAAATAATCGCTACTTGGATCTTATTTTATCTAATGTGGACACGGTCCAGGTTTACGGTGCTGAACCTTTAAGTAGACTGGATGAACATCATCCCTCACTGGTAGTTAACCTAGGTTGTACACAATCTAAAATGGAATCATTAAAACCTGATACACGTAAACGTTTTAACTTCTATAAAAGTAACTATAACGGTATAAAAGCCGAACTAGCTAGTACCGACTGGCACGTAATTCAAGCGTCCCATAATATCGATACATGTTTAGATATTTTTTACTCAAAACTTAACGAAATAATATCACGTTACACACCCCAGATAGGACGAGATTCTCATATTTATCCCGTGTGGTTTTCTCCTGCTCTTAAACGAAGTTTAAAAGAAAAACTAAAATATCATCGTCTATTCCGTAAATACGGGAACCCCCGTGATTACGATGCTTTTGATATGCTTAGATCGCGATGTAAAAAACTTATGTGTGAGGACTATGGTGCATTTGTTTCGTCTGTGGAATCATCTTTCGAGAATGGTGGGATTAAAAACTTTTGGAGATTCGTAAATAGTAAAAAAGGCACCAACTCAATACCTATGACTATGAAGTATGGAAACCTTAAATCTTCCAATCATAAAGAGGTTTGTGAGTTGTTTTCAGAATGTTTTGGCTCAGTTTTTGATCCGACTACTGGCGTTAACGCAAATGACTCTGACTCTTATGCTGGTAACAGAAGCACAATTTTTTCTATTCATATTCGTGAGAGTGATATTCTGTTTAAAATGGCTAAACTCGATGCTGACAAAGGTGCTGGGCCAGATGGTATCCCACCCTTCTTTATAAAAATGTGTAGAAAAGAACTCAGTGCGCCATTGTCAATCTTATTTAATCATTCAGTCCAAACTGGCGTGTTTCCAACATTATGGAAAACAGCATACATAGTACCCATACATAAGGTTGGTGACAAAACACAATGCGAGAATTATAGGCCTATCAGCATCTTATCCTGTCTGGCAAAATTATTTGAGTCTGTTGTTTATGATTCACTATACCATCATTTGAGTACTTTTATTTCGCCTAGGCAGCACGGCTTTGTTAGAAACCGCTCCACATTATCCAATTTACTGTTGTATAAGAATTACCTATGCTCGGCTTTCGGTAAGAGATCACAGGTTGACTCCATCTACACTGATTTTTCCAATGCTTTCAATAAAGTCAACCACAGCATCTTATGTGCAAAATTGTCGCGGTACGGTCTGCATGGCAACTTACTTCGCTGGGTTGAATCTTATCTGCATAGGAGGAGTCAACTTGTGGCTCTTAAAGGTGAGTTGTCTCTACCCATTTTTTGTACTTCGGGCGTGCCTCAAGGTTCACACTTAGGGCCCCTTTTCTTTGTCGCATTCATTAATGACCTCCCGGATAGGTTGAGAAATCCATGCTTGTTATATGCCGACGACCTCAAAATATACGCAACTGTTAACAACTATCAGGATGCTCAAGCACTTCAATTAGACTTAGAAGACGTTGAGAGATGGTGCCATGAAAATCGCATGTCTTTGAATGTCAAAAAATGCTGTGTTATATCTTTCAGTAACAAAACCCACAAAATACTTTATAATTATAATTTACATGGATCTAACTTAGAAAGAAAAAGTGTTGTAAAAGACCTAGGAATCCTGTTTGACGAGAAACTAACATTTAACGCACATCTTGATCACATAATCAACAAAAGTATGAGTCTTCTTGGCTTTATATGCAGAATTACTAAGGATTTTAAGAATCCACGTAGTTTACTTTATCTCTATTATATGCTGATTAGAAGCATCTTGGAATACAGCTCATCTGTTTGGTCACCGTTCTACGCTATACATATAAATCGCCTTGAGAGAGTGCAAAAGAAGTGCTTGTACATTATTTGCTGTAGACTTAAACTAAATAGACAATTGACATCCTACGGTGAAAAACTCGATAAATTTCGGTTGCAATCGCTCGAAACTCGTCGCAAATGCAACGATCTGGTATGTCTCCACAAGATTGTCCATTCTATTATTGACTCCTCTGATTTACTATCTCTAATTAATTTCAACATAAAATTCCGGACCCGTCAACCCCATCTTAAAACCTTTATACTGAATGTTCATAAAAATAATACGTCTTACTATAATCCATTAGTTAGAATGTGTCGCCTCTATAATGAGCTTTTGCCTCGGTACAATGATAAGTTGGATGTGTTTAATTGTGGTCTATTAAAATTTAAAAACAAAATTAGGCAAATTGTGTCATAAACTTAAAACAATTTGATATATTTCTTGTTTTGTTTAGTTGTAAATTATTTTGCATCATGCATGTTTGTGGTGTAACTTAATATGTTTATTACTTTCTTAGTCTTTTTATCCTGTTTACTTTGAAAAATTAAGTCAAGTTGTGTACACATGTTTAGGAATATCGTCTAGAGCAAAACTGTAACTATTTTACACCTAACTATGAATTGACTGTATTCTGTTTTGTGTGCCTTAATAAATAAATAAATAAATAAATAATAATGGAACATGGCGCTTATTATCCAAATGGCTAGGCAGAGGTATGTTACGTCCACATTTCACCCGTTTTAAATTCTCATGTGCTGGGGAGCGCCTATATCCTTTTAATTATCTCAATATCTACTTTTATTTAGATCGGTAAAGTTGTTTAAATAGCTCTGAAAGCGTAACAGATAGACAACAGTTAATTCAGTTCCGTAATGAAATAAAAAAATAATAAAGCACTTAAAATCGTTATACAAGAAAAAATACTCTAAATTAGTGGTGCTTAAACTTATTTACTAATACTCACCTAAACTACGTATTTGCAATATTCGTATGAATATGGTATTGTGTTTTGTAGTTAAACATGTATATCGTTAGACATATTTTTTCAATAAGAACACAGAGGGCCGGCAGCTTTCTACAAGTTATGTTATGATATTCCTTTTATAAAAAGAGCTACACATAACCTTTCATTGAATATCCCAATAAAAAACAGAGTATAAATGTCAAGAATTATTCGCTCCTAAAAGAGTTTTTCTTACATATCCATATACAACCCGAAAATATCGCGAAGAAAACCTTGTTAATAACAAAACGTGTCGTCTCGAGCGAAGCAAAATTACGCACATTATATCGTACGTAAACATCCCTAATCTCATCCCTGAATGACGTCACTGCGATGACGTCATAACGAATTAATTACGAGACATTTCACATTAATTACGAACTCATTTTGAATAGCAAATGAAAAAAAGTACCGTATCCTGTACACCAACCTCTTTTCAAAATAAAAAATAAATAACAAGGCTCGCTGGTTGTCGCTCGATTTAAAATTATAAATAGAATTTGAATAGAGTTGCCAGTGGTGAAAATAATGAGGCGGATGTGTAGTGTTGTCTGTTTTGGCGTGAAAAATGTATTCATAGTAATGGTGTTGAGTTTTTTATGTCAGTTTGTAAACTGTTGAGCGTTTTTTGTACAGACTTTCAAAATGTTTTCGTGGATAAATAAAACAAATATTTATTATGAATTTGTACAATTATGTTAGTGGTTTACTTTTTTTTTGTAATGATAATAATAATTCGGCTTTTTTACATTAGATAGAACGCCAGAAGCATTTACACTATCCAATGGTTCCAATGACAAGGCCAAATACATTCACTCACACAAGTACACCCAGTCTCAGAACAAATCTTTGCGAATCACACAAAGATTTGTCCCATGTGGAGATCGAACCCACAACACCAGTGCAGTGCACGTGAAAACTTAAAAATCGTTAGTGAAATGTGGGTACACCTCTGCCAAACCCTTCTGTGTAATATACATAATTATGTATAATGTTATTTTAGGGACAAAGGAGTACAAAACCGAAACAAAATGGCGGCTTTTGTATTTGGAAACGGTGTACCTTCCTGTCAAACGCAAACGGTAAACCAATGACAGTATTTTTACGTTGCCAAGGTCCTGAACGGTACCACAACCGCATAGCTCGACTGCACAACAGTTACGCATCACAAGTAGGTATTAATAGACCGAGAGCCCGTGGACGCCCGGCCTACGTCATTTTATAAAGCTGAATGTTCCTCTTACAGAGCTAACAACGATGATTAAATATCGAATTCGAATCATGGTAGCTTTGGGAAAATATGACATAGATAATGTTGCGTCATAGTATGAAGCGTAATTTTTGGGTATTTATATATTTATTAAATGAGATACTCACAGTCATTTAAAATTACAAAAAAAAGAAATCAGCTCAACTTCATGTAAAAAATATCAACATCTGGATGCTGAGCAATCAGTGTGTTGATCAATGCCATAGCGTGGTTGGTTGGCGCTAATTGTGCAGTGCAAATATGTTTTATTAGTAATGGTAGTAACCACCGGCCGCCATGAACAGACAAGTAGTATGGGTCCGACCGCCCTTTCTATGACACCTTTATTTATGAAAGTTTTAGGATTGGAACCATGCTGTGTATGTCGTATGCACATTAACCTGTGTTATGATTTTGCTCACGACTGAGCACTTGTCTCCCTAAATACAGGCGTCTGTCTAAGTTAGAAAACAGTTAACATTAAAACAGTAAAACAACAGCAACTGTTGAATTTAAGTGTATATTTTGCAAATAGGTACCTTTTTGCAAAATAATTACTCAAATTGTTTTGTTAGATTTAGTTTCTATGAGTAAATAAAATATTTTTTTTTAAATTATTATTTAGATATTTTCGCTTTGTTTGTACTATAAAGTAATAGAAGTATATATAATATATAGTAATATAAGTGTATTATTATGTACTATGGCATACCCTTTTCTGTATATTTTTTTTAAATATTGCCCTAAGCCACCATGATCCAAATTCGATATTAGGTGATTGTTTTTAAATATGTTAGTGGCACTAACAGGAAAACAGAAACTTAAAGCTTTAATAAAATGACGAAGGTCGGGCGTCTATGGGCGCTTGGACTATAACTAGTAGTAGTCGCAAAAACCGCGTCAACTCAACCTGTTTCCCACATTCACACTCCGGCTGACAGTTTGTTTGCGTCGATAAATCCATGACGGAACGTATTTCTTCACTTTTCTACTAGATTTCTTATGAATGAAAAACTTGTTTCTTTAGAATTTTATAGCAATGAATGACGGATGCAAATGGTAGAGCTCTTGTAAACGACTTCGAAGGCGGAACCTCCGTCTTGCCACTTGCCACTACTACTGCTGTGTTCTGATTTGGTGTTATAAGACAAATCCTTCAAATGACTGAACTGACGAAGCGACTCATCTACAATTTGCTATTGTGGATTGTAATCAGGAATCAAATCATTTATTTCTATGGGCCCCAATAGGCGTTTGAACACGTCAAAACAAACAGCAAAATTAAAATTAAACTTAACTAATGAAATTATAATACTTATTGCATTTTTTTTTCTTTTTATTTATGATGGATAGGCACGCGTTTGACCACGATCTCACCTAATGGTTAGTTATGATGCGGTCTATGGTGGAGCACGCGCTCCTATGAAATGATTTGACACCGGAGCTTAGATGGACTTAATTCAACTTAGAAATTTAAATTAAAATGAATCCAAGTATCAGCTCAGATGGGTATTGCAACATGCGAAGAGCTGGTGAGAAACTAATGTACTCCATCTTTTTCAATAGTTCACACAATAATTTTTCGTTTTTTGACAATAATTCTATATGAAAGTTATAGCAACTAAAACACAATGTCTAAAGATGGTTATGGAGAGAAAATTAAACTTAAACTTAAAAAATTGTTGATGTCCATTGGCTCTTTTAACCACTTACCATCGGGTAGACTGCACGTCCGTTGGCTACATAGGTTATTTAAGTAAAAATGACACCTGTCAGTAAACAAAGGAGATTCCGTCGTTCACAAAGACAATTTCGTCGCCTACCCTACACACGTCATACGTCGGACTTCCAAACTTGGCCGCAGATTCCCGCTGTCGTGCGGTGGAACAAATCACATGACTTCCGACATTACATTTATCATGTTTGAATCTCCCCCTTTCACAATGTTGTTTTAAACAAAGACAAAAGCGTTTTACTGATCATTTAGAACCAGACATTCATATTAAACGTATTTTAAGGCAAGTTGCGCTTGTCCGTGTGATCCCTCGATAAAAATAGCCTTCTAGATTCTGGTGGTATAATATAATTCATTTCATTTTCATTCATTTTTAAAAACACGACGCCTGCACTAGGAATAACTCCTGTGTCGCGGGGGTGTTCACAAACATTCATTTCACACACACAGAGTACATCAGAATCAGAAGAAATCTTTGCGAATCACACAAAGATTTGTCCCGTGTGGGGATCGAACCCACAATACCAGCACAGTTGAAAGCGGCGAGGCGACCAATCCACTACGCCGACATAAACATATCAGGTGTGGGTGTTGTACACCTCTGACACACCTTTCTGGGTCATAAAGGCGTGATGTTATGTTATGTATGTTTTTCAAGATTATTAAGTAATACACAAACATGTTCGTACAATGTCGTTGTTATGTACAACGTAATAATTATTAAATAAATAATTTTGTAAAAGGCCGCCCTATATCGTCGGCTTTAATTACACAAAGTAACGTGATCCCTCTTTGACACGCCAGTTTAAAACGAAATTGGGTAAATATTCAACGAGTACCAAATTCACGATTCCGATGAATAAAAAAATCAAATGCAGGTTAAGACTTCATTAAATAATCATAAATCATGTATATCCAAGGACTTTAACTGGTGCCTTGTATCATTATGGATTTTATTAAAGGAAAGACATAGTTTTTCAACAAAAATAACACGATATCTCATTACCAGTACCTGTTTCATTCCTACATATCTTATATTTATTAATTTTGCTACAAATCTATACTAAAGATTGTATATTTGTCGACTGTGTCGAATAATTCAATTATCACACAATACTTCATAATAATCTTACTCGTAGTTTTTCCTTTAAATCTTGGAAAAACGGTTTTTAAAGTTTTGTCACGGTACGAAACTCATCGCCGGAACCTTAAGGAGAATTTAATTTCAAGCAAAAAGAAGCTTTGATCTTGCCGCCGCATAGTTTGCGATCTCCTCCCCGCACTTCAGTCGACCGCTGAGCATTGAAGTGGAAAGACGTGTCGCAAGAAATCGCGCCAAAAATCAAGGTAAGTAGTGCAAAACAGTGTTTGGTTCAGTTTGTAATTCATTACAGATCCGCTTACATCTTTTTATGTATTAAACATTATTAGAGTAACGCTATTGCAAATGGTTAAGTTTGTCGTTAATTGTTTTTTTAAGTGTAAAGGTAGCAAGTACTACCTATACAAAAGACTTAAATAGCCTAACCGTTCTTATTTTTCATAACCGTGCCCCTCATTACCGTCGTTTTCCGTAGCCTTTTTGGAGTGCCGGTGATGAATTAAAAATTACGGTAATGATTGAACTTCGTTTTCAATTTTTGATTTATAAATAATATGGTTTTTTGGATAGATTACATTTACGTTGGTTAGGAAATTATCTGTGTGACATGCTGTACATGTATAATTTATTATAATTATAATCTATAATAATATAATCAAGAGGCAAACTTTCAGAATTTGTATTTTCGGGGTAATTTTCGGCTTATGAAGCGATTGGGGTGCAGAAAAATGTTTAAGAATAAGGGTTGTTTGTTAACAATATCATTGTTATTTTAACGTTGCAGATAAAATGGCACGCACTAAGAAAAAAACAAGAGAGGAAATATTAGCGAGAAGAAGAATAAACAAGCGTAAACGGTATGCCGCTTTAAAAGAAAATGAAGAGCTGTATAATATTGAAAAAGAAAAGGAAAAGGCAAGGTACTTGAAGAGAAAAGCTGAAAAAAAAGTTGTTGGTATTAAAGATTTAACACCACGTGCTCAAAGGGAAAGACGCAGAAAGTGGAGAGTAAATAGCAAAAAATATTTACACAAGAAGAAGACAGAGAAAGAAATTGAAGAATTGGTTCTGGACAATGAAAAATCCCAAGGTGAGCCAAGTGAACATAATACTCAGGATCCACTTCAATCAGATTTATTAAATATCATAAAGGAAACCGAAACCAATAATGAAAATGAGACAGATAAAATTTTTAAATTACGGGCAAAAATTAGACATTTGCGATATCAAAGGGATAAGGACTTAAAAAGAATCAAAAATGAGTTAAACGAAGTAAAAACAAAATGCAACAAACTAAAAACACTGTTAGATAATCATAAAAAAGAAATTACATATTATAAAACAAATATGAGGGCTATAGAAAAACCAAATATAAAAGAAAATTACAACCGAAAAGTCGAAAAACGTTTTAATACAGTAATAGAAAAGGAAATTGTTAAGAAAATACAACTTTTTTTCAATGATGACGAAAATACAAGAGTGGTTCCTGGCATTAAAGAGTATATAACAAGAAAAAAGAACAGACAGCAGAAAAGGTATTTAAATGATACTCTTAAAAATTTATACAAGAAATTCTGCATTGAAAACCAAAGTATTTCTGTATCATATTCATTTTTTTGTAAATTAAGACCATTTTGGGTATTATTCCCGAAAATAAATAGGAACACATGTGAATGCATTTATCACTGCAATTTAGAACTCTTAATTAAGGCTCTAAACAGAGCAGAAATTATAGATATAAAAACAAATCACGATCTTCTAAATACCCTTTGCTGTGACAAATATAACGAGGCCTGTTTGGACCGCAAATGTTCCACATGTGAAAGTAAGGTAATTGAATATTTGGGATTTGGAAACGATATTAAAATAAAATATTATGAATGGCGTAAGATCCCTAGTGTAGCAGAAGAGAAACGTCACATAAACTGGGGCAAAACCGAAAATTATGCATCTCCTTTAGATGTTATACATAAGTTAGAAAGGGACATCTTGATTTTTTTGCCACACTGCGCCACCGTTGTTGTGCAAAACAAAACTTTAAAAGAACTAAAGACTAATATTCAAACAAACGAAGTGGTTGTGCATTTGGATTTTAGTGAGAACTATGGCCTTAAACATCATACGGAAATTCAGTCTTTTCATTTTGGTGGCAGCAGAAAAGAAGTATCTATTCACACTGTAGTTATATATGTAAAAGACTTTGAAACGCTTGAACTAAAGACACACTCTGTTTGCACAGTATCAGAAAACTTAAAGCATACAGCAGTAGCAATTTGGGCACACTTAGAACCAATTCTGCAATATATTTCGGACCTATCGCCCTATATAGATACATTGCACTTCTACAGTGATAGCCCCAGTAGCCAATACAGGAACAAAAACATGTTCTACTTTTTTTCTCAATTAGAAAACCATTTTATAGCACTACGCAAATTAACCTGGAATTATATGGAAGTTGGTCATGGGAAAGGTGCTCCTGATGGCCTGGGAGCCGTAGTCAAAAGGACTGCCGACCGAATTGTCAATTCGGGTACAGACGTCGGAACGTTTAATAAATTTGTTGAAGTCATAAGGGCTAACGTGTTGAAAGTCAAAATTATAGAGATTCCAAGTGCTGCAATTGCTGAAAAAGAACGTATCATGCCTAATTTTGTCCCAACTTTCAAAGGCACAATGGCTGTCCATCAAGTCATTTGGAGATGTGGCTCTGAAAGCAATCGATTAGAAATGCGAAGCCGAAGCTGTTTCACATGTCAAGAGAACACATGTCAACATTACCATCTAGGTGTACATAATCTCAATAAAGTTGTGATTGCCCAAGTTCCCAAAAAGTTAACATATGAAGATACTACACCTGTACCGGTTTCACTCGATACACCTCAACCGTCATGCAGTTATATTTCTGAAGTCATACGAATTAAATATCCAAGCAAAAAGCCAGATAAACTTTCGAAAACACTAGTGAAACAGGAAGGGCTGGCTAAAGAAATAATGATATTGCCTCCTGTGCGTACGAAGGTTCACCCATTATCTGCTGTTGCAAAACTTGGCGATTGGCAGAACTCTACTTTTATTGGTGCTGAAAGCAAATCATATTGCGAGAATTTTGAAAAATTTATATCTGCCTTTGATGTACCAGAAGACTGTCAAGACGCTAGAGAGAATAAAGAAAATATAGTAGAGAACGAAGATCAAAGCAAGAGCAAACGAGGAAAATATAAAGGAAAAGGAGTGGGAAAGAAGAGTAAAAATCATAATGGTGCAGGAACAATATAATAATTGGATTTGAGAGATTAAAATATTTTAGAAGAAGCATAAATATCGTGGGAGAAAAAGGATTAAATGAGAAATGTTACATATTCATGACGATTATTAGCACTCGTACTTACAAAGATTTAATAACTTGATCTCGTATTGATTTTTGACGTACTAATATCTTATGAGTTTCGTCATCAAAATGTTTAAACTAGGTAAGAATTTATTTACCAATTTTTAAGTTGAGATTTAGACTTGTAGTTTTTTTGAATATCAAAGATATTTTTGTGTCGAGGTTTAGTAAGACTGATTGTTGCTAAAAATATAATTATGTTATTATTATAAAACAATATTTTAATTCATTGAAAAGATTATACCATGAAAGAAACATGAATATTAAAGAAGAGAATTGTTTAAATGAGAAATGTTACAAGTCATGACGATTAATTAATTGTAGTCGTTGAAATATTAACATTTTAATTCTTAAGTTTTGATTTTTGACGTACTTATATCTAATAATAAGTCGTATTACTAATTTGTTACCAAGGTGTTTAAATATTTTATCGAAGAATTAACTACCTTTTTAATTGAGATTTAGGCTTGTGCTTTTTTCAATATAAAAAAATAATTATATAAAGCCAAGGTTTTGTAAGACTGATTATTGCCAAACCTGAATTTGTTATTATTATAAAATAAGTTACTGATATTCTGATATTATAAATATTAATTTTATCAATAAATGATAATCTACAACATTTTATTATTTATTTTCATCAAACTAAATTTGTATCATTACCTTCTCTCTATATTTCACTACCATACACTCAAAAAGTCATTACCAGGCACACAGTTCATTACCGTAGCTTGACATATATTTTAAGTGGCTATAATTCACTCAATATTTAAGATTCATACGGGCCTTTTACATATATTTCAGTCGAAATAGCGCTTAATAGCATAGTATGGTCAAAACCTAAAAATCATTTAAATTTACTTTTTGTGAAAAAAATGCGCAAATATTGACTAAACTGGAGAAACACCCAATTGCTAATGAGCCGCCATGATTTTAATATTTTACCTCCCCACGATTTTGGGTAAAATACTTGTTGTTTTTCTACTATGGCAACATTCTTTGATATAAAATATCGGACTAAGACGAATCCGTTCACACTAAACGTTTAAGGACGGAGTTGGAGTTTTGCCAGGTGCATAGCGATGGGAGACCCTTTACCATACCCTTTTGTGTTAAAAAAAATATATTAAAATAAAAAACTTTTATTTTCGACATGATGAGAGCTCATCGTTAAAAAAAACGAAATATGTATAAAGAATTTGAGTATTATCGTCAGTTTGTGTGTCTGTAATTATGCCTGACGCACTACAATAAGGTTGTAGCCTCAAAAACGCACTGGAGGTATTATTATAATTATTATTAAGAGGTGATGTTATTTTAAGATTAAAACCGACCCCAATGTACAAGGAGAAGGCGGTCAATGGTTGATTGACTGCGCCAACATTGCTGTGACGGAAATCTCTTCATCGAGATCCGCAATGTCTTCAATCAGATAGTGCTGATAAAATGCTAGGGTCCACCCCTCCTTTAATTGATAGAGGATAAGCAATCATTGATCCTCTATTAATCTATTTATTACGATGGGGTAATCCATGTCCATCTATTGCCCGCGCGCGAGCTCCGGGGAATCAGTGGTTTTAAAAAAAGGGGGTCAATGCACCTTCCTGGGTGGAATTTGATAATTTGATTAAATAATTAAGATACTTTTATAATATAATAATATTTCAAAACAAATTCTAGCCGGGGTAGCGCAGAATCTACCTATTTTTTTAGACAGCTTTAGAATTAAGCTTTTAACAACTAACACATTTCGTTCAGGTGGACTGACAGTTAGACATGTCTAACTGTCAGTCCAACCGGCTAACCCTTTGATTTACTTTCAAAATTATTCCAAACAAACGAATTTACCCGATTTGAAAACAACAATAAATTTTGAATATTTATTACTGGCAACACTGCGGGCGGCCATTTTAGAAGCATCTGTCAATGACACGCGGGAACTCTAGTTCGCGTTCGTTTTTTAAATTTCTCCTTCCTGTTTGGTGGCGCGCATTGGGGCATTGAACGTCAGCTGTGGACATCGAAGTTCATATTATTTTAGTTTAAGATATTTTTAGATTTGAATTGCAGCTGTTACAGTTCGTAACTTCAAGTCTGAATCCTTTTCAGTTTATTCGCATTTAGATTAAAATTGTATTAAACCAGCCAGAAACAAAAATATCTCGGCTATGTTCTCTTAGTTTAACAATAAAATTGACATAAGAACATTGATTTAAATATAAAAATAGGCCCGTGTATCATGCGAATTCGTCTCCTTGAAAAGGATCGCGGATATGTGACGGTGATTTGAAATATCAAAGTGTTATTTGTTGTCTCCTTTGGTAGTTTGTCCAACCTTTTACCTCACAATCTTGCATTTTGATGTGTTCGACCGTTCATGATAACAGTCAAGTAAGCAAAAAAATAATTAAAATCTGTCCAGCTGTTTAGAAGATTAGCCGATACAAATAGACAGACAGACCGTGCAAACATCTATACCAGCTTGAAAAAAAATAGTTATTTTGACGTTAAAAACAGACACAAATTTTATTTATTTGTATTGTTTTGACTATTACTACTATTTGGCGGCAGATTATAAGTGAGACGGTGGTGCTGGTGTCAACCACCATCATCACATTATATTAAAAAGCTGTTATCACTAATCAAACATCTAATATACACTCGTGTTACAGAATAATTAATTAACAACAATTTTTAATTAATCATGCCTCGAGCTGACAACTTGGCTCCTAATTGAAAATCAATAAAATGCCGCCAAAGTCGTTTGGATGAGCGAACGCGGTATTCAAATTATTATAAGCCGACGGTTTATAGGATAGTTATAGTTAAAAGATAAATAAGGAAAAGCCTCGATGGTCTAGTGGTTAGCGTTGCGCCTCTCACCGCGAGGTCTCGAGTTCGATGCCCGGGTCGGGCAAAGTGTCATTTCTGTTTAATTATGGTTAATTTATATCGGTACTGTGGTAAAATTTGTAATATCATCGATAAATGCACGATAAATGTAATTAATTTATTACTTTCACCACGCCTTTGGTAAATATGCGATCAGCGATAATAATTTTTAATTTATCACATTCATCGTAACAGTGACATTGAAGCATCCAAAATTACTCGTTCAAAATGAAAAAAATAAAATTAAATTAAAAAAAAACAAAAGGAAAGGATTTATTTTAATTTACAATATTTTTTTATATTAAAAGGGTTGTAGCTAAAGTCATCTTCCAATCAAGTGGTTTATAAGCTCGTTAGCCTCATTTTTTGTAAAAAAAAAAAACATATTTTAGAAATTAATTTGAATTATTATATCTTATTTTAACTAAATAGAAACGATGAATTTAAAATTACATCTTATTAAAGAACCATAAATAATGTAGAAGGATCCAAAGACAAAAGAGTTTCGTTACAAAAGAGTATTTATAATTAATCATGATTGTAAAGTAACAGAGGGTCGAGAAAAATGAGCTCAATAAAATTGTACGAGAATAATAAAATCTATTTTAATATTATGGCGGTGGAAAACGCAATTTTGGAGAGCTAGCGACGATTTTTCATATTTATATTTCATTGGAAATTCACAAATTTGGCGATTATAGGGTTACCAGGTAATAAAATGGTTTAAGCATTAAAAAAGGTCTAGGTTTTCGGTGTTTCTCTGATGTTTTATTACTGGTAAAGAAATCAATAGTAGTTTATAAAAAAAACAATATTATAATTTATCTAATTTTCAATACTTATACTTGCAAGTGCTTTGTCAAATCAAAGCCGTAATTAATATTGTTTAAACAAACTTTCGTCCCATACTTTTACCTACGTCAATATAAAGTACAAGCTTCAGCTCCGCCCGCGTGGTACTTCGATGAAAAGTAGCCTATATTATTGCTGGGATCTTTAACTATCTCCACACCAATTTCTATCAATATCGGTCCAGTACATTCGAAATTTTATGGTTAAAAAAAAATCTCTTTATAATATTAGATTTGATTTAATAGCAATTCTCTGTCATCAAATAGTTTATATTCATTGCATCGTATACAAAAGCCTATAGTCCTTTCATAAAAACTCTTCCACCTGTAACATTATACTCTTTTCCTTTACGTATATAGGTTAGATGTCTGATAAACCTGTTTTACGACTGTTAGACACGCAATGTGCATTTTATACCCACCACGAATAATGGACGAAGAACGGGGATTCAGGCAAGGGGGGAGAGGGGTAAATAAGCTAAAAGGTAGTAGTGTTAGAGGCCTCGGTTGTTCCTAGTCGAGTCTCGGAAGTTTTGCTCGACCCGGGAATCGATCCTAAGACCTAGTGAGAGGTCCACTAGACCAGCGAGGTAGAGGCTTGATTATTTTATAGCATTTAGCTATGTTTAGCAAATTATACTAAGAAACAGATGTCGCAGGTTCAAATCCTGCCGGTCCTATATTTTTTTCAACTGTTTCTTAGTATAGTTATACTTATTGTTTTTAACTGACTTCAAAAAGAAGGAGGCCCTACCTACACACAACTACACATAAGTTATACATTTACAGTAAAAGATGATTTCGTTGATTCTATATTATCGATGATTATATTTTATAATTGCCATTGTCATGACGTTTCATCTTACTTTTTTTAATTTTTCTTTAATTAACGCACTGTTATACCGAGGATCTTAAACGGGTTTTTTAAAAAAAGAAGAAATTAAATTGAATATTAAAGGTTTATTAAAACCGAACACAAAGTCACTAAGACTTGTAAAATGCCCAAAATACTGGACAGGTCTTATTCGTCTGACCGTCTATCCCGAACTAACTTGATGGTAACCAGCCTAGAGGCAGGATGACACCCCCGCGCATAGAGATGCTGAGTCAGCATCTTGTCAGCATTTAAATAAACATTTTAGGGATATAACAGCCCCCCGTTTAAGAGTGACTTCCGGGAAAAGCGCGAAGTTACGTATTTATCCGTAGCCTTGGCATAGGTATTTCTTCTATACCAGAGTCTACCTCATCGTTGTTATTATTTTGGTTATATAACTTTGGACATTTCACAAATCTTTTACATATTTTATATATTTTATATATTACTAGTAAACTAATCAATGTTGTTAAACAATAGGTTAGAATAGAAATATGCGAAGTATACAGAGGTTGAACATGGTTGTTAATTATAATATCATAAAGATTGTTTACAAATTTATCTGTAACTATGTTTGGTAGTTTTTCTAAGTCCATTTCAGATAGTTTTAAAGGCAATAATTTAGATTTAAGTTCATGAAATTTGCTTATATTACAACAAGTATCATTAATCAGATTAAAATCGGATTTTATAGGTTTTATATTAATTTCAAGATGAGAACTACTTATGAATTCTCTATTCTTACAATAGGCTGTACATGTTGGTTGTATATTAAGTATGCCAGTACCTAAAAGTTTAAATTCCATTGAATTTGATTTACACTCGAGAGACAATTTAGTAGGTTCGGATTGAACATATATCCATTTGTTTTCATTAAGTTTTTGCCAAATATCTACTTGTCCGTGTATGAGTTTCGTATTACATTGTTTTGGTAATACAGTCAATATTTTTAATAAAATTTCAATTTCGCACATTGGTACATATTCAATTGAGTGTACATAAGCATTGTCACATATATAAATTTTAGTAACTGTTTTCACACAATCTCTTAAATGATCTAAACACACATAAAATAACTTATCTTTGCTAATAGCTATAAAATTGCAAGTGGGAATGATCATGGCATAGGAATTTGGGTTTTTAGGATTGTGAGGAATTGGCATAGGAATAATTTTGTAAAGGTTATACTCTACATTAGAGATTAACGGGATTTTTATAACAAATACAATCTTATTTGTTGTAGCATAGCACAGTAATGTAGACATATCAATTAATGCGTAAATATTATCTAAACTTAAACTTAATGCTAATTCCTTATTTTTAGGTAAACTTAAAATATTATCGGACAGTTCTTTATACAGCTGTCTCGGTGTTAAAACAGATGGATGGAGACTGTGACTTTTTGAAAGCAAAATTGAATTTATTATATCATCTATTTTAAATGATAATGTAAGTAAACTAGAAGCCAATTCGTTATAAATTTCATTTAATTGTGATCTCATCGATAAGGAGTTGGTTACAATTGTTAGATTATTAAAACTACCATATAATGTTTCAATAGCGCTATTCAAACGAATTTCATTTACCTGTACGATATTAAGGGTTTCATTATAACGCGAAAAAGCTGTTTTGGTTAGTAATATATTTTCTTTAAATAAAGATGCAAGTTGTATGTTTTTGTTATCTAAGGTTTGAATGGCGTTATTGTAGTTTATGGCGTCATTTTCATCCATCGTGCCAATGATTTGTTTGAATACTGATCCAATACCGGCAAACCATGCAGCTCTCTTATCGCGGAGTGATATTAAATGAGAGATGGCATTATAATTTTTTGTCAAATCGTCAAAGCGAGAAAACAAAGGTTGTAAAATATTAAGGCATTCGGAATCCGTTACTATATCCTTTTGTAGGCATAAATCTTTTGTGTTTTCTAATGCATTTTGTATATTAAGAATATGCGGATGTATATATGAAATATCAATCGGCACCAGTATGTGGAGAAAGTCGTTAGATGTTCTAACAGTTCCTACTGGGTTGAAGTAGACGCCTGGACTTTCAGTTATAGGTTCCACAATGTCTGGTATGGCTAGGGTAGATATATTGAGACTTGCTGTCACTATCCTGCAATATAATATGAATAATAATAACTATTTTAATATTACTAACTAACTTATTCTACTAAAAACTAATTACTAGGATTATTCACGGCCAACTTGACTTCGTCATAATGGTACTTGACGTGTCGGCGATTTAATAATATGGTAAGTGTATTATTACCGTTTATTTTTATGACTTTATATGGCCCTTTCCAAATAGGGGATAGGGCTTTACGAAGTCTAGGATGAGTTTTAAGGTACACCATGTCACCAGCTTTATATTTTACGGGTCTGGTGTGTTGATCATAGTATACCTTTGATTTTGTTTTTGACTGTACTATATTATCTACAGCTTTTTCTCTAGAATGTCGCATCCGTTGTTGCAGCATCCGAACGTAGCTGCTATAGGTAGGTTCTAGAGATGTTTCATAAACCGATGTTGGTATAAATGGTTTGTGTCCAAACACTAATTCGTATGGTGTATAATTAGTGGTAGAATGGACAGTTGTATTGTATGTAAATATACCAGTAAAGATATATCTAGACCAATTACTTTGATTTTCATCAATGAATGATTTTAGGTATTCTTTTAATGTTGAATGGCTCCTTTCAAGGGCACCTTGAGTTTGTGGATGGTATGCGCTTGACCATAATTGTTTAATTTTTAAGAAGTTGCATGTTTGCTTAAATAATTCAGATGTAAAATTAGTTCCTTGATCAGTTAAAATCGTTTTAGGTATGCCAAAGAGAGTAATAAAATGTACTAAACATTCAGCACTTTCCTCAGCGGTAGCGTTAGGGATAGGATATGCAAGTGAATATTTTGTTAAATCATCTTGCAGGGTTAGAATATATTTATAGTTAACTCCACCGGCTTCGGGGAGTGGACCGACAATGTCTAATGCTACGCGTTCAAATGGTTGGCTTGATGTAGAGGTGATTTGCATTGGAGCTCGATTTATTCTTCGCAATGCTTTATTAGTTTGGCATTGTTCACATTGCCGAACATAATTTTCAACGTCACTACGCATATTACGCCAGTAATAACGTTCTTTTATTCTACTTAACATCCTATTAGAACCCAAGTGGCCAGCAATAGGAATGTCATGATTTTCTTTAAGTATTTTACTTATTTCTGTTATTGATGGATATATTATAGAATTTTTGTAGATATTTATTACAATATTAGTATTGTGGAAAATGTACGTGATTATATTGTATAGTTTAATGAAACTATGTGCATCGAAAGGGTTACGAAAATCTGTTATACAGATTTCGACAACATTATTATTAATTAATTCATTTCTTAGGTTTTTCATACTTTTGAAAATGTCTTCATAATTACATTGGTCAAAATGATGGACCTTTGTAAAAAGCAAGTAATATAATATTTCATTATCTTTGAATGATATGAAAGAATGTAATGTTCTTTCTTTAGATAGTATTTCTTCAGAATTATTAAGGTTTCCAATGACTTCTGATATAAAGAGATTAGACTCATCGAGGTCAATGGAGGTAGGTATAATTACTGTTTTAATTTTGGATTTCAACAATGATTCATTATATTCATGTATTTTAGTATCATAATTAATTGATTTATTTTTTATATTTTTCAGATATTTGGAATACGAGTCGTCGGTTGTATTTTCAGAGGGAATGGAACCATCAGACTCATCGTTTGTTAAGGGTTCAGGAGGTGTTGGGATGACAAAGTCGTCTGGGATTTCGAGGTCTTCTAGGTTTTCAGGGATTTCAAACCCTTCAGGTATTTCTAAGAAATCAGGTGAGTTTGAACTAGTTGGATCTACCGGTGCATTCTGAGATTGCACAGAGGTAGGAGATACATAACGAGGATCGTTACCGGTAAGTATTTGATTAGGATTTTCAGGATTAGATCTTAGCTGAAGATTTTCTGATAAGGTGTCATTATCATTAAGGATTGGATTTATTGGATATCTTGAGAGGGCATCGGCATTTGTATTTGTCTTACCCTTTTTGTATTGGATTACGTAATTATACTCTTCTAATTTTAAACGCCACCTGACTAATCTAGATCCAGGGTCTTTGCAATTGAAGAGCCAATTCAAAGGTTTGTGGTCTGTAATTATCGTAAATTGACGACCAAAAAGATATGGACGGAAGATTTTAGTTCCGTAGACTATAGCTAGACATTCTTTTTCTGTGACGCTATAGTTGCATTCTGCCTTGTTTAAGGTCCTTGAAGCAAATGCTATCGGCCTATCTTTGCCAATATCACCTTGGGACAATATAGAAGAAATAGCGTAATTTGACGCGTCACATGTTAGGACAAATGGTTTTGTGAAATCAGGGAATATTAGTACTGGTGCAGTTACTAATTTTTCTTTTAGTTGTTCAAAACCTAATTGTTGACTATTAGTCCAAATGAATGGAACATCCTTTTTTAGTAGGGATGTGAGAGATTTTGCGTATTTTGAGAATTCTGGTATAAAGCGGCGATAGTATGATGATAGACCAAGAAAAGACTTTACGTCTTTCGGACATTTAGGAACAGGAAATTGTACGACCGCTTTGATTTTGTCAGGATTAGGTTGGACTCCTTTATCACTTATTATATGCCCGAGATAGGCGACTTCTTTTCTGAGAAATTCACACTTCTCTGGTTGTAACTTAAGTTGGAATTGTCTAAGTCTTTCAAAGACAAACGCGATCTTTTCCATGTGACTATTTAAACATACAGAATAAATGACGATATCGTCAAGATAAACAAAGCAATGGATACCCTGTAATCCTGATAGAACCGTATTCATTGTTCTTTGAAAGGTTGCAGGAGCATTTTTAAGGCCAAACGGCATTCTATTAAATTCAAAGTGACCTTGTGGGACACTGAACGCGGTTTTAGGTGCATCCTCTGGATTCATTTTTATTTGATGAAATCCTGATGCCAAATCTAAAGTAGAAAAATATTTGCTTTGGCCTAACTGATCTAAAATTTCACTTATCTGTGGGATAGGATAACTTTCACCAATAGTGATATCATTGAGTTTCCGGTAGTCTATTACTATCCGCCATTTTCTTTTACCCGAAGAATCTAGTTTTTTCGGTACAATCCAAATAGGGGATGACCATGGGGACTTCGATGGTTTTATGATATTTTGATCTAACATTTTGTTAATCTGAGTGTTAACTTCTTCTTTGTGAACCTCTGGGAATCTATATGATTTTACATTTATAGGTTGTGAAGTTGATGTTATGAGATCATGGCAGACTACATCTGTGCATGTCAATTGGTCACCGGGTAAGTGAAATATATCTGCATATTTACCGCAGATGTCAGTTAGATATTCTTTTTCTTCTGAGTTTAAATGCGATGTTGTTAAGAGTTCGAATAATTGTTGAGTTCTTTCAATACTATTACAATTATCAGGAATAGGAGTTTGTTCAGAATAGAATATTGGTTTTAGGGTAAGTAATAGATTTGAATTAATGAGAACAGGTTTATTAGACGTATTAAGAACTGTCAAATTCACGCGATTATTCTTTTTTACTTTTACTAAGCAGTTAGAGACAAGAATAGAGTCAGATAGGTGTTGATCGAATACGATGCCTTCACCTATTTCAGGATTGTTGACTGAGCATTCTATCACGGCTTCAGTTCGAGGTTCTATTCTGAAGGATAGTTCATTGAATGATAATTTTATATTAATATCATTAATTTCTAAGGAATTTGAATGGTAGTTAATTCGACAACTATGTTGCATGAACAGGTCATTACCTATGATGCCATCATAAGGCATGTCAATATTATCAAAAACATGAAAGGTATGTGATAATTTTAGTTCTGGTTTAAATTGTAATTGTAATTTAAAGCAACCTAAACTTGTAATTGGATTTTTGGAACCAATACCTTTTATTTTAATGTTACTTTCAGATAGTTGTGGAACATTGCTTATGCAATCATTTTTGAGAACACAAATAGATGCTCCAGAATCAACTAGGAAGGTAAGTGGATTTTTATTTAGGGACGTTTGGACTTTAATGTAAGGTAAGTATCTATTTTTAGTTATTATTTCGTATATTTGATTATATTTTCTTTCAGGACTTGGATTATTTTCAGATTCACCATGAATTTGGGGCTGGTTACCCTGTCCGTTGGTTATGTGAGATTTATTTCGACCACGAGTTTTGGGCTCATCACCATGTCCATGGGTCGATTGTGAATTGAATTGACCGCGAGTTTCGGGCTCAATACCGTGTCCGTGGGTCAGATAGGATTGGATTTGACCGCGAGTTTCGGGCTTAATACCGTGTCCGTGGGTCAGATATGATTGGATTTGACCGTGAGTTTCGGGCTTAATACCGTGTCCGTGGGTCAGATAGGATTGGATTTGACCGCGAGTTTCGGGCTGAGTACCGTGTCCGTGGGTCAGATATGATTGGATTTGACCGCGAGTTTCGGGCTTAATACCGTGTCCGTGGGTCAGATAGGATTGGATTTGACCGCGAGTTTCGGGCTGAGTACCGTGTCCATAGGTCTTATTAAGGCTGGTGTCATTAATTACAGAGTAGATCTGTCCCATGCGACACCTGTACGGGACAGGATTTAGTTTAAATCTTCGTCATGATCAACTTCGTCATGACCATCTTCAATTTCTTCAATTAAATTGACTTTTGGTTCAGACTTAGACTTAATAAATACGGTTGCCGATTGGGCTACCGGTGAAAAAGGTTTAACGGGTTTATCATTTTTGCTGTTATTGTATTGCCTCAATTTGCAATTTTCTAAAAGGTGACCAGTCTTTTTGCAGTATCTACAAAATTGTTCCTTCGACTGATTCGACCCAGACGTTGAAGGAGAGGACGCATTATTATTATTGGGCTTAGAGACCCGTTGGTTAGAGTCATTCCGACGAGGTTCAGCAATTTTCTGTCTCGATAAAACGTTATATTTATAGGAATATTGTTGTATCTTTTCTTCCGAAGTTGCGAAATTAATTGCTTCGTTAAGCGTCCTAGGTTCTCTACACCTAACGATGCTTGAAATACGGGGAATAAGCCCCATTATAAAAGCGTGTAGTGCAAGGTCCTGCATCGCAGCTAATCTGCCAGCAAGTTCAGTTTTCCTGCTGTTGGAGATCGTAACCTCTGTTAAAAGTTGTGAGAGGCATGTCTCTAGCCTCAATGAGAATTGAGTTACATTTTCATTAGGACCTTGCCTGCACTCTTGTAAGTCGGCAAGAAGATGGGCGTAATGTTTTTGTTCGCCGAATTGTGTTTTGAGAAATTCTTTAAGTGAATCCCAGGTTTCAAACTCTTTTATGGAACACGCCGACTCGGCTTTGCCTTCAAGTTGGCTTAGAATAAATTTTAAAACTAAATTTTCTTGGCCGGGAGTAGTGGCCAGTTCTATTGCACTATCACAATTATTAAGGAAAGCATTAAGTCTTTCTCTGGTGCCATCGTACGGCTTTATGAATTTCAAAATTATTCCTGTAGAAATAGTTTCCTTATCTTTTTCGGCTTTGTTAGTCGCCATTGTACACAAAAATAAAAATATGCACTAGAAAAATAAAAATATGCACAAGAAAAATAAAAATATGCACTAGAGAAATAATAAGTATTAATTTATTCTAAAGATGAACAATGGTTCACCGGTAGGATGTGCGATAGCGCGTTAGCGAGAAACGGCTTATCACCTGGCGCGACGGATGTTTATGTCTGCGCGCCGATACACAGGAACGCTCGGAGGTGCGCTTAATTAATTACAAGTACAATAATTAATAACTCTAGGCTAAAAATAGAACTAAATTATAATGTCTTGTTGCGTTATCCTTTGGGAACACCACACTTGATTTGAATAGAAAAGTAAGTATGTAAAATATTCGTAACTCACAGTAACACGAAATACTTCATGATTTTCTGGAATGGACTGGAATCTGGAATACTGACGACCTTGGTCGGTGCTGGATATGTAGAACGCCTTCACACCGCTTACTGCACAGTGGACCAGGTTGTGGTAGTATTGGGCAAGGCCAGTGTAGCCTTGAACGAAGATTTCCTTGGATGAGATTTCCCGTGAGGTCGACTATGGCCTTGATGGGGTTTTCTTCTCGATTGGATAATCTTCTCGATTGGATGAGCCGGGGACGATAGATTTCGGTGTTGACCTTGATATTTGGGCACTTGGGTTAGCACTGAATTGGGCACTGAATTCACTCGCGAGGCGACCTAGATCAATAGATCCCTTCACCGCTGCCACCAAATGTTATACCGAGGATCTTAAACGGGTTTTTTAAAAAAAGAAGAAATTAAATTGAATATTAAAGGTTTATTAAAACCGAACACAAAGTCACTAAGACTTGTAAAATGCCCAAAATACTGGACAGGTCTTATTCGTCTGACCGTCTATCCCGAACTAACTTGATGGTAACCAGCCTAGAGGCAGGATGACACCCCCGCGCATAGAGATGCTGAGTCAGCATCTTGTCAGCATTTAAATAAACATTTTAGGGATATAACAACAACTGCCCGTAGCTTTGCTCATTTACTTACTTGTCCATCCTAAGGTTGCCTGTAGGAAATTGCTTAAGGCCGCCAATTGTGCAACATAATTTTTAAGTGCATTGGTGTACAAAATAACCTTTGCTAATATTGGTGTATCTCTATCTATCTATATTGCATTGTCTTTCTGTGCAATACGAAACAAGCTTATACTAGAAATGTATTCGGATGCTCAGGTCGTTTTTTTCGCCATACGATGCGGGCAAAAAGATAGCTATATAAAGCGACATGAAATAAAGTTTAAAAAGGACAACCTTAGTCGGGTCAGCGTTTCTTTTATAAAAAAGATTCTTTGATAAAGGACGAGTGTGTGGGTTATAATTAAAGTAATTTAAAAATGGCGACTTGTGTCCCCTTTCCGTGTTTTTTCTGGTTTTAATTGCTGGATTTGAAGGCTGTGCTTTGGATAGCCTAGCGTCTTTTAAGCCAAGTGTCAATTTAGGGTTATATTTTTAACCAATAACCCGACTACGTTATTATGTTGTACTTAATATTGGTTTGCTACACAGAGAGGACCGCGAGAATTGAACTATAAATTTTAACTTATACAATATGATAAGTATATATTTGTAATGTGCTCGCCAATATCTTTCATTTGATTCCAAAAACGTCATGATTATGAATGTCACTTTTTTATTTATTGGTATGGTAAAATGTGACGTTTATATTCCGTTACATAAAATTCTAATAAAATTTATAGAGCCTATCACCCGGCCTATTCTTACGATGCTAATGACACCTCATTCATTGAAATCCGTCCAGTAGTTTAGGCGCTATGAAACATAAAAACATACATAAATACTAAGAAACAGTTGAAAAAGAAATAGGACCTGCGACCATCTGCACACCGGGCAGTCGCTTCACCAACCAGCTACGGTAGCCTCTTGCATCCTAATGACGTAACATACAGTTGAGAAATTTAGGGTCCTGACAAGAGGCGACCGTAGCTGGTTGATAAAGCGACTGCCAGTGTGCAGTAGGTCGCAGGTTCAAATCCTGCAGGTCCCATTTCTTTTTAAACTGTTTCTTAGTATAATTTGCTAAGCATAGCTAAATGCTATACAAATAATCAATAAGAAACACAAACATAGACTGCCAAAATCGTAACCCTTCTTTTTGGCTTCGCCGTAGTCGAAAAAGATTTACTTTTCATCAGACACTCTTAAAACTAAATTGACGACAAAACCAGGTCATTGTAGTACCACATGATGGTACATTAGTCTGCCATTGTTGCCACACAATGCCATAATGCGGTGCGTCATGGTTTTTTCATTACCTGACCAGCATGGCCGTCGGATTGATTTTAACAAAATTATCTCGACTTTGAGCAGTCGATTATATTGATGGTTGAGGATTCCAAAACGAGCGGGTAGGAGATTTTACCTTTTATTTGACTCCGATAGTAGTCCTTTAGGCCAATAGTCTCCAATAGGAGTGATTTGACATCATCCGGGTCCAATAAATGGCGTCCCAGAATGATGCTTCTTCTATGGATCAGTGGCTCGTAGTCGCAAACGTGGTGCAGCGGTGTTGCCGGTGCCTTTATACAGAATCTACAGTTGTCATCGTCCGCATAGCCATACGTAATAGAGTTACGTTTACGTAGAAACTGTAACATTTTTCCAAGATCGGTTCGCCAACTCTGAGGTATTCAGATTTCTCCATCTTTTCACCTCACACAGCACATTATGTCATCTCATTACTATTCTAAGCTAAACTATTGCAAAGTGAACAAGGACGCTCTAACTAAAACCTCCATTTTCTTTAACAGAGCCTTTCGAAATTACAGCTACGTTAATTACTTTTCGCCGTGAACTATTAGTTTTTCCGTAATACAACCTACTTGAAACAGAACTGTAACCTTTTTTCGTCTATGGTCTGCCTACTTCTTTTTTTGTTAGTGTTGCTAGTGTAAAAACTAAAGTTGATGGACACGAATAAATAGACGGCAGCACGTACGTTTTGTTAAAATTTAATGGTGTCATTTTTGATTAGCCATTGCTTTTGTTGTATTTTTTTAATGAAGATTAGCGTACGTTGTTTTTTTTATCTTTATTTTTTTGTTAGGTACAGTGGGCCAACGAGTTAGGTATGCAGGGCAAAAATTTTATATTTAATTTTTTTTATACATTTTTCCCTAAATGAAGCCATACACACTAAAATAAGACGATACACTTAAATTTTTAAACTTCACAACATTCATGACATCGATCATTTGACTTTTTTTTTCTGCCATTTCCCCGAGGGGTTAGTCTAAAATGTTTTCCACTTGCATTCTGCCTGTCAGCCGTCACACGAGTTTTCTCTCAAAACACGATCCATCCATCTTGCTTTTGCTTTTCATGTTGACAGGAAACCTTGCTTATATTTATAAACTTATAAATTTAATCGTATTCCTAACCTAGTTTATAACTTTCCTTTTTTAAAACTTATAATATTTTGTATACCTATAATTAGTCTTAACATTCTAAAAAACCGTTGGCATTTAAATTCTTAAAATTAATTGACAACGAAAGTCCTTCATCATCAAAATTTGAATTCAGAACACATTTTTTTCGAACATAACCTACAAAATCATTTCGCAAACAAAGGTTAACGATACCGCAATTGAATTTGAGCACTATCGTAATGGAAATAAAGTAGAAAATGCAAATACGGAAAAGTGAGGTCTTTAACCCGCGCTAACGGAGAGCACCGTTAGTTCCCGCGCAAACAATATGGCCGGCAGAAAAAGCAAAGGCGATGATGTTGTAAGTCCTATTTTTTATTGTGAAACTTAGAATTAGGAGCAATAATGTAATTTTATTGTAATCAATGTTTGTTGAAACAGATAAAACAGCAGTTGTTTTTTTTTTAATAGTTGGTTTAGGACCTTTTTATAATGTCCATCCTGTACTACACTTTTTAATGGTTGTTACACACGATTCATTAACGAATTAACTTGTTGCAACCATTGTAATTCTTATATTAAAATTTAAGAATAGCAAATCTTTTATGAATCTATCTTAATGTTTTTCAAATGTTTGAAGCGAATTTTAATAAATAAAATAAATAAATATCTCACAGCTTACACACAACTACTACTAACTACACCATCTAGTCCCAAACTAATCAGAGCTTGTACTATGAGTACTAGAATAACTGATTCTTTGTAAATACATACTTATTATACATAGAAACACCCAGACTAAGACAAACCCCCATGTTCATGCCCACAAAGATTTGTGTTAAGCGGTAATCGAACCCGCGACCTCGGCGTCGCAGGCAGGTACACTACCCACTGCGCCATCCGGTCGTTATTTTTTATAAAGTCCGGTTCCTCTTATCGACGTTCCAAGTTTTCTTTTTTTTTGTTTTTTTTTCTATTTTCTCATTATAAGAGACTCAAATACAATTATTTGTCAATATTGACCACATAAGTTGCATTTTTGTCATGTAACCAATAAACAACAATAATTACTTGAGATAACGGTTATAAATGTTGTGATTTTTGCATAAAAAGCAAATTGTGGGCGTCTGAATTAAATTTATGAGAATTTAAATACTTGATTGTATTCGTGTATTTTATTTAATACAACATGGTATTATAGGATTTACATAATAACCAACTTTTGCTTTCTATACAGGAAAATATGATTTTTAAAATGAGACACACTGTCTACAAAAAAAAGTAGCACAACATTCATAACATCACGCTTATATTTCCCAGAGGGGTGTGGCAGAGGTGTACAACACCCACACTTCACCTGTTATGTTTAGGTCCCATGTGATAGGGAGTGAGCCTATCAACATCTACCGGGCACAATTACAACTCCGTGCTGCTATTGTGAATTTCCTGACGCCAAGTTCACAAATAACACTTTGCCCGACCCTGGAATCGAACTCGAGACCTCGTGGTTAGAGGCGCATAAGCTAACCACTAAAACATCGAGGCAAAAAAAATATGTCCTTTTCCGAACGAATTGAAATTGTATTATTATGTATTGAGATTTGGAAAACGGTTGTTTTAATAAATGTATTGGTTCTATTGAATAAAACATCTATATTTAACTTTATATACATGTTTTTTAAGTTTAACTAAAACATTAAAGTCTAAACTACTTAATTTAACCAAAATTAATTAACTCCAGTCTCAAACTTAACGGAACAACTACTTTCTCATTTTACGTAAAACTTTGCAAACTTAAATCTCTGCTCAAATATTAGGTGTTACGAACTTAATTATTTTATAACCGACTTCAGAAAGTAGGTTATTAAATAGAGAATTTTACTGAAAAATGGTTCCACAGACAAACATAGAGAAAAAAAGAAAAAGGAATAGAAATTTATTCATTTATTCTGGCATTAGAAAAAAAAGAACATTACAAAGCGTCTAAAACTAAAAAAAAATCATATGCCAGAAATGGTACGCATCTCAGCACAGTACTGCAACGCTAAAAGCACCGCAGCGCTGATATTCTGATGCGTCCAGTGACTGTACTCAGGAGCCCTGTGACAAAAAAATCCATATTATATTATAATTTTTTGTGTCACAAACAACCAATATTTTGCATAAATAAGAAACAACTATAACTAAACCTATGTAATAATAAAGCATTATATAAACAGAACAAATCACACGATCATTTCCCACCATTTTGGCTCATCATCTAAGCAATATCTCTGGTCTACCTTCAATCAATCTTTTTTTTAAACAACGCCCGCACTATGAATAACTCCTGTGTCGCGGGGTGTTCACAAACATACATTTCACACACTCAGAGCACACCCAGAGTCAGAACAAATCTTTGCGGATCACACAAAGATTTGTCCCGTGTGGGGATCGAACCCACAACACACGCGCAGTTTAAAGCTCGACTCATATTTCATAATATATTATGATTGTTTGTGTCATGTATATCGTGCTGCTAATTGTTATTATTTACTAATTATTATTTTCTTTTGATTTCAGGTACTTGCTCGTATCATACGAGAACAAATCAACATTTTCGCTTACTTTGTTACTCAAATACTAATTTGTGTAAGTACTAAGTAAAATACAAGTATTAAATACTGGTGAAAATATTGTCTGCACGTGTGGTGCAGTGGTTTAAGCGGTCGCCTCGCCGCTCTCCACTGCACTGGTGTTGTGGGTTCGATCCCCACATGGGACAAATCTTTGTGTAATTCGCAAAGATTTGTTCTGAGACTGGGTGTGCTTGTGTGAGTGAAGCTTGGCCTTGTCATTGGGACCATTGGATAGTGTAATTGCTTCTTGCGTTCTATCTCATGTAAAAATCCAAATTTATTTAATAATATGTTTAATAAAAATACAGAGCCCCTATTTCACAGGTGATAGACAAACTTAATTAACAGGAAAAGCATATTTATAACACACATAAATGAAAGTGACAGCTGTGTTCTTTTTTCAAGTGTAACTTGTGTCACTTTTAAATTCGGTCTGGTTATATTTTATGGGTCGGATAAGATCTATCCGGAACCTCTGAAACTGACCCTGATTCTAATAAAATTACATCATAATAATGGAGTGATAAAAATATCTTTGGAAAATTACAAAAAAAGGCAATTTAGACAGTTTTTTCGATAAACGAGGAAAAGTACCTACAAATCAAAGAGCATTTAATCAATATGGAGAGGAAATTAAAGCCAATATCTATGGAAGTAAGTCTGTCAAAACTCACCGGGGAGCGGGTGGTAGATTCCGCGCATCAATGATTTGACAACTAGTTTTATACTACAAGCGAAAGCGGCCAGACGCCTGACAATCACTTGTCCTTTTGGTTTAATTGTCTAAGCTACAAATGAATCAAATTAAAATTGACAGTTCCTTAAATGTTGTTTTTCTATTTTCTTTGTCCATTTAAATTTGATCTGCCAATCTTATACTCGGATTCAATTTGAACATTGCCAACTGGTTGCGGTCTTTTAAAATAAGGTTTTCGTATTAAAAATTAAATTTGAGTTAGGTTAGGTTAATTTAATAGTTTTTTTATTTAACTTTTATCAGAAACTTAGGAAAATCAGCTCTCACTTTATTAATTAATGAACCCGCTAGACCCGTATTTATCCTTTTTAGGCGACCTATATTCTCGTCTAACTTTCAATATAATAAAATAACTGGTTTATACCCAAAATAACTAATTTACCCCACGTCTAAACCCCATACAGACCTACGCAAGCTTAATCCCCGTGAAATATATTCATGAAATATCGATATTCCCTTTACTCTGAAACATTACATGTCCATTAAAAAGTCTATAACAATGTAATCCGTCGACCATCGGCTATCGCCTATAGCCAACAAAATACATTTATTTATTTTTTTATTACGGAATGGCGCGAATACGCATGATGAATGTGAGTGAACGGTTGGCATAGTGGTTAAAGCGCTTTCAACTCTGCTGGTGTTGTGTGTTCGATCCCCGCACACTTTGATAAATATTTCTATTATTCATCAAAGCCGCACGGGACAAATCAACCTAAAAATTACGTCAAATATAAGTTTTAATTTTGACAATTAAAAATGCGTTCCTTATTCATCTGTCAAACTTGACGTTAATTTTTTTTTTTTTTATTTAAACAAGCTGAGGCACAACGCAGGAAGTCTAAAAATGCTTACCACAATACTAATATTCGAATATTTCCTGTTCTGCCTTCTCGGATTAGAAAAATAAATATGCATTCGTAAGTAAGGTTCGTCTAATATCGTCCATTCGTCTAAATATATCGTGATTATGATTTAGTTGTGTAGCTACGATTATTTGTGTAAAAAGGCTAAATGCCTAATTATTAAGTGTAAAAATATGTTACAATTTTAAAAATACCTAAAAATTGCGCGCCAAATTCATGTGTCAAACTTGACGTTTGTGTTTTTTAATTTGATAGGCAAAGGCATAGTGCCGAAAGCCTAGAAATGCCTCGAACAATATCAACGCTTGGATATTTCGTGTTCTGCCTACTTGGATTACAAAACAAATTTAACATAACTGGGAAGTGCGTGCGCCATATGTCTTAATATCTCTGAATTATGATTTAGTCGTGCTTTTACGATTGTTTGTGTTTAAAAGGACCTTTAGAGGTTCGTAGGTTTTATTACTGGGTTTATTACTTTTTTAAGAGCGTGGAAGTGTGATGGAAGTGATGGATTTGTTATTGCTTTAATGGGTTAGAAATTGTGTGATTTATATAGTAGCTATAAACATAACGATTTTTTCGATAGTGAGTAAGTGGAGTGTGAAAGTGGAGTGCCCTAAAAACATAACAGGTGAAATGTGGGTTCTGTATACCTCTGCCACACCCTTCTGGGTAATATAAACGTAATGTTATCTTATGTTATGAGTAACGCTAGCGCATCCACTGATGGTGACAACATAATTATTCTACCTGTTTGTCATCGTGCTTTGTCTATAAAAAGTACCCTTTGTCCTTCCCCGACGGTGGGGCATTGTGTGGATGAAGGAGCCAGGCTTTAAAAGAGGTGATGCGTTTTTATACAACTTAAGAGTGGTCGCGATGGCCGAGTGGGAGACCGTAGGACTGCGAAGTCAAAGGTCTCGGGTTCGAACCCACGGCACACACCTCTATCAATAAACCGTTAAGATTCGTCTTTTCAAAGATATGTGTGAATTTATCATATAAATTATCGCTCGCTAACGGTGAAGGTAAACATCGTGTGGAACCCTGCATGCCTGATAGTGCCTAAAAAGTACTCGAGGTAGTGTGAAGTCTACCAATCCGCACTTGGCCAGCGTGGTGGACTATGGCCTAACCCTTCTCATCATGAGAAGAGGCCCGAGCCCAGCAGTGGGACATGTATTAAATACAGGGCTGCTATTATTATTATTCAGAGGAAAAATAACTTCGGCAAAAAAATAAAATTTCTCATTCATAATAATATAATTTTACGGCCATGCTCTGTCATCCCGTAAATTTTAAAACGTAACTGTTGTTCCGAAGACAAATGCAGTGCCATGAGACTCGCAGTTGACACGGATTTTTACTTAACTTTATGACTATCCTCACAGGAAGCCACGGTTAATTTTTTTTTAATTTTTTAACTTATGCAAAAAATGATTACCTAATTATTTTACCAAAGAATTGTAAACATAATATCACGTACTTGTAATATTTTAAAGCAAATTTTAGCTTTGCTATCCTTTTTTTGTATTTTATAGGCATTATTGTATTGCATTGTATTTTCCGGCAGCATACGAATCCATGGCTGAATTGTTCCAACTCCGTGTTCATTTTCCAAATTATATCCCGTCAGGATATAAATAATATTATATCCTGACGGCAAGTTCACAAATATCACATTGCCCGATCCGGGCATCGAACCCGAGATCTCGCGATGAGAGACGCATACGCTAACAACTAGACCATTGAGACAGTTTTAAAGAATTGTATTAAGTTTCGTACCGAAATATCCAAAATGCATTTTAATGATAAAAAATTATAAATAAATAATAAATCGTAGAAAACAAGCAAAAAATATTTTTTCTATTTTATAATAGGTTATCTTTAGAGTTTGATATGTTACCTTGAAATTGACTAAATTATAATCACATTTTTGTCATGGAGATTTGACAAGAATCATATTCATTTTTTTTTGTATGTATTTTGAATGATTTATTAACAAACTACGTTTGTATGAAGCGCAGTATATTGAACTTTGGAGCCGTATAAAATTTTCGTAAGTCGAAAACAAAGTTTAATCAGAAATCCCAAAAAAAAGAAAAACATATAAGGCTTAAAATTGAAGCTAAAATTTTGCTGACTTAAAATCCTTTCGTCAATAATCCTACTATCTGCTAGTCGCAATGGCTGCCATTATATTTCTCTGATTCACTATGTTTTTAATCTCATTGTAGTTTTTTGATTATTCTTTCCTTTTAACTGTTCACTAACTGTTACCCGTGACTATGTCCGTGTGTTAACTAGTTTTACCCGCGTTTATTTCACTACTCTGCTCCCGTGGCATTTTTCGCAGACTTTTCCACCACTTTTCCACTTTGTTGCTTTATTATAACCTTTCTCCATAAATGGACTGTTTAACAAAAATATAATTATTTAATTTGGACCAGTAGTTCCTGAAATAAGCGCATTTAACCAAACAAACAAACAATGTAGATTGATGTAAAATTTTAAATCATCAAGTCTACTAACTTTTTTAAGTTAGTATAAAAAAAAACCTGGTGGTTAGATAGTGTAAAAAGGCTTGCATCAAACTCACTTCTAAATGCTTTACCACAATTAATTAACAAAAGAAAATACTGTCATTTTTCAGTCGTGTTTTTAAAAAAAACGATTAGTTGCTTCGATCTCCAAAGTTTAAAATACAAATTTGTTTTCCGAATAGCAACATTCATCATTTGAATTTAGGTACCCGTGCCATAGCGGTATAGAATAATAAATAAAAAGGTTTTTATTTGATAGGCTATATATATCCGATAGCCGACGGATTAGTCTGTTTATAGACTTTAATGGACATGTTATGTTTCAGAGTAAAGGGAATATCGATATTTCATAAATATATTTCACGGGGATTTATTTTACAACATTATTGGCAATTATTATTTATAAAGTGTTGCCAGACTTTCAATTTAGGCGCGTAGGCTAAAATTAGGTAATTTAGTTATTTGCTGTTTAAAGATATAATATATGATGAAGTTTGAAAAAATATAAAAGATTTCATGAAGGTCATCACTTTGGTAATTTAATATTTATTGGATACAAATTTTGCAACATTATTAAAAAAAAAAATCGTCATATTTTTTTTTGCAACTACGTAGAAATGGAGACTTAACGTGGTATTTTAAGATGGCAACCGGGACCGACGGCTTAACGTGCTCTCCATGTCACGAGGAAAACTCGTTTGTTCAGATCACCTATCAACGGCCGACCACGGTTAGCATTGCTTAACCTGTTAGACTTCAATTTAGCCACGAACTATACTGAATAATATACCGAGGTTAATAAAGAAAACAGTTATCTAACGTCAGAATATACGTACGTCCCTTACATAATTCTTTCGCCAAATAACAGTTCCTTCCTAGACTAACTTCATAAAATTCCACTATTATTGTCCCCTACATAAAGGAACGGAACGGACCTCTAAATCATAATCATGGTTTATTAAGATTAATGGCAACACACTAGATGTGGGTTGAGATGGAATAAGTGACGCCACTATCGCCAAGTAGGCTGAATGTGTCATCGTTTTGGTCTATGGTAATTAAAAAAGTGTAATGTCATTTTGACAGGTAAAGTGGCGGGTGTTTGCCGTAGATGCTGTATGCTCATTATTTTAAGCTTTATTGTCAGTGATATTATGATACCAAAAATATTCAAATTAAGCACAGGATTAAAATATTATTAGAACTACTTTTAATGGCCGCTCGTGCGAATCAATGGAGAAGTCAACTGTCAAATGGTTTTATAGGCAAACATACTCACATCTATACATTTCGACTCATCATCTGCGCGACATCTGGTGGTCTATGAAAATGGAATCGTCGAATTCGTTGTATTGTAGTAGCTGCTGCCGCGTTTCGACCCACGTTCAACCTTACTGCTTCGCTCCCGTGAAGTTTCGCGTAATAATAATTATCTAAAGACCTTTATTGACAGTTAGACTATCAAACACAAAAATAATTATCAAAATTCGACCAGTAGTTCTCGAGATTAGCGGTGTCAAACAAACAAACTAACTAACTTTCGGCCGCAGTTTCGTCGGCGTGGTAGGAACATTAATAAAAAGTAGCCTGTGTTACGCGTCTTGTAGTCAGTTACCTGCATCTATAATTTAATTAAAATTTGTCCAGCCGTTTAGAAGATTAGCCGATACAGACAGACAGTCAAAAATTTAAAAATTGTATTTTACGCGAAGGTATCGTGCAAACAACGATACCAGCTTGAAAAAACATTGTTATTTTGACATTAAAAATATTTAATTTTATTTATTTGTATTGATTGTTCCTTTTTTAATATTTTCCTTCTGGGATGCTATTTTTTTATCAATGATTTACGTATAAAACCAATGTAAAAATTCCAATACGATGTATATTTTGTGAATATACTATCAGTTTAGTATTAGTTCGAGTACATTATCTCTTACTACACAATATCAATGTTATATCAGTACTATCACCTCTTATCTCTTATCAGTTATCATTGACCTATAGTACTGAAAACGACAAAGTTGGATTGTTGACAGTGACATACATATAAGTCACTTTTGCTTTTATATACCTACTAGCTCCCCCCGCGACAACAACCGGTTGACGGTTATACTCTTGCCACAATTAGCTGTCAGCAAATTTTCCCCGGGGCGGGTAAAAGCTGTCAATCCCATACATGTCTAAACGTTGACGTGAATTTTTTTTTATTCTACGCCCACAGCAAACGAACGAGTAGTCCACCTGATGGTAAGTGGAGTACAGCCCATGGACATCAACAATCCACAAAAGCAGATTATAGATGCGTCGCTGCAGCTAAGGACTACGGTGTTATGCCTCATGTGTAATTTCAGGGCCTGATCTCACCACCAAACCGGAACACAGTAATGGAAGCACTACTATTTGGCGGCAGGTTTAAAGTGAGACGGTGGTGCTGCCGCCCTCGAGCTCATTCACAAGAGCTCTACCACCAGTAAAAGTCAAGGAATAATGTCGTTTAAAACTCATAGTTCTCTCCAGGTAAATGCCTGCTAACTGACCTTGATAGAATATAGCATATGTTACTCAGAAAAATCTAGCATTATAATGATGAAAAAATATTGAAAATCGGTCGAGTTTAAAGTTAAATTGTTACAAACAAACAAACAAATATTTATAATTTTCGTTTAGATAACAAAATGCCATTATATTACCAGACATATAGATGAATATGATTATTTTACACACACTACCTGACCTCCACAACCTTTACAATATCATAACACGATTTTTATCTCCACTTATCATACTCGTATCAATTGTTTCACACCAGTTATTAGCAATACAGACCGCCATTGTTAAAAGTGACAGTATGGGAAACCATGCTTGTTTCATGTGATAGAAAGTGGTCAGCTTTACCATTTATCAATTTTTAGAAGTGACACGGATATTTGACCGCGTTTTACTTTTTAGCAATTATATTGAGAATTTAGGATAAATAAATCAAGCAGCGATAGCCGAGTGTTAGACCGTAGGACTGTTAAGTCAATGGTCTCGAGTTCGAACCCACGGCACACAATCGTTAAGATTAGTCTTTTTGAAGATATGTGTGTATTTATCATATAAATTATCGCTCGCTAACGGTGAAGGAAACATCGTGAGGAAAGCTGCATGCCTGAGAGTGCCTAAAAAGTGCTCGAGGGTGTGTGAAGTCTACCAATCCGCACTTGCCCAGCGCGGTGGACTATGGCCTGATCCTTCTCATCATGCGAAGAGGCCCGAGCCCAGCAGTGGGACATGTATTAGATACAGGGCGGCTATAAATATCACACTACATACACACAACGCCATCTCAATGCTTTTGGCAGTGAATAATGTATTACTTAATAACTGCAAATCTTGCATGGAATGCATAATGACCTGAAATGGTAATTTTATTTAGTCTTACAACACACATCTAGCCATTAATTCTTTATTCAAAATATTGAGTCCATTTGAAAGTCAATGACCGTTAATGTTGTTTTTTGTTGTGGTAACATTAACTACCGGCAAGATGGCCGCTGCTAATTGCGCGGGAACTAGTGTTCCGTTTTTGAAAATGGACTTTTCTTTTTTTCAACGCTTTTTTTTATAAGCTCCAAAGAAAGGAGAAATGTAGAACGGATACTGCCCGTTTAAGGTTTCTGTGGAATGTTAAAAGGGTGAACTAATTACTTTCTAGTCAAAATACAATATGGAATAGAAGCCAAGACCCCAGTGAGAGGCTGCGGCAACAACTAGACCAACAAGTTGTTTATAATATTAGGATTTTCATAGATAGACCTTTTTAAAAAACAAGGAGTTGCCCGCCATTTGCTTAGAAACGTAATATTTGTAAAATCCAATTAGTTTTTCAATTTAAGCACAAGCACACCGCTCTAGTCCGCCGGCATTATGAAAATGGATGAAAATATTTTTCTATGGTAACATAAAGAAAACAATTACCCATTATGTTTTTCAGTTTCATTAGATAACATCTACTAGAAAGATATGGCAGATGTATGTTACACCCTCATTTCACCTGTCATGTTTAAGTCCTATGTGATAATTTTTTATTTATTTATTTAACTTATTGCACATAAAAATAGTACATAGGCGGACTTAATGCCTTAAGGCATTCTCTAACAGTCAACCTAGGGTGGTGCAGAGATAAGCATAGGTAGGTGCAAATTAGACAGAGGAATAATTATTGATATGTAAATAGAAGAAGTACATATTATATTAAATACGTAATAGAGATACATAATATTGAAAATAATAAATATATAATAATTTAAGGCATAATAAATACATACTTTTATAAATAAAATATAATAATAATATAATATACATAATTATACAGCCTTACAGGAGGAGTTGATAATTATATAAGATAAATAAGATATATTATGATGATTCTAGTTATTTAACAATTTGAGTTTGAGTTTTTTTTTTCTTTATTAACATAAGACAAGGTATACAATTTAGAATAACATTGTTATGCTAATTACAATAAATGTAACTTATTGTTTCCACCTTTATCTTTATCGCCTCTAAAAAACTTAGCATTAATTATAATTATTTAACAATTTGATAATGTAGTTATTTGACAATTTCGAGACCTCGGGGTTAGAGGACACATATACTATTATTATTATTGTTGGGACGAGGCTTTGGGTGTTACGTCGACCTCTGTAGGCCAATAGCCATCATAAATTGGAGCAGTCAGCCGATCGGGAGTGACTTGACATCATCCGGATTCAAGATACGGCGTCCCAGAATGATGCTTCGTCTAAGGATCAGTGGCTCGCAGTCGCAAAAGAGGTACAGCGGTGTTACCGGTTACTTTTTACAGAATCTGCTGAACACATAGGTTTAGGTTTAAAGATCTTTATTCTCAATAAAAACATAAGTCACTTACTTGAGAACAATGAATTTATATAAAGTTAAGTTTTAAATTCGTCGTATAGACATTTACGATTTACCCACCTAATGCATTCTAGTTAAATATCTAAAATGTGTTGCGTTAGCTTATTTTTGAACACATACACTAACCACTAAACCAACGGGGCACACTAGGACCTAACAGGTGAAATGTGGGTGTTATACATCTCTGCCACACCCTGCTGGGTAATATAGGCCAATATCCATTCTATTATGTCCATCCTAAGGTTGTCTGGAAGAGATCGCTTCAAGCGATAAGGCCGCCCTTTGTACATTATGACGTTTGTACGTTGATATTAGGTTATATACCGAAATGCATCTTAATATTAACAGAATTATTGAATACTAATTATTTGAATTGTTTCTGTGTGATGAATTTTGTATTACTTGTTAAACGTGTATTAGTTGTATGATAATTTATTATACTTTTTTGTTTTGACATTGTATTGTACCTACCATATAAGCGATTTGGTTGTAAAACTCTAAGCTTGTATTGTATTTTTTGTTGAACAAATCTTGAAATCTATAGTTTTAAGTATCTTTTTCTTCGTATGTTTGTTACAAATTTGATGTTCAAATGAAGTTTTCTCTATCTATCTATCTATAGGCCCTATTTTACTATCGGACAACCAAACAAATAGCACACGGGCATCGCTTCATGGTAGATATTTCACAAATTCCTTAGGCGAACTGCCAAAGAATGGAGCGCCCTGCCTTAGTCTGTGTTTCCGCATGAGTACAACTTGGATCTCTTCAAAGCAAGAGTTAATAGGTATCTCATAGGAGCGCGTGCTCCACCGTAGACCGCATCATCACTTACCATCAGGTGAGATCGTGGTCTAGCACGTGCCTATCTCCTTTAAAAAGTAGAGTCGTGATGTTAAATGGCGAATGAAGTATGTATAGTACAGGAACTTGCAGCATACTACTACTCGGCATGAGTAGGACAGTGGGGCGAGTCTCCGAGTGCCCTTCGTGAAGTGAAAGGCGGTCATCGCGTTAATAGAGGAAATATCTTGTTGCACGCTTGTGTGCCGTGGGGACAGGCAGAGCACGTTGTAGTACTTTTTAAACGAGGTATTAGCGTTGTACCTCGACAATGGTCTATGATACTCCGTAAAGATCAAGCTTTCTAAAGGTTTTAGAATTATCAAAATCGGTCCAGTAGATTATGGATTAAATCCTAACAAACAAGCAACAAATCTATTTTTATTAATACTAGTCTCGATAGTCTAGTCGTTAGCGAGGTCTTGGGTTCGATTCCCGGGTCGTGCGAAGTGTTATTTGTGAACTTTACGTTAGGGAATTCACAATAGCAGCACGGAGTTAGAATTGTGCCCGGTGGATGGCGATAGGCTTACCCCTATCCCATGAGACCTAAACATAACTGATGAAATATGAGTGTTGTACACCTCTGCCACACCATTCTGGTTAATGAGTCGTGATATTATGTTATGTTATGTTGAGTAAGAAAAAGGTGTTTCCATGTGAATGAGTCCACAAGACGAAGCTCCACCGGTCACGTACAACATGGCTGACCTAACAAATTGCAATGGGAAACTACTGTATTACGGTTGCAAGATCACAGTACACGAAATTACCGACACACGCAAAGACGGATCTTAAAGAGTTGTTGCTTGACGACAAGAAAGCCTAAATTTAGTTTATCTATTAGTTATTAGTTTGTTAGTTATAAGTTTGTTAGTCATTAGTTAGTTAGTTAGTAGTTTATATATTATGTGAAACATAAAATATTGTTAATGTTTAAATTTAAATTTAGATAGGTAGGTTATTTTAATACTTAAAGAGCGCATCTCGCCTAAAAACAACTGTGTTTGGCGAGAAAAACCATCAAACTGTGTAAATGTAACTTACTATTAAATAAATAATTAAAAAAAAAAAACGTTAAAGTGGTGAGGTTAATAAATAATAGCAGCCCCGTATCTAATATTTCTATATAATTATGATAGAAAGAAAAATCATTAATTCTGGCATAATAAAAAAAAAATACATAATATAGCGTATAAAACTAAATAATTTAAAATATCATTCATAATGCCAGAAATAGTACGCATATCAGCACAATACTGCAGCGCTAAAAAGCACCGCATCGCTGATAATTCTAATGCGTCCAGAGAATGAGTAGAAAGCAGTGTGACAACAGAAAAGAAAATATATCTGGGCTCGGGCCTCTTGTCATGATTCTAAGGATATAACGTGGCATGCCATGTGTGTCAGTCATTTCAGTTCAGACGTACCTCACAACCAGAACACAGCCATATTAGATCCACAATTTAGCTAGTTCTAGGTTCGTGAGGCGGTGTACCTTCTACGTGAACTCATTCACATAACCTTTATGACTTTTAGCCCAAATTTCACAGGCGTTAGATAAACCTTATTGGAGGGATAAGTATACACAAATGAAACACACATAAATGAAAGTGACAGCTGTGTTCATTTTTCGGGCGTAACTTTAGTCACTTTTATATTATAAATAAATAAATAAATAATATTTTTCAACTTACACACAACGCCATCTAGTCCCAAACTAAGCAGAGCTTGTACTATGGGTACTAGAATAACTGATACTAATAATTATATACTTTTCTTCTGTAAATCCATACTTATTATACATAGTAACACCCAGACTAAGACAAACCCCCATGTTCATACACACAAAGATTTGTCTTAAGTGGAAATCGAACCAATTTGGTCGTTTTATATTTTATGCGTCGTATAGGAACTATATGAATCCTAAGAAACCGGCTCTTAGACTCTACGATGTGTGCGAGCGTGTAGTCTACCTGGAGTGCTATCTGTTAATGACTATTTTAATTACTTATTTATTTCAACTATATACATCTCAATTTTAATTTGTATTTCTACTTCCAATTATAATGTAACATGACATGTTGTGTAGATTTTAAGTTCGTCTTTTTTTGCATGTATTTTAGTATTTATTAATTTCAAATTTTATTTCTGTTTTTATAAATGTAGACGCTGTGGTCTCCTCTAATTGAGGAAACACATAATTTATATATTGTGAATTTTATTATTAATAATGTGTTGTGTATTTCTTGTTGGAGATCCTATAAAATAAATAAATAAATAAATAAATAAATAATGGTTAGTGGTACAGGACAGCCAATAAACATAAAAGCGGTTTGTAGTTGCGTAGCTGAATGTGGAGCCTCGATATTATCGCTCATGTGCCAGTAATTTAGGAGTAACCTCACAAGCAGAGCGATAGCTGAGTGGGTGACTGTAGGACTGCGAAGTCAAAGGTCTCGGGTTCGAACCCACAGCACACACCTGTCTATAAATCGTTAAGATTAGTCTTTTCGAAAAAATGTGTGTATTTATATCATATAAAGTTTTGCTCGCTTAGGATGAGGAAAACATCGTGAAGAAACATGCCTGAGAGTGCCGAAAAAGTACTCGAGGTGGTGTGATATCTACCAATCCGCACTTGGCAAGCGTGGTGGACTATGGCCTAACCCTTCTCATCATGAGAAGAGGCCCACAGCATTGGGACATGTATTAGATACAGGGCTGCTATTATTATTATATTCTTTTCAAAAATGTTTGAAGTCATCAGCGTCAGCGCCTCGGACTATATGACAAATGCTCTACTACTAATTCTATTCCTTGGAAGCACAGTAGTTACCAAGACCCATTTGTAGTTATAGTTAAGTAGTAGGTAGTGAAAACTCGTAAAGACCGCATTTATCAACATCAACATGACCTAAAACAGATTTGGTGCTACTAAGAGCGGGTAGCGAGTCATTGTCATATTGGAAAGCTAAAGAAAATCGCTTTTTGGAAGCTTTTTTATACCACACCTACGTAAAAAGTACCTCATTCCAGTATCTTATACGGAGAACCTATCAAAGAAAGTTAGTGTTTTTGGACTGTAGAAGGACGAAAAGTATAAAAATCTCTGCTACGAATGCGAACTGGAACAAATCTTTGTGTTTTACGGGTGTAGATAGATAGATAGATAGATAGATAGATAAAATGCTTTATTCATAAATAAAAACATACATTTTTAAACAGGCTCCACAAAACCGAATGATCGGTTTGTCTGTGCAAATACAGTGTGCTTGTGTGAGTGAAGCTTGGCCTTGTCATTGGGACCATTGGATAGTATAATTATTTTGCTTATGGCGTTTAATCTAATGTAAACATAACCATTTTTTTTTAATAATTTGCACAATATTAGCAAGCTTAAGTTTTTGTTACTGTTAAGAGTCCTATGTAGGACTTAAATGAAAAGCGGACTGTACAAATATACTGGTATATTAAATTAAAAACACCGTTATAACTATAATTAAAAACCCGGTATAAAACTTAGAGGAGCGAATACGTTATGTTCACTATAGTTCGTGAAGGCAAGTGCCCCCGGCGCCGCTCTGCTTCCTTATATAGGTAGGCCGTCCTGTCCTGTACCCGTCGTGTTCGACCGGTACAGGCGTCGCTCGCCGCGTGTCCCCAAATGTGCAACACGTGCAGTCCCGTTATGTTCGACCGGTACAGGCGTCGCTCGCCGCGTGTCCCCAAATGTGCAACACGTGCAGTCCCGTTATGATGCGCGGCACCTTTGTTAGATAGATAGGTAGATATCTAACAAGCTGCCCGGGTTGAAGTAGCGTAAGCAGTGTAACTTCAAAAATCTGGAAGCGGGCAAACATTAGTAAAGGCTCTACGTATGGTACCTCGCTTTGTTTTAAGCTCCACCACACGTGTAACGCCGTCGTTCCCGGGATAGAGTTTGATGACTCGCCCAAGTGACCATAATAGAGGAGGTAGAGTTCTATCTTTGATTAGCACAAGTGATCCATTTTGTAACTCTTTCCCATGTGATTGCCATTTCACCTTCTGCTGCAGTTGAGTCACGTATTCTAGGGAAAATCTTTGCCAGAAATGCTGTTTTATGTGCTCAATACGTTTGTATCGTTCCAGGCGGTTAATGTTCGCCTCAGACACTTGTGGATGTGGTATTGATGTCAGTGTTCGTCCAATTAGGAAATGAGCAGGAGTTAGAGCAAGGAAATCGTTAGAGTCAGAGGATAATGGAGTAAGAGGACGTGAATTTAGGATTGCTTCTATTTGAGTGAGGCAAGTTGCCATTTCTTCGTATGTTAAATGAGTAGTGTGTAACAATCTTTTTAAATGATGTTTGATGGATCGAACACCTGCCTCGGCTAACCCGTTGAAATGTGGACTATATGCGGGTACGAATTTAAACTCTATGCCTTCTTGGGCGATACAACTCTGTAGGTCAGACTGAACTAGGAACTTTGCTATATCATTGTCTGCACCAACGAAGTTAGTGCCATTGTCTGAAGTGATGCTCTGAGGCTTTCCCCGGCGAGATACGAATCGATTTAAAGCTGCTATATACGCTTCGCTAGAGAGCGCCGTGACAAGCTCGATGTGACAGGCTTTCACTGAATTGCACACAAAAATTGCCAAATATGACTTTAGTAATTTGCAACCTCTACCCTTTCGGTCAGCTATCAGCACTGGCCCTGCGTAATCAACGGAGCAATGTAAAAATGGGAATTCAAGTTTAGTCCTTGATAATGGCAACTGCCCCATTATGGGTTGGACAGTTTCTGCCTTATATCTATGACAAGACATACATTTGTTTACAGTTGCTTTAGATAGATTTTTGCCTTTCAAAGGCCAATATGTTTGTCTCACTATTGCTAATAAAAGTTGAGGACCAGCATGTAGGTGTTTGAAATGATAGTGATTAAAAATTATTTTTGTTTATTTTTTTCTTTATGTGTGCAATTGTAAATAAACCTTTGTAAATATGCTACTATTCTTTGCAAATTAGTGAAACTTGATTTATTATTTATTAAGTTATTTAACGAATCAGCAGTATCAATTTTTGAAATTATATTTGTGTGGAAACAGTTAACCAATTCAGGTAGATCCTGTTTTACATTTTCATTCGGCATTTTGGGCCAATCAATATCATTTTCAAATAGAAATTTTGGACCTGACCACCACAAAGAACAATCGCTGATAACGTCAGCCCTAAGCCCTCGAGAGATAAGATCCGCCGGATTGTCCTTTGACGGCACGTAGCTCCACGTATGATTATTAGTACATTCCTGAATTTCGTGGACACGGTTTCGAACAAAACTTGTAAGTTGCAGTGATGGTGTCTTTAGCCACCCTAAGACAATTGTGGAGTCACACCAGAATCTACACCTACTTATGTTAATTGTCAACGCAAGTAAAACCTTTGTGCACAGTCTTGCAGCCAATAGTGCTCCACATAATTCAAGACGTGGAATTGTAGTTGGGTGTATGGGTGATATACGACTTTTAGATGTTAACAGTTTGACTCTTACTTGTCCGCATCTGTCTATAGAACGAATGTATAATGCACATCCATACGCACGCTCAGATGCGTCAGAGAATATATGAATTTCATGTATATCACTGTTAATATGAAGTACCCAACGAGGAATTTTTAAATTGTTTAAATTTGGTAACGCATTTGCAAACTCCCACCAAAGTTTTTTGATTTCTTGCGAAACTTCATCATCCCAAGAATATTGTTGCATCCATAATTTTTGCATTATCATTTTTGCGACGACAATGCATGGCCCTACTAGACCTAACGGATCAAAAACTTGGCTAATAACTGAAAGTATGTGACGTTTGGTAACTTTTTCCTTAAATTCTATATTTATTGAAAATGATAAAACATCTGCATCACATATCCAATTTAAGCCTAACGTTTTTGTGGATTTGTTTATATTGTTAATTGACAAATCTAAAATATTATCAGACTGAATAGATGGAGAAATTGCATCTAAAATTTCGTGAGAGTTGGACCGAAATTTTCTTAAATTAAACTGAGCTCCTTTTAAAGCATTTATGACACCTTTACATATTTTTATTGTTTTCTCTATGTCAGGTCCTCCTCCTAAATAATCATCTACATAAAAATCGCGTTGAATTGCTCGCCTGACTGCTTCGTTAGAAACTTCTGATGCCAAACTAACCAAACATTTTGTAGCTAAATATGGCGACGATGACATTCCGTATGTTAAAGTATTTAATGTGTAGGTTTTTAATGGTTGTTTTGTATCAGAACGAAATATTATTTGTTGTAGAGATCGTTGAGTTGGATTTAATTCTATGGCCCTATACATTTTTTCAATGTCACCAGTAACTACGTATTTGTGCTGACGAAACCGTAATAAAATTGAATATAGGTCTTCTTGCACTGTGGGACCAACTAACTGAATATCATTAAGCGATATTCCAGTGCTTGTAGCCGCTGAACCATCAAAAACTGTACGATGCTTGCTTGTAAAACTAGTATCACGAGTAATACCGTGATGAGGGAGAAAATAATTAATGTCATGAGTTTTGTCTGTAGAAGGCTTACTATTAACTGTCATATGACCTAGCCGTTCATATTCGTCCATAAATTCAACGTACCTTTTTTTAAAATCGGGGTATTTAATAAATTTACGTTCAAGAGATAAAAAACGACATTTTGCTCTTTGAAATGAATCTCCTAATACCGACGGGTCTCGTTTAAATGGCATTGTTACTACAAACCGACCATTAGAACTACGTTTGGTATTAATCATAAAAAAATTTTCACAAGCACGTTCTTCGGGGGATAATGAGTGCTTTTCTGCTACGCTATCCAATTCCCAAAAACGAGACAAGTCAGGGTTCAATGATTCATTTAAAAAATTACAAACAAGTAAAGGGGAATCGGTTTTAGGACGGGCGACATATCCAGACACTAGCCAACCAAGTTTTGTCTCATAAAGTTTTGGTAAATTTTTACCTAAATCGATTGAATTGTTGCAAAGAACCGCCCAGAATATGTCTGCCCCAACGAGAATGTCTATTTCTGAAGGTACATTGAAGGATGGATCGGCAAGGGCAATCCCGATTGGTAACGGTATATCGGTTACGTCTATTAAAGAAGATGGCATGGCCTCAGTAATTTTTTGAATTACGTGACAGTCAATTTTAAATTCATAATCACTTTGAATATTTGACATAATTGTCAGGTTGCAAGACTGAGTGCTAGGAAAAATATTGTTATTGATACCCGTTACCGTTGAGTTCGTGTTACGTCGTGATAGACCTAGCTTACTACATAGCGTGTGTGTCACGAAATTGGCCGTGCTGCCGTTGTCGAGAAGCAAACGCGCATTGTGCACGTTACCCCTGCTGTCAGCGACTTTTACCACTGCTGTTGATAGTAATATTACTCGAGAAGTAGTAATCTGTTTTGTGTTAGCTGAACCGGCAAAATTAGATATCGCTAGCTCAGGGGGTTGTTCGTTTACTTCTTGAGAGTCTAAATGCAATAGCGTATTGTGTTTTTTCCTGCAATATTTACATGTAGCAGAATTGCAATTATTTTCTGTGTGACCTGGTCTTAGACAATTAATGCATACTTTAGCTTCTTTGGCTTTTTGTATGCGATTTTCAATACTGAAAGATCTAAATGTTTCGCAATTAAACAAAAAATGCGTCTGGTCGCATATAGGACATCTAAATATTTTTTTATTATAACTTTTGACTGTCTGTTTGTTATTAACATGTTTAATACTTGTAAAATTTGTGTTACAATTACAACTTGTTGATTGCCTACAGTTCCCTTTACCTCTTTCTTCTAAACTCTCTAAAAAGTCGGCTCTATTACCAAGGAAAGTAAGAAACATGTTTAAAGAGGGAGATTTCGTCAAAGTATTTCGTCGTTCTTCCCATTCTCTGTTTGTAACAATGTCGAGTTTTTCCGACATAATATGTATAATAAGTGTGTCCCAATGTTCCGTTGGTTCACCTAAAGTTGAAAGAGCTCGAAGATTTTTATTTGTTACATCTATAATGTTACGAATAGAGGCGCATGATTCTTTTTCCATATTTGGTACATTGAATAATGTAATGACGTGATTGTTAACTAATAATCTTTTATTGTCATATTTGTCGCAAAGTAACTGCCATGCGGATTGATAATTGTCTCCTTTGATATCTAAAGCATCCACAACTAAAAAAGCACTTTCCTTAAGGGAAGCTCGGAGATAGCGTAATTTATTTATGTTGTCAATATCTGACCTTGAATGAATTAAGGAAACGTATGTATCTCTGAAACCTAGCCAGTGCTGATAATGGCCGCTAAAGGTAGGTAACTCGATTTTAGGCAATCTGACGCAATTAGAAATGAAAGCACTTGCCTGCACATCTTCTTGAGTTGTCACGGCACCCCCTTGAAGCTGTCCTTGACTGGATAGATAGGCTCCAAGAAGATTGCGACCCTCAGCTAGTAGATGAAAATACTGGCTTTCAAACCGCTCACGGTCGACGGAGTCGTCCACCTCAGAGATCACCTCAATTTCTTCCTGTAATTTATCGTAATCACTATATAAGGCATCTATTTTTTCTAATCTCGTTTTAAGTTCTAACTGTTGTACGTTGGTAAGCTCATTGTCTTTAATAAGCGACAAAAAATTACTGAAAATTGTTAATTTAGCTTTAAAACTGCCACGCTTTTTAATAAGCGTCGTTACTTTATCCTCAGTCATTGCAATAAATTCTCAATACTAATTAAAAGAAAAAGGGTAGGTAAGATTAAACAAGAATTAAAAAATATAAAGAAATATTTTTAGTTGGTAAGCCAGCCTATAAAGTTGCAAGCATGTGAAAAAATGTTATAAGGGATAGGCTCTCTTGGCTACCTAACGGACAAGCACGTGCGCGAGCGGCAGGTAACCGGTTGCTTTGCTATTTTTTGCACTATAATTATTAACACAAAAAGTTGTATTTTACATTTACAACGTAGAGTAACCGTTGGATAAATAAAAAATATGACTAAACCTTCACTCAAATAAAAAACACTATGAAAGGGAAGGAAGAAAAAAATTGGAACGACTCACTGTTATCCAAACCAAACCACGTGTCATTGGTGAATTGAGGTTTCTTCGCGTATGATTTGGATCTTGCTCGGGTCAACGGTCTGTTTTCGTTGATTTTCTTCTTAGCTCGTTCCGTGCAGATAGCAGGTAGGTTGTATTCCGGCCACAGCTATAGGATCGAGACTTGAAGCGTTTTTTCCGGGACGTTAAATTACGTTATTGTTTTTCGAATGAAAAATTTAACGGCGATCCAGAAGGACCATGTTAAGAGTCCTATGTAGGACTTAAATGAAAAGCGGACTGTACAAATATACTGGTATATTAAATTAAAAACACCGTTATAACTATAATTAAAAACCCGGTATAAAACTTAGAGGAGCGAATACGTTATGTTCACTATAGTTCGTGAAGGCAAGTGCCCCCGGCGCCGCTCTGCTTCCTTATATAGGTAGGCCGTCCTGTCCTGTACCCGTCGTGTTCGACCGGTACAGGCGTCGCTCGCCGCGTGTCCCCAAATGTGCAACACGTGCAGTCCCGTTATGTTCGACCGGTACAGGCGTCGCTCGCCGCGTGTCCCCAAATGTGCAACACGTGCAGTCCCGTTATGATGCGCGGCACCTTTGTTAGATAGATAGGTAGATATCTAACAGTTACAAAATCGCTTGCAGTAAGACCTGGGTCTATTATGAACGTATTGTAAGCGAAATTACTCGTTTTTGCTTGTGTCGTTTTGAACATGCTTGAATACAAGCATATTATTATGCTTTTTGTTTATTTGCCATACTTTTGTTCGTTTTCTCATACATTTGAAAGAATAGTTGTGAAATGATTTTTTAAGTGATGTTACGAGAGATGCAAGGTTAAATAAAATTGTCATACATTCATTGTAATACTGGTAATACGACAATTTATTTTTCACATGTCATTAAAGTCCAAGGGACATTGAACATTAAAAATAATAGTATATATTTGTCGCATCAAGGGTGGCCGACATGCGAAGCATCGGATCTTCTTCGTGATCCGACATAGTTTTAGTACGATGTGGTCACTGTCGCGGGTACTCGAACGAAAACAGAATTTAAATGAAATAACTTTTATTAGAACAGACTAACAGTTTTACTAGAAACAAACACGTGCGTTGGTACTGAGCGTCAGTCTCGACTGTCGGAGTTCAACTGAGTGAACGCTCCGTCCTTTTGTCAGTCCTCGCTGCATTCCCTCCACCGACGATCGTATCCAAGCGGAAGTGCGCGCTTGCGTTTCCGGTAAAATTGTTTTATTTAGTTCCAAAACGAACTAATAGATGGCGCTGTCGGTTGCACTCTGGCGCCAAAGACATATTTTATTTACGACACTCATTCTCAATAGCTCCTGTGTCATCCAGAGTCAGAACAAATCTCTGCGGATCACACAAAGATTTGTCCCGTGACCGAACCCACAACACCAGCGCAGTTGAGAACGGCAGGGCGACCGCTTTAACCACTATGCCAACCGTGCACTCGTATGAACTGATGCACCAACTTATTGCTCTTGTGGATGCCACTTACCATCAGGTAGACTACATACTACGTTCGTCGTGAAAAAAAACTGAGAGAAAAAAAATAACTTAAAGCCTTTTTCGTAAATACGTAAAAAAGTAAAGAAGGACATAACATAACACCTATATTACACAGAAGGGTGTCGCAGAGATGTAAAACATCCACATTTCACCTGTTAAGTTTCGGTCCCATGGGATAGGGAATGAGCCTATCGGCGTCCACCGAACACAATGCCAACTCCGTTGTGAATTTCCTTACAAATAACATTGCCCGACCAAGGAATCGAACTCAAGACTCGTGGTTAGAGGCGCATACACTAACCACTAGACCATCGAACTATTTTTTAACACGCTCATATTAGCTATACCTGTATGTAGGTATGTATGTATGTATGTAACCAACTCCTTTGGACTCGATTTTGACCCACTTTAAACGGACAGATTTCATTCAAATTTTGCACACCTGTCAAAGATCGATGACAACGCAATAAATCGATAAAAATAAATTAAAAAAAAAAAAAAAAACGCTCTTATAAATAAACCAAACCAAAAAGTAGAAAAAAAATAATAGTTTAAAAAACTAAAAGACTCACTTTTAAAGTACTTTTAACTAAAAAGTGAAAAATAATTCCTAATATAAGCTGAAAAAAAGTGGGGTGCTCTGTGCCATATTTTTCGTCTGTCGAGCAACCCACGCTTTTTCAGCTTATATTAGGAATTATTTTTCACTTTTTAGTTAAAAGTACTTTAAAAGTGAGTCTTTTAGTTTTTTAAACTATTATTTTTTTTCTACTTTTTGGTTTGGTTTATTTATAAGAGCGTTTTTTTTTTTTTTTTAATTTATTTTTATCGATTTATTGCGTTGTCATCGATCTTTGACAGGTGTGTCTGATTTCAGCATCGTCCATTTATGTCCATAGAGGCCGAATCAGAAAGCACCACCATAGAAAAAAGGTTAAACCATTCCGAATCTATAACTCACACAACCGGTCTAAGGAAGTATTGCATTCTAAAGACTGGTTGAGTTGTACCGCACTTTGGCATACTTCTCAAGCAAAACTATTACCTGACTACGGCGAAGCCAAAAGGGTAATGATTGTTTTGTAATATAATGTTCACAGTCATTCATCGGGTTTTTTTTTATTATAAGTCCAGCTGTTTACAAGATTATCTGATACAAACAAACAGGCAGACAAACAAAAACTTTAAAAACTGTGTCAAAGGCAAAGATATCGTGCAAACAACTATACTAGTATACTAGCTTGAAAATACATTGTTATTTTGACATTAAAAACAGACTTTTCTTTAATATTATATAATTATATAGATTTATATATATAAATATTATATAGATTTTATATAATATTAAAGTTGAAATAATTAAGAATATAGCAGGACTGATTGAATTGGCAAAGCACTTGGAGCGTTTACCCGAGGGGTGCAGGTTCGAGTCCTGCAGGACTCTTAATTATTCAACTTTAATATTATACAGAATAAATATGTTTATTTATTTCATCTTTCTTAATGTATAGTCATTGTAGACCACACACAAAGAATAACATTAGTAGGTACCTATAATCTGTCACCCACGGCTTCCATCTCACTTTATGTACCGTTAGATGACATTAGGAATATTGCAGTTATAATATTGTTACGTTAGACTCCCATGGACGTGAATAATAAAATTGACAAGTAGTACTGGTTAATAAGAATACTAGTAATTTGTTTTTGCAAATTACTAGTAAGCTTTTAAAAAAAAAAAAAAGCTCACATGGGACCTAAATATAACAGATGAAATGTGGGTGTTTTAAACATCTGCTATATCCCTTCTAGGCTAATATAGGCGTGATGACCCTTTCTCTTTACTGTTCCACATCATAAACTCTCTCGATGGTCTAGTGGTTAGCGTAGAAACCTCTCACCGCGAGGTCTCGGGTTCGATTCCCGGGCCGGGCAAAGTGTTATTCTTTTCACAATAGCAGCACGGAGTCACACTTGTGGCGGTATCCGCACAAAATCACGTGACATATGTCGACGAGTGCTGAACCGCGATAACGAAGTGTTCACAGAGAGTATACATCACTTCCAATATGCCACTGTTGGACAGCTGTTTGCCAGGCAATACCACCGAGCCTGGTCGAAGGATCCTCCCTTTGTGGTGGAGGAACATCACACCCTGTTTCTCTCCAACACTCACCCCTTACCCCATGGGATCTAAATATAACAGGTGAAATGTGGGTGTTGTACACCTCTGCCACACCCTTCTGGGTAATATAGGCGTGATGTTTTGTATAATAAAATACATTGTTTCTTCGAACTAGGTTCCGATAACTTTAATAGTTCAAGCGATAGCTAGGTTTTAATATTTACTTCTAGTATTACTAACCTAGATTCAAGTTAATTGATAGCTTAGCTAATCGAACTAGGAAACGGTTATATGATTTGTTGCTAAGTAATAACTGGATGTATTGATGATAAGCAATGCTTGTCGCGGTCCATTGTGGGATTGGTTACCATATTACAGTAATTATTTGGCAGAATCATCTGTATAAAGTATTTCCTTTATATATAATGTGAAAAAATAAAAATATCTTCACCTTACACAAAAAATCACATGACTTAAGTAATAATATATATGTGTATGTATATAAATAAAATGAAATAAAAAAAGCCTTTATTGCTGTAGTACAAAATATACCAATATTAAAACAAATATGCCTATATCTATCAACTATACCTATTAACTATGTTATTAACAAATACTTCCAGGCCATAACAAAAAGTTAGACCATCGTAGAAATTCGTTTCTGTTGCCGAAATGTATGGGAAACGTTTTTGGCGATTTCTGTCTTTTCTAGTCCTGAAAGCTAAAATGGTCCCATAGAGTTTTTTGATCCCCACATGAAATAGAATCAATTGGCATAAAAAAAAAATTTTGAACTTTTTGCATTTTTTTTGCTAACTGTAAGTTTTTTACAAAATCTGTGAATGCAGTTCAAAATGTCCCAAAAAGTTAGGGAAGGTCTTTTAAGAACGTTTTGCTGTAACTGCAACGGTTAAGGTACTTGCCCTTACTGCTCCGTTTCAAAAATACACCCTGTATATATAAAATTAGTATCTATCGGCAAACGGTTGTAGTAATTATACAGCTTGTCTTAAAGGCCTCCTCTTTAGAGATGTATGTATATATTCTATCTTAAAAGAATGAAAATTAATATGTACTATTATTTTTATCTTAGTTAACAATTTTTTTTTTCAGAATTGTATTTGCCGGCAGTTTATACATATTTATCATTCATATATTATTATTATAGTTTAATTTTCAATACTTTATGCACCTACCCATATCTCTGCACCACATTGAGGTAGACTGGTGGAAAATGCCTTTAGCATTAAATCCGCCTTCGACACGTGTATCTGTGCGAGAAGTTAATTAAAAAAAAACCGGCCAAGTGCGTGTCGGGCCACGCGCAGTAGGGTTCCGTAGCTAGTCGTAACAACATATTTCGACTTAAAAGGGATTTACTATGTGTATTAAACAAGTAACATCTTCATACAAGTCATTACTTTCAAAGGTTTTTGTAATTTGCACGAATTATTTTAAGTAACTGCATTTTACACTTTGGACCCCAATTACTCTAGAACTAATGAAGTGAACTTATCCGCTATAGTTTTCCTTTAAAGTTCATTACATGTACTACCGACACAATTTTTTTCAGATTTTGGGATCCGGTAGTTCAGCTTTTAGAGGGGGGGGACGCTCTACTCGAACAAAAATTTGCTCTTTAAAGTTAATTATCTCGCAAACGGATCTCTAAATCAAAAAACTGTCTTAGCAACCCCTAAACGTTTTTAAAAGTCCTATCTAACAATACCCCACACTATGGGGTAGGCGACAAAAAAAAAAAAAATCCCTACTTTAGGTACTACGGTACGGAACCCTAAAAAATGAGATACAAGTTTTCCTCTGTACCTCAGAGAGCACGTAAAGCCGTCGATCCTGGATGCCATTAGAACATCTATGACAGTCGTTACGGGTAGTCAGCGGCCAGAAAGTCTGATAACTAGCCTAACAAAGAGTATCGTATTGCCTACAGTGGAGTCATTTTAATAGGTAACATTTGACAGTTCATTTATGCAAAGAAAAATATACCTTACGATAAAGGAATAAAACTCAAGAAAACAACATCAGTTTTTTTAATACTGTGGCGGTATCAGCACATAACCAGTCACGTGACATATATCGACGAGTGCTGAATCGCGATATCGAAATGTTCACAGCAAGTGACTATATATACCACTTCCAATACACTAACGTTGGACAGCTGTCTGCCAGGCAATACCACCGAGCCTGGTCGGAGGATCCTCCCTTTGTGGTGGAGAAACATCACACCCTGTTCCTCTACTATACAATTATTTATTTAGAAAATTAGACTCTACTCCTGATGTACATAAGTAGCACTTTGCATTGCATAAATGAACTTTCAAATGTAACCTATTAAAATGGCCTTACTTTAATACTGGGTTGAGAAGCTCTGATGGCTGTCGCTCCACGTAAAATGCTATCCAGCTAAATCTTTTTTTTTTTAATTTTGGGAAAAGGCTCACAGAATTATGAGTTGTTTAAACTTAAAATCATTTCAAAAACGTACAATTACTGATTAAAATCGCGTCTCTAGGAACAAATTAACTTTATACTTTTTTGTTTGTCCGTTTTACGGTATCTCTTAAACCGTTATACGGATTTAGATAGAGTTTGCTAATTTAAGTAGCTTAGAGATCAAGCTGTGACCTATTCCACGTTTTCTATAAATTAGACGAAATCGCGGGCAAAAACTAGTATATATGCGGTTGCCCGCGACTTCGCCCGCGTTCCTCGATTTAACAGAACCTATGTGCCCGTTTTTGAAACTAATTCCGTTGCTGCTTCGCTTCTTCTAGCCGTAGCGTGATGATATATAGCTTATAACTTTGCTCAATAAATGGGCTAGCCTACACAGAATATTTTTTTCAAATTGGATCTGTAGTTCCTGAGATTAGCGCGTTCAACCAAACAAACAAACCTTTAATTTTCTTTTATAATATTAGTATAGTTATGTAATACTTATGAGGATATTCAAAAAACATTCCGTTAAGGTACGCCCAGACTGACGAGCATTCCCCAATGTAACATTACAGATTCAATTTTGGATATAACGTTATAAACTTAAACAGATAAGCATTTACCTGCAATATAATGTTAACAAAAAAAGAATACGTGTAATATTTATTTGCATTTAATTCATACAATTTTTATATTGGATACTTATAAATATTAAAATGATGTGCATGCTAAAATATTATTTTATTTTTTATTAATCTATAGTTTTGTATGTCCTTCACTAAGGACAGAGCATTTTGAGACAACCTGAAATTCAACACCAAAAACTTGTACCCACAAATGTTATAACAAAATCAATAAATTTTTAATCTTTAATAAAATTTTGAAATTCCGATTTATATTATTAACATTTCAGGATAGTACTGTAATGCTCAATTTTCCTCCCACACTGATGTAATATTCTATCTGGAACGTTACATTACAAGCGAACGCTCGCGGTCTGGGAATACCTTTATAACAGGATAAATTTTTGTTTTGGTCAATCATACAAATTCAATATTTACGGAACTAAGGGCCTTATCATATCATACTAGCGGATTGCGAGCGGATTCAAAGCGGAGCGGGCGCGCAACGGATTCGTTGCGGGCGCGCAACGAACACGCCGCGCATTCGCAGCGAATTCGCTGCGGACGCGCGGCGTGGACGCCATTTTGTACTGTCTCGTACAAACGCCAGCCAACCAACTTAATACAATTTTTTCTTCAAATGTTAAATTATTTTGCATCATAGCGGATTCTTGCGGGATTTTATCTTGCTTAAATATTTTATGTTTGTTTTATGGTAGGTAGGAACGAAATTATTTAGGATTATTTTTAATCGTTTGCAAAACAACACAAATTAGTCGCTCTCTTCCATTCGATTAATTGATAATGGATCTTCCCAAATTCGTCGATGCTTTCGTTTTCGTCGCCGGCGTTTCCGAAGTAACAAAGCCAACAGCAGTGTTTCCTCGTCGGAATCAATTTTGTTACTGAGTGTATTGTACGTCGTAAATTCGCTACAAACACGCGACGAAAACGTAGCGTATTCGCCACGCGTCCGCGACGTCTCCGCTGCGCAGCCGCTGCGTGTTCGCTACGCATTCGCTGCGCGCCCGCTCCGCTTTGAATCCGCTCGCAATCCGCTAGTATGATAAGGCACTAAGGGGTTTCAGAAAAGTAATAACCGCTCGCCGCCATATTGTTATGTCATTGTTGTCACTCGGTTGCCTAGCAACCGTTGATTGGGGTCATTCACCCTATATCGATGATACGGCTTTTCTAATAACATAAAAACGCCTTGACTAGTGATGTTTCGAAAACCACTTGCGAATACGAATACGCTATTAATATTTGGCGAATACTTACTTTTTACTTGATTCTCGCTTGAAAGAGACCACACGCTTCCAAAAAAGCTGGTCGCTATTTCTTGCCAGCGAATAAGCGTTGGAATACAACGTGGCAATACTGCCAAAATTTTGAGAAAATCGCCCACTGGATGTGGTTTATTTTGTGTTTTTTAGTTAGATTATGTAGTATTAGTTAGTATAATATTAAAACGAGAGATAGTTTGAAAAACGTTTTTTTTCATACGTAAGTAAGTGATAAAACCTGTTATAAAAGGAATTTTAAATAACTGTAGTAATCATTAATTAATTGTAGTAAACAAAGATCTTCCTGCGAAATAATTATTTTGGATCCACCATCTTCAGTTTATCTCATGAAAGCTACAAATCTTATGCAACAGTAATAATGTTTTTTGAAAATTGAAAACATATTTTCAATTTTTTCTTACTTTAAAAATGACCTTGTCCATGAAACTTTGAATGATCAAAAAATGAGTTAGACAAAGTATGGAACTAAAAATTCTTGCATTTGGTTTCTGTTTACCTATATTTTGATAAGGTACATATTTATTACTATTGCAGTATCAGTCATCATCCCTATTGTAAAATCTCTGATATTCAACGAATACGAATATACGTAGTAAGTATTCGTTACATCACTACCATTAATAATGTCTATGATACGTCTTCAATAATAACTAACGGCTTTTGAGCGCCCTTTAGCAATTTTGTTATCAATATTTTACTTGTAAATTCTAATGCTTTTTAGTTTCTGCTAATTCTAGATTTTACTAATGCTGTCTGAACTTGTCTGTTACGCTTGTAAGACTAAACGACTGGACCGATTTAGATGATTGCCTATAGATTGTTTTCCACTGTATTTTTTTTTTAAAAAAGCTAACTTTAAATTGAAAATACAAGTTACTAGCAATCCAGTGTTAGGAGGAAGTTCACGTCCGTGGTGTAATAGCCAGGATTCGAACCTACGACTATCTTGATTGTAAAACTGATGCCTTATCCAACGACTGCTTACACGTATTATGAACAAGTGAAGCCGCGGGCGATAAGTAGTTTCAAAATACTCAAATAATTATTATTCTAAAATTGTTTTTCTTAATTTCCTTTAAACAATTTAAATAGGTTTGTGAATTGAATATCAAAAGTAATTATATGTATAATATAATATTTATGTTTAATTTCAAGAGAAAAATAGGGTTTTCGTTTAGAATATTAATCTAAAAACAGTTTAAGAAATCGTATTCAACAATTTCATTAATTTTTATTTAACTATCTTTTTGCCGCGACATTAACTGCAAAAGTCTGCGTATGTAACGGTAATAAATTGAAAATTATTTATTATTTACCGGTGATTATTAATAATTACCAAAAGGCAATGAGAGTAATAAATTAATGATATTTATCGGTGATATTAAAAAATTAACAACAGTGCCGATAAATGTTGTACATTTTCGAAAATAACGTAAGATAAGAGTCTTTCTGATCAATCGAGCAAATTAGGAAAGGTAGAGGTTTAGAATTTTAGGTCCTCTAAGTAGGTGGGATTGATTGTGACCAACAACGCACGAGCCGAGCGAGCGTGCTGCGGCAGCGGGCGGCGAGTGTCAAAATTGAAATGCTTGCCAAGAATTAGATTGACAATATAAACTACCGACAAAAGAAATCATGTAATATTTATTATTAATCACCAGTAATTATTTACATTTTATTAATTTATCACATAACATGTACATACTTATCTAGGTAAGATACGACAGGCACGTTTTCCTGTTATAAATATAAATATGAAAATAATAAAATAAAATTAAATCCGATTACACAAATAATGAACGAATAACGTATACGTGCATTAATTATGAAATTGTTAAATATCAACAAAGATACATTTATTTACGACATTGTGATTGCAATATATTTAAGAAATCATTTAAATTGAGTAACATTCAATGCATTTCCTACATGATTAAGAGCCCTATTACATTTTTACGTTGCGCCAAATTAGGTGTTTCTGCGACCGCGCGGCAAGTTACGACACTCGATGCACATGTTGCGTGAACAGTGACTAAATAATCTTGATCCGCTGTAGTATGATTTCCTATGGCACTTCCACGGTAAACGAATCGTAAAGTATGCTTTGTTGTTAGAATAAAAAGTATTTTTTCAGTTTACCAGTTTAGTAGTTTGCAGAATTGGCTCCTTATCAATAACAGGTATATCAGTTTTACAACATTTAGTCAATTGAAACACATTAAAATTATTTTATTTCGTATATTTTTGATAACATTATGAAACTTAATATAAAGTAAATATTACAGTACGTGAACATTATGCTAAAGTAGGTGTGATCCACAAAAATAAATACATACATTATAATATGTCGATAAGTGTCGTTTACTTTTGATAACATTATGAAACTTAATATAAAGTAAATATTACAGTACGTGAACATTATGCTAAAGTAGGTGTGATCCACAAAAATAAATACATACATTATAATATGTCGATAAGTGTCGTTTACTATAGTGACTTGATGACAATTTTTCGCTATGCGCATCAATTGCAACCAACTGATTCATGAAGAAACGAAAATCAATTAAGCGTCTTCCTTGAATATCTATATTATCCTGTGAACAAGGCAAAATAAAGCATTAGCATTACCCATCAAAGAGATATAAGTAAATTGTGTAGCGTAAGACAAAGATTAGTTATAATAGGGATTTCCTAAGTCTTAAGCAACTAGTTAGCGTACATACCTTTTCATCATTACGGTTAACAGATATTTCTTCTTTATCTATTTCTTCAATGATTAAACTATCATTAGTCTCGAAGCCTGGATTTTCATTGTCAACACTCTAAAAATTTAAAAAAAAAAAACATAATATTAAATAATTTTCCCAAACGAAGCATTACCTAGAAAAAAGATATAAGTACATTGTGTAGCGTAAAACAAAGATCACTTATGGGGATTGCCTAAGTTTTAACAAACTATTTGGTATACAATGTATAATATAATATACCTTGTCAGCGTTACAGTTAACAGATATTTCTTCTATATCTGTTTCTTCAATTATTGAACTATCATTAGTGTCGAAGTCTGCGTATTCACTGTCAAAAGTCTAAAAAATTAAAAAAAGCATGAAGTAAATTAAATTTTCAATACGAAGTATTTCATATTAAGAAAAGTTCATTATTTTACCATGTCCTTAGTTTCATTGATGTTGCTAGATGTTGAAGCTTCAAAGTTTTCCAGATTCTGTTTTTTATTATTTCTATAAAAAAATATAAATTATGAATATACAGGGTGGATGCGACATAGCGACATTTATTGAAACCACAGCTTCTATACATGGCCAGTATGCATTTCCACCGGATAAAAAATTCTCTGGCGAAAAAAAAAATTCACGTCTTCCGAACAAATTGCACGATCGCAATGTTCAAATTGTTTGGAGAACGAGATTTTTTTTTTTCGCCAGAGAATTTTTATCCGGTGGAAATTGATACTTACCATGTATAGAAGCTGTGGTTTCAATAAATGTCGCTATGTCGCATCCACCCCGTATAAGTATGTTTTAATAGAAATGGGAAATATGAGCAAATTTCTTATTTTTCTTTCATAAGAACTTTCTCGAACACGCCGAAAAAGTAGGTATTGAGGGGAGCGGATGTCCTTTCTATTTTTTTTTTCATTAGAACCTTCTAACAATTCATAACAAACACGACCAATTAAATAACGACGAAAAAGAAATTAAATACATACCTTGCTTCTCTAGCTTTGCTCAGGTTTTCGATGTTATGCCTTTTACGTTTCCTTAAGCATTGGTATTTACATTTACCCATATTGACTGTAGCACAACTACAATAAAACGCAATTATCTGTATAATACAAAAGAAGTAAAATAATTGTGCTACTACAACACACAATACCAAAATAATATTATACTCACAATGATCAAGAAATCGCGATCCTACTATGAGATGCTCACACGCACACACACTGACGTAGCGTTTACTTGCCTAGTTACGCACACTAGCGCACGAAATAAACTGACATAGGTCCGACCTCGATAAGCGCTCGTGCGCATCTGATTGCATCGCCCCGGCGCAGTCAAATAAGTACTACTTTTATTTGATTTATTACAAAATAACTATAGCAATTTTAAATAAAACAAAAAATTTATAGGATAAAGCAAAAGTGAAATATTATTTTAGTAAAAACTTTATATTGAAATAATACGAAATACCAGAGATATTCTGACTTGTTTTGAGGTAATTTTGATTAAAACTTGTATCAATTCCAGACCTTTTTTTATACTCATAAAAGGTCAATATTAAAAATATATTTTATAATGATGTTAGTAGAGGATACATTCAATACAAAAAATAATATTTTGATGGGCAGTGTTAGCCAGTTTTTACATATTAGAGCTCTCAAACAAGGTCTGTTCCCCTCTTTTACTGAATCATACATCAGCAGAATGATGATTACTGCATAATTAAATTAAAAAAATAATATCTGTTGTATTAATGTTTAAGACGAAGAAATGGGCTATCTTTATAATGTAATTTTTTTAAGTAATAAACAGCAAAAAGTATACAATTACGACGGCGAAAACCTTGCACATACGCATTTTTTTGTAATAGGGCTCTTAATGCAAATATTGTGAAGTAAAATTAATTTTCTGAAGACCAATTTTTTTTTAGTTTTGTTTAGTTTTAGTTTAGTTGTCGGCACGTGCGGTGTAGAGGTTTAAGCGGTCGCCTCGCCGCTCACCATTGCACTGGTGTTGTGGGTTCGATCCACACATGGGACAAATCTTTGTGTGATTCGCAAAGATTTGTTCTGTGACTGGATGTGCTTGAGTGAGTGAATGTGTGTATTTGGCCTCGTCATTGGGACCATTGGATAGTGTAATTGCTTCTGGCGTTCTATCTAATGTAAAAAACCCAAATTTATTTATAAGAAGAAAAAAAAACAAAGAGTACTAACTGACCGCATCTTCTATTTTAAATATCTATGATGATCTATACCCAGTTACTATTTGGAGCGTAAAATCTTTGTATAAAAATACATTTACGTAATTTGACCGTTTTAAATGGTTTCTATACAAACACAAAAACCTATACATTTCCGGTATTAGCTGGTCTTGCATCGCACGGGAATTCTATACAACGCGACACCATCTATACTGGAAATGTATAGATTCATGTGTAGCCGTTTGTACTACGTAGTACACACTGCTACATATCAACCTATACATTTCCACAGTGCCGGATTAGCCATATAGCAAGAGTAGCAAATGCTACGGGCCCCGCGGTACAACGGCTGTTCGACTGAGGCGCTCTCTGGCTCTTAGGTTTAAAAGATAATATTTATAAAAATAAGTCGATGCCTGTGGCGCTTACTAACGTTTAGATTTTTAAGGGAAGGTTTATTAAAAGAAAGTCGGTATTATATCAAAAAACGTCTAATTGAAATGGATTTGTTTTAATACCATAAGCTTGAAAACCTAAAGGAAACCAAGGGCCCCATGACAGATTTTGCAGGCCCCGCGCTGGCTTAATCCGGCACTGCATTTCCAGTATTAGCTGGTCTGGCGTTGTATAGAATTCCCGTGCGATGCAAGACCAGCTTACACTGGAAATGTAGCTAGATCAGCCGCCGTGTGTCCACGTCAAACCATTTAGTAACAAAACCGAGAAAAAATCATTTCAATTTAGTTACAATAAGGTTTTTTTTATTCTAAAATGTGTGGTAAATGGTAATAGATATAACGGCACGATTTGTGATAATATTTGTTGTTAATGAAACGCTATTTGTTTGAATACGTGTCTTTTGTTGTGGAAACATACAGGGTTGCGTTTGAGACGAGCACGACGCGATTTCGTGTAATTTTATCATTCTAGTAACGCCGCCTATATTACCCAGAAGCGTGTGGCAGAGGTATATTAAACCCACATTTCACCTGTTATGTTTAGGCCCCATGTAATAGGTGTGAGCCTATCGCCATCTGTCAGGGAAAAATCCAACTCCGTGCTGCTATTGAGAATTTCCGGACGGGAAAATCCTAAATAACACTTTGCCTGACCCGTGAATGAATCGAATCCGAGACCTCGCGGTGACACGCACGCTTACCACTAATACAAATTTTAAATCATCATTTACTTTGTTTTTTAAAGTCTATGAAAAATATATAGGTCACAAGTAAAGGTGTTTACAGTTTACGTCATGCTTCAAAAGTATAGTATTTCAAATCGTGAATGTTTAAAAAATCAAAACCCGTCGCAAAACAAGCAATTTTGGTAAAGCAATAATGCTTACTTCGAGGTTATACAAAATACAATTTCACCTTCAGAACCGTCACGACCATTAACACAATACATACCAATCAACACAAATTGCCGTGTGTCAAATCGATGTCCCACCACAGGGCTATTATTATACGGCGGCGTAGGTAACGTACGTATGAGTAATCCACCTGATGGTAAGCCCAGCCGATAAACGTCACCATTTTGAAGCGATTATAAAAAAATAATAAATAAATATACGCACAATGCCACCAAATCCTAAACTAAGCAGAGCTTGTACTATGGGTACTAGAATAGCTGATACTTATACGTTATACAAGCTGACCCGACAGACGTTGTGTCTTAACTATGCATACATTCTCTGTGACGATATTTGCAGCACGCATTATGTCAAAATCCCATAAAGGTACATTAAAAAAGTTCATATTGTCAAAAGCGCTAAGGTTACTAAAATGGCTATTAAAAAATAGGTGTTCGTGATAAAAGGGTAAAATTTAGGTTTGTATGTATTTTTAATAACACATTATAGAAAAATAAAAACAAAAAATTGTGTCCAGAAATTAAAAAAAAAATGTTCAGGGTGAACAACCCTTATATCACTTAGGGGTATGAAAAATAGATAGTCTCTAGCATATAGAACGCCTCACCACCGCCTAGAACGCGTCGCCGTATGTTTCCACAGCAAAGATTTCCATAGCACGCTTCACTGCCCTCCGATTGCAGCATTTTATCAACTTTTGCTTGTTTTCTGAACAATTTGAAGAAAAATAAAAAGATATAAAATACATTCTATGTTGTAAGGCTCCGTCCAATTCCATGGTTTCGTGGTAATTTTGATTGACAAGCTAATTTAAGGGACTCTATGGGTGACTCTTTTTTTTTATTTCGGAATTTTAATGGAGAGATATCGACGCAGGAGGTTTTTGAATGTGCGTATAATACGATTTTTTGTACTATCAGACCAATAGATTCATGACTCTTTGACATAATACTTACAACAGAAAAACGTTAGAAATTTATCACACACTAAAAGTTATCATATTTGATAGGGTATCTATTCTATTCGTTTTTGAAAATTAACACCTGTAACATTATACACGTGAAAACTAAATAAATACCCAGCTATATGTATATACATCAAATAAAAGACTAATACAAACTTATCAAATAAGATACATCTAATAAAAAGTTCAGGTGTCAAAGGATACGTCCGCATCGATGTCGACCGCGGGTAACGTGCCCAGAAGGCTGGCGGCATTGCCACGTTGTATGGCAATGCTGATCCTTTGTCCAAAGTAGAAACCAGCCTTCTGGTCGCGTAAAGAGTCAAGTTATCTTTCAGTTAACTCATTAAAGAATTATAAAGTTGATAAATAAATTGTATACACCTATAACTATTTGAAATGAAATATAGGTATAAAAATAGTTGTCAAGCGACTTTAGACTTTGCTGTTTTGGAATGTCGCAAAAATAGTGCTATGGTGGATCATGGAATTCTATGAGTCTTTCCATTTTATTAAAGGCTTTTAAAAAGCAAGACAACATTTTATAAAACCTTCAATAATATATATAATACACACAGCGCGCACGCATCGATGCGTTCCCGCGGTTTGACAAAGAATCTAATTCGGGCAATCGCCGGATGACATCGACTCATGTACCGATAGAAACAACATTCATATGAATGTACATACATACATACATTACTTTAACAATAATTAAAATTATTTTCTTTCTTTCTTTCTTTCTACATGAAATCACGCTTTTATCCCACGGGGGTAGGCAGTGACGATGGAACCCCATGTCGCTCCTTACATACTTATTTAGCTTCCTCAACATTCATACTGTTCGGAGCTGCGCTACTGAACAGCTCAGCGTTTACCAATTCGTGCATCGCATGCACATTTGGTACGCTTCGATTTGGAATGTATTAGTCAGTTCGCGATCAACCAGCGACCGAGCTCATTTACCATTAAAACCATTTCTTTTACCTTTTTAATGCCATTTTAATTAACTTCAATTTATTTCTTTACTTTTTACCATAAGTTATACGTGTTAAGTTCTAAGTGTTTTGACTAGTGTTGACCTTTAATTAAACTGTTATTTTTACCATAAACCAAATCAATTATTTCAATTCTTTACTTTCCTAAATTACTAACCTAATTAACGAGCTCGCTCCGCTACACATACATTCTGTCATACATGCTCGCAGGTTTCGTGTACTTCGTACATGTCCTTTCTTTTATATGGATGTATTTTGAAATTAAACGGAAATCAACAGAAAAATATTATTATATAAACAGCCAAACACAAATGTAAACGGTAGTCGGTTACGGGTCATAAGCTCTCGAGTTCGATTCTCTGGTCTGGAAAATTGTTATTGTGATACCATAATTATCTATACAGAAAGTGAAAAGAAAAACAAAAAGAAATTGATATTAAGTTACAATTATCAAAGTATATATTATATCATTAGCTGGTACTTAGATTGATTTAAATTAAAATTTACAAAAAACAAACCGCCATTGTATGAATTATTTGAAAAGATGGTGCACATGAGTTTCTCACCAGCTCTTCTGATGATGCAATACCCATCGGAGCTGGTTTGATTGATTTTAATTAATTTTTTTAAGTTGAATTACAGTCAATTTAAGCTAAGGTGAGTCAAATCATTTTAATGCAATAAGTATTATAATTTAATTAGTTAAGTTTTATTTTAATAATATATTTTTTGTGTTTCGATGTTTGTTTTGACGTGTTCAAGCACCCTTTGGGGCCTACGAAAATAAATGATTTGATTTCTGTTTTCTGATTACAATAAAGCATTAAAATCTGTCTTAAGATGACTGTTATTATCCATACATAGATTTTTTGTTTGTTTGTAACGATTAACTCAAAACCTCCAGGATTGATTTTAAAAATTCTTTATCCTTAAGAAAGCTTCATCTTCGTCGAGTAATATAGGCTATACAGGGTGGATAGTTGATACGCCATAGCGTCATTAACTGAAACCCCAGCTTCGATTTTTCACGACAATTTTTTTTTATGTTTTCAAATAATTTTTTTTTATAAATTAAACATTGCGATCATCCAATTTGTTCGGCAACCGTGTTTTTTCATGTCTTAAAAAATATTAAAACGGTGGAACAGAATACTGACCATGTATGGAAGCTGTGGTTTCAATAAATAACGCATCCACCATGTATTTTACCGGGTGAAGACGCGTGAGGAAGCTAGTATCCTTGACATTCCACCCTCAACGAATATCATTCCATTGAACCTCCGAAGTCCTACATCTTCCGTTGTTATTTCATTTCACAAAACAAACGTTTTTTGTTCCTTGAATCCTGCCAAGTACGGTCAGCATAAAAGGTAATTGCTTAATTAAATCACTTGTTTTGTTGACGGTGTTACGTGACCTGGGATTGGCCGGCCCTCATTTTGATGGCTTGTGTGTCGGATTTCAAGAAATTTAAATGCGGCAATTATAGACACGGAATGTGTATATTGCCTCGTTTTTTGGAACAGTGGTTTTTTTTTGTTTTTTATTTAAACTCGCTCTATTTGCAAAAACTTAACATTAGATATGTGCCGATTAGTTGACTTTACTATTAATACAAAGTCAGAGTCAAATCGAAGATATGTGTGTATTATCATATAAATTGTCGCTCGCTAACGGTGAAGGAAAACATCGTGAGGAAACCTGCATGCCTGAGAGTGCCTAAAAAGTACTCGAGGGATAGTTGATACGCCAAAGCGACATTAACTGAAACCCCATTTCGATACATGGCTAAACTAAATATACTTCATATCACGGTTAAACATTCTTCACGACATTTTTTTGTACGTTTTCCGTACAATTTGCAATTCGAGCGCCAAATATTAACCGACTAATCGGTCAAACCCATAGTCGGCTCCTCTCTTAAAATGTTTTAGATCACAAAAAACTACCTATTCGCAACGCCATTGCAATAATGACAGCAATATTAAACCTCGTTTGCAGAAAATATCAATATGATTGTTGGTAGTTGTTCTCTTTCTTGCAATGTGTACCAATGACATATAATGTACTACAACTATCTCATCGATTATCACTTGAGTAATTTAAGTTAGGTTACCAACTGAAAACTGTATTTTAAAGACAAATAAACGTATTCTTATTCTTAAAATGCGGTCTAAAATGAAGTAAATCGTTGCTACACCCAATTGAAAGAAAATCCCATATTCACTTCGCATTTTCGAGGAAATTCACAAAGATTTCAATAATTTCACGAGTAGCCGTCAGCTTTCATATAAACGCCACACTCCACCTGCGCTGTAACTCGCTTCATCGTACATATTTCTATTTGAACGCTGCTACTGAAAGTCTGTCGTTTTTATTTTCTAGATGAATTTAGGACGGGACTGAAATCCGGTATTTTTGTGATTTTCAACCGATTTATTTAAAGTAACATCACGCCTGTATTACCCAAAAGGGTGTGACAGAGGTGTACAACACCTGCACTTTACCTTAGGTCCCATGGGATAGAGAGTGAGCTTATCGCCACCAAGTACAATTCCAACTCCGTGCAGTTATTGTGCGGAAAGTACAAAAATAACACCTTGCCCGACCTGGGAATCGAACCCGTGACCTCGCGATGGGAGTCACATCACCATCCACCACAATTGAAAAAGTGAAATTCAAAAGGAATAAATAATAGTTTAAAAAAACTAAAAACACGCTTTTAAAGTACTTCTAACTAAAAAGTGAAAAATAATTCCTTATATAAGCTGAAGTAAGCGTGGAGCGCTCTGTGCCATATTTTTCGTCTATCCGAGCAACCCACGCTTTTTTCAGCTTATACGTATAAGGAATTATTTTTCACTTTTTAGTTACATACATACATACATACGTACATACATACATACATACATACATACATACATACATACATACATACATACATACATACATACATACATACATACATACATACAGGTGAAGCTAAAATATAAAACCGTTTTTGATAAAAATGGGTAAGGAGATGATTGTTAGCAAATATGTTTGAAGAAGCCGTTTTTTAACAAACGGCTTCTTCAAACATATTTGCTTCTGAGCTTTTCTAAACTCTCAACAATAATCTCCTTACCTATTTTTATCAAAAACGGTTTTATATTTTAGCTGTGAAAATGCAAAACAGTCAGAATTACTTTCGCATTCATAAACATAAGTACGTTTATAGAAAAGGCCGAAAGATGTAAAGTGAATATCCACTTTTATCCACATTACACCTTTCGGCTATATTCCACACATTTACCAAGAAAATCTTAAGGTATTATCTGTCAGTTTCATATAAAAGTCCCGAGAAGGCGCCACACTTCACCTGCTCTGTAAAGAATTACATATTTCTATTTGAACGTTTTTGAAATGGTAGACAGTTTTATTTACTCGTTTAATTTATGAAGTACAATTGTAAGTCTAGAAACTCATGAAAAGAAAGCTGCGTGATTAGATTTTCAGGTTAAGCTATGCTTATCGCTGCCGGTTCGCGGATTGGTGACCAATGACTATTCACTTATCAAAAATATTATAATAATAGCATAGTAACTGCCGCCCGCGAGGTACGTCGTTGAAAAGCCTATGTTCAGACAATACTGCATTTGTGCAAAATTTCATCAAAATCGACCCGTTAGTTTTTGATGTTTTTTTATTTTATTTTATTCTCTTTGTGAAAGATTTACGAACACACACCCGTTTTCACAAACATTTGCATTTATAATATTAGTTGGATTTTCAACTACATATGACTTACATTTTTAATAGTTTTTAACAATCAATGTAATATTTACAACCACCAACCAAAAATAATAAAATTTGCCGTTTAAATAACACTTTCTTTATCCTTCCTTTAAAACTTTCTCCCAAAAATAAAAACAAATAATTTCCACTTCCACTTTTCTGCTGTCGGTACCGCACACGTGACCGTGAGAACAGTAGCTGCGCATACGCACAACGGACATACAACATGCATAAAATAAACACATGTATGCATACATATGCGTTTATCAGTTTAAGCATTGGTATGGAGATAATAAGTCCGCCTATGTGCATTAAGTTTAAAAATAAAAATAAAATAAAATAAAATAAATAATTCAAGACATAAGAAAGGACATGGGCTAGCAGCCCTGTATCTGATTCATGTTCCACTGCTGGGCTTGGGCCTCTTCTCATGGTGAAAAGGGTTAGGCCATAGTCCTCCACGCTGGATGTCCTCCAAGTGCGGATTGGTAGACTTCACACAGCACTCTCAGACATGCAGGTTTCCTCACGATGTTTTCCTTCACCGTTAGCAAGCGATAAAAATAGTGCAAATTTAATTGAAATGAGGGTAAAGTCTCGATGAACTTAAATTAAGTCAAGAGGATTTTCAGTTTATATTATAACAAGTATTATATTCGTATTTTATAATTAACATTTTATTGTTTTGTTTGTTTTTTTTAATTATTCATTTAAAACATAACTAACATCAATCCTATATTACCCAAAAGGGTGTACAACACCCACATTTCACCTGTTATGTTAATTTCCATGGGATAGGGGGTGAGCCTATCGCCATCTGTCGAGCACAATTCCAACTTCTTTCTATTATTCAGAATTTCATGCTGGAGAAATCTCAAATAACACTTGCTCGTGCAGGGAATCGAACCCGAAACCTCGCGGTGAGCTATACACAAGTTACACCGCTAGATACAAGGTAATTAATATAACTCAATTAACAAAAATCATAAAAGAATAAGGCAGTAGAACTGTGAACCGCCTTTGATAAAACCTGTCTGTTAGTTAGTATGCTCTAACAGCCTAATCTACTAAGCCGATAGTGATGCAAATATTTAAGAGAACCGAAAGTTGTTTTTATCAACCTACAGCAAATTCACGAAATTCTGCCAATAAATAAATAACGAAAATATAAATTATTTAGTGTAATTATACAATACAGCCTCGATGGTCTAGTGGTTAGCGTAAGCGTCTCTCCACGAGGTCTCGGGTTCAAATCCCGGGTCGGGCATAGTGTTATTTGTGATTTTTTTTCAGAAAATTCCCGCTGGATAACGATAGGCTCACCCCCTATCCCAGAGAACTTAAAAGCACGAAATGTGAAATGTGTGTATTGTCTCTGCCATATTATGCTCATATTACTCAGAAGGCATGTGCCTTCTGAGTAATATGAGCGTGATATTATATTATGTAATAATAAAATTTTATCTTAATACCAACCGTTAAGCTTTTAAAGTTATCACAACTTAATCGTTTCGACTCATAACTTGTACAGATTTATTATTTTATCCTTCTAACTTAAACGCCCCGCTAAAGTTATAGTCTAACTTACAAATTCAATTTGGCCGGCAGTACATTATAAGATTTAAGTTCGTTTTAAGTTATAATCAAGTTAGGACGTGTTTCGTTGAATATTGACGGTGGTAGAGCTCTTTCGGTGGAGGTTTTTTTTTAAAATGAAGCTAGGAATAACTCCTGTGTCGCGGGGGTGTTCACAAACATACATTTCACATACACAGAGCACACCCAGGGTCAGATATCATGAGTGCACGATTGGCGTAGTGGTTAAAGCAGTCGCCCCGCCGCTTTGAACTGCGCTGGTGTTGTGGGTTCGATCCGGTACAAATCTTTGTGTGATACGCAAATATTTGTTCTGACTCTGGGTGTGCTTTGAGTGCGTAAAATGTATGTTTGTAAACACACCCGTGACACAGGAATTATTCCTGGTGTGGAAGTCGTTATTTAAAAAAAAGATTTTGCGGCAATTAAGCCCTGAAATGACTGGCATATGAGGCATACCACCGTAGTCCTCAGCTGCAGCAACGCATCTACAATCTGATTGTTGATGTCTATGGGCTGTACTCCACTTATCATCGGGTGGACTACACGTAAAGATTAAGCTATCAAAACATCTTTATAAGGACTAAAAAGTTATACCTTTTATGATGTTTTTACAACAATATATAAACAACATATCAAATCATAAAAACAATATGGCTCCTACTTTATGTCGTCCATTTCTTAAAAACGCTCCGGCTGGGTATCTCGTGTTAAGATGGGAAATAAAGAAGTTTACTTTTGTGAACTTATCTATACTACTAGCGTATGTCCGCCCGCTTTTTAAATATGCCCGTTCTTAAGAAAAATATGTTTTATGTTATAATAATAATAAATAGTTTATTTAAGGTAAAAACCCATAATTATATAAATTCATTTTTTGGCTAAACTATATAATAACAGAACTCGAATTAAAATAAATATAAAATTGCTTACAAATAAAAATAAAATAGCATTAAAACTAAAAAAAAAACAATATATTATGTAATGTGATAAAAAATTAAATTAAATGAAATAAAATTAATCAAAATTAAGTTAAAATCACATAATTATTTCTTTTATCATTAAACCAGACAAAATATGCCATGAATAATTAAAGTTTGAAAAAGTTAGAGTTTTTAACAAAAAACTGTCCTATTTTCAAATTATATTATTGAATATATTTTTTTAATATTTCTATTGGTCCCAAAAATTGGTCAAATCATAAATGCACGAAACAATCAACCCCTATTTGGTAGATATATTTGCATGGATATTATCTTTAATTTCCTCTCCATATTGATTAAGTGCTCTTTGTTATTGCCTGATCATACCAACCGTAATCTTACAAAAAGATTTACAAAATCCGGATAAAACCGGCTAAAACCACCAAAAACCCGCCAAAATGAAGAAACAAACAACCTTCTAATCCTGACTTCACCCTTATTAAACCCACCTGACGTACTAGCCAATAGGGTTGCCAACTCTCGGTCGAAAAGGACGAATTATTACCAATTTTATAAATAAATAAATCATCCCGTCAGCTCCTACTGGCAGCTCAATTTTTTAGGGTCCACAGTAAGAGCTGATTTTGAAAGTTTAGATTAAGAATGTTAGTTAAATCGACACACTGACTGCTTCTAGAGGTATATAAGGTGGGTATAACTTGCGACCGCTCACCGCGAGGTCTCGAAATAGATTACATTGAGGCAAAAGTTTTTTTTTCTTTTTTTTGTTACGAAAATCTCTGTAGTAGCACGAAGACTACAATTGTGCCTGTTAGATGGCGATTGGCTCACCCCCTGTCAGTGTGAGTGTTATACTCCTCTGCCACACAACCTTTTGGAGAATATAGGCGTAAAGTTATGTTACTAAGAAACGGCATACGGATCGATGAATCTTTCGATCAGATTAGCAATAAGGGCCAGTTGGCAACCCTACTGGTCAAATTACGTAACCCGATCTAAAGAAAAACCTTTTTGTTACAGAGTGAGCGAGACAGCAACAAGGATTTCAACAAGTGGATGTGAGACAAAAAATCTGGATCAAACCGGTTACCAGTGAACGCATCGCCTAGTATGCTGTTCGAAATTCGAATCTAAAAGTGTTCTGTGATCGGTTAGATTTGAAAGTGTTTTTCAATATGGCTGCTGTTCCCGCTCTTTTTGGATTGCTCATGGCCGTTGTTGTCACAGGTGAGTTTTTGTGTTTACTTTTTAAACTTTCTAACGATATAGTTGTTATTGATTTAACACGGTTTTCAGGTGTAACAACCAGAAGTTTTTTAAAAGCGTTTATTATAACTTTACAGACCAATTTAGCGAGAAATCGAATAAATTCTTTCGAAATTTAAAACTATTGAATAGGCAGCTAACGAACTTGATCATACAATAAAATAACTTGAAAATAAAACCCATTTTAGTTGAAAATTGTTTTGTCTATTATTTTTTTGATCGATTCGGAATTTGAAATAAAGTTACAAAACAGTTATCAACTAAAATAGAGTTGGTATTTTTTTTTATAAATATAGCACTTTTAAACGGCTGTCAAGGAAGAGTTGAAATTAATAGGGGCGCTAGAGTGCTGTTCTACTGTTCGTATGGCAACCCATATAGTTCACTTCCCAGGACTTGATACTTAGCTGTATATAAAAAAAAAATATTTTATTATTACCCATTATATCGAAAGCTGTAGCTAAGCGTTAAACGTCGGTTTAACACGATGAAATCGGCACTAAGTAATAGTAAAAATAATGTAATTAATTTGTACAGCCAGCAGTCATAAAATAAGTTCCGTTTCCAGACTATTTTGCCAAGCTGATTTGTGGTTTTACTGTCCTCTGTTTTTATTAATAACCAGAAAATAAAAGAAAAATATATTTGAAAAATATTTTATTTTAAGTATTTGAATAAATCTTTTCTTTCTATACATATTATTAAACTGCCTCGTTGGTCTAGTGGTTAGCGTTAAAAAAAAATAACTTTTTGTCTAATAGCACAAAAATCAAAGTTATCTAACACTTTCTTCGGACGACCTTTTCGGTTTTTTCCTGGTGTAAGAAATACGCCTCTATTTTGTGCTCCTCCTCGTGCAATTCTTCGAATAGTATTTATTGATTTACCTGAATTAAGTAAAAATCATAAATATAGCAGAAAAGATAAAGCAGTCCGAGCCATTTCGGAGTGAGGGGATAGTTGAACCCCTAAACACCACCCCTGGCTACGCCCATGCGTGATATTATTTTATGTTATTTACTTAAACTCTACTCAAGTATCAACATTAATCTAGTCGCGCTATACCGCAACACTGAGTACAACAAACGTCAACTAAACCAATGTGCTAGTTTTAATTATTGAATAATCCGCTTATTTTAGCAATAAATTCAAAACAGCTTTGGTTTTATCCATTACCTATACTTGATTTGACTAAAAACAACATGTTAAACTCTCACATACCGGTCATATCAGCGGTTCTTTGATAAACATTGCCGATATCCGAAAGAATTTTTTTGCCTCATATTCCATTAAACATCTTTTATATACATTGTAAATTATTTCTCTGCCAGACCTTCGGATAGTTTTATTCACTGTTTATTACTTTTTTCCTGTTTTAATTGCCGTTTTATACTCTTATAAATAAAATTTACCAACGCGTAAACTCTGTTTACATTATTTATTGACATCTGTCATTATTTTGACAATGTTGCTAACAGACAAAAAAATTTGCTCATGGCCGTTGTTGTCACAGGTGAGTTTTTGTGTTTACTTTTTAAACTTTCTAACGATATAGTTGTTATTGATTTAACACGGTTTTCAGGTGTAACAACCAGAAGTTTTTTAAAAGCGTTTATTATAACTTTACAGACCAATTTAGCGAGAAATCGAATAAATTCTTTCGAAATTTAAAACTATTGAATAGGCAGCTAACGAACTTGATCATACAATAAAATAACTTGAAAATAAAACCCATTTTAGTTGAAAATTGTTTTGTCTATTATTTTTTTGATCGATTCGGAATTTGAAATAAAGTTACAAAACAGTTATCAACTAAAATAGAGTTGGTATTTTTTTTTATAAATATAGCACTTTTAAACGGCTGTCAAGGAAGAGTTGAAATTAATAGGGGCGCTAGAGTGCTGTTCTACTGTTCGTATGGCAACCCATATAGTTCACTTCCCAGGACTTGATACTTAGCTGTATATAAAAAAAAATATTTTATTATTACCCATTATATCGAAAGCTGTAGCTAAGCGTTAAACGTCGGTTTAACACGATGAAATCGGCACTAAGTAATAGTAAAAATAATGTAATTAATTTGTACAGCCAGCAGTCATAAAATAAGTTCCGTTTCCAGACTATTTTGCCAAGCTGATTTGTGGTTTTACTGTCCTCTGTTTTTATTAATAACCAGAAAATAAAAGAAAAATATATTTGAAAAATATTTTATTTTAAGTATTTGAATAAATCTTTTCTTTCTATACATATTATTAAACTGCCTCGTTGGTCTAGTGGTTAGCGTTAAAAAAAAATAACTTTTTGTCTAATAGCACAAAAATCAAAGTTATCTAACACTTTCTTCGGACGACCTTTTCGGTTTTTTCCTGGTGTAAGAAATACGCCTCTATTTTGTGCTCCTCCTCGTGCAATTCTTCGAATAGTATTTATTGATTTACCTGAATTAAGTAAAAATCATAAATATAGCAGAAAAGATAAAGCAGTCCGAGCCATTTCGGAGTGAGGGGATAGTTGAACCCCTAAACACCACCCCTGGCTACGCCCATGCGTGATATTATTTTATGTTATTTACTTAAACTCTACTCAAGTATCAACATTAATCTAGTCGCGCTATACCGCAACACTGAGTACAACAAACGTCAACTAAACCAATGTGCTAGTTTTAATTATTGAATAATCCGCTTATTTTAGCAATAAATTCAAAACAGCTTTGGTTTTATCCATTACCTATACTTGATTTGACTAAAAACAACATGTTAAACTCTCACATACCGGTCATATCAGCGGTTCTTTGATAAACATTGCCGATATCCGAAAGAATTTTTTTGCCTCATATTCCATTAAACATCTTTTATATACATTGTAAATTATTTCTCTGCCAGACCTTCGGATAGTTTTATTCACTGTTTATTACTTTTTTCCTGTTTTAATTGCCGTTTTATACTCTTATAAATAAAATTTACCAACGCGTAAACTCTGTTTACATTATTTATTGACATCTGTCATTATTTTGACAATGTTGCTAACAGACAAAAAAATTTGTTCCAAATCTACTCTTTCTTGACAGCCTATATCCGTTTATATTTATGTTTTTAACCGTCAATTTGTCTGTACTTTTTTTTTACGTTTGCTACCTCGTAACTTTAGACTGGGCGAAGCGATTTTATTGATATTTTTTTTTTATTTGAAAGCTGTCGAAATGATGTAACATACAGAGTTGAGAAATTTAGGGTCCTGGCAAGAGGCGACTGTAGCTGGTTGGTAAAGCGACTGCCCGGTGTTCAGAGGGTCGCAGGTTCTAATCCTGCCGGTCCCATATCTTTTTCAACTGTTCCTGAGTAATAATATTGTTTGCTAATTATGTACAAGGAAAATATATTCTTTCTCCATTGTCACCGACCGTAGAATTTCTGTGTCTCTACAGCGCAATAAACTTAATGTCTATCTTAACAGACATTCCAAGCTATATCTGCGTAAGCTAAGTCTGTCACGGATAAGAATAGCCACCCTTGTAGTGACGGACAAACAGCCAACATACAGACAAAAATAAACGTGGACATCCCTATTTGACTGGTAAATTAGGATGTTGATGTGTTCCAAATTTAAAAAAGATGACAATTTAACAATTTTGTTAATTTTTTAATTAAGAATATTAATTTTCGACTGTTTGACAGCTAAAATATGTCGAAAATAGTCGGATTGCTACGATTGTCACCTTATTAAATAGGGCAAAGGTGTTGGGAACCAAATATTGTAAAGATATTTATGATGGTATTGTTTTGTTTATTTTTTTTATTTTGGATTGGCACGCGATTGACCACGATCTCACCTGATGGTAAGTGATGATGCGGTCTACGGTGGAGCACGCGCTCCTATGAGATACCTATTAACTCTTGCTTTGAAGAGAAGAGAGAGGCAAGGCGTGCCATCCTTTGGCAGTTCGCATAAGAAATGTAGAGGTGAAACGCTTAATGCGTATTTGTGGAATATCTACCATAATATGTATGCACTATTTTTCTTATGCCATGGAATTTAAAATAAATTCGCACAGTATGATAGCTTTCTTAACCAAATTAAAACTTTCTAGATAAATTACTGCAAAAAGAATCTCTGATATAGTTAAAATCAACTATAAAGTATTTTTTTTTGTTGTCTATAACAATAAAAAATCACACCTATATTAACCAGAAGGGTGTGGTAGAGGTGTACAACACCCACATTTCACCTGTTATGTTTAGATCCCATGGTCAACACTTTTCTCGACCCGGGATTCGAACCCGCGGTAGAACAGTAGTGAAGCAGAAAATTGGAAATGTGTCTCGAAACACTAGGACTAGTAAGGTATAACGAATTTCACGCGGACGAAGTCGCGGGCAACAGCTAGCCTAACATATTGAAAGACCAAAATATAAAAGGCAAGATTATGTATATAACGAGAAGGTTACCTTTGATATTTATAATAATATGTACAAAAATAAGCTGATTTAATTCAAGGACAAGTCACCTACACCGAAAATAATGATCTACTACATAATATTACTTACGTATACTACAAATACTACTTAGCTTTCGAACGCGGTTTCGCCCGTTTAGTACAAAAAAAAAACCAAGCGCCCTTGAACTATCTTTATACTCATTTCTCTCCGGAATCGTTTTATTAGTTTAGCTATGAAAACAAAACAGACTGGCTTAATTATATTAGTAAAGCCGTTTCCCTTGCGACCCAAACACCATGCCGGCTCCAGACGCTGGCTGTTTGTCGCAAACGCCAAATAGGGAACAGTAATCGCCAAACACAAGCGTGTAGAGAGGTAGCAAACTGTTAGCTAAACATCCTTTAATTTGTGAAGAAAACGTACACCGAATCTAGCGAACACAAACAAAAACAGGCAAACACTAACAAACACTCGACCACGTGATGGCGAACCTGGCGTTTATTGATTGGTGTTTGGTGATTGTTATTGTTCGCCAAGCATCAGGAGCCGGCATCAGACAAATCATTTTCACAGCCCATGAAATGTCTCGATTTTTGTTAACTGCCGATTGAATATCCTTACTAATATTATAAATGCGAAAGTTTGTAAGTATGGATGTATGGATGTATGGATGTTTGTTACTCTTTCACGCCAAAACTACCAGGTCGATTTCGATGAAATTTTGCACACATGTAGCTTATAGTCTGGATTAACATATAGGCTACTTTTAATTGACATACCACGCGGGCGTAGCCGCGGGCGGAAGCTAGTAATAAAAATAATAATGCCGTACATGTCCCACTGCTGGGCTCAGGCCTCTTCTCATGATGAGGGTTAGGCCTTATTCTACCACGCTGGCCAAGTGCGGATTGTTAGGATTCACACGACCTCAATTACTTTTTAGGAACTCTCAGGCATACAGGTTGCCTCACGAAATTTTCCTTTACCGTTAGCAAGTGACAATTTATATGATAAATACACATATGTCTTCGAAAAGACGATTCTTAACGATTTATTGACAGAGGTGTGTGCCGTGGGTTCGAACCCGAAACCTTTGGCTTCGCAGTCCTACGGCCTCCCACCCGGCTATCGCTGCTTGCCGGTTGAATGTTATCGTTCAAATATCGTCCGTTTTGCAACATGTTTCGCCTGACTCACGGCTTAAGAATATCATTACGCCTACGCTTTGCCAGAAAGGTTATATAAGGCAACCTTAAACTATATATTGTGCCCCATATTGTGTTATATTTTCTCACTACGAGAATCATAAAACTACAAACAATAATAACCGCAGAATACACATTTGCATTCACAAGAGAAACGCCGTAATGTTGGTTGCCCCGTATTATTTATTTCTTTCATTCATATTCGGGACGCAAAGGCGTAAAGTGACACAGCCTATTGTAAATTTTCGTCAATTTGGACGCTTTATGTTTTTTTGATATTTCTGGCTGTACGTGAGACGCCTTTGCCTTATTTCTTAGTCTATGGAAGATTTTCTTTTTTTATTTGAGTGAATTAGGGAACTAGGCCTTTGAGTAACTAGAGACAATTTGGCGCGGAAATTGAAAAAGGTTTTTGTGTTTGGATTTGGAGTAAAATTAGATCAAGATTGCGGTTCGTATTATTTTCTTTTATTTTTGGTATATAAAGGTAAGTAGGTAATTCTATGTATCCGTTATTTATTTTAGGAAATAATATGATATCTTTTGAGTACTTTAAGTTGTTTGTGTGGGTGTTCCGCCCACATTTCTTCATTAAAATATTTAGTAAGTAGCTTATACTCGATTCAAAACCGAGGTCTTCAGAACAGCAGATCTAAATTGCTTGTTTGATTAAAACAACACATTAAACATGGAGGTTGAATTTGCGTACCGCTGACCGTGAGGTTTCGCGTTAGATCCCCGGGCCGGGTAAAAGTGTAATTTAGGATATTTCCTTCAGGAAATTCTTAATATCAGCACGGATTAGGAACTGTGCCCGGTGGATGGCGATAGGCTTAACCCGTATCACATGGGACCTAAACATAACAGGTGAAGTGTGGATGACATCCTTCTAGGTACTACAGGTGTAATTTTATGTTATTAAAAATTGTCTATGTCTAGTTATTTTTTTAATTCTTTCAAGTGATGATTAAATAACATCGAAGTACACAATTCAAATAACGAATGACCTGTCGCATTAAAAGTAAACAATTAAACATGCTTCTATAATTCCCGTCATCGGCACAGATATACAAACAAAGTCTTCCGTTCTACGCCGCACTGGTTTTTTGTTCTCTATGGTCAGGGTTGCCACTACTAAGATACATGTCATTTATGTCAGTGTAGTTCTTTTTTATTTGTTTTATTTATTAAGGAAACTCAACAGCTTTATTACAAGTTACATGCTTTGTTTTTGCCTAATAAAATGCAATCAACCTCAGCCGATGACATTTATAATAATTGTGTGCACGGTAAAGCAGTAGTAAATTTATTAACATGATTATAGTAACATCTCTTGCTTATAGAAATTTAATTATTAGTACCAGTAGAGTATGTTCTTCTTCAGGTCTTGACAATTCAGTCTTCATGGTTAGAGATGTTGACCACCTATTAACAGCCTATAATATTTTTTCTTTAATTTCATACCGTTCGTCCTCTCTCTGGCGCCATCAGAAAATCAGCGCTGCAGGGCTTTGTTGCTCTTGCAAAAGCTTATGGCTGAGATGGTGTCCACTTCTGACAAAAAAAAATTGTTTAGTATTGTAATTTTTATTTTATTTTCTATAAGTATTATTTTTATTTTTGTCAGAATAAATGTGTTCCTTTCTTTCTTTCTATAATTTTATTAATAAATTGGTAAAAACTTTATTAAAATCTAAGTATTTACATAATTAGCGCCAAATTTTCTTTAAAAAAAATGTTTTTGGCAGACATATTTGCTTTAATTTCCTCTCCATATTGATTAAATGCTCTTTGCTTACAAGAGCTCTTCCACAAGCTAAACTAATAATTGCTAGGGAAGAATGTCTGAATCATCGAGTAACCAATTGTTTTTACTTAACAAGTTAGTTACCATTGCAGTATTTAATCACTTGGTTTCCCCACAAACAATCTATTTAAGTAATTGAGACTGGGCAGACATTCAACTGTTTTTTTTTATAGATAATATAAATCTCTAACTCGTTTCCAGGTCAATGTATACGCTTCTATAATAAACTTCAATTAGACGCGGTATAATTATCGATAGGTACCTAAATCAGATTATGTTAAAAAGCTTATTACAGTATTTCAGACTACATAAATAATTATTTGTAAATGAATTACTCTTCTTGTGTGACTTGTTTTTTATACGAAGCTTGTAAGAAATGAGCTTTTAAATCCAAATGCAATTCAATAAATCCTTTCATAAAATTATAAACGAGAAAGTAGCCCTGTCTGTCTATTTATTACGCTTCTACGACTAAATTACTAAACAGATCTAGATAAAAGTTCGTATGGAGATATTTGAATTCGTTTAGGCACACTAATTGAAAAGACAGAAAATAAAATTGCATTTTTAGTTTTGGGTTAAAAAAAAACTGGCGAGATCAAGTAATAATTATTCAAGTCTTTAACTTTCGAAGCATTAATTATTGTTTAAAAGCTCGGTAGCATGCTCACTCTATTCTTAACTGGTCAATTTATTTGTGCACTAAACTACTAAGCTATCCCCTTATAAACTATTTAACGCTAATTGACTATCTCTGTCTCTTCTCTTAATTGGCATTAGCTTTCTCTGTCTAACAGTCAGTGACCTTGATTCAATGTGTTTGTGTCTATATTGAATTACAGATGACATTGATCTTATTGAAGATATATGGGACGCTAGACAAACATATTTCACACGTTAAGCAGCTGTGGCGCAATGAATAAGGTTCCATCGTTCTACCATCGAGAAGTCGTAGGTTCACATCCTGGCCATAACACCACGAATGTGAACTTCCTTCTAACACAAGTGAATTAAGCTTATACTAAGAAACTATTGAAAAAAATATGAATCCCTCAAGACTTGAACCTGCAACCTTCTGCACACAGGCGCTTTAACCAACTAGATACGGTTGTCTCTTGCCTGGAATCTAAATTTCTCAACTGTATTTTACGTCGTTTCGTGAAGTCACGTTCATCCATTTGTTTGACGTCAGGTTCAAAGCCTGACGTTCGCATAATTTTTTAAACTATTTCTTAGTATAATTTGATTAGCATAAGTAATTGCTATAAAAATAATTAATTAGAAGTTCTAATTGATTTATTATAATTTATTTTATTAATTACTATTTTACCTCTAATTGATTATTTTTATAGCATTTAGCTATGCTTAGCAAATTATACTAAGAAACAGTTGAAAAAGATATGGATGGAGGATTTGAACCTGCGACCTTCTGCATACCGGGCAGCCGCTTTAGCCATCCAACTACGGTCGCCTCTTACCGGTAATCAATTATAAGTTGAATACTATTAATTTGTATCTGCAAATTCTTTAATTAAATATAATATACTTGTATTATAAAAAAATAATAATAAGTTATTAAAATTATGAAAATACGGGTGTTACTCACGTAATGTTGGTCTATTTAGTCGACCGCGGTTTCGCCTATATGTCTAGGCATTATCAAGAGAGTGCGATACGTCGCGCCTGAGTCGCAGCCAGTCTTGCACTGACAACATTACGTGAGTAACACCCGTATTTTCATAATTTTAATAATGTTACAAACTCACGTCAGTTTTAATAAAAATATTTAATAAAAATAATAATAAGAATAAAAAAAAATGTTTCGGTTCCGTGTGCTACCACGATAACGTGAACCTCTGCCACGTCTTTCAGAGCAGTATGGGCGTGATGTTATACCTGCCTTTCAGTCAATGACCTGGAATCTAGATTGAGTTACAGATGATGATAGAATGGTGATTGATACTTAAGATATGCGACGCGTATTGTAATCTATTGTTATGCTCAGATGGCTCATGCTTAGATATTGATAGTAACATTCAATGTAAATAAGAGATTACTAGAAAAATGGCTAACTTTTCAGCATTTTATGTTTTTAAACCTTCGCGATTTGAGAACATTTTTCAAAAATTAGACAACGGGTCTGAATCGCGTAATTACCAGTCGGCTCGTGACCAAGAATGATGCAAGTCATTCGAAACGTCGAGCATAGGTATTATTTACCTTTATAATAATTCCGCGATTTAGATCCGTTGTCTAATTTTTGAAAAAAAATCAGCATTTCTATTCGGTTCGACCTTAATTATAGAGGAAACCGTCGATTCACAGCGAAAAAGATACTTTATGGACGAGATTACTCAAAGCGCTGTCTTTAGATGTCGCTCAGATGATATACTAGTGGTGGAGCTTTTGTGAACGTGCATGTATAGTGTATTCTATCAGTGAAAATAAATGTTGGTAGGTCCTAAAATTACCCCATACTTACTAGCATTTTACCTTCCATACCATCTATATTAACACGAATAAAATAATAAAAAATCTAAATATTTTCTTGTGAGCGTTGATCTACTGTGTTGTTCGTTCTGGCAGGGACTAGCTGACAATCAGTGCTGTGCATTGCGCGCAGAAAATACTAAACTAGATCCCTTGCTGCACATTTTCTGTGTACTATTTTTATTTTCTGTAAACTGTTTTTCATAAAAAAAATATTTTTTTTTTTTTGACAACCCTAACTTTTTTTTAAAACACCGGCCCAGACGTGTTTACGGAGTCAGTTTTAACTTATAAAGTAAACATTCACGGGGATAGCTACAGGTTGTTTGTTTTTTCATATTACTTTGTCTATGACTGTTTATTTTTTTTTGTGAAAGGAAGCGCTTACATGTGTTTTAGTGTGAGATATTTTACTTACAAATAAACAAATAGATGTTTAGTTAACACTCAAAACATTAGATGGCATAGAATTATTGAATGAGCCCCTGAGTGGAAGCTCGAATCTAACATAACGTCGCGATTGTAATATCCAGCATTGTTTTGGTTGCTATAACTTACACATAAAATTATTGTCAAAAAACAAACAAATATTGTATCAATTATTAGAAAAGATGGTGCACATGAGTTTCTCACCAGCTCTTCTCATGATGCAATACCCATCGGAGCTGGTACTTAGATTGATTATAATTCAAATTTCTAAGTTGCCCATGGAAATAAATTATTTGATTTATGATTTCGTATTTCAAAAGGGTATCACAGAGGTGTACAGTGGGCCAAGCAATTCGGTATGCAGGGCAAAAACTTAAACGCCATAGTGAAAACTGACTGCAATAGTTATGCACGTGTGATTAAGTGTAGTATACCTACTATTTAGATATGTAACTCACTTATCCATAACTGGTGTCGTAAGTCTTTACTATGACTTAGAAGTTTTTGCCCTGCATAGCTAACTCATTGGCCCACTGTACATACAACACCCATATTTTACCTGTTATGGTTAGGTTAAAAACTATTCTAATAAACAATCTCTCGAGTTCGATTCCCGGGTCGGGATTAAGAGTTATTTTTCCGTAAGGAAATTCTCAATAGCAGCACGGAGTTGGATTTGTGCCCGGTGGATAGCGATAGGCTCACATGGGACCAATGGGCTCGACGATAAATTTAATACTGTATATATATAATAATTGCTGTAATTTAATTTTGTAAATGTTTAACTTGTACCATTTTTTTACTTATAATTTGAAATTATGTAAACATTTGCACGCCATTATTTGGCAGAATATGAGGACAAACCACATTTTAGAACACCAATTTATGTACCATATTTTAGCAAATAAATGATTGATTGATTGATATAGCAAATACTTTTTGACGCAAAGTGTAGGGACATAGTGCAACCGGCGCATATATGTATTTAAGTGGATCCTCTTATGGAAAAACTTATTTAGTCGCCCGGTTCGCCAGTCGCCTTCCCGTATCGCTAGAGATAGGTCGTAGTTAAAATAGAATAATGTAGTCAATAAGTTAATTATATAATTGACTCTGGTACCAGTTAATCATCAGTGACCTATCGTTTCAATCTTATCAACAATCAATCAACAAATTAAATCTAACAACACATAATGGATCCCCACACGAAGGATGAAAGTTATTTTTTGCATAATTCAAATTCAAATTCTTTATTTATTTACCAAAGTAACCTTAAAATTAAATACAGAGTGCATGAAATTTACATGTACATACTTATTTACTTAAAACTAAGGTTGTTATAACTATTTTGTTCCGTACCCTCTAATTTGAAACACCCTGTAGCAAATTTTGATGTAGCAAGCATCTGTGGCGTTTCATTGGCCGTGACAGTGAGGCAGGTCTCACTCCTGACGGACAGCAGACACCTCAGCTTGCGGAGGGAAGCTAATAATAGGACAAATAGAACTTATTTGTAATTAACATTTCATCGCTCGCTAACGAAGGAAAACATTGTGAGGTTACCGTTCGTTCGTATCCTTTACACCCTGTATTACAGCTATTATGACGCTTACCTGTTTTTTTTTTTAATTAAAAATTGCAAAAAACGAATTTTCTAAGAATTATTTTTTGTGTTTCGAGAATTTTCAAACTGTATCGAATTGAACGTTGTCTTAAACTATTCCAATGCATTTGTAATTTTCCAGTCAACTTTAGCATTTTCCGATCATAAATTTTCGCACCTGGAGCTTCGATATCATGTGTTTTCGCAAGCTTATTCTCATATATTAGTCATTTTCTTATGTATTTTTCGATGTTTGGTTATTTCCGTTGCAAAATCTTTGCACCCAGAATCATGTACTGAACATTGGTGGAGGGCTTCGTCACGATGTCATTTACACCCTGTGTAGCGTACGACTGCTAACGCTACAAAACGCTGTAGTACAATCGTTATCGCTGCATAGTTAAAGCAACATTAGGTCTGTGACACATAAGAATTCAGTTATGATTATTTTTGTACACTTAGATTGTTAATTTTTTTAGTAATAAAAAAATCAAAAATAGGAGGAGAGTATTGTAGCGTACGACTGCTGACGCTACAAATTGTACTTAGGCGCAAATGCGCAGTTGCTCGGCTCGGCAGTCGTCTCTCCACATTCACGCCGTTAGGTCATTAGGTTTAATTAATAATATAAGTATATATTTCTGATACCAGTTATTAAAGTATATAATTAACACGCATCCTCTATCAATTCACATCTACAACATGAAGAACCCCCTACACTCTGTATACTCTAACCGCAACGCGTGTGGGTCTTAAGTCTTTTCTGTTTGTCCCGCACCTGTATGAATAACATTTAGGCATAGGTATCGCTGGAGGGGACTGGATGCGGAAGGCGCAGGATCGGGTGTGGTGGCTCACATTGAGAGAGGCCTATGTCCAGCAGTGGACTACGAGAGGCTAAATGATGATGATGATGATAGGTATCGTGCAAACAACTATACCAATGCTTAAAAAAAACATTATTATTTAGATATTAAAAACAGACATTTCAATTTTATTTATATGAACTTGTTTTTGATTAATTTTATAACATTAAGCTATGCTTAGCAAATTATACTAAGTAACAAGTCACGTCACGAAATGACGTAACATACAGATGAGAAATTTAGAGTCCTGACAAGAGGCGACCGTAGCTGGTTGGTTAAAGCGACTGCCCGGTCGCAGGTTCAAATCCTGCCGGTCCCAGATCTTTTATCAAGTATAATTTATTTATTTGTATTAATATAAATAATGGCCCAGAGCGAAGCGAGGCCGTGCCGCTAGTATATTATAATTGATGTAATTATTCTAATTGTTTAGTTATTGCAAATATCACTATGTAACCATAATCACAAGTCAATATAATTATCTTACGAGTACAGTGGGCCAAGCAATTAGGTATGCATGACTGCAATAGATATTATTATGCATGTGTGAATTACATATTTAATAAGTGTAATATATACACTATTTAGATATATAACTCACTTATCCATAACTGGTGTTGTAAGTCTTTACTTTGACATAGAAGTTTTTGCCCTGCATAGCTAACTCGTTGGCCCACTGTACCTTATGATTTCTGCAAACTAATTATATTAGTATTTACATATTAGCTACGCTTGGTAGATTTTATATAACTTAATGTGTTTGCGTATATCACGAAATGTCAACGATGCTGGCAAATTATAGGTTATATGCCCGAATAGCTCGTTTTGTGCCGATTTCACCACCGCAAAACTAAAGTTTATCGATAAAACGTTCTATCTCACTCTCACTCTTACACCACGGCCGTGAACTTTCTCCTAACACAAGCGAATTAAGCTTAGCTGGAGGGGGTTAATAAGAATGCTAGTGGTTTGTATTTGCTAATTACTAGTGAGCTTTTTTTAACAAAATGATTAATCGTAGATTAAGCAGTTTGATGAAATCGGCTCTTAGAGATTAGCATAATAATATGCGATAACTCATTGGCCCCGGGTTTGATTTCCGGGTCGACAAGAAAATTTGCTGCAGAAATACGTAACGGCAAAATTTCAAAACATTGTTTTCCAACACGGGAATCGAACAAGAGATCTCGCTTGACAGATTGCATTCGCTGACCACTAGACCAAGGCGAATAAGTATTAAAACTTCCGTAACATAAAACTTGGCTAATCAGGTTTTATAACCGTGAGTCAGTGTTTACATAATTCCGGTCTGGCGTGACTCATCGGCATGAATGTAATGCAGTATTGCGGTTTGTAGATTGCAGCGAGGTTCAGTGACGAATGCACTTTTATTGTTTGACTAATCATAGCTACTGGTAGATCTTTAGGGGGTTTATACACCGAAGTCAATCGAAGTAAATAAAGAAGTATATAATGAAATTCAAGGCATACAACGCCATTCCCATATAAATAAATATAATATAAATATAAATATTTCACAACTCACACACAACGCCATCTAGTCCCAAACTAAGCAGAGCTTGTACTATAGGTACTAGAATACCTGATACTAATACATATATACTTTTCTTTTTTTGTAAATACATACTTATTATACATAGAAACACCCAGACTAAGACAAACCCCCATGTTCATGCACACAAAGATTTGTCTTAAGTGGGAATCGAACCCACGACCTCGGCGTCGCAGGCAGGTACACTACCCACTCCGCCATCCGGTCGCCATATTTTTCGCCGATTACTCGAATTCGAATCGGTTCAGGCGATTTGAGAAATTCTTCTCGTCAGAGAGAATATATTTGTCATTTAGTCCCATTTTTTTCGGGTAACGATCTGATGGCTGGTTCCTAGAGAAATCGAGGGCAAACCTCAAATTTTAAAGGTTTCTATTTTGTTTTCTCGTATATTACCTAAAGCTACTCGGATATTTGCATCTACAAGTCGGCATTTCATGTTGATGAGCTGATGCTGGAAGGTACAACTCTATAAATATAGGCACCTTAAGGCCGTTTACTGTATCTTTTCAAGTTATACACCATCTGCGATAACTTGAAAGAATACAGTAACAGGCGAGACGTTGAATATATCTTAAGTATGTTTTACTTCTACTTCTTTTTTGGAAAAATATTCTTAAATATGACTGTACGAGCCAATACTACTCGTACAGCTAATTATACTGTAAACAATAAACAGTCGTTTACGACAGTCGCTACCAAAGACGTAGAACGCATAAACGTGTGTTTGGTGAACAGATATACAATCGGGATAGCGGGGTTACAGTCAACGACGAGATAGCCCCGCCCCAACAATGACAAAAACGTGACAAAATCTATATTTTGCTCGTTATCGTATAAAGCCGCGTTGGGGAACATACATACAACCTTTGTGTACTAAAAATACTAATCATAACTTATTAAAATACCTACAGCATTAATCACCAAGTCAGGTGGACTATTACCTAGATAATAAACACTAAGCACTGTTCGTAATGACACATGAGACTTAGGTCAGGCAAGTGGTGACGGATGCTGCGAGTGAATCATGTTGACTCACCAATCAGCGGTCGTATATCGATTGGTACATGTGATGTTGATTCATTTAACCACTAAGTCTATGAGGAATTGATAGAACCTTTAACCTGCCTCCAAATAGAAACAATTGCACTGCTGTGTTCCGGTTTGGTGTTGAGATCAGGCCCTGAAGTTACTTCAGTTCAGTTCAAATAATCTTTGTTCATATAGACACAATTCAAAACTCTTAAATTATGTGCTTATGATGCGTCCATATTTTTTCTTGATGTTGTGATCCAGAGCAACTCACTCCCACGCTGTCTTGTCATTTAAATAGTCCGAGATTGTATAGTAAGCTTTCTTACATAGTTTAACTTTAACAGCTGTCTTAAACTTATTTATAGACAGTACTCGAATACTATTAGGAAGTTTGTTGTAGAAGCGTATACATTGGCCCATAAAAGAATTTTTAATTTTGTGGAGACGAGTCGTATGAAGTACAAGATTATCCTTATGTCTAGTATTAACATTATGCGTGTCACTTTTCTTTTTAAAATTGTCAATATTTTTCTGTACATATAAAAGATTTTCGTATACATACTGTGATGTCACAGTCAAGATATTTATTTCCCTGAATTTTTCTCTGAGGGAAACACGCGGACCTAGTTTATATATAGCCCTTACAGCTCGTTTCTGCAGTACAAAAATGGTGTTAATGTCCGCACAGCTTCCCCAGAGTAGAATTCCATAGGACATTATACTATGAAAGTAACTAAAGTAAACCATTCTTGCTGTATCTACATCAGTTAATCTTCTAATTGTTTTTACTGCATATACTGCAGAGCTAAGTTTGGCTGACATTTTTTCTATTTGTGGGCTCCATCGTAATTTAGAATCTATAGTAATTCCCAGAAAAGTAGTCGATTCCACCGGTTTCAACCTGGTTTCATTTATGATTACATTAGTTTCTACCTGTCTGACATTAGGCATTGAAAACTTTATTATTTTGGTTTTGTTTTCATTTAACAATAAGTTGTTTACATTAAACCATTGGACTACCTTAGAGATTGCATTGTTCACTTCGTCATAATTATGTAATTGTCTACTAATTTTAAAGGTCAATGAAGTGTCATCAGCAAACAATACAATCTCATGATTACTACCTACGTAATAAGGTAAGTCATTTATGTACACTAGGAACAGGAATGGACCGAGGATAGATCCCTGTGGAACGCCCATGTTTACTACAGACCCTAATGATTTCTTCCCATTGATATCGACCCTCTGTATTCGATTTCTCAAATAAGAAATCAGAAGGTCGAGAGCCCCGTTCCTAATGCCATAATGATGTAGTTTCCTGACTAGTGTTTCGTGATGTACGCAATCAAACGCCTTAGACAAGTCACAGAAAATACCTAATGCATCCTGTGACCCCTCCCAGGCTGCGAAAATACTTTTTAATAATTCAATTCCAGCATCTATAGTTGAGCAACCCCGAGTAAATCCAAACTGTTTCTTATGAAGTACGTTATTGGTATTAAAATGTCTGAGCAGTTGACTAAGAATAATTTTTTCAAAGATTTTACTCAGGGTGGGCAGTATAGACACCGGTCGGAAATTAGAAGGGTCCGAAGCATCACCAGACTTAAATAATGGTATGATTTTACTTTGTTTCATCATGTCAGGAAACACACCTGATGCAATACAATTGTTGAAAATCTCTGCTAAATAAGGTGCAATTAATTCTATTATATTAGACATGAGTTTCATAGAATGACCCCAAAGGTCCATTGATTTCTTCAACTCTATTGTTTTAAATGTCTTAAGTACATCGAGATAGTTTATAGGTGTGAATGAGAAATGGGTAATACACTCTGTAACACTCTCTTTAAGTAACACCTCAGCTGATTTGGATGATGATTTTAGAGATTGAGTAGTTATTAATGCTATATTATTGAAAAATTTTTCAAATTCGGTTGCAACTTCCATATCAGCTTTAACGTTTATGTCATTAATTTTTAAATTAAATTCTCTAGTCTTCGTGTTTGCTCTGCCTGTTTCATTGTTAATTATGTTCCATGTTTCTTTAATTTTATTAGTTGATTTACTTATTTTATTTTTTAAATGGATCGACTTAGCAATGGAACAGACTTTTTTAAATATTTTAGAGTACCTACTTACATAGTTCTTAAAAGTCACGCTATGATTACAAGTTTTTTCATGATACAAGTCAAATAGTTTATAGCGACTTTTATAGATACCGGTTGTTGCCCATTCATTAAAACTCAAACGTTCACTGATCAATTTAGTTTTTGGTGTAAATATTCTCATATATTCACTATTGATTAAATTAAAAAGCGAGTTAAAAAGTATATCAGGATTGTTTTGAAAAGGCAACCCTAGTAATTTGTCCCTTAAGCTAAGTTGGAATTCCTCAATACGACACTCATTAATAGGAATAAAGCTTATGTTTTTCCTTTGTGTTCTGCTTATCTTTGGAAAAGATACTAATTGACCACAGTGGTCAGAGGGTAACATATTGATTACTGCTTTTTCGCGAGGATTTATGTTAGTAAATATGTTATCAATACATGTAGCACTAGAGGCAGTAATCCGCGTAGGTTCACAGAAGACATTAAATAAATTAAAAGATTTAAATAAATTGAGAATATTACATGTCAAAGAGGATTTTTCTAAAATATTAATATTAAAGTCTCCACAAATAACAAATGTTTTATTGCTGTTAGTTATTTTAAACAGGGCATCCTCCATAATTTTAAAAAATGCTTCATGAGATCCAGATGGAGGTCTGTATACACTCATAACAATGAATTGCTCCAACTCAATACAGGTAATCTCTAAGACTCGTTCAACAGAAAGGCTCCTAATATCAACTCTTTCTTTAAACTTAAGACATTTCTTAGTGATTATCAGTGAGCCACCACGTATAAACTGTTCTCTGCTGAATGAGCTAGAAACTTGATGGTTATTAGAACTGAAAATGACTTGATGGCACTTGAGCCAAGATTCTGTTATACATAAGATGTCAATATTATTACAAGTCAAAAACAGCTCCAATTCTAACTCTTTTCCTATCATCCCTTGTATGTTTTGATGCACTAGGTTAATACAATTATTATTATACATATATTTTCTTGAACATACCATTGATGGGGATGTTTCACTACTAATACAGTCAGTTTCATTAATAATATGGCCAGAGGCAAATTTGCAAGAGGCTGTCTCTATTGTCTTATGGTTTAATTTAAATTAATATCTTTACAAGTGTCATCAACTAAAATAGTATTATTATAAATGTCATTATTATTTATTTTACTAATGTTATTGTCAGTAGTGATGTTACTGACCCTGATCATGTCAATCGAAAATTGCTCAATAGGAGCTATTTGTCTAGCCAAGTTCTTGGCTGATGTTTTAAAAAAATAGGATAGCGAACAAGCTATTTGTCTCTGGTAGAATTTAGAAAGATTATAAGAGCTTTCTTTAGTCAAAAAAAAAGGTTTACTAACATAATTGTTAGTGTCAATAATATGCAATTTCTCAGTATTATTACAACATATTGTGTGCAAAGTTAGATTAAGCTTATATCTAAGAATATTTTCCTCCTGTGACAGACTATCGCTATAGGGTAATGTAAACATAACAATTTTTTCTACACTCAATGTATATAAACTATTTAGATATTGTATAAGACCCTTCTTGTTTAGATTACCCCTATTTCCAATAAAAAGTAGTAATGTACTATTAGTATTAAAATGATTATAATTGATTGCCTTCTCCAAAATATGTGAATAAAAATTACTGGCACATGAGGCATAGCACCGCAATTCTCAGATGAAGCGACGGATCTACAATCTGCTTTTGAGGATTGTAGATGTTCCAAAGGCTGTAGTTAAGTAGTAAGCACCTGTCAAATTGTTAGATTATAGTTATATTAATTTTAATTGGAATTTATTTTATTTATTGATCAAATTGTTTTCTTTTTATAATAATAATATTATTATTTGACTTGGCATTTTTATAATTGACAAACTTAAATGATTATAATAGAAACTTTGAATGAGGATAATACTTAATTATGTCTATTTTTATATTCTTACTAATATTATTAAGGCGAAAGTTTGTATGTATGGATGTATGGATGGATGTTTGTTACTCTTTCACGCCAAAACTACCGGGTCGATTTCGATGAAATTTTGCACACATGTAGCTTATAGTCTGGATTAACATATAGGCTACTTTTAATTGACATACCACGCGGGCGGAGCCGCGGGCGGAAGCTAGTTCTTTATAAACACAAAATACTATGTTTTTTATACCTGCTGAGTTGCATGCCTTGTGGTGAAATGTGGTGATACTGTCTATGTATTGTGAACATCTTGTCTCTACCCACATTTGCAAATAAATGAATTATTATTATCATTATTGTTATTATAGTTACACTAGTTACTACTTATAATCAAGAGAACTATATGCCCGTTTGCTAAATCGTAAAAATAGTAAAGCTCATTGGTAAACTAAGGTATACTGTTTTTTTTTGTAACTAGGCAGATAGTAGATTACCTGATTGTGCAAAACAATATCTTTTCCAATTACACTAAGGTCGGCTTCTAGACAAACGGATTTAGCTAAATATCAGTATTCTTATTTAAGTTTTGAGACTAAACATTGTTATTTTCTTACTAATTATTAGATAAATAAAAAAAACACGTTCATAAACACTCTAACGATACCGTTCGAGATGACATTGGGTGTGTCGCGTGTCGTGATCGAGTTTGTACGAGTGCTGACAATAGTTTAGTTTAGTAGTTTTGCCTGAAATCGAGAAAAACCGTTTTTTACCCTTTAAACCCCCCCCCCATCCCCTTTCCGACATCAGATCGCCCGTAAATTATTTTTCCTTTCATTTCTATAATATATTCCTCCTTTTCTAATGCGTTTTATCCTACTATTATTTTTTTTCACTTTTTATTATTTTTAAAGGCTTCTACCCCAGTCTATTAGTATAGATTAATCAGTATTCTTATCTCTTTGTTTGACTAGTTGTCTGATATATCTTCAATTTTCGCATATATATCATCTTAGAGACATATGTAGGTATGTCACACGTCATATGACGTACGTGACGTCATATCTCATTTTGTTTGTGACTAAAATATGGGATGTACGTGACATTAAAAGAAAAAGGGTTTTATACTTATACCAGAGTATATATATGTATAATAATAAAAGCAGCCCTGTATCTAATACATGTCCCACTGCTGGACTCGACCCAGGCCTCTTCTCACGATGAGAAGGGTTAGGCCATAGTCCTCCACGCAGGCCAAGTGCGGATTGGTAGACTTCACCCGTCCTCAAGCACTTAGCTTTTTACTGTTTACGTTTGTTCTTATTCAGTTTTATAAAAGCGAAGACTTGTTATTGGCTACCAGATTCCTTTACTTTACTACATACAATTCTGTTAATTTAGCTGTAAGTTGTGGCGGTATCCGCACATAATCACTTGACATATGCCGACGAGTGCTGAATCGCGATACCGAAGTGTTCACAGAGAGTATACATATATTATACCACTTCCAATACGCTACCGTTGGACAGCTGTCCGCCAGGCAATACCACCGAGCCTGGTCGGAGGATCCTCTCTTTGTGGTGGAGGAACACCACACCCTGTTCCTCTACATTGGTGACCCCGACGTGATCCTTCCATATATCTTAAATAAATAAATCAATTCAATTTCAATTTCAAAAGATCTTTATTTATAAAATGACATATTACAATTTTTTGTACAATACTAGTGTTAGTTTAAATCCTACAATTACAAACATCGTAGTGTAGATTATTCTTCAAGCCCAAAAAGACTCATATAGAACTTTTATCGTGTGGTTAATCGGTTGAGAATAATATAAAAGCATGATAAATATGCAAAGCTTTATTCAACGTATTTTCTTTCATCAAGCCAGAGACGTAGTGAACTTATACTATTCTTTTTTTTTTATTTGCTGACGAATTATAGGTAAAGTCCATAACAGACAAACCCATTAACAGTCCGCAGCGTACGAACAATAATTCCTTCATTCCATCCCATTGCTCCCCCCATTTTTCTCCGGAGGTATTTAAATGAAAAAAGCACATACAAATGGGTTTTCATCAATTAGTTGTTCGGCGAGGTGACTGTACGGATTGGACTGGCGTGTAATGAGATGCTCCGAAACACGTGCGCGCTCGACTCCAATGGGCTCGCTAAGTTTTACGACACGAGAATTTTCACGTTTTGTTTTTTTTAACACGCTTATATTAGCTTCACCTGTATGTATGTATGTATGTATGTAACCGACTCCTTTGGACTCGATTTTGACCCACTTTAAACGGACAGATTTCATTAAAATTTTGCACACCTGTCAAAGATCGATGACAATGCAATAATTCGATAAAAAAAAAAAAAAAAAATAAAAAAAAAAACTTTATAAATAAACCAAACAAAAAAAGTAGAAAATAAATAATAGTTTAAAAAAACTAAAAAAACACACTTTTAAAGTACTAACTAATAAGTGAAAAATAATTCCTTATATAAGCTGAAAATGGTAATAATGAACAAAAAATACTATTGTGAAAAAGCGTGGAGCGCTCTGTGCCATATTTTTCGTCTATCGAGCAACCCACGCTTTTTCACAATAATACTAGTATTAGTACTTTAAAAGGGTGATTTTTAGTTTTTTTAAACTATTATTTAAAAAAAATTAAATAATATAATAATTATAATAATAATTTTTTATTTTAAACTTTGTGCTGTTATTGAATGACACCCACACTTAACCTGTTATGTTTAGGTGACATGTCATGGAACTGAGTGCTTCGCTATATACTGGCTATGGTACTCTTTATGCTGTTTTTGAAAATATCCTGACGGAAAAATCACAAATAACACTTTTCTCCGGACTCGAACCCGAGACCTCGCAGAGAGTGATCACATACTTAAACCACCATTAAGCCAACGAGGCAGTAAATTTCCTGACGGAGAAATACCAAAAAATACTTTTGCTCAACCCGGGCATCGAAGCCGAGACGTTTTAATATAGAGACGAAATATTAAAACCTTCAGTTATCTGAATTGCAAGAAACAATGAATACTTGAACTAACGAATTGAATACAATTATATTACAATTTCAAATTGCAAGCAAAATCTACAATATTATTCGTTTTATTTCAACCAGTGTAGAATCGTCGATCGTATATTTCCACTATCGAAGGAATTGCATGCAGAATATGATAACTTATGGTAACTGAATACAATGCAAACAGTATCCGGAATACATTACAGATATAACTAAGAGAATACTATTGTTTAAAACATTTCTTTTATAGATTAGGAGCCCGTGGGAGGCCGACTTTTGGCATTTTATACAAGCTGATAGATTTACTGTGTGTGCCTCTAACGATCATCAATCATCAAATGTGAAATTTGGACTGTGGTGACTTTGGGAAATATTAATATAATTAATTTCAACAAAAAATTTAACCGACAAAAAAAAAGAACTAAAAAGTAATAAATAAGTAAGTCTTGGGTATTGAACTTAGTAACATAAACTTTAAATACCTATTATATGTTACTAATTTTGAGTCGGTGCCAAATAAAATATGTAAAAATTATCAAAATCGGACTTCTCAGTAAGAAGTTATGCATGGTCTAACATACAAAAAAATATATACACGTTGATTTGAGAACCTCCTCCGTTTGTTTCGTCGGTTAAAAAGTTACGTCATAATTTCAAGCATAATTTTTGATGATTAAAAAATATAATATAAAATGTTTATTTACAGACAAAAATACATGTTGGATCTTAAATTAAACTAGTCTAATAACTTAATCTAAACTTAATAAGTACCTAACTGTCAGAAGGCCTCATACCTAAAATGCTGGCAGCATTACCGCGTTGTATTGCGATTCTAAGTCGCTGGACGAAATATAAGCCAGCATTTCGTGAACAAGTTGCCTCAGTTAGACGCGCTGACAATTTTTGAGACAGGCTCATATTTTAAAGCACTAGCATATTATGTTGTTAATGGTGATGGTAGAATATACTACTACTAATATATATTCCAACCCCAGACCGACATCCTTAATGTGTCAAAAATTATAAAACTTTAAGGTTAGAACCTATGTTTAAGGTTTGAAGCTAGAAACAACACGCTAGAACACAAAGGAGCCGAGCAGTAACATTTAACACGGACTACCGTATGTACATTAACTGAATACAATGGAAACAGTATTCTGAATACATTACAGAAACTATCGCTGCTTTCGCGTTTGTCTTCATGTCAGAAATACAAAGTGCTATTTCAGTAAAACTACTGAATACCCTTTAGTAAGTTTAATAGTTATTTTGTAGCTTTTTTGGTACGAATGCCATGAATAGCTGTTTGCAAATTTTTATTTTTTTATCCGACGAGTAAGTGGTATTTTCAGTTAAAGACGCTATGTCGTATCAACTATCCAACCTGTATAGCCTATATTACTCGACAAAGATGAAGCTTTCTTAAGGAGAAAGAATTTTAAAATCAAACCTGTAGGTTTTGAGTTAAATCGTTACAAACAAACAATCTATGTATGGATAAAAACAGTCATCTTAAGACAGTTTTTTATGCTTTTATTGTAATCAGAAAACAGAAATCAAATCATTTATTTTTATTTTCGTAGGCCCCAAAGGGCGCTTGAACACGACAAAACAAACATCAAAATAAAAAAAAATAATAATAATATAACTAAATTAATTAAATTATAATACTTATTGCAATAAAATGATTTGACACCGGAGCTTAGATTGACTTTAATTAGAAATTTGAATTATAAACAATCCAAGTACCAGCTCCATATTCATGTTAAGTTAACTGAATAAAGAGGAAATATAAATAACAGTTCTATTGTAGCGTCAAATTTGTTTATTTTCAAAAACTTGTAATTATTTCTAATAATCAGGTAACCAACAAACTCGTTAGCTACGTCTTAAAATGTACTTATAACAGAATTGCAGTAAAATGTCGCCATATCCCAACTGTGAGCAATTTCCAACAATTTAGTTTAGTCAGCAGACTAGCGCTAAGCTCTGTACTAGTTTCTTGTTACGCTCGCCGACTAACGTTATAGTTTGAGAGCCCACGGCTTCATTTTGTAGGTATCTTACCATGAGATCAGGATCAACAGCTACCGTTTAATAAACTCGAATTTGCCTCTCTCTCCAATTATGTTTGTACGGGACAGAGAGGTCTTAAGCTGTAACTTGAGTTAACACGTTATTACACACGGGCACTCTCAAGGACAGTTAAAATAGTCTTGGAACCCACGACGAATTTAATCAGAAGTAAATAGTTAGAGTTGAAAAGTAATAAAGTAATTTTACTGTTCTTCAATGTGAAGCTTATGATCTATGGCACTTTTTGAAACACATAAGAAAACATAACATAAGATCACGTCTATATTACCCAGAAGGGTGTAACAGAGGTGTTTAACACCCACACTTCACCTGCAATGGTTTCCTATGCGACAGGGGGTGAGCTAATCGCCATTCACCGGGCTCAATTCTGGCGGAAGAAGCCCAAATAGTATTTGTAGTTACTGTTTTTTTTATTTTTTAGTAGTTTTAGCCCGCGACTTCATCCACTTTGAATTAGTTAAATTAACCACAATTTTACTGGCGTTAAATCTAACTACTCGGTAGAGTTTATTTCACCGTTATCGTAACATATTTCCTCAATAAATGGTCTATCTACAAAAAATAAAAAAATATTAATACGGACCAATTGTTCAGGATCTTTTTTTTAATACTGACGAAATAATTAAAGATGAGATGCCCTCTCAAAATTAGCTGTGGTCTCTCAGGCTATAACGTAACGTAATAAACTAACAGAATATTGTTGTGACTGCAACGGACTTGGGTAACGTAGTGGACAATGTTACTTGGAACTGACAACTTCACGCTTAAATCTGAAAGGGTAAACAGACTTATCCTACTACTATTATAATTACTGACTCGTTGGTCTAGTAGTTAGCGTATGCTGCCTCTCACCGCGAAGTCTCTGCTTTTATTCCCCGGTCAAAAGTAACATTTGGTATTTTTTCGTCAGGAAATTCTCAATAACAGCACTGAGTTGGATTAGTGCTCTGTAGATGGCGTTAGGTTCACCTTCTATCACATAGGACTTAAACATAACAGGTGAAGTGTGGGTGTTGTACACCTCTGCCACACCCTTCTGGGTAATATAGGCGTGATGTTATGTTATGTGTCTTTTCTCATCAAACCTCAACAACTCTTACAGCTTTGTGTGTTTGATTGCGGTCGCTCCACGTTTAATACTGATATTCAGCTTAAGAATGAGACTATAGGATAGGTTGCTGTTTTTTTTTTATGTATCACCAAATAATTTTACCAACTCTTTTTTAATGATCCTACATAATCTAAAAAAACACCGTCTTAGTGTATCTAATAGACTTAATCTTTATTTGTTACAAACTAATCAATTTTAAATACTAGATTCTAAGATTCTAAGAAATCGAGGAGTTTGGCTGTATGTTCGTACGCGCTAATCTCGGGAACTACTGATCGGATTTGGATGATTATTTTTGCATTTGATAGTCTGATTTACGTAGCAGGTTCTAAGCTATTTGACATCACGCTTCCACTTATAGGCGCTAAGCAGTAAAGTGGCGCCAGTAATACTCAGACTAATAAAACAGAATACGAATTTTATAGTTTAATTACATTAGTTGGTGAAAGTATTGTAATTTGATTATTAATTAAAACGTGATTTTGCAAGCTTTTTTATTATTGCTACATCGCTGGAAGCGGCAATAAAATCACGAAGGAAGGATTTAAAGATTCAAATCTTGTTTTGTTTTTTTGTTTTTTTTTTTAACATTAGATAGAACGTCAGAAGCAATTACACTATCCAATGAACCCAATGACAAGGCCAAATTACACACATTAACTTACACAAGCACACCCAGTCTCAGAACAAATCTTTGCGAATCACACAAAGATTTGTCCCATGTGGGACCTCGCCTTATCGAACCCACTGCACTAGAGCAGTAAAGAGCGGCGAGGCGACCGCTTAAACCACTACACCACACGTGCAGACAAAAGTATCATGTATCTAGGCAAAACATTACAGATAAGAATGTATATATAAATACAAAAAAACTAAATAAAACGAAATGATGCTGCAATTTTTGTAAAAAAGTTCGATGGAGGAAGCTCCACCGTCTCATCTTTAACCTGCGGCCAAATAGTGTTTGCAACACTATGTTTCGGTCTAGTTGTGAGATTAAAGTCTAGATTTCTGCAAACAAGCCATAATGTACTATCCCTAAGATAAAGTGATTTCTATTTATGTTCAATATTCTTGGGATGTTTTTTTTCAACCACTCCCACACTATACTCTTGTGTCGCGGGGGTGTTTATAAACATACATTTCTTATACGCTATTACCACATACCATCAGGTGGACAGCATGCTTGTTAAAAAAAAAACTCCAAACGTAATCATATAAGTAACTTTTCACACAGAAAAATACCAAATCAATAGTTGACGCAATATTCATGCACGTTTTCAGTTGAATCAACCGAAAATATTATCCGCCATGTTTTCCAACCAATTTAGTAACGATTACTGGTAATACAACAATTTCTCTGGCGTTCGCTGGTAATCCACTAGTACAGACAAACGATACAAATTGACGCAATTTGTATCAATTTGCGGTCATGTGATAAACTCTATGGTTTCATTAAACCTATTGTTATTTTATATACTTTTATTTAGTTAGGTAGCTTTGATATTTCTGCATCATTACGCTTGTATTTCGCAGAAAGTCTAGGCAGACGTGTATTTCATAATATACTGTCACGCCATATTGCCCATTTGTGTACACCATTTAAACCATTTCATCACCCATTATCTACCAATTAGAGTAAATAAAACAGTTCATAGAAAATATGTTTATTTTTTGCTAGCCTACGGATGTGTCCCACTGCTGCGCAAAGGCCTCTCCACTTCCAAGTCTTCAAGAAAATATGAATAGTACCAGAAAATGTGCGGCAAGGGATCTAGCTCAGTATTTGCTGCTCGCAATGCACAGCACTGATTGTCAGCTAGTCCCTACCAGAAAGAATAACACAGAAGATCAACGCTCACAAGAAAACATAAACAAAGAAATATTAGAACCAAACAGTTATACAATAAAAATAAACTAAAATTAAAAATTAACGAATATTGGTAGATACAAATACAGAGCAAAAGGAAAATGGATATTATGAACGAATTATTAGTAAAAAAAAGGTCAGCACTTATAAAACATGTAAAGTTCATTGTCACTCATCGCATAGGTGTCGCTAAAACCAGGTAAGGTTCGTCTAGCTAAGGTTGAGAAATTTCGAGTCTAGCAGCATACAAATCCATGGCTGAATTGGCAAAGCAATTGGGGCGTATACCCAGGGCGTGCAGGTTCGAGTCCTGCTGGATTCTTAATTTTTCAACTTTAGTATTATATAAAATACAAATAGACATAGGAAAGCTATAATTTGCTTTAAAATATTACAAGTATGTGAAGTTCAAACAAAAGTTTATTTATAATTTTAAAATACATCACTACGCAAGGGATAAGCGAGCCTTCGAGCTCGTTCGCAAGAGCTCTACTACCAGTAAAATGCAAAACCATTCGAGTGTAGAGTGCACGGATGGCGTAGTGGTTAAAGCGGTCGCCTCGCCGCTTTCAACTGCGCTGGTGTTGTAGGTTCGATCCCAACACGGGACAAATCTTTGTTGGATTTGCAAAGTTTTATTCTGACTGACTGTGCTCTATGTGTGTGAAATGTACGTTTGTAAACACCCTCGTTTTTTAAAATTAGAGAAAAACATGTTAGGGGTGAGGTAGTTATTGAGAATTTCCGGGCGGAAAATGTCAAGTAAACATTGCGCCCGACACGGGAATTTAACGACCATTTAATATTCCATGCCAAAGGCTAACCGCACAATATTTATATAAAATACAAATACCTCTTTAACTAAAGTAGGTACACAATATTCCAAACCTTTACGTCGCGGTCGGAATTCCTTTTAGACCGCGGCACAATTTAAGCAAAAATTCTTAAAAATATCTTGGTAACATTGCTGGAGCCATTTTGTTATATAAACGACGAATAATTCTAACAATTTATCTTATAATAAATATAATAATAGCAGCTCTGCATCTAATACATGTCCCACTGCTGGGCTCGGGCCTCTTCTCATGATGAGAAGGGTTAGGCCATAGTCCACCACGCTGGCCAAGAGCGGATTGGTAGACTTCACACACCCTCGAGCACTTTTTAGGCACTCTCAGACATGCAGGTTTTCTCACGATGTTTTCCTTCACCTTTAGAGCGATCATTTATATGACAAATACACACGCATATCTTCGTAAAGACAAATCTTAACGATGTATTGGCACCCCTGCGCCCAGATGTGTGTGACGGTTGCCGTGGGTTCGGAACTTCGGACCCTAAATTTCCTAACGGAAAGTTTACAAATAACACTTTGCCCGACCGGAGACCTCGTGGTGAGAGATACGCTTACCACAAGACCATCGAGACGGTGAATGCTGTACTATCTTTAAATACTTGTAAAACCACGACTTTCCACTTTAAATTCTATACCAAACGCTCACCGTTTTCACAATATATACGTAACACAAATACTCAATATTCTTAAAAACTTGATGTGTCGTAGTCAGAATTATTTTCAGACCGCGCAAAATAATAAATTAGCTAATTTTAGCAAAAATAATTATAATATTTTCTTTTATCTGCCTGGCCCAAATTCCTCACAAGAATAAAGTAAAAATTGTTAAAAATGTCCTGTACATTGTAACAATCAGAATAATTCGTAACTCTGGCGCGTAATAATAACAACGTCAGTACCGGAGACATTCAGAGCATGAAAAGATACGCCAGTACCAGAGACTAGGGCTGTCCCTAACAAATTATTACAAAAAAAAATTATACCTTTATAAAAAAAATAAAAAAAATCACCATTAAGATCATAAATTTATAATAAACATACATTACATGCTTCTAAAATCCAAATCATTTATCAATCAAATAATACAATAAAAAAGAGATCATTTTCATGCAGTCATAATTAAAATATAATAAAATATCAAATTATCATCTTATGATAATTTTTTCTTTTTTTTTTTAATGATAATTGAAAATAATTTGACAAAATAATAATATTACATATAAAAAATGGTTTAGATAATTTAAATAAAAATTGTTTTTTTTTTAAGTAAATTGTATCGCATTGCTTTATTGGCCAACTTAAAATACTTAAATTATTATAATAATACTGTTCTTGTTAAATTAACTTTTTGTGTTGATATAATTTTATACTTCAAATACGCACGTTTCGCTTACACATTCCTTATACTGCCAAAGAATGGAACGCTCTGCACGAGTCTGTTTCCGCATGAGTACAATCTGGGTGTCTTCAAAGCAAGAGTCAAAAGGTATCTCATAGAGCGCGTGCTCCATCGTAGACCGCATCATCACTTACCATCAGGTGAGATCGTGGTCAAACGCGTGCCTATCTACCATAAAACAAAGATTATTCGTAACTTTACTTTTAACTTACTTTCCGTATGCAAAACGAGTATACAACCCGTTTAAGTTAAATTGAATTGTAAAATTTTGAATAAAAATAAAAAATAAATGTTATCTGTCCGTAATTTTTTTTAGATTAGTATTGGACTTACCAAATCTTTCTTTCATTAAATATTTTGATCAATTAACAGCAAGAACTAAAACTGCGTTTGAAATAATTGGCCAATTCCTGAAGAAGTATAAAAAAAAAATATTTTACCAAAATCAAGTTACAAATTTTGAACTGTCTACTTATACGATATACTATATAACTCAAGTCTACAAATTGTGTAAATAAATATACCAAGAATATGAGTTATCTTGAGAAATAGCAAAATATTGCACGTAAAATTGGCAATTTCTGCAAAATTGAATTTGCTTTTCTATGAAATAAAATGTATTGAAACTCGCTAACGTGGTAGCTTAGCTAATGTATGATTACCGTAGATTGAACTAACGACACCTTTATATAGGAATGTCAAATATATTATCAATAGAGTATTATACCTTAAATTTGCAATAACAAAAGGTATAAATTGTAATCCTTGTATCATAACATCACGCCTCTGCCACACTTCTGGGTAATACCAGAAGGGTGTGGCAGAGGTCTACAACACCCACACTTCACCTGCTATGTTTAGGTCTCATAGGATAGGGGATAGGCCTATCGCCATCCACCGGGCATAAATTCAACTTCGTGCTGCTATTAACAATATTCTGACTAGTGAAATCACAAATAACACTGCCCGACCCGGGAATCGAAGCCCAGACCTCGCGGTGAGAGGCGCATACACCAACCAACGAGGCAGTAATTAATAATTAATGAATTAGTAATTAATTAAATAATTTAATGACACGTCAGGCATAATATTATAGGTCTTCAGTACAGTAACGGATCAGTTTTATTCTTAATAATATGTTTGTTCTCATAAAAAAATAAAAAAATCGCATTATTTTTTTATCATATTTTTTTTGTCAATTTTTTATTCGATGTGTGGCATGGCAGCCCTGTGCGTTGAATGTAAATGTGAATCGGTTAGTACTGTGTTATGTCTGACAATTCCTTCAAACGTTTTATATTAAACATCGTACAATAACAGGCGAGGTTTTGTGAACGGCGTTCGGGAAGTGAGATAAACGATTTTTTTTTAAATGCAATAATCAGAGAAAGGTTTAAAGAAGCTTTAGTCAAAAAAAAAATTGTACTCGTTGACTTGAGAACCTCCTCCCTTTTTTTCGTCGGTTAAAACTCGCCGCTTTACCTATAATATAACCTGATTACAAAGAAAAAAAGTAGCTAAACACTAAGAATTATTTTAAAAATCCAAACAACTACTAAATAAATACGATCTATATCGACGAAATACTCGTGTAGATACCTCTGTTGCTGACTGTACTTTGTAATATATTATTGTAGTTTCCGTCGAGCCACTGATACCTCAGCAAGAAAAACTACCTTCGGACAGCGATCTACCCTGGCCACAATGGCCTAAAACAGGCTCCGTACCCAAGTTGGCCACTGCCAGGAAAACTTAGCGAAGTGGGGTTATTCAGACTTCGCCGATTGTGAATGCGGTGCCAGTCCCCAAACGATGGCTCACCTTCTTACATACCCTTATGTCCCACCACCCGTACCATAGACGACCTGTGGAGCGCCACCGATAATGCCATTCTTGTGGCAAATTTTTAGTCAAAAATTTAAATATTTTGCATTAAGAATTCAATTATTTTCTCGTTTTTCATTCACATTCATTAATTTAAAAAAAATGCAATTTTATCCATGAGTTTTCCATTGACACGCAAAGAAGAAGATTGTAGTTTTTCAACGAATCTAATCTTTTGTATTTTCGTTCTCAAAAAGGATCCCTGGCTAATATAGCCATCATATTATATTATGTCAATCTCATTCTATTTTCTTTCCCAGTCATAAATTCTGTCTGTCCTTTTATGGAATGCGCTACCTCTTGAAATCAGGATGTCCACAAACCGTTATGCGTTCAAGGTTAAGGTCCGTGATCTACTATTTGCCGAATTTGCGGAATCATCTCATCATTGTTAGTATTATATGTAATATGTATAAGTATATTGTGTATATATATATTAGGTATTTAAATTATGAATATATTGTATATTTGTTATTTGTGTAATTATATGTATGTGTTAAGTACCTATGCGTACTCATATTTATGTTATTCTTCTCTTAATTAAAACTTCCTCTTTTGCACCTACTACCCCACTCTCAGCATCACCCAAACGTTGACTGGTAGAGAATGCCTATGGCATTAAGTCCGCCTATGTCCGATATTGTACAAGAAGTTTTAAAATAAATAAATAAAATAAAAATAAATACATTTTAAGTGTAGCAGCCCTATGCGTTTAATGTAAATCAGTTAGTACTGCGTAATATGTCTTACAATTCCTTCTGATGTTTCATATCAAAACATCCTACAATAACAGAAGAGGTTTTGTGAACGGCATTCGGGAAGTAAACGACGTGTTTTCATACCATACCTTCTCATAGCATCACGCCTATATTACCTAGGAGGGCGTGCCAGACGTGTATAACTTGTAAAACACACACATTTGATATATATTTAGTTACCATATATAGGGGGGAGGGGGGCTATCAATACGTGTATTGTATCCTACTTAAGATAGGAACAAATGGATGAACGTGACGTTACGAAGTGACGTAACATACAGTTGAGAAATTTAGGGTCTGGCAAGAGGCGACCGTAGCTGGATGGTTAAAGCGACTGCCCGGTGTGCAGAAGGTCGCAGGTTTAAATCCTGACGGCCCCAAATCTTTTTCAACTGTTTCTTAGTATAATTTGCTAAGCATAGCTAAATGCTATAAAAAATAATCAATTACGTGTATTATTATAATTCTCCATTTGTGAATATATTATAATATACTTTTCTCAATTTATGATATACGTCGTTCCGCGGCTCCGTGTGCTGAAAACTGACTATAAGGCGCGTATATAGGCTGCTATGTATCGATGTACCTACCACGCAGACGAAACCGCGGTACAAAGATATTTTGTTTGATTGATACCGCTAATCTCGGGAACTACTGATTAGATTTTAATAATTCTCTTTGTGCTTGATAGCCCGTCTCTCTAAAAGGTTTTAAAATATTTACTATTACGTTAAACTCCACGGGAGCAGAGCAGTAAAGTTGAAAGAACAGCTACTACTTAATACAACGACTTCAACTCGAGCGAAGTCGCGGGCAAAAGTTAGTGTATAATATTATTAAGTATTGTTTCAAACTAAAACTTTGCAGTACAAACACTACTTTGGCGGCAAGTTACAGGTCAGAAACGATGAGCCTACCTCCCTCTATCTCGATGACAAAGGCTCTGCCACCATCAAAAAGCCGCCGCACAAATGCAGATAGATACATTTAACAAACAACACCCAAAACTCAAGTATCATAAAACAATCCCAACAAAGTTTAAAAGTATGTTTGTTTGAATGGGCAAATCTCTAGAACTACCAGCCCAATTTAGATAATTTGTTTTGTGTTTGATAGCACGATTTTCTAGGAAGGTTATAGTATATTTAACATTACGGTTCACGCAATAAGAGCGGGGCAGTAACGTTTAAACTGCGAGGAGTAGTATATTGTAATAAGCTCAAAATAACATCACTTGGCTATCTTCCAAGCGCAAACACTTGAAATTCAAGTCTAAATATGGATTTAAAGAAACATTTATAATAATAACACTGAGAAGCTCGCGAGTTGAAGCTAAGTCGAAATCGCGCGTACCTATCGATCTTGCAGGTTAAGCAATATTAACCGCGGTCGGCCGTGGATGGGTGATCATCTTTATAAATAAATAAATAAATATTCACAACTCACACACAACGCCATCTAGTCCCAAACTAAGCAGAGCTTGTACTATGGGTACTAGAATAACTGATACTAATACATATATATACTTTTAACATCCAGACTAAGACAAACCCTCATGTTCATGCAAACAAAGATTTGTCTTAAGCAGGAATCGAACCCGCGACCTTGGCGTCGCAGGCAAGTACACTACCCACTCCGCCATCTGGTCGTCGAACAAAATCAATAACACTCTCTGAACCGGGCATCGAATCGCAGACCTCAAGGTGAGAGGCGCATGTACGCTAACCAACGAGGCATTCGAGGAATACACACTAAATACAGTTATCATTGTTTTTCTTCAACCAGGAATCGAACTCATCAGCAGTCCATTGACAATCCGTCACAGTTAAATACAATACCTTTTGTTTTTGTATTGTCTTTTTTTTAATTACAACGGGTTATTGTCACGGTCAAAGGTACACAACCGGGGTCGAACCCAGGAACTTGTAGAAAAATCACGAGTAATTCCGATAATGTTTAATCAATTTAATATCCTGCTTCGTTGGTCTAGTGGTTAGTGTATGCATCCTTTCACCGCTAGGTCTGGGGTTCGATTCCCAGGTTTCCCGAAAGAAAGAAAAGATTAAAAAAAAAAATCATGCGGCAATTCTTAATAGCAGCGCGGCGTTGAAATTTTGCTTGGTAGATGGCGATATACTACTGTCACACTCTACTGGGTAACGTAATTATAGTATACAATACAAATAAGTAACATTAATTTATTTGAAGCCGATTAAATATTTAATTAAATGAATTTATTTGACAATTTAATTAATTATTCTGCGTATATTAATTATACAAATAATTACGCTGTCAAAATATATTGGACACAAGAACCATTTCAATATATTATTATACATAGTTGAATTTCCTAAACTGGGTAAGTAGATGTATAGATTACACATACATTTCTAGATATTACTAGCTGACCCGGCAAACATTTTTTTAGCAAAAATTTTAGATTTGCCATAAGCTCAGGAAAATTTTAATCGAAATAGAGTGAAAACATTTACAAACAAGTCGATAATTGATCAGTGATCGAGCGGGATGAAAAATGATTAAATTACTAAAATGGCTATTAAAAAATAGGGGTTGGTGAGAAAAGGATAAAAATTTCGGGTTGTATGTATTTTTTAATGCCACATTATAGAAATATAATAACAAAAATTTTGTCAAAAAATAATAATTTTAAGGGTGAACAAATGAAAAATAGATAGTAGCCGATTCTCAGACCTACTGAATATTCATATAAAATTTTGTAAAAATCCGTTTCGGAGGAGTAAGGTAACTAACATTGTGACAAGGGAATTTTATATATAAGATTGAGTACCACCATATTGCCTTTAACCTGCCGCTAAAGAGAAGAGATTTTTAGCCCCGATTACACTAGTTCCTGATAAAATTGTTGATAGTTAACGACGCCTATATATAATAATAGCAGCCCTGTATCTAATACATGTCCCACTGCTGGGCTCGGGCCTCTTCTCATAATGAGAAGGGTTAGGCCGTAGTCCACCACGCTGGCTAAGTGCGGATTGGTAGACTTCAACTTGGTAGAGTTCGAGCACTCTCAGGCATGCAGGTTTCCTCACGATGTTTTCCCTAAAGCTATAATTTATATTATATGATATAAATACACACATATATTCGGAAAGACGAATTTTAACGATTTGTTGACAGAGGTGTGTGCCGTGGGTTCGAACCCGAGACCTTTGACTTCGCAGTCCTACGGTCTCCCACTCTTATTATTATTATTATAAATACGTTTGATTACAGGTTTTTTCAGCGAAATCCACAATACTTTTGACTACACGTATTACTTGATATTAAAGACAAATTTCAACTGAAACCAAATTTATTTTTACAGCGAACTGTAAAATTAACTTTTCCATTCTGTCAGTAACAATATCGTCTCACACAGACAGCTATATACACCATGTATACATACAGGGTCATTTTTAAAAAAATAGACTGATCACTTGCTGCTATTTGCTATGCATTCAACATTCGACCGACCGGATGGCGGAGTGGGTAGTGGGCCTGTCTGCGATGCCGAGGTCGCGGGTTCGATTTCCGCTTAAGAAAAATAAACGTGGAGGTATTTTCTTGGTCTGGGTTATATATGTATTAGTATCAGTTATTCTAGCACCCATAGTAAAAGCTCTGCTTAGTTTGGGATTAGATGGCGTTGGGTGTATATAGTGTGATATTTATATTTATTCTGAATAACTTTATTTAATGAAGGAAGGGTTCTTGTGAATTAGCTCGAAGGCAGCATTTGACGGCTAGGTTAATGGTGAGATGGAGGTGCTTCGTCCCTTGAGTACGTCCACAAACGCCATTTTTTAAAGGTTGCTTGTAATTTGATACAAATTACTAGAATTTACGTTTATCCTCTCTAACTACGCTTAATAATTACTGACGTTAGAAAGAAGATTAACGTCGGTGATGTTATGGCCAGCCAGGCTACCATAAAAAGCGCAAGATTGATTTTGTCGCGTTTTTGACACATGGCCAAAACGTGACAATAATTATAATAATATGTAGTTCCTCAGTATTCACCACGATCTCTCCGATGAAGTAAGACAAGTATTTGAAGAATGACCCTGTGTACACTATTATGTACATTATATACACTATTATACACCGTCTGGACGCTAAGGTGAATGTTCTGAGGAGCAACGATCTTTCAAGTTATTTTGTTCTGTGGTTTCGAGAATTTAATATTAAATCTCTTGTTAAATGGAAAATTTAATTATAAAAATGGACAAGCGTTTGTTACATACTCTAAATCTTTGATATCTCTTAATCTGGCTCAGAATTACCTTATTAAAATATTATTAACTTATACTAAGAAATTGGGGTCGAGATGCTGGGACCGTGGGGTCCTCGCGCTCGTTCTCTTTTCAAAGAGATAACCAAAAGATTAGTCGACTCTTCACGTGACCAAAAGGCTGGCTTCTATTTTGTATAAAGGATCAGCATTGCCATACAACGTGGCAATGCTGCCAGCCTTCTGGGCACGTTATTATTTTTTATTTTTTTACGAGTTTTGTTTTATTTAATAATTTATATTATTGTTAGGTGTATATAGTTAGGTTTTTATTTCATTAGTTTAAAATATTAAATTATAGTTAGATTATTATTGTAAATATTTAATATGAATTATTATTCTTTTCTTCATTTAAACTTCATGCTAGTACACCTTTTACTTCCCTTTCGTGTCTCTTTCATACTTTTCCATCCAATGGTTGTCTGTAAGAGAGTGCATTTGCAGCGATAAGACCGCCATTTGTACTTTTGTTATCTACATATTCTTCTGTATTATTTTTCCTTGGTGTGTAATAAAGTTTATTATTATTATTTCAATCATTTAATCCTTTTTCTCATTTTTTATATGTTTAAATATAAATTATAGAAGTAAAGTACATTTAAAAATATAAAAGTATAAAATTCTACATTTTTAAATATAAGTACTAAAAAATATTTAAAAATATAAAAAATAGTACCCCACCGGCATCGGATACAGGGACCAAACTACCGATGGTTAGGGCTCCAGAGAGAGGAACCTCCTCACAATGCGTGCCGTGTCCAGTAGTACCGCCTTCTGCATCAGACCCTTGATCCAGCCACCCAACGCGAGTCTCTTTAGATGTTTGTCGAGACTCTTTGCTATCAGTCCGTTTACGGATACGACTATCGGTACAATAATAGCCGAGTCCACCTCCCACATGTCGACAATCTCATGAGCCAAGTCCAAATATTTTATTTGTTTGTCCTTTTCGGCCTTCACGAGATTCTCCTCATGCGGGATGGTGATATCGACATATTATTATTATTATTATTATTATTATATTATACAATGAGAGTCTAAGTGCGGAAAAATGAGTCCACTTTCCATTCCATTCCATTATTATTATTATGAAATAAATACTAAGAAACAGTTCAAAATTTTTGGGACTGGCAGGACTTGTACGACCTCTGGATACCGACCAGCCTCTATACCAACTAAGCTACGGTCTCATCTTGCCAGTTCTCCAGATTCCTCAACTGAATCTTAATTACATGATTATTTGCTAACCATAGCTAAATGCTATTAAAATGTTCAATAAGAAATTAATAACTACTTTGTCAGCAAATTTATAAAGCTAACAAACTTTCGCCTGCGTAAGGCGCGGGACTAACACAAAAGTCGTGGCACGAAGATGCGTCTCAGACAGGGCACGGACACGTTGTGGTTAGAGTATATGGAAAGGACTGAGGTCGGACGGGACACGAATAAATGCACGTGCGCCTACTCGCGTCTGCCGCGTTTTGTCTGCGCCACGTGCTTTCTGTATGTTTCCGATCTTCGAAGTTTCGTGCCCGGGTCTGCCCGCGTCTTGTCTTCTCTATTTGTTTTATGCCGCGACGCTTCTATACATTTTGTTTGAACATTTATCGAACGGCCGTGTCTCCGACGCATCCTCGCCCCACAACTTTCGTGTTTGTTCCGACACTTAAGGCTAAAGGATTTCCAATTTAATCCTATTGTTTATTCAACTAAACCCCTTGCACGCAAACTTCCCATAAAGTACAAAATTCCTTCCCCACGTAAATGCTTCGTTGGCTAGTCTTGTCTGAGTCATGGGGAATTCCAGCCCACTCACAGCGTATTCATGGCAAAAGATAAAATATAGACAGACAGGAGTCTAGAGTTTGTATGGGGTGAAATGGAATACTCGCATGAACAATAATTACTTCGAGTGCTAATTTTGAAACCCGAAAAAAATCTATAATAGAATCACGATCGTAGAGAGTGATTCTTGTTAAGAATTTCGCGCATTTTCAGGACTCAAAAGTACCAAACTTTGATCTCGTGTCGCAAATACAACTTTTCACTACAGCAGCTCAAAAAGATCAGCGTGGATCCGCTATAGGTACGCATATTATACATGGTGTTAATGACATGGCGAGAACCCGCTTACTAATGATTCAATACACGATTCTGATGTTCCAAAAAATTTACCGTAAAATCAATTATTCAAGGCAAATTTAATTTTATCGCCAATTCCGACTGATTACGGAAGAGTAACGTAATCCTAGACTGAATGCGTCCATTTCATGAAGTGAACAAATCAACGATATGGCCACGACATAAGTACCCTATAATGTATAATTATCCTGCCTTATCTGGCACAAATGCAAATTGATCCTTAATTATAACCACATTAATTTTAAATATGAAAATACATTCAGTTTTAAATAAATATTCAGCCGCGCCGCCGGCAAAATCTATAATCCGTCCTCAATGAAACAAAAATTAACAGATACACAAAACAATTAATATTAACATTATTATACATATTCATAACATAATCAGATTCATCATTTAGTATTCAGTAACTCATAATGTGAATGTATTCATAAAACAATATACAAATGAAAAAACTGAAATCGCGATGTATATCTGAATATTGAAATTCAGATTTACATATTAAATTGTTATTTATACTGGTCACTTTGTTTGCATGTTCCGCCAATATATCAGTCATTTATTTGTTCGTAAATACCTCGTTGGTCTAGCGGTTAGCGTATGTGCCTTTCTCCGCGAGGTCTCGGGTGCGATTCCCGGGTTGGGCAAGTGTTATTTGGGATTTTGCCCACAGGAGCAGCAACATTTAATTCGGGTGAAACCGCGGCAATAGCTAGTTCAACAAATCTTACTCCAATCTAATATACATACGAAAGTTTTTAAGAACGTGTGTTTGGATTTTGGTTACTCTTTTACGCAAAAACCGGGTAGATTTTGATGAAGGTTTGCACATAATGTAGTTATACCCTTACATAACTTTTTATCCATGTACCTCACGGGTGAAACCGCGGCTCACACCTAGATATGAAAAATCAACGAAACACGAAATACAGATTGCCTCGCATTTAATTAAAAGTGCCAATAAGACAGAATCGCCGGACGGACGCTGCTGTATCGGATTAAATGTTAAATACGTTTCATTTATTGCACATTTTTCTGATTTTTCTCATTTCCATCAATACAAATAAAATTGTTGAGTTTGAGTTGAGTTTTAAAATTTCTTTATTGGCATCAATAACATTGAATTAGTAATAACTGTTGTTACACTAAGTACAGTGGGCCAAGCAATTAGGTATGCAGGGCAAAAACTTCTATGCCATAGTGAAAACTGACTGCAATAGATATGCATGTGTGAATTGCATATTTAATAAGTGTAATATATACACTATTTAGATAAATAACTCACTTATCCATAACTGGTGTAGTAAGTCTTTACTATGACATAGAAGTTTTTGCCCTGCATAGCTAACTCGTTGGCCCACTGTACATACAATTATACACTGTGTTTTTACCAGGCTAAAAAACGCCTCTCAAAAATTGAAGTGTCTGTTTTTGATGACAGAATAGCAATGTTTTTTTAAGGTGGTATAGTTGTTTGCACGAAACCTATTCCTAAAATACAGTTTTAAATTTTTTGTATGTGTGTATAGATAGGCTAATCTTCTAAACGGAAGGATTGATTTTAATAAAATTTAAGATGCAAGTAATTGACTACAAGGCGCGTAACATAGCCTACTTTTTATCGATGTACCTACCACGCAGACGGAACCGCGGTAGAAACTTATTTGGTTTGATAGCGCTAATATTTTTCTGGTTTATTTGTACCCAATATGCCGATAATAGACCGATCTTTATGAAAACGCACCACGTGTGCGGTGCTGGGAACAAATGCTAGCATCGGCTTAAGAAAAAAAAATACAACTTTTTATATGATCTCCACTGATAGTCCAAGATCCCAGAGCTGACAGACATAACTTATTTTCACACGGATGAAACCTGAAGTTTATAGCATATATTTTTTATAGGTACATCATAATAATCGAGACAATCATTAGAGATTTAATTTCATCAAAATAAGTTAAGTTCATTTATTTTGTGGGTAGCTTAAAAGCGTCTGGCAAAAGCTCTGGTCCATCAAAAGTGTCTGGCACTTGAGATATTACTTTAAAATAATATTCTACATGACATATGTAAAAATCAGCCATGTGAATTTAAGTTAAATAACTCTTATTTTTAGTTACCTTTCTCACCTGGTACCTGCCCAGGTGTCACTCGGCAAGTTACACAAAGCGCGTAGGTATTCAAGGCACACGAGACGCTACTGAAAACTTCAGGTTTCATCCGTGTGAAAATAAGTTATGTCTGTCAGCTCTGGGATCTTACTCTATGATGGTAAGAGATGATGCAGTCTACGGTGCACCTATTTAGATTGTTCTCATGCGAAAACAGACTCAGGCAGGGCATTCAATTCCTTGAAAGTTCGCATAAGGAATGTGTAATCAAATCGCTTGGTGCGTATTTAAGGAATATAGTACCATAATTAATTAATTTAATTAAATAACATTAGATAGTACGCCAGAAGCAATTACACTATCCAATGGTCCCAATGGCAAGGTCCCAAATACACACATTCACTCACACAAGCACACCCAGTCTCAGAACTAATATTTGCGAATCACACAAAGATTTGTCCCATGTGGGGATCGAACCCACAACACCAGTGCAGTGGAGAACGGCGAGGCGGCCGCTTAAAACACTACACCACACGTGCAGACAATGTAGCGATATCAGAGTCCGAGGTTGAAATGGGGACGGAGGAAAAAGGTTGTGCAATTCCTCGGCACGTTGTAACCTCACTTGGGCTCGATCACAAGAGCTCTACCCCAATGAAATAGCTTCTAATTATAACACCCACGCGGTCAATGTTCTGTGCAGCTTCGCGCATTAAACGTTCGCCTAAGTGCCAGCGCACATTGTACGGTCGCAGAAACGCGGCTTTTAAGTCCTCTAGTGCGCGAATGCACTTATCTCTCTGCTTTGTGAATGTGGGACTAGGGGTGTGGCGAATCGGCACTTTCGCGGATACATACTCCTAATTCGAATATTTAAATATGATATTTGGGTAACCATATATTGGAATAAAAGGTGCCTGAATAATAAATATCCTAGGTTTCATAGGTATTAAATATTGTAGTTTGAAAAAAATTGGTGTTGAGATTCAACCCTTACCATTTTTTTTTCTTAAACGACCTGTTCTAGGTAGAACTTATGTATCGCGGGGTTGTTCACAAACATACATTTTACACACACAAAGCACACCCAGAGTCAGGACAAATCTTTGCGAATCACACAAAGATTTATCTGATGATTTGATTTGTGTGGGGATCGAACCCACAAAACCTGCGTAGTAGAAAGCGGCGAGGCGACAGCTTAAACCACTACACTAACCGTGCACTCCAATTAGTCCTTACACTACTTCTAGTCTAGAAAGTAGATATGCACTTATAGTTTTTGTGGATTTTCAAGTTCTGTAGATATTTCGCTACCTATTAACGTTGCATAAAAAACATAATTCTAATTTTTATTCTAGATTCAGCATCTGAATACTCAAATCTGATCCGGCTATACTTAGAAGTAATGAAATCTTCACAAAGCTCTTATAATCTTCATACAAAAATAATTGTACTCTAAATTCGCGGCGCTTACTCACTTTCATCAATCATCACTATATCTTGAATGTGAAAGTGAATTTAAGTGTCAGTTCCGTAGACAGGGTCTTCTTCTTCTTCGTCGTGTCGATGGCTGAGTCAAAATTTATTGGCCCAATAAAGGGCTACTGTTATGGCGCTCTCATCGGCGTTCACGAGCGCCTCTCTTGTGCAGGTGGCAGGGCATTTTGGACAGTCAGTAAGGGTCTTAAATTAAGTATTTTTAAATACCAAACTCGGTACATCACTACGAAAGTACTAAAATAACCTAACATGTCCCATGTGTCGTTGAGAGTGGTAGAGTATTTTTAAACGAGGAAAGTGAATATTTTTATTGCGGTTATTTGTTACGCGGTACTATCAGCAAAATTGATTCTCGACCCATTTGACAAATATATTTAACCGACTTTAAAAAAAGTAGGAGGTTCTCAATTCGATTATATTTTTTTATGTTTGTTCCCCGATTACTCGAAGACGTATACAACCCTCAAATTTTAAAGACTTCTTGTTTTTCGTATACTACCGAAAGCTACTCGGATGTTTGCATCTAGCAGTCAGCATTTCATGTTGCTGAGCTGATGCCGGAAGGCACAACACAACTCCTTAACGTTAATGAGTAAGGGGATAATTTGGAGTTTACTGTATTCTTTCAAGTTATATACATATATTTCTACTCTTTACAAAATATGTCTCCAACTCGTATGCTCGACTTTGCCCGCTGTGTACGTATGCTCACAAAATTTCTACAATCGTCTATACTAATATTATAAAGAGGTAAAGTTTGTGTGTTTGTTAAATTGTCAAGGGTAATCTCGGAATCTACTGCACCGATTTTAAAAATTCTTTCACTAATAGAAAGCCACATTATCGCTGAGTGTCATAGGCTATATAAAAAACCGAAAAATTTAAAGGTTTTTACGTGGTAGTCCGTTTTGTAAAGAGATTCGGAGAAAAACTCATCGTTATACGTGAAGGCCACAGCAGCGCGGCAGCGGCGCGCGATGGTTTCGGCTTATTTCGGTTCGCGTTCGTGCTCACTTCGGAAGAAGGAGGCGTGACCTTCCTTTTACATCTGAGAGTTCAGACTTCAGTACCCGCGCGGCTCTTTACGCAGCGGACGTCCCCAAAGTTGAATTTTTCGTAACACACTTTCGATATTCATTAATTTTATTTTCGATACATTAAAAAAAAAATCTTTTATGTTTATATAGTTTTCATTTAATTTAGGTTATAGATAGGCATTAAGTTTGTTTCATGTACCTAGATATTAAATTAGGTTATAGGTATTAAGTTAGTTTTATGTAGATATTAATTTAGGTTATAGGTAGGTATTAAGTTTGTTTTGTGTAGATATTAATTTAGGTTATAGGTAGGTATTAAGGTAGTTTCATGTAGATATTAATTTAGGTTATAGGTAGGTATTAAGTTTGTTTCGTGTAGATATTAATTTATTTCTTACGAACGCTGCCTTAACTATGAAAGATATATATTTTTGAACATTATGCCCAACGAAGTGGGCACGGGTCAGCTAGTATTGAAATAAATCATTGAATATTAAAATCGCGTATTTAATGGCCACACACACAAAACAATGCATCGATGACACTTGGCTAAGTTATGCGATGTCCGCAGAATATTAATGTAAGAGTAAGTTGTGTTACTTAAATATTAATATTTATTGCGTTCTGCGTAATGTATGCGAAAATTTCGCGATTCGGACTAGGCTGTGATTACTCGGCGCGGGCATTATTTTCATAGAAATATGGGTGCTCGGTTTTAGTTTCGGTACCGAGCGCCTGATATATTTGAGAATAATTTTATCACTCAGCTCCATGACCCTCTTAGTTTAAAAATTAGAGTTGTCTGTCTGGGGTGGGGGATGATTTTTAACATCACCAAGGTAAATATTAAAAAAAACCGGCCAAGTGCGAGTCAGACTCGCGCACCGAGGGTTCCGTACAAACCTGTAGGTATATAAGTAAAAGTTATGGTATTTTTATTGCTAAATATAAAATTCTCGTGTTGCGGTGTTTGTTTCCAAACTCCTCCGAACTGCTGAACCGATTTGCATGAAATTTTGTGTGCATATCGGGTAGGTCTGAGAATCGGCCAACATCTGTTTTTTTTTTTTTAATCGCTGAACAACGTTTGCTGGGTCAGCTAGTAAGTTTATGATTATTAAAAAAAATATACTATGTGATGTAACTAAAAATTTAAGATTTTCGGAATTTTTCCTATATGTGTACTTTATAACGTTGCTTCATGCCAAATTTCAAGATTCCAGGTCGTCTGGAAGTATCCTTTAGGTTTTGATTCCCTTGCGAGTAGTTGCGAGTTTCAAAATATGCGGCTTTAATTGCTGTATCTTTTGATTGCGTTGACGTAGAAGTTTGATTTTGTTACAGCTTAAAGATATTATAGACTTGAGTATTTGTTAAGAATTTCAATATAATACCACTACGCGTTCATGAGTAAAGGGGTAATAAGTTTAAAATTATTAAAAATATTTTTATTATATGATGTAACTAAAAATTTATATTTTTCCTTTATCTGTGTTATAAGACGTTGCTTCGTACCAAATTTCAAGATTCTGAGTTCACGGGAAGTACCCTGTAGGTTTTGATTCCCTTGCGAGTGTCGAAAATTTGCGGCATAAACGGGAGTATCTTTTGATCGCGTTGACTTAGAAGTTTGATTTTTTCACAGCTCCAAGAGACCATAGACTTGAGTATTTGATATGAATTTCAGCTTGATACCTCCACGCGTTCCTGAGAAAAAAGGTCTTGACCGACAGACAGACAGACGGACAACAAAGTGATCCTATAAGGGTTCCGTTTTTACCTTTTGAGGTACGGAACCCTAAAAATAATTATTTTTACTATCTTACATTTGCTTTAGATTTTAATTGTTTTGACAGCTTTTACCCGGCCCGGGGATTTCTTTTTTATGAAATTTGACAGTCCAATTGTTACAAAAGTATAACTGTAAATTTTCTTCATGTTATCTTGACATTTATTATCTCTGGTAGTACCGACGCAAATTTTGACACTTATGATTGTAGTCAAGTAATATGTATACCTAATTGGCTAAGAGCAATGTCAAAATTATATATGTAAAATAACAACAACAACAATCAAAAATAATCATATGTAAAATACTATTATTCCGATCAAATAGACTAGAAGTACAGTTGTCCAACGTTACAGGAAAAAAGTTCTAGAAACGCTACCCGCTCCCGCTTCCGCTACTTCTAACTCACTGGCCCAACCTGGTCAGTGGTTCTGCATAAGAATTGCGAACCTCTCGCCATTGTCATAGGACGTACACCTTTGTCATATTATATTATACTGTATGTATGTTTGTCTGTACGTTTGTGGGAATAACCGCAAGGTCAAACGTGTGGTGACTAACTTTTGTTGAACCGGGATTTGAACCTGAGACTTAACTGTAGCAGAATATATTATTAGTTACTTTTTTAGGTTTATTTGTGTTGAATTATTTTACTGTCTTTATAAAACTATTTTTTTTATTTACAGGTAATTAATCTTAATTCATTTGGCGATTAAAACATCAACATAGGTAAGATATCTTTATATGATATTGATAAATTCTAATTCGTCTTAGACGTCTTGTTCTTTCTTTCTGCTCCTTTCCAATCTTATTTTACGCAATCCATCAATCTCTTCTTCAATTTGCCTCTCCCTGACATTCCATCGACATTTGACGACACGTGCCTATAGCACTCAGAAATTATAGAGCGTGGAACGAAGATCATGAAGTCAATTTAGTGGAATTATCTGACAAATTTAGTTTTGTAAAAAAATAAACCGACTTAAAATGACCTTGTAAAAGCATAGAATAACTCAAAAAGTCAGGTAAATAGCTCTTCAAGTCTGTGCTCACAAATTGTGATTGGAAGAAAATTATCAGCACAGACTCCAACTTTTTATTATTGTATAATTTTGTTTTGTTTCTGTTAAGTGAAGTATCTATACCAAGATTTATCTTGTTATAGATACGTCACTTAACAGAAACAGTCAAACAATCACAGACAAACAGTCCAGCAGCTAGACACTGGACTAGTACAAAAAACGACTTATCCTATGTAGATTATTTTGTGCTGATAAATATTACTTAAGTAAATTAATAAAGTAAGTAATATTTATTGCCTCGCCTCATCTGTGTGTAGCTCTATAGATTAGAGCTAACTATCTAAACTGGCCATAATTGAAAGAATTATTCCCCTACTGCTAGATGCAAACATATAAATAACTTCAGAAAATATAAAAACACTATACGATTAAAATTTGAGGGTTGCCCTCGATTTCTATTTGATTCCATTATCAGATCCTGGTCAGATATTTATTTATTTATTTATTTTACACTCAGCTGCTCACTGTGCTTACAGTTGCCTAATGCGCACAGTGAGCCACACAAGTAGATTAAAAATTACACACAGATTAGGTAGGTACATAGATTATCACTTAAAAATAACAAACAAAAACATATTGGACGTCCATTTCGGAAGTACACTTGAACAATGGCAGAGAAATAGCTGCACAAGCATAAAAATATTCTCTTCGAATATAGAATCTCCTCCTTTTTAGATGTCGGTTGGCAATAACAAGGTTTGATAGAAGATATTTTTGAAATAATTTCTCAAATAAGGTTTTCTAATTTCCGCTCCCGTCCCACATTTCCATAGTTTCCGTGTCACCGAACCAGGCTGGCTAATTATGCTTGAAGAATCCCTTCTCATGAATATTCGTCAACAGATCCCAATTTACATACCACTGCTATTATAATATAAAACTATGTGTTTGCCTGAATTATCGTTGTAACACTGTCTTCCGACCGCGGTTCTGCTCGGACATCGATAAATTGCCTCTATCTTAATCTAGGACTTATGTTATAAGGAGAATCGTGGCTTAGTCGAAACCACACGACCCTATCGATCTATAGGTTAAGCAATGCTGACCGGCCGTGGATGGGTGACCATTTTAATATAACTAGTTTCCCTTTGACGACCGGATGGCGGAGTGGGTAGTGTACCTGCCTGCGACGCCGAGGTCGTGGGTTCGATTCCCACTTAAGGCAAATCTTTGTGTGCATGAACATGGCGGTTTGTCTTAGTCTGGGTGTTTCTATGTATAATAAGTATGTATTTACAAAAGAAAAGTATATTAGTATTAGTTATTCTAGTAACCATAGTACAAGCTCTGCTTAGTTTGGGACTAGATGGCGTTATGTGTGAGTTGTGAAATATTTATTTATATTTGGAAATGGAAATTGAAATGGAAAGTGGACTCATTTTTCCGCACTTAGACTCTCATTTGGTCCATTGTGCGTGGAGAGTCCTGGCTAACATAGCCAGCCTAACTCCGCCGAGAAGCTCAGAAGTTTCCTGGGGACTTCACAGGCTTCGCGGAGTGACCTCACTGTTCCGAGGATTTGTTCCCGTTGAGAAGCAACGGCCTTACATTCCAGGACTACGTGGGAGACCGTTTCTTCTTATTTATATGAAATATTTATTCCTCCGTGCCTCAAAGAGCACGGTAAGCCGTCGGTTCCGTTTGCCATTTAGATATCTATGGCAGTCGTTACAGGTAGTCAGAGGCTAGAAAGTCTGACAATTAGTCTAACAAAGAGTATTGGATGCCTCGTTTTAAGTGTTGGAGATCTGATGGCAGTCGCTCAACATAAAATACTGTTATTCAGCTAAATCCGTTTGAGTTGCTGTTTAGCTTTCTTTATATACAAGGAAAATTAGTGAGAACCTAAACTAATATTATAAAGAGAAAGTATAGATTATTCTTTGTTTGTTTGTTACGATTTAACTTAAAATGACGCGACCGATTTAAAAATTCTTTTACTAATAGAAAGGTACATCTTCACTGAGTATCATATTTTATTAAGGTACCACGCGGGCAAATCCTCGGGTGGAAACTGGTAAGCTATATTTTCTAATACCAGAAATCAGAAATCTAGAAACGAACACGTCAGAACAAATATCAAAATACAAAAAATATAAAATGAAAATAAAACTTAACTAAATAAATTATAATACTTATTGCAATAAAATGATATGACACCGGAGCTTAGATTTACTTTAATTCAACTTAGAAATTTAAATTAAAATCAAACCAAGTACCAGCTCCGATGGGTATTGCATCATGAGAAGAGCTGGTGAGAAACTCATGTGCACCATTTTTTCAAATTCATAGAATTGTTTGATATTTTGACACTATTTCTTTGTGTAACTTTGTACAACTAAAACTCAATGGTTTAAGATTGTATGGAGAGAAAATAAATTTAAATATTGCTATGGACTAGACGCAATAGGCATGGTGACTGATCTATAGATATTAAAATATAGGATACCTTATCAAACTATAGGTAAACATAAACCAAATGAAATATTTTTTTGTTACATACTATAAATCTAACTCATTTTATGATCATTCAAAGGTTCATGGACGAGTTCATTTTTAAAATACGAAATTATTCGATTTTTTTTTTATCATTAAATTACCCACACAATTTATAGCAATATTTGTAATAAAACCATTTTTATAAACGCAATATTTCGTATTGCTATCAAACAAAATTCATAACTTCACATACAAAATACTCAAGCGTGACGTCACGCTTGAGTAGCCTTTTGTTTGGAGCGTTTGGGCGAGTCTATTATTAATGTGAATTTGAAATTGTATTATCTCAGGAAGTTTATGTTAGGTCAAAGTAATTCTTGTAATGATGTTTCTTATATCAAGAGGTGTTTCAATTACATACAAAAATAAAAATTAGTCATCATGCCTATTCTATGAATTCTATCTAAATATTAAGGAACCAAAAAACCGGTCTTAACTAATCTTTTGACGATATTAAAATTTACTTCGTCTTTTTACAAGAAAGACAGACAGGTAGAATTACTATTAAATTTGAAGCATGTCCCGGAGTAAATTCAACCTTATTTTTGACGAAATAAAACACACAATACCTTGTCTCAAAAAATATTTTTTGTTTAGTATGTCTATCAAATATAGACTCTTTATCTGGTAAAATAAGGTATATTTTCGTATGTTTTAGTAGTTTTTAACCCTCGTAGGACGACAGGTGGTCAAGTCGACCCTTCCTTTGTAATGTTTGTAACGTTTAGTTTTTTCTTTTTTATACATTTTTTCGGTTCATGAACATTTGGTACTCTGCTGTATAAGAATTCTTAGAAGAATATTTATGTTATATTTTTCCCTCGCTTGTCTAGTGGTTAGCGTATTCGGCCTCTCAACGTGTGATCTCGGGTTCGATTTTCGGGTAGGACAAAAGTTCCGTCAAGTAATTCTTGATAACACCATTAAGTTGGATTTGTGCCCAGTGGATGGCGATAGGCTCACCCCCTATCAAATAGGACCTAAACATAAGAGGAGGAAATGTACGTGTAATGTCAAGTATAACTGGAATGTATAATATGTATAATAAGTATGTATGTATTTACAAAAACAGTACGATATGTATTAATATCAGTTATTCTAATACCATCTTTAGCTATAATGTTGTTTTGGTTGCTATAACTTACATGTAGAATTATTGTCAAAAAAACAAACAAATATTGTATGAATTGTTTGAAAAGATGTTGCACAGGAGTTTCTCACCAGCTCTTCTCATGATGCAATACCCATCGGAGCTGGTACTTAAGTTTTATTAAAATTTTATATTTGTTGTATTTTGATGTTTGTTTTGACGTGTTTCAGCTTCCATTGGGGCCATGGAAATAAATGGATGGAATTGATTTGACAAGCTCTGCTTAGTTTGGGACTAGATGACGTTGTGTGAAAGTTGTGTAACAAAAAATGGTCGTCATATTAAAGGTGATACGATGGTTCCCCTCTGGAGCTCATTCACAAAACCTTGTCCCCTCCAATTCACCAAACACAATTACCTCTTTTTACGCTGTAGGGTACAAAATGGTCAAGCGTGAGCGGCCACCATCGAACCATGACAAAGGGGGAAGTGCACATGGTCAGATAACTGTAGTATAGCGGTAAATATACCAAATATTTGTAGGGTGTTGATTTTGACAAGTTTTTGTTGTTTAACATCACGCTATTACCAAGAAGGGTATGGCAGAGGTGTATAACACTCAAACTGAGTTAACTCAATTGAGTGCACGGTAGGCGTAGTGGTTAAAGCGATCGCCTCACCGCTTTCAACTGCGCTGGTGTTGTGGGTTCGATTCCCACACCAGCGCAGTTGAAAGCAAATGATTGCGTGATCCGCAAGGATTTGTTCTGGCTCTGGGTGTGCTCTGTGTGTGGAATGTATTTTTGTGAACACCCCCGCGACACGAGAGTTATTCCTAGTGCGTAACGGGTATGTAAAAAAAATATATAATAATAACTGTATCTAATACATGTTCCATAGCATCTTTTCAAATCAGCAGCTCGAAAAGGTATTTCATGATGTGTAAAAGCGATGAGCAAAATTCTTTTTTTGAAATGAAATGAAATGAAATATTTATTTGCTCAAATATGGTATGTACAGTGGGCCAACGAGTTAGCTATGCTGGGCAAAAACTTCTAAGTGATAGTAAAGACTTATTACACCAGTTATGGATAAGTGAGTTACATATCTAAATAGTGGGAATATTACACTTATTAAATATGTAATTCACACATGCATGTCTATTGCAGTCAGTTTGCACTATGGCGTAGAAGTTTTTGCCCTGCATACCTAATTGCTTGGCCCACTGTACATTACGGTCCTACAGATATAAATAATAGTTCCACATATTCTACCACAAGTGGCGTGCAAATACATTTATAAATTTATTTAAAATCAGTTTCTGTTATAAATTCTTATCATCTAGGTAATCTTTTACATTGTAATAGTTTTTAATTTGTAATAGTAGCATCAACTTCTTTCTAAATAATAACAGTGGTAAATTAATAATATTTTCAGGTAAATGATTATACAATTTTATAGACATAGTAGGCATTTCTCTTAAGCAACTCTAGTCTAATAGCTGGCAGGCATAGCTTATCTTTATGTCTAGTTCGGCTACTTTCTTTGTCACAAAATCTTTTAAATAGTTCAGGGTGTTTTTTCACAAACATACAACCAAAACAAACAAACAAATTTTGTTGTTTGTTATTTTCAGGAGATGGTTCTGAAAGAAAAAAAAATCATAGCAAATTTGAAATTTTAAGAATACAAATTTTCTAATGATTTGCTAATGTAGCCTTAGCGCTTTTGACAATATAAACTTTTCTATGTAATATATGGAGTTTGACATAACATTGACATAATACATAACATACATAACATCAGGCCTATATACAACACCCACATTTCACCTGTTATGTTTAGGTCCCATGGGAATTAAACATAACAGGTGTTTAACGGGGCTCGGGTAACGTAAAAAGTATTATTTTATTTCGACTGTTAAGTGTCTTTCCACCCTCAATTTAGTTGCACCTTGCTTATGTATTTTAGGGTGGTATAGTGACAAATCGACCGTGAAAGCAGGTTGGGCAGTACAAATACAATGTGAACGAGGTGTTTGTCCACCTGATGGTTAGCATACGGCAAACTATAAAGACCCATTGACACGATGCAAGTTTTAGTAGACAATTCTTATGATTGCTTTGTTTAATAATAATGATGCAGCCCTGTATTTAATTCATATCCCACTGCTGGGCTAGAGCCTCTTCTCGTGAGGAGAAAGGTTAGGCCATATTCCACCACGCTGGCCAAGTGCTGATTGGTAGACTTCACACGACCTCAGGTACTTTTTTGGCACTCTCAGGCATGCAGGTTTCCTCACGATGTTTTCCTTTACCGTTAGCGAGCGATAATTTATATGACAAATACACACATATCTTCAAAAAGACGAATCCTAACGATTTATTGACAGAGGTGTGTGCCGTGGGTTCGCACCCGAGATCTTTGACTTCGCAGTCCTACGGTCTCCCACTCGGCTGTCGCTGCTGCTGTTTTATCGTGATTTAAAAGACATGGCAAGAGAACTGCTTCGTTGGTCTAGTGTTTAGCGTATACATGCATTTCTTACAGCAAGGTCTTGGGTTCAGTACCCGGGTCGGGAATATTGTTATTCAAATCATTGCAATTAGTATAATTTAGTTTTACTTATAATTTATTTTTATATCGTTCGTTTGTAGTATTTTGACGTGTTCAAGCGCCTCCTGGAGCCTATGAAAATAAATGATTTGAATTTGAATTGGAAGTCAGGGTGTAGTTCGCCTCTGTCGCACTATTCCTGTTAAGTCAAACTTATAATTGTGTTACATTTTGATTTTTAATTCAAAATCTCCCCTGCTATGTCCCCCTGTCCATGACTGTGATGGCCCCACATTAGCGTCACTCCAACCGTGACCGGAAGTGCTGTCCGTTATAAAAGCTCTTCCGGTTAATAATGAGGTTATAATCACTGTTGTTTTTGTCTATACATATGGACTGTTATTTGGTTAAATGTGAGAAATTGCGTCTATTGGGTGAAAGAAAGGTTTTACGTGTATGTGCAGATGGTAGCATGATAGCGCGGAGTTGAAATTGTGCTTGATGGATGGCGATAGGCTCACTCCCTATCCCATGGGACCTAAACATAACAGCTGAAATGTGGGTGTTGTACACATCTGCTACCTTTAATGCCACCGTCATATAGGCCTGATGTTATGTATGTTATGTTATGTATTATGCCAATGTTATGTCAAACTCCATATATTACATTAGAAAAGTTTATATTGTCAAGAGCGCTGAGGCTACATTAGCAAATCATTAGAAAATTCAATATGGTGGTTAAGTATTCTTAAAATTTCAAATTTGCCATGAAAATTTTAATTTTTTTCTTTCATAAGAACCATGTCCTGAAAATAACAAACAACAAAAAAAGAATTTTGCTTATCGCTTTTACACATTAAGAAAAGAGGAAAGGAGCCTCCCCGAGTGACGTACACAACGATTCCCTACGGCCGGCGCACCCTGGACAATTCGCGAGTTCTCCAAATCGAATCGGCTAATCCTTTCACCACGATGGCAAGTCAAAATAAAATTTTACTCAGCCATCGACACGACGAAGAAGATTAAGAAATACCTTTTCGAGCTGCTGATTTGAAAAGATAAAGCAAATCAAATCAAATCAACAAAGTTACAAAATGTTGTTATAACTATATCAGGTAGGTACAGCATGTTTTTCCCTTATAATAATTATCAGTTCATTAATAAATAAATATTTTACAACTCACACACAACGCCATCTAGTCCCAAACTAAGCAGAGCTTGTACTATGGGTATCTACTAGAATAACTGATACTAATACATATTATACTTTTTCTTTTGTAAATACATACATATTATACATAGAAACACCCAGACTGAGACAAACCCCCATGTTCATGCACACAAAAATTTGTCTTAAGTGGGAACTGAATCCACGACTTTGGCGTCGCAGGCAGGTACACTATCCACTCCGCCATCCGGTCGTCTATTAATCATAAAGTATGAACATTAATTAGAAATCATTTGTGATTACTGGTTTTTATACCACACATTAATGAAACTACTCATCGACTTAATAATAGTGTATACTTAAAATCCATTACTTAATTTGTACTTAGAGATTCAAATAATCAATCAAATTGATTAATTGGTACATTCGGTACTTACAGGTGAAAATTCCATGATTTATAACTTAACTAGCATCCGCGTGTGGCTTCACTCGGGAGGTACCTCGATAAAATATAACCTATGTTACTCAGCAATAATCTCGCTTTCCAATTGTCAAGACATTTTTGAAATCGATCTAGTATTTTTTGAGATATTTGTTACAAACAAACAAATGACTAAACCACCAAGGCAGAGACATCGATCAATCATGGTCATATCGTTATATACTGAATTGAATCAACGTTTATTGTACCATGAATAAGTAGGTAACAAAAGAAAGTACAATGCATCTCGCCTTGTCCTCAATGTACAGTACATTGTACATAACAATTAACAATATGTGGGAACATTATGTAACAAGTTATGAAGTTATGTTAGAAGCTGATTATCTTGAGTAGATTCATGCTGCTTACTGCATGTACACAGGATTATAAAGAAGAAATGGTTATTACTAACTAACTATTGACGAATAGTTAGTTAGTAATAACCATTTTTTTTCTTCGACTTCATCCGCGCAGAATTCGATATAATAACAGTTTTATTCGTGTTACACCTGACAACTTTTGCTCCCGTGGCGTGTTTCTATACCCGTTTTCGCAACGTTTTTCATTACTTGGATGCAGAATTCTAAATTTGCTTGTGAAGTATTAGCTATGATATCGAAAGCCCTTAGACAATTAAACCAAAAGGACTAGTAAAATGTAGGCCTCCCCCGCTACCAAATGTGGAAAAGCGCCGCTTTTGCACGTCAAATAAAACTAGTTGTCAAATCATTGATGCGCGGAATAATCTACACCCCAACTCCCCCGCGTTTTGACATACTTATTTGCTTTAATTTCCTCTCCATATTTATTTAGTGCTCTTTGCGAAAGCCTGACAAATCGTAGATGTAATATCCCGCGTGGCCGACCATCAAACTATATCATGCATTACTGCGAAGTCCGTTAATTAGCAATGCTGATTGCCTGAGCCTGGATTAGTTAATCCAGGCTCAGGCAATCAGCGTTACTACCACTGGATCTGAAATTAAGTTGTTTAAGGTTGATGAATCTATATAATATTACATACCTACATAATCCGGTGATAGACTACTTAAATTATTGATATTCATTCTTAAATCACAGCAGCGGACCTATTCCTGTACCTTGTGGAACTCCATATTTTACTTAAAGATATACATATCAATTTGAATATCCATATAAATACCTTACCTTGTCTGAAACTCAGTATCCACATTTTATTAGACCGATAACATTATGAACCTGATTTTCTAAAGAACTATTTATTCATGTCCTTATAGTCATCTGTTATGATATCGAAAGCTTGGCTGGCACATGAGTACATAATTGCAATATCCCACGTGGCTGACCATTAGACTCCATCATGCATTATGATATAGTTAGATCTACGATGTCCGTTAATTAGCAATGCTGATTGCCTAAGCCTAGAATCTAGATTAACTGGGTCTGGTCTGTAATTATGTGGTGTTGGGTTACACTCATTGAGCCAATATACATTCTTGTTATAATTTAATGTAAGACGAGGAATTTAGAGGTCATAATATATAAAGTAGTAGCTAATCCCGCGCTTTGACCCGCGTTAAACGTTACTGCCTCGCTTCCATGGAGTTTAGCGTAATGTTAAATATCAAAAAATCTTAATGAATAGTTAAACTATCAAACACAAAAATATTTTTCAAAATCCGATTACTAGTTGTCGAGATTAGTACTAACAAACAAACAAACTAACTTTCTTCCGGGGTTTCGTGAAGTTTCGTCTACGTGGTAGGTACATTGATCAATAAAAGGTAGCCTATGTTACGCGCTTTGTAGTCAGTTACCTGCATATAACATTTTATTATAATCGGTCCAGCCGTTTAAAAGATTAGCCGATACAAACAGACAGACAGACAAACAGATCGACAAAAAATTTAAAACTATATTTTAGGCATAGATATCGTGCAAATAACAAAAAAACAGACACTTCAATTGTATTGAATATTGATTAACATGTGAGAATTTCATTATTTTGTTGTGTCTTTATAAATTCATTACTACTTTATTCTACATAATTCAATATTTAATACATACAATAACATAACGGCACTCCCAACTAAAAATCAAGCTTCCAACAATAATCTACATGGATCCAATATCATATCACACAATAGATAAACATGGCCTAACTAGACGCTAAGTCAATCACCATTGCTAATTATCGGACATCTCCTGCGATGCGTTTACTGATAGTAATACGTGATAGTGATATCGTTATCTCAGTGGTCAGCCGCACGTAATATTACATCTTCGTATTATGACGGACGCACTGTTTGCAGAAATTACCAAGTACCTACCCGCAAATATATGTAGATGATATTGTTATTGGTGCTACAGATTTTAATTCCCAATTTAATGTTACATAACATCACGCGTATATTAAAGGAAGGTATGGTAGAGCTGTATAATACCCACACTTCACCTGTTTTGTTTAGGTCTCGTGTCATAGCCTGTTGCCATTCACCAGGCACAATTCCAACTCCTTGCTGCTATTAAGACATTTGTGACTTTTCTGACGATTGAATAATAACACTTTCCCGGGAATCAAACCCGAGACCTTGGGGTAAGAGGTCGGTTCTTATGTCCCTATAAATATATTGATGATGTTGTTATGTATGCACATATGGTTTCGCAATAAAATACAAGTCCTTAAAATAATAAAACATGGTCTTGTTTGGCAATTTCACAGATATTATATAAGTCAATACTAAGTATTATGTCTATGAGACCAGTACCATACGTGCACAGCTGACGGTAGATAGCTTCGCATTTCGTTTACAAAAAAAAAACACATCAAGTAATACTTAAAAACTCAATAGTATGCCAGGATAACCGCAGGATAAATTAATATTTAATTTAAGTATACAATTTCTAGCACAAAACTGAAGCTCCATTTAAAAATATTAATTTTTATTCCCATCAAATGACAGCCTCAATGGCGGTCGGGTGACAGCTGTCAACGACGCAAGATGGCCGCCGCATCATTAACGAGGCAAAGGATTAATCTCATTATGCCTTTGGGAGCTGCTTTGTAGCAGTTTGACCGTGTAATGCCATGTTTAAAACCGTTGTATTCGTGTTTAAAGCCCCTTTTACGCGTTACAGTTGTTCCTTCGGGAAATTCAAGTAATTGCTGGCGATTCTCGCGAAATGATTGGAGTTAAAACGATAATTATCTTTCGTCCCTTTGGGTGTTGAGTTTTTACGAAAATATCGTGATTTTTGTAAGAATTGTCGATTAATGTAGCATGGAGACATCTGGCACCGACGTTTTTAATTTGTTTCAGTAGATAAGAATTTGAGATTTTCGTTTTATGTACTGGCAGTTTATAATAGCACAAGCACACAATATGTATATGTGTATACCTGTATGAAAAGAAAATACATTATTTTGCGAATCAATGTTCGTAAAGTTTAAATTAGATACATTTTTACAAAGCATGCCTCATAGGCCCAGTGGTTAGCGTATCCGGCCTTTCACTTCGAGGTCTCCGGTTCGATTTCGTGTCGGAAAATAGTGTTATTTGAGATTTATCCGTCAGAAAATTTACGAAATAAAAAGAATGTTGGTGTTAAACACCCCTCTGGGTAAAATAGTCATGATTTTATACGTGAAAGCAGAACAGACAAACAAATAGAGTTGGGTTCACATCTCAACTAACATTATAAAGAGAACATTTGATTTCTTGTTTGTTTGTTACGGTTTAACTCAAAAACTGTTGGCACGATTTCAAAAATGTCTCCTTTAGAATGCTGGACAAGTCCTGAGTAACATATTTTATATTTTATAAGCCTTCAATAAAAAGAGGGCGTTCGTATTTCTATTGTATTTTACTCGAAAGTGCCTGGACCGATTTAAGCAATTACCTATATTGTTTATCGTATATTACCTAAAGCTACTCAGATATTTGCATCTAGCAGTCAGCATTTCATGTTACTGAGCTGATGCAGGAAGGTACAACTCCTCAACGGTAAGGAGTAGGGAGATAATTCTTTAAATAAAGGCAACTTAGGCCGTTTACTGAATTCTTTCAAGATATACACAGATGAGGCGAGACGTTGAATATTACTTATGGTATTTCTTACTTTTTAGTGCTTTTTAAGTCGTTTTTAATTTTGTAAAATTCTTCACTATGCGGGTGAAACCGCGCTCAGATGCTAGTTTATACTACACATTAGTGGGTTTACTAATAAATAGCAGGTAGTATTGTTCCGGTTTGATGGTAAGATTATTAAGTGTCTTACCTTCATCAAACCCATACAACATCGACATAGTTTAATTATTATAATAATAGATAGAACACATTTACCTGTTATGTGAAGGTCTCATCAAGATATGGGGTGAGCCTATCGCCATCCACTAGGCACGATTACAGACTCTGTTGCCCGACCCGGGGCTCGAACCCGACACCTCAAGGTGAGCAATGCGCGCGGCAGTCTATCCTTACTAATATTAAATGAGAAAGTAACTCTGTCTATCAGTCTGTCTGCCTGTCTGTTATATTTTCACGGCTAACTACTGAACCGAGCTTGATGGAAATTGGTTTAGAGATAGTTAAGACATGAAGAAGAACATAGACTACTTCTAATACTTCTCAAAGGGGCCTGGCGACCAGTAAACACAGGTATATTCAAATACCTATTTCAGGCACCATTCGCAAATTGACCATCTTATATTGTAACAGATCTAATTAGACACTAAGAACAATTTGTGAAGAGAAAATAAATGATATTGTATTTTATTTATTTATTTATTAAATTTTTTGCACAAACAAATAGTAGGTACATAGGTGGACTTAATGACTTATGGCATTCTCTAACAGTCAACCTAGGGTGGTGCAGAGATAAGCATAGGTAGGTGCAGATTAGACAGAGGAAAAATTATTGATATGTAAATAGAAAAAGTACATATTATATAAAATACGTAATAAATATACATAATACTGAAAAAAATAAAAAATATATAATAATTTATAACATATTAAATACATACATTTATAAATAAAATAATAATAATATATACATAATTATTTTAGTATTGTATTATTAACAACATACTTACCACACAGGCGATGCCGCGCGCGTTAGCTAGTCAGTTATAATAATAATAGTTAAGACAACTTTTTAACAAAATGATTGACGTATAAAACTTACAATTTTTTTTTTTTTTTTTTTTTTTTATGGTGGATAGGCACGCGTTTGACCACGATCTCACCTGATGGTAAGTGAAGATGCGGTCTACGGTGGAGCACGCTTACCTATAAGATACCTATTAACTCTTGCTTTGAAAAGATCCAGATTGTACTCATGCGGAAACACAGACTCGGGCAGGGCGTTCCATTCTTTGGCAGTTCGCATAAGAAATGTAGAAGCGAAACGCTTAGTGCGTATTAGTGGAATGTCTACCGTGAAGCGGTGCCTGAGTGCCGTTTGTCTGGTAGTCCGATGGTGAAACGGGGACGGAGGGATTAGGTTGTGAAGTTCCTCGGCACACTCTCCGAAATGTATCCTATAAAAGACCGATAGGCTGGCAACCTTGCGACGGTGCTCTAGACTTTGTAGTCGAGCCTCCGTCAGATCGTTGTCGCAGATGGTTCTCTTGGCTCTCCTCTCGACTGACTCGAGTGCCTCAAGCTGGTACTTGGCTGAACCATCCCACAGATGAGAACAGTACTCCACACACGACCGGACTTGCGCTTTATAGAGGTCGAGCAACTGCCTTGGTGTAAAATATTGCCTCACCTTGTTGAGGATGCCCAGCTTTTTGGCGGCTAGCTGAGCTTTCGACTCAATGTGTGAGCCGAAATTGAGCTTCGAGGTCAGCGAGATACCGAGGAGCTCAAGACGATCAGTTATTGGAAGGGATACATTTCGGAAAGTAGGAGTCAGGATGAATTGACTCCGTTTTGCGGAGATAAGACACGCCTGAGTCTTACTAGCATTGAACGTGACTAAGTTGGCGTCACCCCAATCGGAGACTGCCTTCAGAGACACGTTCATGCGTTCGACCATTGCCTTCCTGTGCGACTGGATTTGTACACCACTAGCTCGTGGGTTGGGCATATAGCTTTCAACAACCGTTGTGTCGTCTGCGTAACCAAACGTACCTGGTATTAGTAGGTCGTTGATGTGAAGCAGGAAAAGCGTTGCTGAGAGCACGGACCCCTGAGGGACTCCGGCATTGATCGCCATTTGATCGGACGAGCTGCCATTAATGACAACCCGAATCGATCGGTCCCTCAGGAAGTCTGATACCCAATCACAGAGACTAGTGGGTAGACCGAAGGACGGTAGCTTGCTAATAAGGGCCTCGTGCCAGACCCTGTCAAAAGCCTTCGAGATATCGAGAGAGACTGCCAAGGCCTCACCATTCTTCTCGACGGCTTCACTCCAGATGTGCGTGGCATACGCTAGAAGGTCACCAGTAGAACGGCCTCGGCGGAACCCATACTGCCGGTCACTGAGGAGGTCGTTCGCTTCTAGGTATGCTAGGAGTCTGCTGTTGAGTACACGTTCCATACTCTTACAGAGTATGGAAGTGACCGAAATCGGTCTATAGTTGGCAGGGTCGGCACGGCTACCCTTTTTCGGCACTGGTTGCACGTTAGCAAGCTTCCAGGATTTCGGCACTTGTCCAGAAGCCAAGGAGAGGCGAAAGAGGCGCGTCAATATGGGAGACAGTTCAGGTGCACAGGTTTTCAGAACTATGGCTGGAATACCGTCGGGACCACTTGCTTTGTTCACGTCTAGATTTCGCAAAACCCTACGAACCTCTGTCTGACGTATGCGTATGTCCGACATAGAAGTCTCGCAAACTAGTAGACGAGGGGGTATAGCGCCAGTAGCATCTAGACGCGAAGACTCTGCGAAGATGGAAGCGAATAAATTCGCTTTCTCTTCAGCAGTGTGGGCAAGTGACCCATCAGGTTTCAGCAGTGGAGGTAGTGAGGGGCGGCAGAAGTTCGATTCGACCGATTTCGCTAGGGACCAAAACGCTTTACTCCCTGTTGGGTGTGTCGCAAGTTTGTTCCCAATGCTGCGAATACGGTCAAACCGAGCCTTCCGTAGAGCGGTTTTGCTGGACTTGGTTGCCCTGTTATAGGCTCTCTTCTTATCCGGTATGTCACTAGCTTTGCGGTTTCGAGCATCAGCCCAGGCAAGGAAGGCCTCGTGTTTCCGTGCCTCAGCACGTCTGCACTCAGCTCCAAACCAAGGCTGTGCTTTGCTAGATGTGCTTACATCGGCATAAGGAATAAAATATTCCATACCTTGGTGCAGCACATCTGTTATAGCATCCGCGCATGCTGAGGGATCACCCGAAGAGAAGCAAATGGGCAACCACGGATAGGATGCAAAGAATGAGCGCATCCCATCCCAGTCTGCCGACTTATATCGCCATATCCGCCTAGTGCCTTTCAGACTAGGGTCGGGTGGAGAATATACCGACACAGATTTCACTAGACAGTGGTCAGAGCTGCCTAAAGGTGCTGACACTGACACTGCATAGTGATCTGGGTCGGTAGTCAACAGAAGGTCCAGGCAATTGGCTGTTTGGCCGTCAACATCTGGAACCCTTGTTGCTCCTTGAACCAGCTGAGTGAGGTTTAAAGCCAAAGCAAGTTTGCGCATCTCTCTCCCAGCATGGTCAGTGTGCTGGTACGGGAACAGCCACTCCTGGTGGTGGGCATTGAAGTCCCCCAGCAACACTAGTTGAGCAGTCGGGTATTTATGTTGAGCGGCTTCCGCCGCCTCACTTAGGTACTCTGAGAGCCTGGTTGTCTCCCGATCTCCGCTGTGCGACCGATAAACACAGGCATAGAGAATCTTCTCTATGCCTGTGTCTACCAGTACCCATAGGATGGAAAGGTTGGGATCTTCATAGCATCGGAGACGCAGACAGCAAATGTCGTCACGGGCGTACACGCACACACCAGCACGGGGCTTAAAATTGTGCTCCAGGGAGTACCCTGGGTACGAAAGGTACGCCACGTCAGACGGACACTTTATCTGCGTCTCCGAGAGAAACAAGAGAGCAGGTTTTTCAGTCTCGAGATGGTGATGGACTGCGTTGAGATTTGAGTGCAATCCTCGGATATTGGAGAGGTGCACTTTTAATGAGAGGGAGTGCAGCCGCTGTTTAACGTGTCTCTTGTTTCTGTTTTTTACTGCCATAATTTTGAAGAGTAGGTAGTAAGGAGGACGGCAGTGAATTTGGGCTATGAGCTGCTTACCCTTGAGACGTACACTGCGAGGCCACACCAGTGGCATACTAGTCTGGAGACTGCGGGGACGCCCGAGCCCCCCCGAAGTTGTCCATAGGGCCCTCTCATCCGGTCGCCAACCGGCACTATGGCGCAACCCGGGATTTTTCGCTAGTTGGCGGGGCAGCCTTTCCCAAGGAGCTAGTTTGGTACTTGGGCCCCCTACTAACTGCGGTCGGCCAGCGGTGAACCGTGCCTCGGATCCCGCTACCCTCCTCGACTAGCAGCCCAGTGTGGGGAAAACAGCGTACGCCAGACCGGCATGCAGGCTACAAGCAACCAATTCGACCCGTCCTCTCTTGTGGCAACACCGACCTTCGTGCCGGAACACGGCTAGGCCGCTTGGCGACACGGCTTAGATCAGTGGGTGGTCATAAGCCGCGGCCGAAGCCTACCACCATTGTCACCTGATTGGCACCACCCGGGGACCACGTGTAGGGATTCGCAATTAGGGTAACCTCCTACGGACGTGGGTGACACGGCCCCCTAATTAAAAAAAAAATTAATCCCAATAAAATTAAAAATGTGCAAGTAATTATACTTTTTAACTTTCTCCTTACATTTTATAAAAAAGATGTTTAAACATTGATAGATTGGTTTGAGAAGAGAAAGTTAGGTAAAATGGCGATTTGATTTGACCCTTTAACATTAACTTGTGGTAGAGCTCTTGCGAATGAGCTCGAGGGCGGCAGCACCACCGTCTCACCTTTAACCTGCCGCCAAATAGTAGTGCTTCCATTACTGTGTTCCGGTTTGGTGGTGAGATCAGGCCCTGAAATTACTGGCACATAAGGCATAACACCGTAGTCCTCAGCTGCAGCGACGCATCCACAATCTGCTTTATTTATTTATTTATTTATTTATACAACTTTTGTGGATTGTTGATGTCCATGGGCTGTACTCCACTTACCATCAGGTGGACTACACGTTCGTTTGCTGTGGGCGTAGAATAAAAAAAAAAAACTTAGATGTTTATTACTCTGGCTTGTTAGACTAGTGGTTAGCGTATGCAGCTTCTCACCGGGTTTGATCCCCGGGTCGAGAAAAAGTTTTATTTGGAATTTCTCTCTAGAAATTCTTAACAACACCACGGAGTTGGAATTGTGCCCGGTTGATGGCAAAAAGCTGAAAAAAATCTAATTAGACCTAAACATCACAGGTGAAGTGTGGGACACATCCGCCCAACCCTTCTTCTTTTTTTTTTTTTTGAATAAAACGACGCCCGCTCTATGAAAACTCCTTTATCACGGGGTGTTCACAAACATACATTACACCCACAGTCAGCACACCCAGAGTCAGAACAAATCTTTGCGGATCACACAAAGATCTGTCCCATGTGGGGATCGAACCCACAACACCAGAGACACTAGGTTATATAAATAGATATTTTTTATAATATTTCACAACTCACACACAACGCCACCTAGTCTAGAATAACTGATACTAATACATTATATATACTTTTCTTTTGTAAATACATACTTATTATACACAGAAACACCCAGACTAAGACAAACCCCCATGTTCATGCACACAAAGATTTGTCTTAAGTGGGAATCGAACCCTCGACCTCGGCGTCGCAGGCAGGTGCACTACCCACTCCGCCATCCGTTCATATAAGCGTGATATAATAAGTTTAAAAAGAAAGTACTCTCAAACCCAACCCTTTTTCTAAATCACTTAGTTGCTAATAAACAAAGTAATTTATACTTCAATTAACTTTTAATGGTACTAATAATAGGCAATTATCTCCCCCTCTTGCCCCTCCCCTAAGTTATTTGAATAGATGTTTTACACCTTTCGAGCCACAGGGGGCGAATATAAAGTGCAGTAAGAGTTAAATATCATAATTTATAATCAAAATGACTGAGTAATTTTGTAGAACTAATGAGAAGCATGTAAGGTGATGACCTCGTTTTGTTATTCAGTACTAGTTTTTCCCGCGGTGCCACTCACGTGGTGCTTCGATAAAAAGTAGCCTTTATGTCAATCTAGGCTATAATTAGTGCCAATTTTATCAAAATCCAACCAGCAGTTCTTTCGTAAAAAAGTAACAAACAGTCAGCCAGCTTTCGAATTTATCATATATTTTAGTAAAAAATGTCAATATTTTAATACTAAAGATGGACTGACTAATTGCTGGCTAAACCGCAAAAGCAAATGTGGCCGACCAGTAGGCAAGACGATCTTTAGGCTCGGTTAAATTTAAATGCATTTGAAACCGTTATATTTTGTATTGTTCAGAACAGCTGAACAGAGGGTCACGTGGTAGGCCGCCTTGCCAGCCGCATAACTGCTGCGGTAATACCGAGAGAACAACCCTTCTACTGCCGTTTTCCTCAATAAAGTAAAGAGACCAGTATAATTTCATTAGAGAGTATAAGAGACCAGCAATCTTAAGGCCCGCGGGGAGGAATCTGACACGCACCCCTGCGAAGTCATAGGCCTAAAAAAATCTCTATTAAATAATAGCCCGGTAAATGGCGATAGGGAAAGCATATAAGAATGCCCGGTACTTAGAAAAATAGTTAAGAACCGGATTTAAAAAGAAAGAACCGGTTAACTGAATAACTGGAGTAAATTATTTATTCATTAACATTCTTTACTTATAAAAATTTACTGAAATTGAGGAAGCTATTTTTTATAAATAGGCTTACCACTAGACCAACGGCAGTTGGACATGGCTGGGCTATAATTATAAGAATTACTAAATTGACTGTCAGACATGCGAAGTTCATGGTCATATTGAGTTTCGTGTGACAAACAATTCAATATAGCTTAACGTTCAATTGTATATACACGTCATGTCTGTTCCTAGAAATATATTAGACTGAATTGCAGCGATAGCCGAGTGGGAGACCGTAGGACTGCGAAGTCAAAGGTCTTGGGTTCGAACCCACGGCATACACGTCTGTCAATAAATCGTTAAGGTTAGTCTTTTCGAAGATATGTGTATTTATGGTTGTCTGTTGTTTGCCCGAAGAATATATGCCATAATATTCATATGCCCGAATTTCATTTACCCGAATTTCATTTGCCCGAATGTTTTGTTTACCATAAAAGACATGTGACATACTGTTATTTGCCCGAACATTAGATTTCATAATGATTCGAATGCCATACGTATTGTTTTCCATACTTTCAATTGCAATAATATTATTTGCCCGAACATTAGATTACATAATGATTCGAATGCCATACGTATTAATCCATACATTTAATTGCAATAATATTATGCAACAGAATTTTCAAACGCCATACTAAATTAATTTCCAATCTATCTAAGGTATGTATTTGCTCATGAAATTTTAACAGGCGCTCTAAAATTATTTAAAAACTTAAGTAATTACAAATTAGTGGGTAGGAAAAATATTTGTAGGCGATATTTATTGACAAGAGTATAACTGGATATAAATAAAGTATGATTATAGTATTAAAATTGATTTATTTCTAATACCTACTTATCACTCTATTCAGTCCAAGTCGCTTCCGTACAAATTTAACCTAACGCCTTTGTCCTAATATTTAAGCGATTGTCTTTCATGTTTCTAACCTAACCTAACCTATTATTTTTTATAATTATTTTAACCTATTTTACAAGGAATTTTGGTAGGAAATGATGTTATGGCATATGATAGTTACGGCTTACAATGATTATTCTGGCACTTCGCCGGCCGCTGCCGCGGCACGCTCGCTTCGCTCGCTCGGCTCGTGCGTTGTCTTTCATGTTTCTAACCTAACCTACCTATTAATTTTTATAATTATTTTAAACTTTTTACAAGCAATTTTGGTGGTAAATGATGTTATGGCATATGACAATTACGGCTTACAATGATTATACTGGCACTTCGCCGGCCACTGCCGCGGCACGCTCGCTTCGCTCGCTCGGCTCGTGCGTTGTCTTTCATGTTTCTAACCTAACCTACCTATTATTTTTTATAATTATTTTAACCTATTTTACAAGCAATTTTGGTGAGAAATGATGTTATGGCATATGATAATTACGGCTTACAATGATTATACTGGCACTTCGCCGGCCGCTGCCGCGGCACGCTCGCTTCGCTCGCTCGGCTCGTGCGTTGTCTTTCATGTTTCTAACCTAACCTACCTATTATTTTTTATAATTATTTTAACCTATTTTACAAGCAATTTTGGTGGGAATATGATAATTACGGCTTACAATGATTATAACAAATGATGTTATGGAAATTGATTTTATGGGAAACAATGATTATAACAAATGATGTTATGGCAATTAACTTTATGGGAAACAAAGTTTCGAGCACGTGACTAATATAGTAAACAATGAATATGACAAATAAAATTATGAGAAACAATAATATGTCAGGTGAGTATTATAGCAAATAAAATTCGGGCAAATGAAATTCTGGCAAACGGCGGTACACCTGTATTTATTGTATGAATATCGCTTGCTATCGGTGAAGGAAAACATCGTGGCGAAACCTGCATGCCTGAGAGTGCCTAAAAAGTACTCGAGGTCGTATGAAGTCTACAAATCCGCACTTGGCCAGCGTGGTGGAATATGGCCTAACCCTTCTCATCATGAGAAGAAGCCCGAGCCGAGCAATGGGACATGTATTAGATACAGGGCTGCATTTTTTTTTAATTATATTCGACTACTAGCTGTTGGCATAATGGCCAGGATTCGAACCCACGTACTCTCGATCGTAACACCGATGCCATATCCATTGCGCCACGGCCGCTTAAAAAATAAAACATGTTTTTAATTCCTATCATAGCATACTTAACCTACTTAAAAAAAAGTAAGTACAATTACTCATGTCTCACGACAAACAGTTAATTCTGATAGCCTTTCACATTTTTGTTCGACATCATCGCTTTTAAGAATTGTGACGTTTGTCGGTCCGTTTCTCGGAAACTGCTGTTTATGATGAAACTTAATTGCTTTAGTAGCTGTTTTGTGGGAAAACATCGCAGTTTGCGTGATGCGAATTGTTAGTTACTAAATTTATTGAATTAAGAAGTTTTTTATGCTAAAATGTAGTTAGCGAGTTTGTGAAAGGGGGAGATCCTATCGCTTTTTTTAAAAGCTTTTGTTTAAGCTTTTTTAAACCTTACCAACTCCGCCGGATGGCGGAGTTGGTAGTGTACCTGCCTGCAACGCTGAGGTAGCGGCTTTGATTCTCGCTCAAGACAAATCTTTGTGTATGAACATGGAGGTTTGTCTTGGTCTTGTTGTTTCTATGCATAATAAGTATGTATTTACAAAAGAAAAATATATATATGTAATAATATCAGTTATTTTAGTACCCATAGTACAAGCTTTGCTTAGTATGGGACGAGATGGTGTTTGTGTTGTGTGCTATTTATTTATAGTATATATGTATCTACATATGTATGTATGTATGAATGTTTGTGTGTCCGCAAATCTTGCTAAGCATTTTTCGACTTCTACTAGCCTAATTAAGCTGAAAATTTGCATACTTGTGTAATGCCGGTGACAAAGCAATCAAGATTTTTTAGCATTTATAATTAAAAATAATAATAATTTGGTTTTTTTTACATTAGATAAAACGCCAGAAGCTATTACACTATCCAATGGTCCTAATGACAAGGCCAAATACTATATACTTATTTATATTTTATTCATAATTATCTGCCTCATTGCTCCAAAGACTACGAGCGAGCTCCAACTCCATCCTGAAGGCGATAGCTGGGAGATATGATTCACCATTCTCCTCGAATAAACTTGTTATGAAATAAATACCTATGTTTTGTTACTAATATACATTTAAGATTATTGTTTACTAACCCACTATGGATCTTGGTCTGAAATAAAAGTTATTTTATTTTTATTTATTTATTTATAATAAAATTCAATTAAAACTTGACCAACCCGGGCATCGAACCCGACACCTGGTAGGTGCTAGTATTGTACAAGTCTTGTGGTTCAGAAATTCCTTGAATTTAGGGTTTGCACGTGGTTAGGGTGAATCATATTTATTTCTAAGAAAGTGAAATTTTTGGGCCTGACTCATACAAGGGGTAGACTATGCAAATAACCTTCTCGTTAGTGAAAAGTCAAATTATTACCCTTAAATTATTATTAAGGGTTGAACGAAAATAATCCAATAACTTAACATCAAGCCTATATTACCCAGAAGGGGATGGCAGAGGTGTACAACACTCTAACTTCACCTGTTATGTTTAGGTCCAATGTGATAGGGGGTGAGCCTATCGCCATCCACCGAGCACACTTCCAACTCCTTACGAACAGAAATTTCACAAATAACACTTTGCCTGACCCGGGTATCGAACCCGAGACCTGAGCAATACAAATTATGAATTAAATTTAAAAAAAAAAAACTACTGAGATGTCAAGGGATGGAACGAAGTTCCTTTCGATTAATTAGTAAAGAAATTTTTATTTTTCAAAGTTATTAAAAAAAACTTTTTTTAAGTTGTAATAATATTTTTTTTTAGTTACTTTATCATTAATAGAGAGACAAAACGAAAATATCTCGCTTGCTTTCTCTATGTGAGAGAGAGATATTTAGTACTGTAACACCAATCAATTTCGAAGCCGCTCGATAGATGGCGTTGGGATCGAGTTAGATCGCGCTATGGTTTCGTTACAAAGTCCTATGATTTATAGTTTAAGAAGTTCTGCAGATCCAATTGTGAATTAATGTGCACGATACCGGGCCATTAATTCACTGTTATCTGACTATGCGATCGTGTACGCCAGCGCGGACCTTTCGCAGCGCGCCAGCGCCCCCTATATTTTTAAAAACTCAACTCTAGTCATTTTTTTATCTTTTTGTTTTTTTTAAGATTATATTTTTTTTTTCTATAAGCGAGAGAGAGAGACGACAGACACAGATATGATACGTCATTTTGGTTTGTATCCTACTTAAGATGGGAACAAATGGATGAACGTGACGTCATGAAATGACGTATCATACAGTTGAGAAATTTAGGGCTCCGATAAAAGGCGACCGTAGCTGGATGGCTAAAGCGGCTGCCCCGTGTGCTGTAAGGTCGCAGGTTCAAATCCTGCCGGTCTAATATCTTTTTCAACTGTTTCTTAGTATAATTTGTTAAGCATAGCTAAATGCTATAAAAATAATCAATTAGAAGATTTTTGTTTATATTAGGTATCTCTGTAATTTTACAGATGGTAGTGCTTTTATACGGGGTGGATGCGACATAGCGACATTTATTGAAACCACATCTTCTATATATGGTAAGTATCAATTTCCACCGGATAAAAATTCTCTGGCGAAAAAAAAAATCACGTTCTCCGAACAATTTGAACATTGCGATCGTGCAATTTGTTCGGAAGACGTGGATTTTTTTTTTCGCCAGAGAATTTTTTATCCGGTGGAAATGCATACTGGCCATGAGAAGCTGTGGTTTCAATAAATGTCGCTATGTCGCATCCACCCTGTAAATAAATAAATACGTACCGCTAGAACAAAAAGGCATTTAAATATACTCACAGCGCTAAATACCCAGAGGTCCTTTAAATTTACATTTTAAAGACTACAAGGAAGGGAACAACCTGTATTACTTCAGTCTAGCCACAAACATAAAATTACCATACCGCCAAAAATATGACAAACAGTTAGCCAAATTCGTTGTCTATGCCTCGCACGCCCATAGACACCGTTACTCGTTCCAATTCACGAGCATAGACAGCAATTACTTGTTGTTTGCGTGTCTCATGCAACATGGCCGCCGCCACGCGATCTCAAATACAAATGTATCCGAGTGTATTACGACAATCATGGGTTTGAAGTTAAAGGATATTGGTTTTAATTGGTCTTTATAAATGGAGGAAGATGGGTTAGAGTTTATTTTTGACCGACATCGACATCATGCGAAATCGAAAAAGTGTTCAGGGTTCAAAAGAAATGCGTTAACGCAATATGTGGAGCATGGTTTACAGATAGTTGTAAACCATTGTTTGGGAAATTTAGAATCTTACCGCTGGTCTGCATGTATATTAGAGAACTCTGTTTTTTTGTCAAACTGCACCCACAATACTTCAGTATGCACTCAGAAACTGCTAGTAGAAATAATAGAAATAAGTTCAAACTTTACCGTCCTAGATGTCATTTAGATATATATGAAAGAAATGTGTATAATAAAGCTGTAGAAGTTTACAATAAACTACCAGATCAATTTAAAGAACTGCCCTTGAACTTATTTAAAAAGAAATTAACGTTGTGGCTTGCAGAAAAATGTTTTTACACCCTGAAAGAATTTATGACATGTACCTTTTAATATCGATGTTACATTTTATTAACTTATTATATTGATATGTATGGATTATTGCTTAATTTAATCATTAATAAAATTTGACTTGTAATATTTTATGTTTTAACAACATTATTTAAGCTGACATTAACTGGACATTTCATAAATTCATTGACATTATAATTACGTATTTATCTTGACATTATATAATGAATAAATATTTAACTAGCATTTAATTTTGACATTTAATTACTAATTTTAATATGCTACTACTTAAAATTTACTTACTACTTAAAATTAATTACTAATTAAAATTTGCACGCCATTGTTGTTATGGTAGAATGTCACAGTGTCTTAATATGTAATGTAACACCTATGTACTACTACATTCTTGTGAATAAATGAATCTGAATCTGACTTCAAAAAAAAAGAGGAGTTTATCAATTTCATTGTATGTTTGCCGCTTACTCGAAAACTCCTGTACTGATTTGGGAAATTATTTTTTGTCTAAAAGAGTATACTTGTCATGCTAATCAGGTCACGATCTGATGATGGAATCCTAGAGAAATCGAGAGCAACCCTTAAATTTAAAAGGTTTATATATATTTTTTTCGTATATTATCTAAAGCTACTCGGATATTTGCATCTAGCAGTCAGTATTTCATGTTGTTGAGCTGATGCTGGAAGGTACAACTCCTCAATGGTTAGGAGTACGCCGATAATTATTTAAATATTGGCACCTTAAGATTCTTATTCTGTGCCTTAAGGCCGTTTACTGTATTCTTTCAAGTTACACACAGATGAGGCGAAACGTTGAATATTACTTCAGTACTTACTTTCAGTACATGTTTTGTGTCCATCGCCATCCATCAATCACAATTCCAACTCCGTGCTGTTATTTGAGAGAATGAAAATCCCGCATAACACTATCGAACCCGAGACTTCGAGGCAGTTTTATTCGCGTTATTATTAACCTACAAACCAGGTTCATAAACTATTCACCCACCAAATCTCATCAAAATCCGTCCAGTAGTTTTTTCGTGATTTATTAACAATCAATTAATTTGACTGCATTGTTAGTCTAGTGACTAGTGGTTAGCATATGCGTCTTTCGACGTGAAGTCTCGGGTTCGATTCCCGGGTCGGACAAAGTGATATTTGTGAACTTTCCATCAGGAAATTCTTAATAGCAGTATTCGGTGTATGGCGATAGGCTCACTCCCTATCACATGGGACTTAAACATACCAGGTGAAATGTGGGTGTTGTACACCTCTGCCACACCCTTCATGGTAATATAGGCGTGATGTTATGTATGTTAACAATCTTTTCGCCTCACAAACTTTCCGCATTAATTATATTTGCGGGTATAATCGCAAATAGTGAAGGAATGAACGGTGGTCCGGTTTCACCACAAAGTACCACAAAACCGCTGACAGACAGTAATTCATAATAAATGATGTGAATAGTCGCGTGTTAACGTTTATGAGTTAGGGTGTGACGGACGGACAGACAGGCGTGGTCGCCACCCCTTTGGATATTTGATGTGGTTCAGTCTTTTTATCACTTATCCAACTTTATATAATATTAAAGTTGAAACATTAAGAATCCAGCAGGACTCGAACCTGCACCCCCTGGGTAAACGCCCCAAGTGCTTTGCCAATTCAGCCATGGATTCGTATACTGCTAGACTCGAAATTTCTCAACTCTTTTTGTACCAGCGTCTGCTTAATTATTAATTTTTCAACTCTAACATTGTATAAAATACAAAAAGGCATAGCAAAGCTGAAATTTGCTTTAAAATATTACAAAATTATGCAACTATCGAGGAATAATAGTGCTTGTTTTGTGGTAAAGGCCGAAGGCCGTGGGACCAGCAGGATTTGAACCTGCGACCTTCTGCACACCGGGCAGTCGCTGAATGCAACTTCGCAAACTGACTTCAATTACAAAAAAAAATGCACTAAAAAGTAAAAATACTAAAATAATATTCAGTGTCTTGCCTCATCTATGTTGGCATCTTCGTGAACAAAAAAAAATACCTTCGATTTGAGAACTTCCCTCCACCTTTTTATTGAAGTCGGTTTAAAAATTACAAAAAACATAAACAATGTCGTGGTAATAAAATACCCAAAAATTAGGTTAATAACTGCCCAAATTTCTACTAACCTATTTATACTAATTATATTTAAACATAACACTTGCGTGTCATAAAAACACCACACGGAAAAAAAAAGTAAATTGTCTATGCGCATGGGAATGACAAATTAAAAATGAATTATTGTCTCTGCGTGGTAATGTCACTGGGAAATGGGTATGGGTTAATGTACGTGTTATGTAAAATGCTAAATAATATTTACCTAAAGCCCCAATTTCACTGGTGTTAGATAAAGCTTAAACACACAAATATAAGTGACAGCAGTATTGTTTTTTCAAGTTTAACTTGTGTCACTGTCTGGTTATATTTTATGGGTCGTATAAGATCGATCTATCTTTGAAACTGGCCCTAATGAACTGATAGAATAACCGTCAGATTATAACTTGACTGAATGTAAAAGTGACATAGAAAACGTAAAATCAAACTCACCTGTGTTGTCTCTTCACATTGTTTCTATTATATTTTATCATTTGAGTAACGTTTACTTGACGATTCTGAAATAAGCCTCTAATTTGCTAGATTTAGGAGCATCCACTTTGGAAGCATCTCTCGCGCAAACTATTCAGCTTAGAAAAAAAATATATTAGAAACCTAAATATCATTTTTGAAGACCTATCCATAGATACCCGTATGGGTTTGACGCAAAAAAAAATGAGTTTTTGTTCTAAGTATGGGGAACCCCAAAAATTTATATATTTTTTTTATTTTTGTATGAATACATCTACTTACCAAGTTTCCACAGTATAGTTCCTATAGTAACGGAAAAAAGGGGCTGTGACATACAGACGGACTGACGGACAGACATGAAGAATCTATAAGGGTTCCGTTTTTTGCCATTCGGCTACGGAACCCTAAAAAGGAAAGTTTTTTTTTCGTTTTTCTTTACCAACAATCTTCGTATCTGCTAAACCGATCTTAATGACAATTGGCATGGCAATAGTTCCAAATCCCCAGGAATAATAAAGGCCACTTCTTATCGACGTACCACGCCAGCGGAGCCGCGCACAAAAGCTTGTACAACAAGAGTAATTATAGTAAGATAGATATCATCATTTCATTGCAAAACATTGCATCGCGTAAATGAGCGTTAATTTGCAAACATTCAGGGTAATGACGTTCCATCATTACACCCTGTATAATTAGACATGTGTTAATTTTTTCACGTAAATCTGCTTTGGACAGACGGACGGATCCACAGCTCAATTAGTGGCGACCGCATCCCGATGTACATAATCATATGAGGGCGTGTATACACGTCCGACAAATAATGTGTTATACTGGGTGTTTGCCACATCGAACAGAAGAAATAAAATCAAATCAAATCATTTATTTCCATGGGCCCCAAGGGGCGCTTGAACATGTCAAAACAAACATTAAAATACAAAAATTATAAAATTAAAATAAAACTTAGCTAACTAAATATAATACTTATTGCAATAAAATGATTGATACAACTCAGTAATTTCAGCAACTTTAATATAAAATATATGCAGCTTTAAAATATAGACAACGATGTGTACGTCTGTAAAGGATATACATACAGGAATTTAATTTCATTATGCATGTTACAGTAAGATTGCCACATGTGTATTGTTGATGTACCAATAAATAAATAAATAACTTTATCTCAAATTTTACCCGACGAGAGCTTTTTTTAAATTATTTAGTTTAAAAACCGCTTTATTATGCTTTTGAAGAAATGAAAAAAAAATATATATATAGTTAACAAATTTTGTTCTCGTTTTTATGTTAACTATTGTGTATCCAAAATTACTTGCAAGAAGCACTACACACACACACACACACACTTTTCATTTTATTAACTGACAAAGTTTTGAAAACGATTCAAATGTAATTAAAAGTCAACTTGACATCTCTTTAAAATAGTAAAAGAGATCGTTTTTAGCAAATTCAATTTTGTTAAAGACGTACCATACACCCTGTATTATGAGTACGTGTATGCAGGCAGCGGGCAGGTAACCGTTTAATTTTGTGTACAAAGGAATGAAAAAATGAAATGAAAGTTTGTAAAAGACTGAAGGTTGAATAGTAGGCTGAAGTTCTTTTTTTTTTACAGTATTCAATAACCTATACATAACACCACGCCTATATTACCAAAAAGGGTATGGTACGTACGTGTATAACACTCACACTTCACCTTCCTTTGGGAATAGCTGAAAATCAGGAAAAAAGAATCTTTAAAGCTCGCTTTCACACAACGTCATCTAGTCCCAAACTAAGCAGAGCTTGTACTATGGGTACTAGAATAACTGATACTAATACATAATATATACTTTTTTTTTGATAAATACAAACTTATTATACATGTATAGAAAAATCCAGACCAAGACACCTCCATGCTCATGCACACAAAGATAGTAGGTATTTACAAAAGAAAAGTATTTATGTATTAGTATCAGTTATTCTAGTACCCATAGTACAAGCTCTGCTTAGTTTGGGACTAGGTAGCGTTGTGTGTAAGTTATGTGATATTTATTAAAGGAAAAATATTGCACAAAAATACACCAAATTGCCTTAAAAAATTGAGGTTACTCGACACAAATTTCAGTACTAATGACAAACAAACAAAAAGTGTCGTGTTTCATAGCATTTAGATTGAGGTGTGCCGACAACAGGGCGTGACACCCTATTTCAGTAGTGCTTATGTCACCTTTAACCTGCCGTTAATAGTAGTAATAATAAATAAATAATAAATAATACATATATAATAAATATAATAAATTAATAATACATACAATGACATAATAAATACAAATTTAATTATTATTATTATTATTTTTTTGCATTGAATTTATTATATATAATGATTATTATTTTGAATCCTAATGAATATTATAATTAAGGCATGATAAAATATTATTTAATTTTTTATAAATTTATAATTTTGTATGTCCTTTACAAAGGACGGAGCATGTTGAGACATAAACCACAATGTAACACCAAAAACCTACACATGTTGGAACAAAATAAATAATCTTTTAATCTTTTAATCTTTTAATAATAAATATTTCACAACTTACGTTGTGTACGCCATCTAGTCCCAAACTAAGCAGAGCTATACGCAAATATAATTATATCGCAAATATCCATTCTATTATGTCCATCCTAAGGTTGCCTGGAAGAGATCGCGTCAAGCGATAAGGCCGTCCTTTGCACGTTATAGTTTTAAGTACCTATTTCTTTGTATGTTTGTTACAAATTTGATGTGCAAATAAAGATTTCTCAATCTAACATTGCAAAAAAAAAATGCTGTATTTTATGACGTCACATTTTTTATAAAAAAAATATAATATTGCCTAAAAGCACCACGATCCAAATTCCATATCTGGTGATCGTTTTAACCTATAATATCTCTTTCAGCCTTGGTGGTTAGGTATGTTTACCACCTCCTTTCAGCCTATACAACCATTTGTTAAGGTGTGTTATTGATAAATTGGTTAAAACGTGATATAAATCAAAGCATTTAACTACGTCGCACCAAATTAAAAAGAAAAATTGTTCAAATTCAAATCATTTATTTTCATAGGCCCCAGGAGGCGCTTGAAAACGTCAAAACATTACAAAAAATTATATAAAAATAAATCATAAATAATACTAAATTATGCTAATTACAATGATTTGAATAACCGGATCATGTTGTGTTGAGTTCTATTTAAGTTTTTTTTTCCTTAATCGAGAGCCCTCATTTAAACTTAATGTGCAATTATTTTCATTCTGTTATGAACTATAAACAGGGATCTTTCAGCTTTTATAAAATGGCGTAGTTCTAGCGGCCACGGGCTCTTGGGCCGATAAATGATTGCTACATCTAAGCACAAAATAATATGCATTCATCATTCTACGTTTTTTCCAAACACATAAATATCAGTATTTTACGTAAAGCGCCTGTCATCACACCATAGCAAACAAGTAACTACTAATTGCTTGTGCTAATTTTAAAACAAACAGAAAATAATCGTGTTTATTAAAGTCCATCTGGGTCGAGGAGTGCCGACAACTGGGTGCGACACCCTATTACAATAGAAGTTATATAGGGTGAGTGCACCTGTAAACCGACCTGTGAAGAAGGTTTGGAATTACTTATTTCTTTAGACAAAGGAGGATTTTTTTGTTTTATTAAATACTCATCTAAAAGGAAATTTGAAGTATTAGGTAACTTGTAATATTTTAAAGCAAATTTTAGCTTTGCGATGCCTTTTTGTATTTAATATAATATTAAAGTTGAATTAATTGATAATAATATTTATCTTTTGTACTGTTCTCTTAAGTTGTTTACTTATCTTGCCCTCTATGGCATAATCGTCTCCTCTATTGCTCTAGGTTTTCTGGAAGAGAACTCAAGCACTGAGTTAAGCTCGCCTTTTGTATACTCTTACTGTAATAATATGTATATTTCTTTGTAATCTTTTGTATTCAATAGTATTAAATAAATAAAATAAGTTAATAAAGAAATCGCATTGTTTTAAGTGCTCTAGCCTGAGAAGCCTACGATTTTACTAAGTTTATTATTGCTTCTTTCTTCATAGACTAGGAGCTCGTGGTCGGCCGACTGTATGTATGTGCTTTTCACATTGGTAAGATCGGTTAACAAATATTGTAGTGTATTTAAAAAAGTACGACGAATACGTGGAAAATAAGAAAAAAAGAAACCAAAGAGAATAGAATTGCCTCGTACTGGTTTATGAAAGTCTGATGATTGGTGCTAACGGGTGTTTTCTTTTACTTTTTTTTTAACGTCATAGTATACAGCGTAATATTTGGATATGTTGTATATGGTAAACAGCGAAATAAAAAAAGAGCAAAATTAAAAAATAAATAAATAAAAAAACAACAAATCCAATGCAATAAACTACCGCAAATATCCATTCTATTATGTCCGTCCGCCTGGAAGAGATCGCGTCAAGCGATAAGGCCGCCCTTTGTACGTTATAGTTTTAAGTACCTATTTCTTTGTATGTTTGTTACAAATTTGATGTGCGAATACAGTTTTCTCTATCTATGGTAATGGTAAAAATCATCGCCATTAACAGACAGTTAATATGGTTCCAACCCCAGAGAAACTCTTTAATTTTCAGGAATTATAAAACTTTAAGATTCTGCCTGGGATTGGGCATTTTAGCTTTTTTTATGGTGGATAGTCATGCGTTTGACTACAATCGCCTGATACATAACATCACGCCTATATAATCCAGAAGGGTGTATAACACCCATATTTTACCTCTTATGTCTAAGTCCCATGGGATGGGTGTGAGCCTATCGCCATCCACCGGATACACTTCCAACTCCGTGCTGCTATGGTGAATTTCCTGACGGTCCTGAAGTTTACAAATAACACTTTGCCCAGCCCGGGAATCGTACTCGAAATTTCGTAGTGAGACGTTCGTTTCGGTGTGATTATACGCTTACCACTAGACTTCGAAGCAGTAGTTCTCCTGATGAAGTTTGCTTATGTATGTAATGCTTTATTATTATAAAGGTGTAGTTGTTTCTTATTTATGTAATTTAGTTGTTTTTTTATTTATGTAATTTGATTTAGTAGTTTAAGTGTATATTTATAGAAGAAGAAGACTGATCCTTACTCACTGGGCGCAACAGAATTATCAGCGCTGCGGTGCTTTTAGCGCTGCAGTATTGTGCTGAGATGCGTACCATTTCTGGCATTTTAAATAATGTTTTTATTTGATTTTATTTTTTTTAGTTTTAGACGCAATTATGCCAGAATAAATGATTTTTACTTATATTTTCTTTCTTTTTGATGATAAGTGATAATGCAGTCCACGGTGAAGCAGACAGCTATATCATGACGTAGGTTGTCCGTCCTCAGGCTCTCAGTCTATAAGTTACTACTTCAATAAAACCTCATCCACTTAGCAAAGGTTTCCGAATCAATATACGCAGCGGGAGTTAACTTAACTCGTATTAGTGGAACTTAGTTAGGACTTGGCCGGTAATTGGTAGATTTACCCTACTTTGTTCACATGTAGGTGCCGTATGTATTTTCTGTAATAAAATTGTTGTGTAGATTGTTTGGTCCAATTTAGCATACACGACCTCTGACCAGTCTCACCGTGAGGTTTCGGGTTTGATGCCCGGGTGGAGGAAGTGTTATTTTGGATTTCAGGAAGTTCTTAGTAGCTATACGGAGACTTGAATTTAACCCAGGCGATAGTCCCCTGTCACATAAAATATCCCTCACCCTTATGGATACTAGTTATAAAATACGTTGAGAATTTAAGGGGCTTGGCAAGAGGTGACCGTAGCTTAGTGGGTAAAAGCGGCTGCCCGGTAAGCAGAGGTCGCAGGTTTAAGTTCTAAAGATCCCATATTTTTTTCAACTGTTTCTTAGTATAAAATACGTATTCAGTGAAACCTATTTAACTCGATACTATTAACACCAAAATTAACTAAAATAAATATTAACTACATTCCAATATAATCTAGGTGTAATATTCTGGAGGTAGATGTGTCAGACAGACGGACAGAAGTGATCTCATAAGTGCTTTGAATAAGCATTGGTCTCACTACACGCGCAAGCGATTTACCGTCTAATAATCCGTACTCATAATACAGTTTTACTTGATAGTAACTCCAAGACGAGTAAAATTTCACGTGTGGAGCGCGAGGCTCGATGGAAAAAAAAATCTGTGGCAATACGTAGACGATATCGACGATTTAACTCGAGTGCAGACCATAATATGTATATTAAAATAACAAAATAGTACTTAAAAATGAAAAATTACAAACTACACCTATAAAATATGAAAACAGAAGAGTTTTAACACTATAAATAAACTTGAGTACATTCACTATAAATGTCATTGACGTGGACTTAGCAGGTATCTACAAGATAGTGTGATAGAAACTTATATAACGTATTTACTAAGATAAAATCAAAACAAATTACTACGACATTTTAAGTACTTAGCGGCTACAATAAAATTTTGGGTAAACGATTCAAAATAAACCTCTAATAAAATTTAATTGTAATTTCTTCAATTTTAACCGCTCTCGGAGGGACCTGTCTCATCCCTCACGCCCGTAATTGTCAATTTACAGCTGGATCGTGTAAAATTGGATGTCTTTGTGGAGCTGTCAAACTCTTTATTACCTACCTCTGAATGGAGTCAATGAGCGAACCTATTATGTATAATTGCCATGGAACTGCGGGGAGGTTTTTGGAAATCTGTACTAATATTGTAAAGCTGAGAAGTTTGTTCGAACTCGCTAATCTCAGGAACTACTGGTCTGATTTGAATGATTTTTGTTTTGTTGGATAGCTTATTAATTGAGGAAGGTTAATAGGAGCGGAAGAGCAATGAAATACTTTGCAAACACGGTGATAAGCGCTGCGGGAGCTTGTCCGCCGAAGAAGTCGCGGTCAAAAGCTAGTTTATAATATTGAGAAGCGGCCGTGGCGCAATAGATAAGGTGTAGAACTTGCGATTGAAAAGTCGTGGTATCGAATCCTGGCCATTACACCACGAACGTACGCTTCCTCCTAACACGAGCGAATTAAGCTTTCACAGGGTTAACAAGGATATTATTAATATGTGTTTGCAAAATACCATTACAATTTTTAAAAAATAGTATAGGATACAGTACAGAAGTCGATCCGAAGAAACCCATAACACTCATGATTTAGAAAGTGGTTCTGTATAAGTAAGGGCCTGCACGATTTTCTGTAAAAGGAGGTAAAACTGCATTGTAAAGTCAGGGATGGCTTGATCATAAAGTTCCCACGATTTTCTCTTAACCAGTGGAAGACATAAATAAATAATTTAGATAAATTTGGATTTTTCACATTAAAAAGAACGCCAGAAGCAATTACACTATCCAATGGTCCGAATGACAAGCCCAAATTACACACATTCACTCACACAAGCACACCCAGTCTCAGAACAAATCTGTGCGAATCACACAAAGATTTGTTTCATGTGGGGATCGAACCCACAACACCAGTGCAGTGGAGAACGGTGAGGCGACCACTTAAACCACTGTACCACACATCACGCCTATTTTACCCAGAAGGGTGTTGCAGGAGCGTATTGTGTGTGTATGTTGTGTGAAATTTATTAATTATCAATTATCGGGTAAATCTAAATAGATAACTTTTTCTTCTTTTCCCAAGTAAACGTACTATAAATCCAGATCTAATCATAGGCTAGGTCTAATAGTGTTTTCACTTTCAGTCTGGCTGGTTATTAAGCTAGAATTATCTAGAATTCCAGGCACGACTGGTCAGTAATTATCTAACAAACTACCGGATTATGGAAATGCGAAGTGTCGGTTTCATTGCGAAAGTAATTTGAATTACTGATTATTGGTAGCTGGATTGCCTTGTTGGTCTTGTGATTAGCGTGTGTCACCTCTCACAGCGAGGGCCCAGGTTCGATTCCCGGGTTGAACAAAAGTGTTATTTGAAAGAAAGGAAGAAAAATCATTTATTCTGGCATAAGAAAACACATGTCCAAAACTAAATAATTTAAAAATATTATTCATAATGCCAGAAATACTACTACTATATACTACTCACAGGGCTGGGCAGTATTTGAAATACTTGTAATTGAAATACGTAATTAAAATACAAATACGTATTTGGTATTTGTATTTTAAATACTTCCTATAAATGTAATTTGTAATTCGTATTTTAAATACCTGACAGTGGAGTATTTAGTATTTAGTATTTTAAATACTTATGGTCTCAAAATACATTTTAAGAAATAAACCATGACCAGAATGTGCTTTCTACTGAAAATATCGGTCGAAAGCTTCCGCAAGCAATATGGCGACTGTTAAATGACAATCTTGAGTTAGAAACACTGCGCTTTACTGTACAGGTGGCTACACATTAACCTATACAATTCCAGTTTCAGATCGTCTCGCGTTGTAAAGGCTTCCCGGGCAATGCGAGACCAGTTTATACTGGCAAAGTATAGGTTGATCGGTAGCCGTGTGAACGTCAAAATTGGACATTTGGCGGTAAAATCAACGGGTGTAAATGATATGGTGACAAAGCTGCTTACCGGTGACTCGGTACATGATTCTAAGACCCTGGGTGCAAAAAAATTTCATTGGAGCTTAAAAATCATGTTTTTAAACGATGAAAAGTGTTTTCGCAAGCTTATTCTCATACATTTACAATTTTTTATGACGTGTAAATTTTTGCCAAGACCCATTTTCCGATTTGTGGAAATTTCCAGTGAAAATTTTTGCACCCAGGGTCTCAGAATCATGTACAGAATCACTAGTCTTCGGCTTTGTCACGATGTCATTTACACCCTGAATAAAATTTGAGAGTTGCCCTCGATTTCTATGGGATTCCATAATCAGATCCTGCTTTAGTGGCCATGGGAAGAACACTTTCTCAAATACGAAAAGTTTATAAATTACGGAGATATCGCTGGCTGGACAAACATAAAAAAATATATACATATACGCGTCGAACATACGAAACTCCTTCTATTTGAAAGTCTTATAAAATTGGGATCATCTAAAGTATTCGTTATGATATGAGAAAGGTTAGGTCATAATCCACCCCACACTGGCCAAGTGCAGGTTAGTTAGTAGAACTATTTACATTACCTGTGTGTATTTTGTAATTTGTATTTTGTATTTTAAATAAAAACAGCACATATACTGTATTTTGTATTTTGTATTTCAAATACAGGACGTAAAAGTATTTTGTATTTGGTATTTTAAATACACGCCCGAAAGTATTTTGTAATTTGTATTTCAATTAAAGCAATACATGTATTTTGCCCAGCCCTGACTACTCATCTCAGCACTATACTGCAGCGCTAAAAGCACCGCAGCGCTGATCATTCTGATGCGCCCAGTGACAAAGTCGGCCACCACAAAGAACTACGAAGCAACTCTTCTACTACGTATAGAGAAAAATATAATTATAAAAGTGGTGTTGTAAGTAATTTATGATTTTGCTGCTGTCCCTACATAAAAAGTGTGTGTGACGAATTTACACATACTTTTTTGTGTGGCTAATCGACAATGTGGCAAATTTACAATAACCCGACTGAGTAAGGAGCAGTGTGACAACAGAAAAAAATATAATTATAAAAGTGGTGTTATTATCTAATAAACTACCGGATTCTGGAAATGGAAAGTGTAAGCTTCACGAGGAAAGTATTCTGAATAATAACTATTAATTAATTGATTAGATTGCCCAAAGATTGATTGATCAAAGCTTATTACAGTATTTTAGACTACATACATAGTATTTGGAAATGAACTGCTCTTTTATGTGATTTTCAATATGTATGATAATTGTTATATTTTATTCATTTCATTTGAAAAGATGGTGCACATGAGTTTCTCACCAGCTCTTCTCATAATGCAATACCCATCGGAGCTGGTACTTAGTTTGATTTTAATCTGATTCTAAACAGTTGGATTAAAATTAATCTAAGCCCCGGTTATTTAAATTATTGTAATTAGTATAATTTAGTTTTACTTATAATTTATTTTTATATCATTTGTTTGTAATATTTTGACGTGTTCAAGCGCCTCCTGGGGCCTATGAAAATAAATGATTTGAATTTGAAATTGCCCGGTTGGCGTAGTTGTTAAAGCGGTCACCTCGCCGCTTTCAACTGCGCTGGTGTTGTGGGTTCGATCCCCACACGGGACAAATCTCTGTGAGATCCGCAAAGATTTGTCCTGACTCTGGGTGTGCTCTGTGTGTGTGAAATGTATGTTTGTGAACACCCCGTGACACAGGAGATATTTCTAGCGCGAGCGTCGTGTGAAAAAAATAAATATATATGCAGTATGCGTAATGTTTATTAACTTGCTTGAGGCTACGGCTTCACCTGATTTATGATAGATAGCTTGTCGTTCTTCTTCTTCGTCGTGTCGATGGCTGAGTCAAAATTTATTTTGACTTGCCATCGTAGTGAAAGGATCGCTTTGGAGAACTCGCGAATTGCCCAGGGTGCGCCGGACGTAGGTAATCGTTGTGTACGTCACTCGTGAGGCTCAGCCTATCGTTAGTCTTGTGGTATACTATGCTATCATCCTCCGCGAGGTCTCGAGTTCGATTTCAATCTGATTCTAAACAGTTGCATTAAAATTAATCTAAGCCCTGGTTATTCAAATCATTGTAAATAGTATAATTTAGTTTTACTTATAATTTATTTTTATATCATTTGTTTGTAATATTTTGACGTGTTCAAGCGCCTCCTGGGGCCTATGAAAATAAATGATTTGAATTTGAATTTGGTCTCCGGGCATACGTGTTATTAAGAATATATTGTTGTGCTTGTATGATAGCGATATCATCAGGTGAAGTATGGATGATTAACACATCTGCCACACCCTTACAAAAATATATTGTTCAAAAAATCTCGACAATTTTATAGTACTGTCGAAATATATTAGTAAATTAAAACACCTCTGCTTACCCCCTCGGGATACGGCGAGGTAAATTCGCGTATAAAAGGGTTTCCGTGTACAGACGTTGTTAACGAGTCTTTGTCATAGATGTGACACTTTTGAACTCGGTTGTACTTTGCTTTATAAACACTACACTCGGAGAAACAGACTGGCAATTTTTAGTTGCGTTTGCTTTGTGTGATTTTAACCATCTTATTATGTCCGTGTTTTTTTATTGTACTAAGATAGAATATCAATTACATTATATACTTATCAAAACTTAGAATTAGCTAAGTCAAAGCTGAACGGGCTGATCGATCTAGCTGGTGAAGCTATTCTTACCGCGGTTGGCTGTTGGATGGGAGACCATCTTAACACATGACGAGTTTTACCATCCGTGCCTCGGAGTGCACGTTAAGCCGTCGGTATCGGTTGCCATTTGAACATCTATGGCAGTCGTTACGAGTAGTCAAAGGCCAGAAAGTCTGACAATTAGTCTAACAAAAAGAGTGACGTATCGCCCCGTCCTGGATTATGAAGGTCTTATAGCAGTCGCTTGACATAAAATACTGATATTTAGTAATTCGTTAGACTAGTAACCATCCCTGCTGTAATTCGGAAAAGGCTCGGAGTATGAGCCTCGCAACGAGTTATAAAAAAAAGAATCGCCATTAAATCACCACCAAAAAGTTGCCGGTCTATATTTCTAGCACTAAAAGGCACGTACTCAAACGCTTCTGTAAGTGAGCGTACTCTTTGTGCCGTTTGTGCCATTTGCCGGCGGTGGTAAGTACCATTGTTTGCCACTATTTACTGAAAGAACAATTACACAGGTTTTCTTTGCAAAAACTTAAAACATCTGTATGTAATTTTGATAAATAACCCGCATTATACCTTACTACCCTGTTCTCTGTTCCTGCTCCCGTGGCGTTTTTCCCCCGTTTTCGGCACATATTTCATTACTGCTCCACTCCTATTGGTCGTAGCGTGATGTTAAATAGCCTGTAGCCTTCCCCAATAAATGGGCTAGCCAACAGAAATAGCACATTGTGTACCATGGTGTGAATAGTCGATTTAATTGAGTGTGTAGTTTGAGGCCTAAAGCGAAGCTAAGAGCCTTAATACACTCGACAGAAATCGAACTTTCCCTTAATTGATACATAGTGCTTTATACTACACCTACAAAGAAATAAAAGCTACCAAAACAACAAAATTTACAAAAATTTGCCAAAAATGACCAAAATCAACCATAATTTACTAAAACTAGCAATAATAACCAGCAGCGCTTACTTTTCCTCCCCGCAGCGCTGTGCAGCGGGCGGAAAAGTAGGAAAAGTCCCGCTGTTTGGATCTTGCCCTTACTTTCTTTGAAACTATATTCTCTATCTAAGAATATCTATATTCTCCGTATGACATACTGCAATGTTATACATAGGTAGGGTACTTTATACATAGGTGTACCTAGTATAAAAGAATAATTTAATTCGGACCAGCTATTTCTGAGATTAGCACGTTCAACCAAACTAACAAACTTTTCAACTTTATAATATTAGTATACCACACACATTCATCAAACATTATACTAACGGTGTTTTACTGCCCTAAAAACTAAGTTCAAAATAAATTTATTGCGATTTTAATCTCATAAATTAAGTTCGAAAACAATAGTATTGATACTGCCAATAAAAAGATAAAATCTTATATTGTACTTTCTAATTCTGATCATGATTTAATACTAGTTTTTTTAAAGGCTTTCTAGTACTTGTAATATTTGAAAGTAGATTATTTACTATTTTTTCGTTTTTTTGTAATATTGTGTAAAATACAGCTAACTAGTTGTTTGCAAATACTAATTACTAGTATTGTTAGCCCCCTCTAGCTAAGCTTAATTCGCTTGTGTTAGGAGGAAGTTCACGTCTGTAGTGTCATGGCCAGGATTCGAACCTACGGCCTCTCGATCGGAAGACCGATGCCTTATCCATTGCACCACGGCCAAGTAGCCATTGCCAATTTTTTATATTGGACTTGAAGCGGCTTTTTCCTTAGGATTACGTCCTTTATTTTTTTCCGCCATTTATAAAAAAATATCACTACAACATGAACATAAGAAGAACAGATTTTATACTTTTTGCATTATTGAATGATATTTTCAACTCTATCCATTGTTTTCCATCTATAAAAAAACCGACTTCAAAAAGTAGGTAAACTAAAAAGCAAAAAAGAAATTTACTTCGCACGAAATAATACGTTTTTTTATTTAGTTAAATAGAAATTATTAAATATTTATTTTATAATTCTGAAGTCAGTGCCAAGTAAAAACAACCTTTCTACAATATCAAATTACAGTTCACACAAAAAGGGAGGCGTAGGTGTTCTAGTGCGCGGTCGCCCAGTATTGGTACTTACCACAGAAATATAACTAATATTCAGTCAGAAAAAAGTTGTTAGAACGATTGATATTATCTATACCTACAGAGTTATTAATTGTTTACTTGGCACCGACTTCAGGATAATAAAATAAATATTTAATAATTTCTATTTAACTAAATGAAAAAACGTATTATTTCGTGCGAAGTAAATTTATTTTTTGCTTTTTAGTTTACCACTTTTTGAAGTCGGTTTTTTTTTGTTAAAAATTATTTTATTTTACGATTTTAAGTGATGGGTAGACCGAGCAAGAATGTTTCTCGATTGAGGAGACGACGGTTACTTGAGACGGAAAACTTATTAATAATAGACAAGAATTAAATCCTTTCGCCTGACTATTGAGGGTCACGACCTTCCATCATCAGCTCATTTTACACAATAACTAGCAGTAGGAATACGCGTACAGTAGTGAAAGAATTATCCTTTAACTCCTAACTATTGAGGAGTTGACCTTCCATCATCAGCTCAACCACATAAAATTATTGCGACCAAGCGTAAATCCTGGCCTCGATTAATAAAATATGAGGGTTGCCCCCGATTTCTCTGGGATCCCATCATCAGATCATGACATGCTGACAATGGGACCACCTTTGAAATATCGTCGTTCCAACAGCTCACTTGACATCATAACTAGCAGTCTGAATATGTGTACAGTAGTGAAAGAATTATCCTTTAACTCCTAACCATTGAGGAGTTGACCTTTCATCATCAGCTCATCCACATAAAAATACGTAAATACTGGTGCAGCTTTGAAAAACACACTAAAAACATTACATGTGCCTATAAAATTCGAGGGTTGCCCTCGATTTCTCTGAGATCCCATCATCAGATCACGACATGCTGACGATGGGACCCTTTTGGAATCATCTCCTGTCCAACAAAAAAAGAATCATCAAAATCAGTTCATAACGACGGAGATATCCGTGAACAAACATAAAAAAAAAAGCAACATATATACGAATCGAATTGAGAACCTCCTCCTTTTTTAGAAGTCGGTTAAAAATACAGCGTAAAATATAAAAAGATCTTTTCATACACATTACAAAGCCATACATAATAAATGTAAAAAATATTACATTTCTATTTTCCTTTGTGAGAGAAAAAGTTGTTACCCAGGTATAATATAAAAACCGTCCAAGTGCATGTCGGGCCACGCGCAATGCAGGGTTCCGTAGTCAACCGTTAAAACAAACGGACTTAAAGGTGACCCCTTCTCAGAATTTCCGAGCCAACGGTTAAGCTTTAGAGGGATCCCTTCTCCCCCTTTTTAAAAGGCACTTGAACAAAAAGTCGCTATTTAAAGTTATTTATCTCGCAAACGGATCTCTGAGTCAAAAAAATGTAACAGCGTAATCTCAGTATTTAAAAGACTTATCTAATGATATGGGGTAGACGAGAGGAAAAAAACATACACTTAACATGTAACGTGGCAAGACATAGCGATAAGTATGCTTTAATTAATTACAATTAAAGATTTAAAATTATACTATATTATTAAATACGTTAAAACTAAATATAAACCTAACTTTATATACATCAAATATACAAACTTAATGAATAAAATATATCTACTAAAAAGTTTAGGTGTCAAAAAATACGTCCGCATCGATGTCGACCGCGGGTAACGTGCCCAGAAGGCTGGCGGCATTGCCACGTTGTATGGCAATGCTGATCTTTTGTCCAAAGTAGAAACCATAGAGAACATCTGTATTATACCTATGATCTACAAATAATTGATTTTGAATTTGAACATATTAAAATAAATGTTCTTTTTATTATTTTTTTAACCACTTTCTCGGAATAGTCAACATACATACCCATGCAAAATTGCAGCTTCCTTGCACCAACAGTTTTGACGTTGCTTCGGACAGACAGACATAGCGAAACTATAATGGTTCATTGTAGGTCCCACGGAACCCTAAAAATCTAGCAAATGTGGAAAAATGCAGAAAAGCTCGCATGACTAATTAAATATGAATAATGAAGTGAAACTGCAATGAAGTGTGTATTTTACCATTTTATTTTTTTCATTGAGGATTTTTCTCATAAAGTATTGTAATAATTACGTTTTACTGCGTTCCAGAGACTATGTTTTTATCGGTGCCGTGCTATCTACGATTCTGTGTCTATTTTTAGTTTAGTAGTGTATCTGACTGCTACGCCGAGGTCGTGGGTTCGATTCCCACTTAAGACAAATCTTTGTGTGCATGAACATGAGGGTTTGTCTTAGTCTGGGTGTTTCTATGTATATTAAGTAAGTATTTACAAAAGAAAAGAATATATGTATTAGTATCAGTTATTCTAGTACCCATAGTACAAGCTCTGCTTAGTTTGGGACTAGATGGCGTTGTGTGTGAGTTGTGGCATATTTATTTATTTATTTTAAATTAAAAACTGCTGTCTTATATGACGACTATGTATGTATAGCGGACGCGGCTAAAGGCTTCAGCTGAATATCAGTATTTAGCGCGAACTGTCATTAATTAGTCTTCAACATCTATGATACTCTTTCATAGTCTAGTAGACTTTCTGGCCTCAGACTCCCCGTAGAGAACGCCAAGATGGCCTACGGGATTAACGGCTTTACGAGCTGTCCGAGGCACCTTCTTAAAAAGGTCATCCATCATCGGCAAACATTGCGACGACGAACTTATGAATTTATTTGCGATACCGACTCAACACACACAAAAGGGTGTGGTGTGGCACTGGGAATAGATGTATGACATCCATACTTCACCAAGTCCCGACTGCGTAAGTCCTAATAGATAGATAGATAGATAGAAAATTCTTTATTGTACACACAGATTAAATACAATTTATAGAAGAGTCTTATCTAAGTATGCACAATGGGCGGCCTTATCACTATTAAGTGATCTCTTCCAGGCAACCTTTGGATGGACAGGATTGAGTTAATCGACATATTAGTCAGTGGTGTAGTTAAAAAATAGAAAGTACTTAAAACTAAAATAAATGATGTATACATACATGTATACACAACTTTAAATATAAACAATCTTAATATAAATACATACATACACTTAAATAAAATATCCATACATAAAATAAATATATATATGTTTATAACGTATACACATAATAAATATAATTATAATATATAAATATAAACATAATTTAGAAGACATTATAAAAACGATGACTTAAGTTTTGCTAAATTTAGTAAGATAGTGCTCCTTAATGCCCGGTTTACATTATTCCAGTCCAGCGATCCAGTCCAGTACTGGATTGCTTACTGGAAAAATGTAAACCGGCACTGGAATGAACTGAATCCAGTAAGCATTCCAGTCCAGTGGATTCGCGGTCTACTTTTCAGTCCAGTACGATCGATCCAGTGCAACTGGAATAATGTAGACGGCCAATCCAGTGCCATTCCAGTGCTGACGAAGTACACACGTGTTGGTTGTTTTTGCGGACTTCTTGTAGCAAGAGTGATTGAGCATGTTTAAAACATTTTCGAAACTGATCTCTTCTTGAAATCATTGTCACTGTAGTGTTCACACTTCAAATAACTGGAATAATGTAAACGTAACAGATCCAGTCCAGCACTGGACTGGAATCTCGCTAGATCACTGGACTGGAATAATGTAAACCGGGCATTTTATTCTTTTTTTGAAAGCAGCTATTGATTGCGACCGTCGAATTTCTACTGGAAGATCATTCCACAGGCGCACAGCTCTTAATGCCCAAATCACACTTTCTCGACACGGAGCTCGAAGCCAAGGCTTCACAATGAGAGGTAGCATACTCTAACCACTACACCAGCAAGGCATGTTGAGTTAAGAACCAATCTGCCTATTCCATAAATGGATTCGTACGATGCTCTTGAGGATAAAAACCGAACGCTTTAGTCCAATACAAATAACTAATATTGTAAAGTGGAAAAGTTGCGTGCTCCGGGGAAATAACGCGATTCAAGGAGAGAATTGAGATTGTTTGATGGAGGCGACAGCAGTACTGTTCAATCTTGTATAGAAACTAGCTTATCATTGATTATTTTTATAGCATTTAGCTATGCTTAGCAAATTATACTAAGAAACAGTTGAAAAAATTATGGTACCGGCAGGATTTGAACCTGCGACCTTACTGCACACCGGGCAGCTGCATTACACGACCAGTTACGGTCGCCTCTTGTTAGGACCCTAAATTTCTTAGCTGTATGATACGTCATTTCGTGACGTCACGTTCATCCATTTGTACCTAACTTAAGTAGGATACAAACCAACATGGCGTAGATAAATGCAAATGTTGTAAAGAGTGAATGTGTATCTTATATTAAATCCTGCCGGTCTTCAATTTGTTCAACTGTATCTTAGTAAGCTGTGGCTTGCAATTTTGTTCGCGTTGAATCTATACATCTATAGGCACATTATAATTTGATAGTAGAGCTCTTGTAAACGAGTTCAATGGCGGCAGCACTATATTAAGGAGAACCCCCTTTAAATATTATACAACAGTCAGTTGTTAGTCGTTAAGTCATATTTAAATTATAAAATGAGCATTTCTCGCCATCAAACGTGACAGTTTGGCGAGTTTATCACGTGTTAACAAAAATTGTAAAAATGAAAAAAAAAAGAGTCATGATTTTTTTTGCCGTTTTGTAGAAAATGGAACGGAATTCTTTGTGCGCGAGTACAACTCGCACTTGGCCGTTTTTTTATAGTTAAACAGCAAAGTAACATAACTTGTTTTAATCGATCCAATTAATTAGTTCGCTTTACATTTAATTTATATTACTTATCGTTATTTACTTATCGGTGAATTGTATTCAATTTATATTTTGTTGTTTCAGGTAATTATTGGTGCTGTTTTGTGAAGTTTTTGGACCATCAAGCAATCTTCGGTGTAGTAAGTATTTGCCTAGGAACCTGTGGGTAGCTGGACACGATCTAAATTCCATATTTGGTGTACATTCATACCAATATTAAGGTAGAAAAATTAAGAATCCAGTAGGATTTGAACCCATACCTCTGGGTTCTCTATGTCCAGCGCTTTATCCAATATACCTGTGGATTCAATATCCACTGATTCCAAATTCTTCAACCACTTGCTGATTATATAGATGGTGCTGTACAGCCGCGAAGGATGAAGCTGACGTTACTCTCCTCACTTTATTATTTTTTAGATAAAAAGCACGAGTACCAATTTTAAAACAATCACAATTTGCCTAAAATTGCCAATTTTCCTTATGGTTTTTTCAAAGTGCTTCCAATTTAAAGACGTAAACTAATTTGAGATAGCTTATTTTTGCTATTGTTGGAAAAAAAAATAGAGTGGAGAAAAATCTTACATAATTTTCACCTGTTATAAACAGTCATATATACTTTATACCCAACTCATAATAATCTCTGTCTAGAATTTATAGTACAGAAATTTCTCTTAAAAAAAGATCAACTTTTTCAACTACTAAAATAGTTTTATATGTTTTTGAAGGAAAAAGATTCAGACATTTTTTAGAAAAAATATATGATCTACCATAATAAGTCGAAATAAAATTTTTTGAGAGCTTTGACGTGGATATTTCTTCCAAAAACGTTATTTTTTGTTTAGTTTTTATCATTTATTTATTATGCTGTTCTGAACATCTTTATCAATTTTCAGATTAATCGGAATTTCTGTATCGTTGCAAAGATTAAAGATTAAAGATTCATTTATTCGCAGGAATATGGTACAATAGATGGTATACATGTTTTAGCAGCCCGACATATTCACCTTTAATAGGCATGCGAATTTTTGTTTAAAGAAGTAAACATGGACAATAAAGTAGCACTAACAAACAGGATAACTTATTTTTTACAGGAATAGAATTCATTAAGCGTATAAAAGCACTTTTCAAGTAACCAAGACTTAAGTTTTCTTTTAAAAATATGTAAAGGTAATTCTCTTAAAGTTTGTGGAATGTGGTTAAAAAATTTTATTGACATGCTGTAACTGTTTTAGTAGTGAAGAGTGCTTTTACATATTTCATTTCTTAATTTACTAGGATCCCTTTTTTGGAATCTGCTATCTTCACTAACCTTCGTAAAGAATTGTGAATTACTTTTTACAAATATGCCAATTTCAAGAACCAGAAGCAACCATTCATTTATCGGACTATAAACGATATTTATATACCTTGTATGTATTTTATGTATTGATTTGTATTCGTTTCTCCCAAATATATATATATTCAACACTGTAAACACTTCAGTTCTCATATTGCACCTACCCTTGCTTTTTTCTGCACCACCCAAGGTTGACTGTTAGAGAATGCCACTAGGCATTAAGTCCGCCTCTGTACTTACATATGTGCAAAAGTTTAAATAAATAAATATAAATAAATATTTGGATTCGGTCCCGTAGTTCCAGAGGTTATTGCGTACTGCTGAACAAACACTGCAGTTTTATTATCATTACTATCAATAACTCCTGTGTCGCGGGGGTGTTCACAAACATACATTCCACACACAAACGCACACCCAGAGTCAGAACAAATCATTGCGGATCACACAAAGATTTGTCCCGTGTGGGGATCGAACCCACAACACCAGCGTAGTTGAAAGTGGCGAGGTGACCGCTGTAACCACTACGCCAACCGTGCACTCTATATTACGACCTATTATCTATATTATACCTATATACTATTTTTGACGACCGGATAGCGGCGTGGGTAGAGTACCTGCCTGCAACGCTGAGGTTGCGGGTTCGATTCCCGCTTAAGACAAAATCTTTGTGTGCATGAACATGGAGTTGGTTATTCTGGGTGTTACTATGTATAATAAGTATGTATTTACCAAAGAAAAGTATATATGTATTAATATCAGTTATTCTAGTACCCAAAATAGAAGTTCTGCTTAGTTTGGGACTAGATGGCGTTGTGTTTAAGTTGTGAGATATTTATTATTTATTTTATTTATTTATTTATTAGTATAGATTCTGCAAATATTCAGAGTAATTCTATCAATTTCGATCGAATCTCGACCGCTAGTCGTTTTTGTACTCAATTGAAGGCCAAATAACTAAGCTTAAATGGAGCAAATCGAATCAACAGATATCGTTCTATGCTCTTCAACTACGCTTTATTAATAACGACACGCGAACTTATTAAATATAGTAGCTAGATGTGTGCCGCTAACTCGGGTTCGATTCCCGGGGCGGGCAAAAGTGATTTTATATTTATATGTACTTGGATTGATTTTAATTTTAATTTAAACAGTTTGATTAAAATTAATCTAAGCCCCGGTTATTTAAATCATTGTAATTAGTATAATTTAGTATTATTTATTATTTATTTTATATCATTTTTTGTAATGTTTTGACGTGTTCAAGCGCCTCCTGGGGCCTATGAAAATAAATGATTTGATTTTTTTTTTTCTATCTGTCAGCTAATTCTCTGTCACAGCTTCGGAGTATGAAATTGTACTCGGTAGATGGCTCTCACCTAAATGGGACCTAAACATAATAGGTGAAATGTGGGTGTTATTCATCTCTGTCACCTCCTTCTGGGTAATATAGGCGTGATGTTATGTTAAGGTATGATAGGGGATATTGCCATCCACGGGGAAAAATCCAACTCACTAGTATGTATTTATGTATTGTATGTATTTTTATATTGTATAGTGTGTATGTAAGTGCCTATGCACTCAATATTTCATGTACTATTTAGTATTTTAATTATTTATTGGAACGAAGTTCCTTATCGCGCGTTGCGAAAGGGGGCTAGACGGAAAAAAATGAGACGAAAAGTTGTAACGACACATTTCGTAGCAATTCTCGTAGCGGCGTAGTAATTACATGCTACGTTACAGCTACGGTGCTACATCATCAGACACACAGAGAAAAATGCGCACGCCAAAAAAAAAATATCGAAAGGAACTTCGTTCCATCCGGGTGTCCCTTGACACCTCAGTAGTTTTTTTTTATTTTTGGCTTTAATTGTCTTTAATCTTGACAAGCCTTGAGCAAAATTAAAAAGAAAAAAGTAACACAGTAAACAAATCCAATGCAATAAACTACCGCAAATATCCATTCTATTATGTCCATCCTAAGGTTGCCTGGAAGAGATCGCGTCAAGCGATAAGGCCGCCCTTTGTACGTTATACTTTATAGTACCTATTTCTTTGTATGTTTGTTACAAATTTGATGTGCAAATAAAGTTTTCTCTATCTATCTATCTATCTCACATTGAGAATTGCCTGACGAAAAAATCCTATATAACAGTATTGCCCAACCCGGGAATCGATCCCGAGACCTCGCAGTAATATACTACGCTAACCACTACATCAACGAGGCAAGAATATCCGTTCAGCAGTTTTCGAGTGATGTAGGCACCATCCTATCTTACAAGTCATAAGTGTACCATAGTCAAGAATTTGAGTGTAAATTCCTACACTCAAACAAGATAATAACGTCTGTTTGTCCGGCCGCCTTAATTGGTGACAATATAAAAGTATGAGAACCGGCTTATAGGCCAAGAGCCAATTGAGGCCAATCTTAGATATCAATTACACGCTAATGGAACTAATTTACACGTCATAGGATCCTCGCCTTTTTAAAACATAAGTCATCATGTATTTGGGACTTAAAAATGACTGTAGATTTTTTTAAATGTGTTGTGGACACTCCCACACTATGAACATAAGCGGTAAACATAAAAGACATACAACCCGTTTGCTTCAAAATGGCTAAATTTTCCGTCCCGCTTCACCTCTTGTAGGCTCCTGCTAAAAGAAACAGTCAAAGTGGGTTCATAGTATTAGTATTTTACGTGGAGCGACTGCTTTCATTCACTACACAGTACGAGGTGATACGATGCTCAAAGTCAAAGTCTAATCATTTATTTTCACAAACCCCAAGAGGTGCTTGAACACATCAACGAACACTATAGTTACAGAGCAAATGAAAATAATGTAACCTATTAATTCTTAATTCTTTGATGTATAAAATAAAATTACAATAGAACTTATAATATAATAAATTTAATGTGTACACAGCAATTTAGCAAACCTTTTAAACCGAGAGAAAACATATCCTTAACTAGTAAGATGAAGTAAGTGTACAAAACAGAAAGTACATGAAAAAATAACTGATTATACCTAATTCTAATTAACCTAAATACTTTAAAGTATACTGTGTGTATACAGTCATCAAAAATAAATAAATACTCTATTCACAAATACATAACTAACTTATAATTAAATAGATATACTCAGAGATATTTTTTATGATGTACTAATTAAAATAATATTATTAGAATAACCGAATCTTAGATCAATTAAAAACGAACTGTTTAGGTTCAAACTGGTGGTAGAGCTCTTGTGAATGAGCTCGAAGGCGGCAGCACCACCGTCTCACCTTTAACCTGCCGCCAAATAGTAGTGCTTCCATTACTGTGTTCCGGTTTGGTGGTGAGATCAGGCCCTGAAATTACTGGCACATGAGGCATAGCACTGTAGTCCTCAGCTGCAGCGACGCATCTATAATCTGCTTTTGTGGATTGTTTATGTCCATGGGCTGTACTCCACTTGTACTACACGTTCGTTCGCTGTGGGCGTAGTATAAAAAAGAAAAAAAAAATCAATTTAAGTACCACTTCCGATAGTAATTGCATCATTGAGAAGATCACTCATTGTCAGACTTCTGGCCTCTGACTACCTGTACTGTCTTACTAGCTACGGTATTATGCCAATAATTTCAAGGCCTAATGTCACCACCCAACGGACTCTCTCACAAACCCTCTCCCGCCGTAAAATTTACCATTTTATGTATATTCGATTGGTATTACATTAATATGCACGAACAAACTTCCATATCTCGTCATTACCATATGCATTTGCAGTTCCTAACTCCCCTGGGTGAGCTAGAGTGCGCTAGGGGGCAAAGGGGGGGAAACCCACCCCATTAGATGGTAATATAAGTTTTGAATTCGCGTACTGAATATATAGAGGCCATTTCTTTTGTTGAGAAATATACGGGTTCATATTGTGTTGGGAGACGTTAAAACTATGCCTGTATCTATAAACTCTCGCGAAATGATTGTGTTTTATGATTCAGATGTGAGTTGATGGTAAGGTTGACTACCTTCTCCGTCGTTATCTTCATTGCTGAAGTTCGTGTCTAGCTAGAAGTGTTGGTCACTCGATGCACCATGCTTCTCCACGTATTCCTGTCTTCGGCGGTCTTTACAGCCTTGGTTATTTAGAGGCCAGTAAGCGATTTAACTAAGTCTGACTGACAGGTAGGTGAGCACTGAGCGACCGCGTGTTCTTCTTCCGTCGACCTGCCCATTTACCATCAGCAGATCTAGGCTGTCAGGGTTTCTACGAGCGATGTGTCCGAAGTATTTGAGGATGCGCTGGTAACTGATAGAAGGTTGACTATAAACCAATATTATTTTCTAAAATTGCTATACCACTAGCCATATTTGTGGTGAGACCGATAATGCTTGTAAAATATGTATATGTGTCTCAAACATGATATTTTGCCGTATGTCTTCATTCTTAAATATAACATGCATTCTGCATTAGTCATTTCGCGACATTTGAGTGTGCTTACCTACTTACGGTTATAGCGATATAATATACGTGGAGGATTGTATTTTAGGTAGGGTTTTTGTAAACTGCCTAGTTTTTCTTTCATTTTTGACTGCTTAGGCACAACCTTTATCCCAATCTAAAGTGTGGCTGGCATAAAAGCAGCGCTCGCCTGATGGTAAACTGTCATTGTAGCCAACTTAAGCTTGTTTTCAAATAATTAAATTTATTTCTTTCCAAGAAAATGAACCGGTTAATTAATGAAATCGCTCCACTTTTAAAAATACAGTTTATCGAATTATAAATCACCGATAATAAGGTGGAATAAAACTTTAATTCGGTTATTTGTTTCATTTTATCAATTTTATTTCAAGAACCAGTTTGTTTATCTTCAGTTTATTGTATTATGGTTCTTTTAAGACAGAAAAGAAAAAGACAGAAGCAATTACACTATCCAATGGTCCCAATTACAAGGCCAAATACACACATTCACTGACACAAGCACACGCAGTCACAGAACAAATCTTTGCGGATCACACCAAGATTTATCCCATGTGGGGATCGAATACAACACAAGTGTAGTAGAAAGCGGCTAGGCGACCGCTTACCGCTTACCACTACACTACACGTGCAGACTATGTTCAGCCCGCGGTTCCACTAGCGCATTTTTTTCTATTAAAACTGACGTTTGAACTTGAGTTTGTGCAAGACTGGCTGCGACTCAGGCGCAACGTATCGCACTCTCTTGATAATGCCTAGACGTATAGGCGAAGCCGCGGTCGACTAAATAGACCAACATTACGAGAGTAACACCCGTATTTCATAATTTTAATAGCATTTTTTCTCTCAGGAAATTATAAATAGTACCGCAGCGTTGGAATTGTGCCAGGTGGATGGCTATAGGCTCACGCCCTATCAAATAGGACCTAATTTTCTTGGAAATAAATAATTCAATTATTTGAAAATAAAAGTTGATTATCCAGGTAGGTAGGTTCTTACATGAGAGGTATTAGTTGGCTGCGGTAACTGCTTACCACCAAGCGAGCGCAGTGTATGCCAGCCACATTTCACCTGTCATGTTTAGCTCTCATGTAATACCGAGCTTTTATTCTAGACTTATTGCCTCGATGGTCTAGTGGTTAGCGTATACGCCTCTCACCGCGAGGTCTCGGGTTTGAATCCCGGGTCGGGCAAGTGTTATTGGAAATGTGATGACACACTTGTATATCTATGAAAATAAATAAAGACTTAAGATGTAAACATTTTGTGAATAGTTGCAACCATAAAATTTAAGGTTACAATCAGATTAGGAATGTTTAAATACGCTGTCGATTCGATTCATATATAACCTTTTTTTCAAAAATTAGACTACGATGATGCAAGTATTTATTTACCTTTATAGTAATTATGCCATTTATACCCGTTGTCTAATTTTTTTTAAAAGTTCTCAAATCGCGAAAGTTTATAAACATACATGTATAAACTTCTCTCCTCTAAACCTAAGCCCTCTCCTCCTCCCGAAACCTCTTAAAGGTAGCGGCAGTGGTATTCGTTCATCAAATCATCATTGTTCTAACACGTTAAAGAAAGCATTTTCCAAGAAATACCTACATTAATTACATCGTACAACTTTCTCCCACCGTGTTGTATTGAGATTGGGACCACAAAACAAATACAGTTTAACAAATATAATTACCGAATTTAAGGTTCAATAAAACATGCTCAGAACCAGTTTGTTTTACCAATCCATTGGGTTATGGTCGCGCTCTACTTGTCTCTGCTCACATCCGGTTGCAGTAGGGCTGGCACACGGCATATGTGATAAGAAAAAACAAACTAGTGAACGTTTTATATATTTTGTACTGTATATATACTTCTTCTTCTTTGCGCGTCAATGGAAATCACATGGAAATGCATATATTAAATTTTGTGTGACCAAAACTTTACCACAAGAACGGCATTATCGGTCCACAGGTCGTCTATGGTGGTCAGGTGGTGGGACATAAGGGGCATGTAAGAAGGTGAGCCATCGTTTGGGGACTGGCACCGCATTCACAATCGGCGAAATCTGCATAACCCAGTTTTGCTATATTTTATACATACTAACACACAACAAATATACTTTATATATTATGTTTTTATTAAAACTGACGTGAGTTTGTAACATTATTCAAATTATGAAATACGGCTGTTACTCACGTAATGTCTATTTAGTCGACCGCGGTTTCGCCTATACTATAACTTTAAGGCATCTTCAAGAGAGTGCGACATATCGCGCTTGAGTCGCAGCCAGTCTTGCACTCGCAGTCATTACGTGAGTAACACCCGTATTTCATAATTTGAATAATGTTTCTATATGTTGTATATATATTTTGTAAAAGTACTCGAATACTTAATAATTAAAATTGTTTGTTCTAATGGTAAGTGATGCGCTCTATGAGATACCTATTTACTCTTGCTTTGAAGACACCCAGATTGTACTCATGCGGAAACTCAGACAGGGGACAGGACAGGGGATCCCATTCTTCGGTAGTTCGCATAGGAATGTTGAAGCGATGCCGTAATACCTAAATCAGAAATATTCGCTGGTATAATCGCAATTGGGTAATGGGATGAAAATAGCCACGGTTAGCTTTTTTGCCATTTATATGGCAATAAGAGCACATGAAACTGCGCCCATTAGCAAATTTTAGGGACTTAAAAGGACGAATTAAATTTCATGGCGGTAGAGTTTGTGTGAATGAGGTCCTGGCATAGTATCATAGTATTTCTTTTTCTGTCAACAAACAGTTATGTTTGCACAATGTTCATAATTTATACTCTTAAGTTATCGTTTGGTAGACAGAATTGCCTCTGAGATGACTGCCATAAGACTCAAAAACGCATAACATCCTCTATTTATCATTACGGGAATTTCAAAATCAGCGAATCAGCCGAGTGAAAGACCGTAGGACTGCTAAGTCAAAGGTCTCGTGTTCGAACCCACGGCACACACCTCTGTCAATAAATCGATAAGATTCGTCTTTTCGAAGATATGTGTGTATTTATCATATAAATTATCGCTCGCTAACGGTTAAGGAAAACATCGTGAGGAAACTGCATGCCTGACAGTGCCTTAAAAGTGCTCGAGGGTGTGTGAAGTCTACCAATCCGCACTTGGCCAGCGTGGTGGACTATTTTTTTTTTTTTACGTGGGGAAATGCATTTACGCATACCACCCCACCCCAAGGGGGCGGGCAGGGTGGGTATGTGGGACTCGCCCGCGCCTACGATGTTAAACGGCACGGGAATACCCACTAAAACCCCACGGCGTCCACTCCTCCTAGTGTGGCGGGGCCACGAGAATCGCTCTCGCATGCATTCGCGACCCCGCCGGAGGTTTGGCCCGTCTTTCGACAGGCCCCGTCACAGTTCGGGGGACCTTTACGTCCCCCTCCTCTTTGGAAGGCGTGCGCGTGGACCGCTTACGCCGCCTTCTCGGGCCTGCGTCTGGTCAGGCGACGAGCAGCCCCGAGCTCGTCGCCCGCAGGCCATACTTCACGGTGGTTGGAGGTCGTCGCGCGCACCTCTGCGCCGCCGGATTCTCCGGTTTGGGAGGGGTCGGTGTTGTTCCCTCTCCCGTTCCGCTGCCTCCTTGACAGACATTACGTCGTCACAGAAGGAGACAGCGGTTTCCCAACACCTCTCGCTCTGGAGCATGGACAGAACCATGGTCGAGAGCGAGAGGGCGGCCGGATTGACGGCCGCGACCAAGTCTCGGCGCTGCACGGCCCACGCAGGGCACTCCACCAGTGTGTGCAGCGCCGTATCCTCCACGGGTCCGCGGCCGTCACCACAGTGGTGGCACCCGGACGTCTCCTCCCGGCCTAAGCGACACAGGTACCGACCGAAACAGCCGTGTCCAGTGAGCACCTGCGTCAGCCGGTAGGTGAGGGCGCCATGACGACGCTCCAACCACTCCTCCAAAACTGGACTTACCGCCACTATTGTGGCGTGCCCCGCACTAGGGAGCGTGGTGGACTATGGCCTAACTCTTCTCATCATGAGATGAGGCCCGACCCAAGCAGTGGGACATGTATTAGAAACAGGACTGCTATTAATATTTTTTTTAAATTTATGATAAAAAAAAACAATTTCTTTATCTTAATATTTTGTGACATCCCTGAAACCATATATTCTTCAATATTTATGGCACGGAAATATCTTTAAAGCGTATTCTTCGGCACCAAACGACACGGAACGATATCTTTGGGTATTGTTTGGAATATTTTAACCTGGGTAAGCTTTTTTGAACGTGACCGAAGCAGTACTATCGCCTATTGCACATGCATCTATACAAATAAATACAATTCTAGTGTCTGTCTGTCTGTTTGTCTGCTTTCTGTTTTTAATGTCCAAATAACAGTGTTTATTATTTATTTAAACTTCATATACAGAATTTGTATACAAGCGGACTTAACGCCATAGGCATTCTCTGCCAGTCTACCTTTGGGTGATGCAGAGATTAACAAGGCAGGTGACGTTATAAAATATAGCGTTTTGATAAGAAATGAAATAAAAATCAATACAATTAATTAATACATAATGAAAATATGTGCGTATATATGCATAATACCTACATAACAAAATACTTAAATATAAGTTAATATTTAATAAATAAAATATATATAAATATATGAACGAATAATGAATGTTATGGTGGCGATTCATTCTTGTTGAGGAGAAGATGCCGAACCTTGATTTTGAAGGCGTATCGACTAGTGGCGGTCGTAATTTCGAGAGGGTCTTAATTTGTTTTTTCATGCTGGTATAGTTATTTGCACGACACTTATGCCTAAAATACAGTTTTTAAGTCGTTTAGAAGATTAGCTGTTAAAACAGACAGACAGGCAGACAGACAGACAAACATTTTAAAGCTGTATTTAAGGCATAGGTATCGTGCAAACAACTATACCAACTTGATAAAAACATTGTTATTTTAACATTAAAAACAGATACTTTAATTAAATTTATTTGTATTGATGATTTAAAAATATTTGCCTTCAAATAATTGGCACAAGAGGCAATATGCCTGGAAGAGATCGCGTCAAGCGATAAGGCCGCCCTTTGTACATTATAATTTTAAGTATGTACCTATTTCTTTGTATGTTTTTTACAAATTTGATGTGTAAATAAAGTTTTCTCTCTATCTATGTTTTTCACTTCAGTAGCATGAAAAGTCGTTCTTTGTTATATGAAAACAGTGAGCAAAACTCAATTTAGCTACGAGTTTAGCACTCGCTCACTTTTTTTTAAATGTCACACTACTTTCAAATCTCGTCATCTAGTCCCAAACTAAGTAGCCTTTACTATGGATACTATTTCGAGCTGCTGTGGTGAAAAGTTGTATGAACAAAACTCGATCAAAGTTATTTACATCTCTTGCTTTTAAGTACCACACTACGCTCAAGATTCAACCTAAAATCACTCGCTACGTTTGTGATTCTACTATAGAATCTTTCGCTTATCCTGGACTCAAGAACATACGAACCTTGCTCTCACTGCTAATTTTCACTTACAAACACGCTACATGATAATAATACGAAAATGAAATAATTTCCTCTTATATCGACAAGAGGATTCCACAGCTATAATAACAATCGCTTTGTTAACCATCCAACTACACAATAAGTATTTAACTATTTAATTAAATTAACAAATGCCTGATTAAACATTGTTTGTACCTGTTCTACCGACCCTTGTTACCGACTTTTAATTAACCGAATAGTTATTAACAATAACAATATTACTGTAGGGTTTGTATATAACAAATATGTGGTAGTGATAAAGGATAACATAACGTCACGCCTATGTTACCCAGAAGGGTCTGGCAGAGGAGTACAACACCCACATTCATGTTATGTTAAGGTCCTCTGTGATAGTATTAGGGAAGAATTTTTTTTTAAATGCGCCGATTTGTAGTTGTAAAAACTTCTACGCCATAGTAAAAACTGACTGCAATAGATCTGCAAGTTTGTATTTTATATTTAATAAATGTAATATACCCACTATTTAGATATATAACTCACTTATCCATAACTGGTGTCGTAAGTCTTTACTATGACGTAGAAGTTTTTGCCCTGCATACACAACTCATTGGCCGACTACAAAACATCGCATTAAAAAAAAAAATTCTACCCTAATACTATCGCAGAGGACCTTACATTATTACATAATATTTTACATAAAATGCACTAATAACTTTGGACAAAGGATCAGCATTGCCATCTAACGAGGCAATGCCGCCAGCCTTCTGGGCACGGTACCCGAGGCTGACATAGATGCGGAGGTAGTTTTTGACGCCTAAATTATAATTATTATTTTCTACATTTTCTTTTCGTTTTTGTACATGGTTAGGTATTTCTCTAATTTAGTTGAAAAAATATATTTTTAAGTTATTTAATTATTTGTTAAAAAAAGAAATTATACGTTAACCGGCACGAGCAAAGTTATTACACCGACCGAAAACTTAGCCACTGACAGCTGTCATCCCGTAACGCTCCTCCGTTCGCGCCTTTTTGTCACCGCCGCGTAGTGACGTACTTGTACATAGACTCTTAGTCGATTAATAGAAATCGATTATCACTACCTAGATATACTCGTATATTAACTCAACGCTACTTTTATTCGTTATTTTTTAAACGAGATTATTTTAAGCCGCTCGGTAGCTGATACCTGATTTTCCCTATATCTCTGCCAAGCCCTTCGAAGCGACAGAGTCGTGATGATACATGCAAGATGCTATTCACATTCCCAGTAAAACATTCTCCATGTTGAGTAGCTCACAAACTTGTAACTTCAGAAACTGCATATGCAGACTGTGCATATGCACATATATGCACGGATATGCACAAACACATATGCATAATAACATGCTACGCGTTGCTACTAACTTTGATTTAACTGAATTCTATGAAGTTTGTTATAAGTGGTTAGTTTATTTGCAACTGCGAGAGCAGTTTACATCACGCCTATATTACCCAAAAGGGTGTGGCAGCGGTGTATAGCACCCACACTTCACCTTTTATGTTTAGATATCATGTGATAGGGGGTAAACAACATATTCCGATTTTTTGTTGTATAGCCCACATTATTCAAATTATGAAATACGGGTGTTACTCACGTAATGTTGGTCTATTTAGTCGACCGCGGTTTCGCCTATACGTCTAGGCATTATCAAGAGAGTGCGATACGCGGCGCCTTAGTCGCAGCCAGTCTTGCTATAGACCAACATTACGTGAGTAACATACTTCATAATTTGAATAATGTTACAAACTCTCGTCAGTTTTAATAAAAATATTGGATAGCTAAATTATTGAGGAAGGCTTTAGGCCATATAACATCACACTACGACCAATAGAGGCGGAGCAGTAATTAAATATGTTGTGATAACTAAAAAAAATGCCACGGTAGCAAAGTAGTAAGGTATAAATTCCACACACACGAAATCGCGGGCAACAGATAGTATAAAATGTTTTACAAAATAAATAACATAAAATGAACGAAAAAGTTAGAAATACTTACGTAATATTTATTAAACGTCTCGCGCCATCTGTGTATAATTTGAAATATTTCAGTAAACGGCCTTAAGGTACTCCCAACCGTTGAGGAGTTGTACCTTCCAGCATCAGCTCAGCAACATGAAATGTTGACTGCTATATGCAAATATCCAAGTAGCTTTAGTTAATATACAAAAAAACAATAGAGAAACCTTTAAAATTGGAGTATAGCCCTCGATTTCTCTATGATTCCATCATCAGATCGTGACCTGATAAAATGGGACCACATGACAAGTATACTCTTTCAGACACAAAAAGAATCTTATATCAGTCCAGGCGTCTTCGAGTAATCGGCAAACAAACATAAAAAAAATTAAAAAACTTTTTTTTTTAAGTCGATTAATAAGGTTACTATAATCGATGTCAAAGCAATGAACAAAGAGACAGTATTGACTTCCGATGTCATCGTTGCATTGACCTGCATTCATCCGATGAGTGCATGACTCATCCGATGAATGTCGACCTTCTTTGTTAAGGTTGTACGATTGTATGGCTACCTTGTGTTAAAATTGCTTATTCGATAATATAATTGTTTATTTCACGACCGGATGGCGAAGTGGGTAGTGTACCTACGTCGCCGAAGTCGCGGGTTCGATTCCCGCTCAAGACAAATCTTTGTGTGCATGAATTTGGAAGTTTATATTGGTCTGGGTGTTTCTTTGTATAATAAGAATGTATTTACAAAAGATACGTATATATGTTTTAGTATCAGTTATTCTAGTAACCATAGTACAAGATCTGCTTAGTTTGGGACTAGCTGGTGTTGTGTGAGTTGTGATATATTTATTATTATTATTATTTATAATGCTGTACTTCGTATTTGTGAAGGTGTGTCTATTCATACTGGGTGGACGCGACATTTTTTGAAACTACAGTGTCTAAACATAGGCAGTGTTTATTTCCATGTAGTATTTTTCAGGAAAAATTACTTCTGCCGAACAAATTGAATGATTTGGTTGTGGACTTTCTGGCCTGCCGATCTTAATTATTTTTTTTTTGTATTATAAGATATCACAAATATCTTATTTTATTACAATCTAGCCCATAAAAAGGCTAATAAGTAATTCTATTTTAACCTAAATTAATATGTAAACATTTAATTCTTCATATATTTTTATTAACATATTCATTTACATATTGCTTATTGAATATTTACAATACTAATCTAACTATAATTTAATATTTTAAACTAATGAAATAAATACCTAACTATATACACCTAAGAATAATAAAAAATATTAAATAAACAAAACTCGTAAAAAAATAAAAATAAAATCAGGTGTCAAAAAATAGGTCCGCATCGATGTCGACCGCAGGTAACGTGCCCAGAAGGCTGGCAGCATTGCCACGTTGTATGGCAATGCTGATCCTTTGTCCAAAATAGAAGCCAGCCTTATGTAAACATAAATCTAAGAGGGCGGATCTTTAAATAGCGACATATAACTTTAAATATTGTCAGAAATAATACATAACAATATTGTTTATTTCAACAATATACTATGCACCTTCCATCTCCCAGACTATACAAGTATGCAACATTTCAGTGATAAATTTCGCAGTTCGGCTGAAGCTTAATTTCCTGTTTGTGATACATCCAATGCAATATTATGTGCGGAGTAAATTAAATACGAGTCGGTGTTGTTGTGTCTTCTCTAAATAAACGAGCGTGCGCTCCACTTGATGGTGTTAATTCACCATTAAAAGCAGGTTCGAGTCTTGCTGGATTATTAATTCAACTTCAATCAATACAAATCAATAAAATTTAAGTGTCTTTGTTAATGTCAAAATAACAATGTTTTTTTCAGTTGAAATAGTTATTTGCACGATGCCTATGCCTAAAATAGTATAGATTTTTTTGTCTATCTGTTTGTATCGGCTAATCTTCTAAACAGCTATATATATATATATATGCAGGTTACTGACTACAAGCTGCTACAAGACAAAGGATACTTTTTATTGATGTTCCTACCACGCAGACGAAACCGCGGTAAAAAGTTAGTTTGTTTGTTCGTTAGCGCTAATCTCGGCAGCTAATGATCGGATTTTAATAATTCTTTTTGTGTTTGATAGTTTAACTATCCATTAAGGTTTTTTTATATTTAACATTACGGTGAACTTCATGGGAGCGGGGCAGTAACGTTTAACGCGGGTTCCACGCGGACGAAGTCGCGTGTAAAGGTTTAAAGATCTTTATTCTCAATAAAAACATAAGTCACTTACTTGAGAACAATGAATTTATATAAAATTAAGTTTTAAATTCGTCGTTTAGACATTTACGATTTACCCACCTAATGAATTCAAAATATATTAAATATGTAATTGATTAAATATCTAAAATGTGTTGCGTTAGCTTATTTTGGAATGCATTAAATAAGTGTACATTTTTAATGTGTGGGGGGGCAATTTGTTGTACAGTTGGGCTCCTTCAAAGGTTAGCATTGATTTTCCATAATTCAAATTCAAATTCAAATCATTTATTTTCATAGGCCCCAGGAGGCGCTTGAACACGTCAAAATATTACAAACAAATGATATAAAAATAAATTATAAGTAAAACTAAATTATACTAATTACAATGATTTGAATAACCGGGGCTTAGATTAATTTTAATCCAACTGTTTAGAATCAGATTAAAATCAAACTAAGTACCAGCTCCGATGAGTATTGCATTATGAGAAGAGCTGGTGAGAAACTCATGTGCACATATTGAAAGTCACATAAAAAGAGCAGTTCATTTCCAAATACTATTATTATTTATGTAGTCTAAAATACAGTAATAAGCTTTTTGAAATAATTTGATTCATAGTTGGTTCTAATTTTAAGTAATACTATAAAACTGGCTCGGCGAGTGCTACGTCGGATTATATTTTTTATTTTTGTAAATGTGATATCTGCCTGAATTTTTTTTAGCCTAGTATTATATAAAATATTCCATTATGTTCGTAACTAAGTTATCCAGCAAGTATCAAGTAACTTAATATCGTTACTCGTTACTAAGTACTTAGTATAAAGTAATAAGAACGGTATAGTATTTTTCTCGGAACTCAATTCGTGCGATCTTGTCTGCATGAATATTAAATGACAAATACGTTTCCATTGTTATACGACATCACTTTATAAAAAAGACTAATGTCTTTTAAAAATACTTACATATAAATTCGCTTGTTCATTAAATAAATGTCAACCTTATGGGCTTTGATAATTTTACAAAAAAAAACTGACTACAATTACAAAAAATCCATTAAAAAGTAAGAAATACTTAATAATATAATAAAGTAATATTTAACGTCTCGCCTCATCTGTGTATAACTTGAAAGAATACAGAAAACGGCCTTAAGGTGCCTATTATTTAATGAATTATCATCGTACTCCTAACCGTTGAGGTGTTGTACCTTCCAGCATCAGCTCAGCAATATGAAATGCTGACTGCTAGATGCATTTATCCGAGTAGCTTTAGGTAGTGTACGAAAAACAATATAGAAACCTTAAACATTTGAGTGTGCTCTCAATTTCTCTAGGATCCCATCATCAGATCGTGACCTGATGAGCGTGGGGCCACATGACAAGTCTCTTTCAGACAAAAACGAATATTTCTGACCGGAAATTCTTTAAAATTGAGAACCTAGAGAACCCTTTTTAACCGACTTCAATAAAGGAGGAGGTTCTCAACTCGTCTGTATTTTTATTTTATGTTTGTTACCTCTCATAACTTTCGACTGGGCAAAGCGATTTTAATGACTTTAAATTTGAAAGCTGGTGCTTCCCGTGTGGTACCATTTAAATTTGGTCTAGTTCTGACAATGGCACCCATGAGAAAACCATATAAGTCTAAAATTGTTGTAATTAAAAACTGTTAAAATTGCTTCCTCTTTAAATGTTAATTTTGAATTATCGTTAAGTCTGCACCGATCGATTGTCTGATCGAATGTGTGACTCCTCGACTGAGGTCTCGGGTTCATAAATAAGTCATTATGCTGTGTCATTATTAGCTTAAAAAATACCAAAAATCTTTAAACTTTTGAAAATAAAACAACCAAAAATAATATTATTAAAACTAGTCGGCATATCCAGGCTAAAGTAACGTGAGTAACCCGTATTCTCAATAATAATGACCAAACATAATTATAAAGCCCGTTACCTTCCAAACGTTATCATCCGGCAATCGAACCCGCGTCCGTGCAATGGACACAGACCTAACGGCATGGTGGCCGAGTTCCTACTTACCATACGTATGCCTAAAGTGACACAAATTACTGCATGTTTTATAACTTTATTACAAGATCTACATAATATAACGTCACGCCTGTAATTTCCAGAAGGGAGATGAAAAGTATGTTTGTGTCACTAAAACAGCTAAACCACTGAACTAATCTTGGTGAATATTGGTATAGATATAAAAAAAAAAAAAATATTTCATACCTCACACACAACGCCATCTAGTCCCAAACTAAGCAGAGCTTGTACTATGTGTACTAGAATAACTGATACTAATACATAATATACTTTTCTTTTGTAAATACATACATATTATACATAGAAACACCCAGACTAAGACAAACCCCCATGTTCATGCACACAAAGATTTGTCTTAAGTGGGAATCGAACCCACGACCTCGGCGTCGCAGGCAGGTACACTATCCACTCCGCCATCCGGTCGTCTGATATAATTCTAAGCCTCGGGAAGGTTCTTCAAATGCTTATCATCCGGGAATCAAACCCGCGTCCGAGTAATGGACTCAGACTAACGGCATGGCGACCGAGTTACTATACTTATGCATAAAATGACACAAATAACTGCATGCCTTATAACTATAATAATATTATATGTTCATGTCCTGGTTATTGAGGCATACTTTCACAGGCCTTTAGTTTAACCAGTTGTGGTTGTATATCAGTATATTATGTAGAGCGAGACACTGGAACAACAGCCCATCCCTCGAGCTTATCACAATAATTTTTAAAAAATACCTAAATCAATTTACAAAAGATGCACTAAAAAGTAAGAAATACTTAAGTAATATTCAACGTCTCGCCTCATCTGTGTATTACTTGAAAGAATAAAGTCAACTGCCATAGGTATATTTAAAGAATTATCCCCGTACTCCTAACCGTTGAGGAGTACCTACCAGCATAAGGGGAGTACCTACCGGCAGCTAAGCAACATGAATTGCTGACTGCTAGATGCAAATATTCGAGTATTTTTAGATAATTTACGAAAAACAATATAAAAGCCTTTAAAATTTTAGGGTTGTCCATGATTCCTCTAGGATCCCATCATCAGATCGTGACCTGATGAAAAAGGAACTACATGACAAGTATATATACTCTTTCAGAAAAAAAAAATAATATCTAAAATCGGTTCGAGCGTCTTCGAATAATCTGTAAACAATTATTAAGAAAAACGTATTTAGAACGTCTTCCTTATTTTTGAAGTCGGTTAAGAAATATGGCACTTAACAAAAGTCCAGTTAAAAGTTGCAAGTTCTTAAACGAGCTGTAATTTGGCTTGCATCCAAAGCTACGAGAATTGACGATGTCTATCTGATAGAGATAAAAGTTTGAAGGGACCAGCGATTTGGTGAACAAATGACTTAACTAGTCATTTGTTCACCAAATCGCTGGTACCTTCAAACTTTTTCACCACTTTTTAGGATTCCGTAGTATAGTTTCGCCGTGTCTGTTTGTCTGTCTGTCCGAGGCATAACGTCGAAACCGTTAGTGCTAGAAAGCTGAAATTTTGCATAAATGATATTTGATAGATAGTTTTTTGATTTAGACATCTGATTGCAAGATAATTTACTTTAAAAGCAAACCTAAAAAAATCAGGTTGGTGTGTATGTAATGAACTTTTAAAGAAAACTATAGCAACTACGTTAACTTAATAAGTTTAAAAGTAATTGGGCTTTACGGCTGTAGTTACTTAAAATATTTCATAGAAAATATAAATACCATTGAAAATAATGACTTGTATGACGTTGTTAATGTTCTAGTACAAAAATGGTAGTACAAAAGTAGGTAGAGCCGTGGTCGCACCTACTGTATACCGACTATAATCATGTGGGTGCCAGGAACACCTCCATTAAAGGGACATGGTAGGGATATAGTGAGTGCGATCCATTTCTGGATTTTTACCTGAAATATTTTCTTGTTTCCTCCCTTTTAGACCCCTGTTTTACGTAGTCGGGATATAGTTTGTAAAAACATTTTTTATTTATTTCCTTCCGTTTTAAACGTATATTTTGAATTGAACAGTGTTACATTTATACATATTTATAACTGCTTACCAAAACCGTTCATTTGATATCAACCGAACACGTGATTATTATGTCAATCCATTTTTTTTTAGTTTAGAATCTGACGTTTAAATTCCGTTTTATAAAATTTTATTAAAATTTATATAGCCTATGTTTCCCTGCCTATTTAGTAGCTTAGGCCACGATGGAACATACAAACATACATACATAGACAGCCAAAATCATTACCCTTCCTTTCGCTTCACCGTAGTCGGCTAAAAACAACCCCAAACGATCGCGTAAGAAATGAACCAAAACACAGCTAATCTTAACAAATCTACCCCACTCTCTATTTACATTACAAAGGAATCGAACCCCAGTGCTCACAGTTAATATCTTCCTGTGCGCCTACCGGAAGTCATTGATCTCGGCCCATAAGCTCCCCGTTTACGGTATATGCACTCGGTGGCACTTCCGGTTGCTAAAACTACTATTTATGAAGATAAATAACTATAATGACTCTGCATTTACAGGACACTAGCTTTCGCTAGCCCGCTGGCGTGGTACGTCGCAAAAAAGTAGCCTATATGTTAATGTATCTTATTGTATTTTATCTAATATATCTTATTCTTAATCCAGGCTACAAGCAACACGTGTACAACAACATATTGTATGAATTTTTGGAAAAGATGGTGCACATGAGTTTCTCACCAGCTCTTCTCATGATACAATACACATCGGAGCTGGTACTTGGATTGATTTTAATTCAAATTAGCTTGAATGAAAGTCAATCTAAGCTCCGGTGTTAAATCATTTTATTGCAAAGTATTATTATTTAATTAGTTAAGTTTTTATTATCATTCACTCATTTATTCCGTTTTCGCATTTTTTACATGTTTAAATATAAATTATAAAAGTAAAGTACATTTAAAAATATAAAACTATAAAATTCTACATTTTTAAATATAAGCACTAAAAAATATTTAAAATATAAAAAAATAGTACCCCACCGGCATCGGATAAAGATTATAGATGCGTCGCTGCAGCTGAGGACTACGGTGTTATGCCTCACGTACCAGTAATTTCAGGGCCTGATCTCACCACCAAACCGGAACACAGTAATGGAAGCACTACTATTTGGCGGCAGGTTAAAGGTGAGAGAGAGTTTTCAACTGTTTCATAGATAGATTCTTCTTTATATGTATTAACCGTTCTAACACAGCGAATTGTGCAGGCGAAACCGCGGTAGGAAACTACTGCCATAAAACTATATACCACCAGACAGAAGGTCAAAACATGTTGCTTTTCGCTCAAAGAAGCTTATACCTAACTAATATACTTAATAAAAACCGGATTAGTATTCCGCACGACGCTTTTATGTCCATAAAGGGTTCCGTAATCCGTTTACAATGTGTTTGGGGCTAGGGTTAAACGTTTTACTACCAATAAAATAAAAAGTCGTATTTATTCCTGAAGAAATTGCCGAATATGTCGACTTTTGATCAGCTATACATATACCGGCCAGAGAAGGAACTTGTGGCTAAGTCCAAGTCGCGCGGACCGACCGATTTTACGGGTAGAGCAATGCTTACTGCGGTTGGCCGTAGATGGGTGATAATCAAAGCAAAATTAGTGTTTTATTAAAACTGACGTGAGTTTGTAACCTGTTATTTTCTGCTTGAAATGTAAGATATTGCAACCTTATATACTATGGATTTATTTATAATAATTTCATTTCATTTCTATATTTAAGTTTATTTTCTCTTTATAACCATATTTAGCTATAATGTTGTTTTGGTAGCTATAACTTACACATAGAATTATTGTCAAAAAACAAACAAATATTGTATGAATTATTTGAAAAGATGGTGCACATGAGTTTCTCACCAGCTCTTCTCATGATGCAGTACCCATCGGAGCTGGTACTTGGATTGATTTTAATTCATATCTCTAAGTTGAATTGAAGTCAATCTAAGCTCCGGTGTCAAATCATTTTATTACAATAAGTATTATAATTTAGTTAGCTAAGTTTTATTTTAATTTTATATTTTTTGTGTTTTGATGTTTGTTTTGACGTGTTCAAGCGCCCCTTGGGGCCCATGGAAATAAATGATTTGATTTGATTTGATTTGAACATTATTCAAATTATGAAATACGGGTGTTACTCACGTAATGTTGGTCGACCGCGGTTCTTGAAAATGCCTAAATGTATAGGTGAAATCGCGGTCGACTAAATAGATTATCATTACGTGAGTAACACCCGTATTTCATGAATAAGGAGTTTTCCTCCGTGAATCGGGAATTTAAGCAATTTCAAGATATATGGCATCGAATCGAGTAGTCAGGGGCCAAAAAGTCTGACAACTGGTCTAACAAAGAGAAACGTATCACCTCATACTGGAGTATGAAGGTCTGATGGCAGTAACTAAAATACTGATAATTAACTTTGATTATTTTTATAGCATTTAGCTATGCTTAGCAAATTATACTAAGAAACAGTTGAAAAAGATATGGGACCGGCAGGATTTGAACCTGCAACCTTACTGCACACCGGGCAGCCGCTCTTAGCCATCCAGCTACGGTCGCCTCTTACCGGCACCCTAAATTTCTCAACTGTATGATACGTCATTTCGTGACGTCACGTTTATCCATTTGTTCCTATCTTAAGTAGGATACAAACCAACATGGCGAAGTTACATTCAGCACAAATGTTGTAACGAATGAACGTGTACGATATTTTAACTTTGATTTTATTTTTAGAGCATTTAGCTATGCTTAGCAAATTATACTAAGAAACAGTTGAAAAAGATATGGGACCGGCAGGATTTGAACTTGCAACCTTACTGCACACCGGGCAGCCGCTCTTAGCCATCCAGCTACGGTCGCCTCTTACCGGCACCCTAAATTTCTCAACTGTATGATACGTCATTTCGTGATTATTATTACTGATAATTAGCTGAAACCGTTAGACTAGAAGCCAATCCCAATGTAAATACGAAAGTTGATCATCGTCATCAACCGGTCAGATTGCCAGACTTCTAACTGCTTTGAGAATTCCTGACGGAAAAATGCAAAATAACACTTGCTTGACCCGGTAATCGAACCCGATACTTCGCAGTGAGCGGTGCATACACCAATGATTCAAATATTCCAAATTACTTTCCAACAAATACCTAACCCCTTGAAATGCATAATATCTCATTGAATCACTCTACCAGTTAATTTTACACTCGTGTACCTCTTCTGTGCTTACCCCTGACAGCGAAGCGTGATCATAGGGGTTGTAAGCTTGATGTGAAGTTGAAACTGTTTTGTAAATTCGAACGAGAGAGGTTATAACTTACGGTTGGTGTAGTGGTTGAAGCGGTCGCCTCAACGCTTTTAACTGCGCTGGTGTTGTGGGTTCGATTGATTTGATTTATGAAGAACATAAAGTAGTCGTAATACCTGAGATGAAGTTTATCTATTAATTTAGTTGTTAAAGAATTGATTAGTTGCATTTTTTTTATTTTTTTTTCGTTTTTGTTGGCTTGCCATGACATTGTATTGTTTTTTATTCTTAGTATTGACATTTTATTGATTTTATGAATTTATCACTTGTTAACAATTAATTAATTGACATCTTATCCATGATTGTAATTTTGGTGCTATCAATGTTTATTACACTATTTTATCATTACTTTTATATTTAATTCATGAACATATGAAATTGCTGAAATTGTTATTAATGTTATTTATGTGCTTATTGTTGTTAAAAACATTCGCATACAATGTTAAAATTGTTACTGAATAAATTAAATGAAATGAAATGCTACAAGGGACAAATCATTGTGTGAAATGTATGCTTGTCAACACCCCCGCGACACAGGAGTTATTTCTATTGACGGCGAAGCTTCAAAAAAAAAATTAAACAGCCTTTATTTCTATTTTGTTTTGACTACCGGGTCGGACAAAGTGTTACGTGGTATTTTCCCGTCAGGATATTCACAATAGCAACACGGAGATGGAATTGCGCCCGCCGGATGGCGATAGACTCTCCCCTATCCCATGGTACAGTGGGCCAACGAGTTAGCTATGCAGGGCAAAAACTTCTAAGTCATAGTAAAGACTTACTACACGAGTTATGGATAAGTGAGTTACACATCTAAATAGTGGGCATATTGCACTTATTAAATATGTAATTCACACATGCATATCTATTGCAGTCAGTTTGCACTATGGCATAGAAGTTTTTGCCCTGCATACCTAATTGCTTTGCCCACTGTACCTAGAAATACCAGATGAAAAGTGGGTTAACACACCTCTACAACTCCCATCGTTATGTGCATATAAGTTCTAAGATAAAAAGATGAAAATAAAGTAACTACTTAATAAATATAACAAGCTCCATCATAGCTACACCTCTGCAGTTGTGAACTTGCTACATACAATATGTACAAGAAAGTTTGCAGCAAGATTTGCTTCAAAACGGAGTAGTTTGAATACGAAGAGCTTAAGTACTTTTTGTATGAAATATTACTGGGTTTCTATAGGGAGTGGGATTAAAGTGCATAACATCATGCCTATATTACCATAAAGGGTCTGGCAGATATATAAAACATCCACGCTTCACGTGTTATTTTTTAGGGTCCCGTACCTCAAGAGGAAAAAACGGAACCCTCAACATTTTAAGTGGATGTGTGCTTCGCTTAACAAAATAACAACAAAATTGTTAAATTGAAGGTTCAAGTGATTCAAACTTACATTTACTTAAAATATCTGATTAAAACTATTGTTAAAACTTCAAGTTTCAGAACTGTGTTAATTTTTTTGTGTTTTTATTTTATGTTAACAAAACTATCTTTTTGGGTCGGTAAGCTTTCAAATAGGTACATTTGGTACGGAACCCTGAGATCATGCGGGTGCCGACACGCACTTGACCGATTTTTTTAAATTTTACCGAGATAAGTTTATTGTTATATACCAGGAACAATTCCACTTACAGAATTTACATAACATAACATCACGCCTATATTACCCAGAAGGGTGTGGCAGAAGTGTACAACACCCACACTTCACCTGTTATGGCTGAGCCCTTTCGCCATCCACCGGGCACAATTCCAACTCCGTGTTGCTATTGAGAATTTCCTGACGGAAAGTTCACAAATAACACTTTGCCCGACCCGGGTATCGAACACGAGACCTCGTGGTGATAGTTTGTTTGTTTGATACCGCTAATCTCGAGATGTACTGGTCGAATTTTGTTTTTTTTTGTGTTTGATAGTCTTACTCACAATAAAGGTCCTTAGATAATTAACATTACGCTAAACTCCACGGGAGCAGAGCAGTAAGGTTAAACGCGGATCAAAGCGCAATAGCAGCTACTACTTAATACAACCAAAAGATAGTCCAAAATACAAATAAGTCAACTACATACAAAAAATGCCCCTAAAACCACAGGCTTTACTAAACCGCTTAATAACCGCACTTAACCACGTCTTATTGACGGTCGGTAAAAAACCACAAAAAAGCCGCGCATCTGCCTGCAAGTAGTTATTGTGACAAATATCAATGAGATCACGTGTGGGGGGTGAGTATGTGGTAATGCGATGGGTGCGTAGCATAATCCCTGATTCTCCATGGGTGATACATTTGAAGAGAAAGTGGTCAAGTGTGAGCTGTATTAATGCCTTGCTTGTATTTCTTAGAATAAATAAATAATAGTTTAAGAAAACTAAAAAACACGCTTTTAAAGTACTTCTAACTAAAAAGTGAAAATAATTCCTGAAAATGGTAATGAACAAAAAATACTAGTAAGTATTATTGTGGAAAAGCGTGGGGCGCTCTGTGCCATATGTTTCGTCTATCGAGCAAATTATTTATTTTCTACTTTTTAGTTTGGTTTATTTATAAGAGCGTTTTTTTTTATTTTTTTTTATTTAATTTATTTTATTTTTTTATTTTTTTTTTATCAAATTATTGCATTGTCATCGATCTTTGACAGGTGTGCAAAATTTGAATGAAATTTGTCCGTTTAAAGTGGGTCAAAATCGAGTCCAAAGGAGTTGGTTACATACATACATACATACATATAAACATACAGGTGAAGCTAATATAAGCGTGTTAAAAAGAGGGACAGTATTTTTGCTGCATTTCAATAGAATACAAAAAGTAACTGTAATTTTACGGAAAAAACCGTCTTCAATTAGAAAAATGCACTATAAAGTAAGAAATACTTAAGTAATATTTAACGTCTTGACACATCTGTGTATAACTTGAAAGAATACAGTAAACAGCCTTAAGGTGCTTTTATTTGAAGAATTATCTCCGTACTCCTAACCTTTGAGGAGTTGTATCTTCCAGCATCAACTCAGCAACATGAAATTATGACTAAATATCCGATATATCTTTAGGTAATAAATGAAAAACAATACAGAAACATTTAAAATTTTAGGGTTGCCATCATTAGATAGTGACCTGATGAGCATGGGACCACATGACAAGTATATTCTTTGAGACAATAAAAGAATTTCTCAAATCGGTCCAGGAGTCATCGAGTAATCGTAAAACCAACATAAAAGTCCTCTTTTTTGAAGTCGGTTTAAAAGTTAGCATAGCGGCTTCCCCACGTGGCCTCAACAAATCTTTTCTCTTATACTAGTTAAAAATATAATAAATCACATAATTCTTAGGCACTTTGTACATGGTATTAATCTAGCTTAAAATTTTAGTATATACGAAAAGTTAATAAAATGTCGACTTATTCTAATGGCCATCCAAGAGACTACAACAAAACCACAGCGAACGAACGTGTAGTCCACCTGATGGTAAGTGGAGTACAGCCCATGGACATCAACAATCCACAAAAGCAGATTATAGATGCGTCGCTGCAGCTGAGGACTACGGTGTTATGCCTCATGTGCCAGTAATTTCATGGCCTGATCTTACCACCAAACCGGAACACAGTAATGGAAGTACTACTATTTGGCGGCAGGTTAAAGGTGAGACGGTGGTGCTGCCGCTCTCGAGCTCATTCACAAGAGCTCCACCACCACTGTATAATGTAGTCTGCCAACAAAAAATCACCAAGCAACTGCACAACGCTGTCCTGATTTTGATCCGCACCCCTACGACAGCAAAACAATTGGCAATAGAGACGCGACAGCAACACAAAAGGACAATAGCTAGGGTTGTCACGCTCCTGTTTCTATACGACCACTAAGTAAGCTTGCGCAACTGTGCGTTTGTCATTCATATTGACAATAAAGATCATGCTTTTGCGAATGGTTTTGAGGGCGCTACAATGTTATCTCAAATCTTAGTTCTAATTTTAGTGGCAGAATTGTATTCTAAAATGACTTACAGAAACCACAATATCGTACCACTATAAAGAAGTGAAATAACAATTTTTTTTTATGAATTATCATTGGCTACAGATGTCCTTTACAAAAAATAATCCTATACCACATCTGCTCATAGTCAAAGAGACTGATTGCATGATAAAATTAAAAAAAAAAAAAAAAAAAAAAAAAAAAAAGGAAGTCCTTTACCATTTTTTTGACTTTAACCTCAGCTATACACAACCACAACATCACGCCTATATTACCGAGAAGGGTGTGGCAGAGGTGTAAAACACTCACATTTCACCTGTTAAGTTTTGGGTCCCATGGGATAAGAGATTAGCCTATCGCCATCCACCGGGCACATTTCAAACTCCGTGCTGCTAACGTTAATTTCGTTACAAAAAGTTCACAAATAACAATTTGCCCGACTCGGAAATCGAACCCGAAACCTCGCGGTGAGAGGCGCATACGCTAACCACTAGACCATCGAGACAGTACAGCCATTATTATGAATATAATTCACAACAGATTTTCATGACGTACATTTGGACATAATCATTGATTTCAAATATTATTTATAACGCTATGCACTTTCGTATTCATGGAGTTTTGTTTTAGTCTGGGTGTTTCTATGTATAATAAGTATGTATTTACAAAAGAAAAGTATATATGTATTAGTATCAGTTATTCTAGTACCCATAGTACAAGCTCTGCTTAGTTTGGGACTAGATGGCGTGGTGTTAGTTGTGAGATATTTATATTTGTTCAGCCCTGGCAATTACGAATAGAAAAGAGACAGGACAGCAACACAAAAGAGGCAATTTTAAGGGTTGTCAGACGCCTGTTTAAATAGAGACCACATTGAAATTTATACGTGTTAAGTGTCTAGTCAAAAAGGAAATAACAGGAATACTTGTAAGTTATGGGTAGAGCCTTTGCCCACCAGTGGGACACGCCCGTAGGCTAGTAAAAAAGAAAGAAAGAGTGTCTAATTATAACTAGCATTAAATTTATTGGATCTTAGAATTATAATACTTTTCTTGTTTTATAATTTCAAAATAAACATGTTTCGTTTCAAATACATAAATACTTTAAAAACTCCTTATCCATAAAAATCCATGTAGTGTATATGAGCCGCTCTCCACTGCACTGGTGTTGTGGGTTCTTTGTGTGATTCGCAAATATTTGTTCTGAGACTGGGTGTGCTTGTGTGAGTGAATGTGTGTATTTGGTTTTGTCTTTGGGACCATTGGATAGTGTAATTGCTTCTGGCGTTCTATCAAAATCCAAAAATTTTATGTAAAAAATCCAAATATATGAGTTTTTCACAAATAAAACATTACTTTTGAATACAGATTCAAAATATTTACCATTCAATATATTTTCACATACTATAAAGCAATAAGAGGAAACGGACAAAAGGACAATATGACAATAGTTAGGGTTGTCGCTCTCCTGTTTCAATAGCACCACTTGTAATGAATATTTGCAATAAAATCATTGAAGCGTCGATAAATTAGGGGAGATACTAACTAATTATTGCGGTTTTGTCTGGCTTGTGGCGTGTCTGTAGGGTGTTCGCAGTTATTGGCAAAAAAATCGTTTTAAAAAATACTTCTTCACAAACATGCATATACAGAGCACACCCAGAATCAGAACAAATCTTTGCGGATCTCACAAAGATTTGTCCCGTGTTGGGGATCGAACCCACAACACCAGTGCAATTGAAAAGGCGACCGCTTCAACCACTACGCCAACCGTGCACTCAAATTGTATGTATGAATCATAAATCATATAAATCATAATCATTTATTGCGATTGTATGGTGTAGCTAATCGTTACTAGTGTAATCTATATATATAAAAGAAAGTCGTGTTAGTTACACCATTTATAACTCAAGAACGGCTGAACCGATTTGGCTGAAAATTGGTGGGGAGGTAGCTTAGAACCGGGAGAAGGACATAGGATACTTTTAAAATATTTTCGAGGGCAACATTTTATCGAGGGCGAAGCCGCGCGGGGCAGCTAGTTTGTAAATAAGAAAGTAACTTACCCTGTTTGTCTGTCAGTGTGTTACGTGCTCTCGACTAAACTATTGCACTAGTTTTGGTAAAAATGTTAAGAATATAGTTCTGGTTTGGGATAGAACATAAGTTTCTCACCAGCTCTTCTCAATGATGCAACACCCATCGGAGCTGGTACTTATATGGATTTTAATTTGAACCTAAACAGTTCGATTAAAATTGATCGAAGCCTCAGTAATTCAAATTTTATTATACTTATATAATCCAGTTGTTAATGATAACACATAACATAACGCCTATATTAACAAGAAGAGTATAGCGATGTATCACACCCACATTTCACCAGTTATGTTTGCGTCCCACGTGATAAAGAACCTATCGCTTATTAAAATACGTGCTTTATGTGTGTGTAATGTATGTTTGTGAACACCTCCGCGACACAGGAGTAATTCCTAGTGCGGACAAGATCGCTTTAAAAAAAACATTAATATATTATAGGAATATGGCACTAAACATATTATGTCTGTAGTTTGGAAGTCAAAAATAATTAATATTCCATAACATACTGATATCTAGCTGCAATCAATCACAAAAAAAAATTAAAAAATTATCCATTTCTGAACCCTCCATATATTTACAATAATAATAAACCAATAAAAAGCATAAATAATAATACAGTGGCCACACTTGAAATAGGGTGACCACACGGCGGTCGACTAAATCAGGGGTGTCGCGCCGCGGTATAAATCAGGGGTGCCACACAAAGGTATTTGAATATCGTCATTTGTATGACAAATTTATCTGTAGGGTGATCAAGAGGTGCGCTACAGAATGTTTCAAAAAATAATTCATTTATTTTATTTTGTCAAGTGAGGTTTTATAAGCTTTTGGTTTGGCTAGATTTTTATACATAATGGACTAGGACAGAAATATTTTCGTAAGCTGGTAATAATAACTGCTTAATTTTGATCTGAATAATTAGTGAAATCTTTTTTCATGACATTTTCTACTACCATAAAAAATATTACAAGTGGGTAATCAGTTCGAAATGAAACAATTGTAATATTTTTTTAAGCATCATGATACTATGAAATGTGCCTCCTAATATCCCTTGGGAATATAATTTTGTGGTTTCACCATTCGAACCATGGCTCACCTGCTTTCGTGCCCGTTGTAGCCCTCTACGTGTGCCCGTGAAGACTTAATGCAAGCCACAAGCAAAGGAGAAGAAGTTGCTACCTACTAGGCAATAACAATATAAATAAAAAATGAGAAACCATAATGCCATTGACACGTAAGAAGAAGAAGAATTTAGCAGTCGGTATTTCATGTTGCTGAGCTGATGCTGGAAGGTTGAACTCTTCAGCGGCTTCTTCTTTAAGGCCGTTTACTGTATTCTTTCAAGTTATACACAGATAAGGCGAGATGTTGAATATAACAAAAGTATTTCTCACTTTTTAGTGCATCTTTTGTAATTAAAGTCGGTTTTTTTTGTAACATTATTTTTTAACATCATCCTGTATATATTTCCACACAGTGACCACATCCCCAAAGTATTTGAACACTGCAACCCGTAATTGGGCGCGCGGCGATAATCTCTGTGCAAATCTACTTGTGTACGTGTGTGTGTATGTGTGTATAGATGTGTGTATGGGTGAAAGTGTGTGTGATTGTCAATAGATATGTATTGCTACTGTTTGAATAGAGATAATACAAATCTGTTCTATTGTAAAATGGTAACAAGGTTGTGTCACTTGTTTTTGTTAAATCTGAATCAGTTTGGTTTAAACTGGTCAGAAATATGCTAAGAATCAGCTGAAAAAAATGTGGGACAGGCAGGATTTGTACCTGCCACCTTTGCATACCGGGCAGCCACTTTAACCACTTAGCTACGGTCGCTTCTGTGAGTAACGTTGGCTTTATCTTTCTAAGCAGCGATTTTTTAACTGCGAAGTCAAAGGTTTCGGGTTCGAACCCACGGCACACCTCTGTCAATAAATCGTTAAAATTCGAAGCAAAGTGAGTGTTTATCATTGAAATTATCGCTCGCTAACGGTGAAGGAAAACATCGTGAGGAAACCTGTATGCCTGAGAGTACCTAAAAAGTACTCGAGGTCGTGTGAAGTCTACCAATCCGCACTTGGCCAGCGTGGAGGACTATGGCCTAACCCTTCTCCTCATGAGAAGAGGCCCGAGCCCAGCAGTGGGACATGTATTAGATACAAGGCTGCTATTACATAGGGTTTATTCAATCGAGGTATCTTACGTGCCAAGTCGCGCTGATGCTAGCAAGAAATATTTTAGACTAAACCTAATTTGACAGCCTTTGTGTCTGAATGTACCTATAAGTCTTTGTTCCGCAGATTATCACGGAGCACGCACACGTGGCGATTCTGATTCATTTTTAAAGAACGATTCATTTTTAATTAGACGCGGTATTATACATAATTGAATCACGGATTCAACATTACTTTTTAAATGAATAAGTAAGTAATAAATTTTGTTTTAGTTGTACCTGTACTTACCTATGATATTTCGATTTGATTTATGCAAAATTATTTAAGTGGTATTTTTTAATAGGTAAAAAGAACTATTCATTTGATTATTCCAGTTAATATTACAAAGAAATAAACATAATTACAGTAACAGTATACCAAAGGCGACCTTAACTCAGTGCTTGAGTGCTCTTCCAGCAAACCTAGAGCAATAGAGGATGATGCCATAGAGGGTAAGATAAGTGTACAATTCTTGCCTCTTATCTCCGTGATTTTTTGTAGGACTTTTCCTACAAAAAATCACGGAGATAAGAGGCAAAATTGCTCCCGACGCTTTCGTCGGGAGCAATTTTTGTTCATAAAACGACACGCGGACGAAGTTGCGGGTAATGTTGAATATAGATATTAAACCTATTTTGAGTCCATAATAATGTTGTAAAGGCTGACTACGACACCCTGTTCCGCGTAACCGTCACACACTTACCCGGTTCTTATTTTACTTAGTATTATTTTTGCTCACACTTGTGTGTGTGTGAGTGTGTGTGAACAGGATTTATCTCTGGTCCGCGGATTATCTTGGCCACCGCACACTGATTTATATTCTATTGGCGGATCTGTTTTTAATTTGATTGCGTATTTGAGTATTTGTACACACGGCTACCGTTCAAGTAATACATTGCCAGCATAAGCTGGTCTCAGATTAATAATAAATAAATAAAATTCATTTATGTCGAGTAACAAGACCCATATGAAGCAACATCAAAAACAAAACAAAATATCACAGTTTCAAACAAATTATTATAGTTAAAAAACAATAGGGTACATTAATTTAACTCATTTGACTAAAATTACATAAAAATTAAATATAAATAAAAAAAATATATATATATAATTTTGTAAATATCTTTAATTTTCTATGTATATTATTGTATATATTTTTTTGTTTGTTTTTAGTTTAAAATGTATAATTGTAAATATTTAAGTAATTAATTATTATTTTAACCAATGCTTATATTGGTTCAAAAGACCAATCCTGAATGAATATACGAGTTCAAACTAAAAAATTAAATAAGAATAAAAATAAAAATTAAAATTAAAATATTTAAAAATTAAATTAAATGTCATTAGTGTAATATATAAAATTACAGTAAATACAATTCATAGTCATTAAACATGCAAGTTAAAGATTAAAAATGAAAAGCGCCTATCAAACGGTTCTGCCTGGACATGCCATTACAGCAATGCCGCATGTAGGGACAGTCCAGCCTGGCAGCTATCATCGCCAGGACTGAGTTGGAGCTGGCCCGGACTCGCTCCACAGGAAGTTTTTACAATCAGACCATCTTATAATGGAAATGTATAGGTCGATGTGTCGTTGTGTGTGCTATTGGTCCATTCAGTCCGCTGTGTTTATTTGATTTATTTATATAATTGAATCGTTTTTATTGCAATCTGTTCATGACCGGTATTAAGTTATTGCACAGATTTGAAAACGCAATTTTGTTTTTAGATTTTCGGAGGTACAGTCGAATTTATAATAATATTGGTAGTAATAGCAGACTTTTTGACATCTTGAATATAACAACTGCCAACAGTCTCTTGATATTTTTGAAAACTTAACTGAAATCAAACTGCCTTGTTGGATAGCAGTGAGCGTATGTGGCCTTTTACCTTTTAAATTCTCAATTTAAAAAGAGGGTTAATAGCGATAGGTTCTTCCCAATTATTTTTTTTACTTTAGATAGAACGCCAGAAGCAATTACACTATCCAATGGTCCCAATGACAAGGCCAAATACACACACTCACTCACACACGCACACCCAGTCTCAGAACAAATCTTTGCTAATAACACAAAGATTTATCCCATGTGGGGATCGAATCCACAACACCAGTGCAGTGGAGAGCGGCGAGGCGACCGCTTAAACCACTACACCACACGTGCAGACATGTCAGCCATATCCTTCTTGACAATATAGGCGTGATTTTAAATTAATTTCAATCAACTTTATATTGATTATTTTTATAGCAATTAGCTATGCTTAGCAATTTATACTACGAAACAGTCAAACAAAATGATAAATTGATTAAATGAAATATAAAAATCATCAATAAGAAGTAACATACAGTTGAGAAAAATTTAGGGTCCCGGCAAGAGACGACCGTAGCTGGTTAGTTAAAGCAGCTGCCCGGTGTGCAGAGGTCACCGGTCAAATACTGCCAGTCCCATATTTTTAAAACTGTTCTTTTAAATAATTTCAATCAATCATTTTAGTTCTTAAATCTAGAAAACCACTAAACCGATATCAATGCGGTTTTTTTCATCAAATCTAACCGCGTTTCATTAATTTCCGTTCCATACAAACACGGACGAAGCCGCGGGCTGTCGGTAGTTTGTCATATAGTCGCGTACCCTGTAGCCTTGGGGCATGCAATCACTTTGGACTGGGGTGAGTTTTATTGCGTATTACTATTGCCACGTCATATTTGTAAAAGGTTAGCAATATACACCCCTGTGTTACCGGGACCAACATCAATACTCCATACAAATAATTAAATTTGAATGTCTGTTTTTAATGTCAAAAACAATGTTTTTTTTATTAGTTTTGAGACCAAACATGGCTACTTTCTTACTAATTATTAGATTTATCGTAAACAAAAAGATTGCAACATCTCTGAAATATCGAAATAACTTGCCACAACAAATATACATGTATACGTTGCCTTTGGCTATCAGACAAGCCAAATCCACTCAAATTTAAAAAAAAATGTTGAATGAGCACTATCTTTCCTTATAGTATTATGTATTGTATGTTTGTAAGTAGGTATAATAATATATATATTTATATTATAACATACTTATTTATATATCTTATATATATTATATAATATGTAATTTATTGATATAATATATTGTATAATAATTCTTGTTAAAAATGCAAGTAATTTCTAATAATCTAAGCAAAAAAAAAGAGAAAACAAAGCGGTAGGCTTTGTTTCCTCTTTCCAAAATTACCATCCTATGGTTGCCTGGAGATAAGGCCGCCCTTTGTGCATTTTTTTTTAATGTGAAATTATGTACAAATAAAGTATTTTCTATCTATCTATCTATACATGGTAAATATCCCGTTATATCTAATAATTAATGTGTTTTTGTTTTGTTTAATGATAAAGCTATTAGCACGATACCAATTAGATCTTTTCGTCTGTCTGTTTGTATCGCCTAAACGGCTAACCCGATTTTAATATATTTTAGACGCAGATAACTAACTAAAAGGCTTGTAACATAGGCTACTTTTTATCAATGTACCTACTACGCAGACGAAACCGCGGGCGAAAGTTACTTAGTTTGTTTAATAGCGTTAATCTCTAGAATTAATAGTCGAATCTTGATAATTATTTTTAGGTTTGACAGTTTTACTTGTAATAAAGGTCTTTATATATTTAACATTACGCTTAACTATCTTATATTAGCTTAGCGCATTGACAATCTTTCGAAAGCTATTGATGCAGTAAACCAAGATCTTACAGCAATAAAAGATTGGTCTGACCGATTCGGCTTGAGTGTGAATCCCACAAAATGCCAAGCCGTTATAATAGGTACCGCTCGTACGATAAACAAAATTTCCAAATGGTCACTAAACCAGTAGTCTTTAATGGTTGTGTCGTACCTTTCAGTACAAGTGTTAAGGATCTTGGTTTACACATAGAGTCAATCCTTGACTGGCGTACCCAGATAGCAAATATAAGCCGAAAAGTGACGAATTGCCTGCGGGCCCTTTACCGCCTGAAGAATTTCCAGCCAATCCAGACTAAGACAATGCTAGTGCAGACTTTGATTCTACCCATTATCGACTATGGTGATATGTGCTATCTCGACTTGAATGCAGATCTGCTCAAAAAGCTCGACCGACTTCGACTAATATGTATAATATGTATATAGTTATGAGCTTTTCTGACTCTACTCCAAAGTTGACATTCTATTTTACATAGTAAAGATGACCCCAGACCCCTGGGACTGCCATAGATTACCAAAGCCACTAACTAGGGGCGTTTGATGAACCGCCCCTTTGGTCAGTTGCTGCTTTGGCTTTAGTCTCTTAGGGGTCATCATATTGAATTTATAGTTTATCTTATAATAATATTTAAAATTAGCGACCCCCTTTGACTCTGCTAAAGCTTCAGTTTCCTAGGAAAGCGGTGTGGAATAATGCGGCCGTAATATTATGGCCGTAATACGATTAGTACGTGTTACGTTATGTCGATCACCGCCCTCTAGGAAACCCCTACATTTACTTTACATAGGCAACGTTCTAGTGACGTCATTCTACCGTTATCTTTACGGTTGTATTATTCCACACCGCTTGCCTAGGAAACCGAAGCTTAAGGTACTACGTAGTACTATAATATGCATGTTTTATACGTAAAAACCTTCGTTATGAATCATTCCATCTATTAAAAATCTAGTCTAACTGATTTAGCTGAATATTAGTATTTTACGTGGAGTTTGACTTTCTGTTCTCAAACTACCCGTTACGATTGCCACATGCCAAGGCAGAGGTGTACAACACCCACATTTCACCTTTTTGTTTTAGTTGTGTGTGATAGGGGGTGAGCCTATCGCCAACCACTGGCCATAATTCCAGTACTGTTATAAAGAATTTCCTAATGGAAAGATCCCAAATAATACTTTTGCCCGAAAAGAATTGAACCTAAGACCGCTCGGTCGTATACGCTAACCACTAGACCAACGGGACAGAAAAAACACAGTTATAAGTATTATATCGCAATCTTTTTTTTAATATAATTCCATAATAATAGCTACCATGACACCCCATATCGTTGTTAATCCGCAATGTGGTAATCAATGGTATTCCCTTGAGCACCATCGTTATCGGGCCAGCAATTCCCGAGGGTGTTACGGACAAAACAGATGTACAGCGACTCGAATTACGTGTGCCTTTGTGTAGAGCTTTTTTGAACGAGAAGAGATGCTAGTTGATTTACATTTGATATACTTTTTTTTTGACATCTTACTATTTTTCTGAATGATATTGTGTTCTAATTTTATTTTATTATTGGACGTTGACATTTTACTCTCTTTGAATCTGTGTCATTTTATAAATTATTATAATATATAATTTCATTATAATTTGCGAATTGACTAAATAACTAAGGAAAAAGATTGTATTCTTTGAGGTGAGCTAAATTGCACCATATTGTTGACGAAATTATGTTTATATTTTTCTTTAAATACTTTCGCTAAGAAATCTTTGTTCTCCTCTTAATTCTATGCCTATGTTTATCCTGTGATATTGAGCTATCTCGACACCAATTTTCATCAAGTTTGGTCCAGAAGTTTCGGCGCCTGTTGGTTACAAACAAACAAAAAAATATTAGTTCAGATAGATTATAATTAAGTTATATTCTCATACTAATTTAATTATTTTATTTGTTTCAGGTAATTTATTCACATCAAGAAAACCTCGGAGACGTATAGATCTACATATTTTTAACCGACTTCGAAAAAGGAGGAGGTTCACAATGCGTCTGTATTTTTTTTATGTTTTTTACCTCATAACTTTCGACTGGGCAAAGCGATTTTAATGATTATTTTTTTATTTGAAAGCTGGTGCTTCCCGTGTGGTCCAATTTCAATTTGGTCCAGTTCTGACAATGGCACCCATGAGAAAACTATATCAGTCTAAAATTATTGTAATTGCAGTCGGTTTTTTTGGATAATTATTTACATAAACATGTCGGATTTCTCAATAGCAAATCTAACTCAGATTTGTGGATGGCGATAGGCTTACCTCCTATCACATGGGATCTAAACATAACAGGTGAAATATGGGTATTAAACGTTTTAAATGTAAAGCTTACTAGTAATTGTCATGTATAAATTACTACTATTCTTGTTAACCTCCAGCTAAGCTCAATTCGCTTGTGTTAGGAGGAAGTTCACGTCCGTGGTGTAATGGCCAGGATTCGAACCCACGACCTCTCCATCGTGAGACCGATGCCTTATCCATTGCGCCACGGCCGCTTTCTTGGTAATATAGGTGTAATGTTATGTTATGTTATATATAAGGTTGTAGATACATACAAATGCATATTGCATCGTCAGAAATTCATAGCGATTGTTAAAAAAATGAAATATACCGCGTTCAATATTGAAAAACGGACAGCCAATAACAAGTCCAAATAAATTGGTTTTGTATTAAAGTAGAGCTTTTATTAAAGAGCTTGAGGAAAATATTGCTTCAGCCTTTAAAATTTGCGGGTTGCCTTCGATTTCTCTAGGATTCCATCATCAGATCGTGACCTAATGATCATGGGACCACATGACAAGTATACTCTTTTAGACAAAAATAAAATTTCTCCAATTGGTCCAGACGTCTTCGAGTAACTGGCGAGCAAAAATAAACTATCGAATTGAGAACATCCTCCTTTTTGTTGTAGTCGGTTAAAAAGGTCTACCATCTACCAACATGCTATATCTTGACTATAAAGTACAGTATTTGGAAGAGTTATAAATATCCATACGTAAATTAAATTTTAGTCCCTTCCAATCCTTCGTTAAATTTGTCACTAGACGGGCATCAAACCTGTTCTAGTTAGGGGTCGTTAAGCCACAGGGTGTAATCAAAAACCCGCAACACAAAGGGTGTTCAAAAAGTGATTTTATTAAGTGCTCCCCTATACAGGGTGATTAGCAATTAGGGTGAGTTTGGAGGGTGTTTTTTATTTTTATTTTATTACCGTTTCCAGAGGAATTGGTGATAAAAATATTAAAATGACAGTTTTCTCGGGTTTTGTTATTTATTAGGTGATTAAGAGTTGTTATGGTTATTAGGCCTATTAGTTTTAGTGCCTGTTTATGAGGTACCTGATGCGTTTCATACATTTCACGCGATGACACGTTACGGTAGCTATGGAAACGGAGACGGTTGTATAAAGTTGCATCGCGTCGCATTGCCATTGTCGCTCAGGGAGGACAGCACCTTATTAGAGTAGCCCTTTGCTTTAAAGAGGCCACATTTCGCCGTCCCGACTCTATACCTCACCTCTTGTAAACTATTAAGATATCAAACTTCGCGAACGCGTAGGATGTACTTACCCGCAAATTTTTAACACAATAATTTTAAAATAAAAAAAAATATCATACAATAACATCTCGCCTATATTACCCAGAAGGGTGTGGCAGAGGTGTATAAAACTCTTACTTCACCTGTTATGTTTAGGTTCTATGGAATAGGGGATAAGCATTTCGCCATTCAAATCAAATCAAATCAAATCATTTATTTTGCAGAAAACACTGTTACAATGGTATTATTTAATATACATGTTAAGTGATCCTGCCGTAAGGCATGCAAAAAATATATTATTGCTACAATCATTTAAATAACATAAAATTAAAAATAAAATTAAAATTAAAATTAAAATCAGGACTGTCAATGAACACAATTCCAACACAATTTCACCGGGCACAATTCCAACTCTGTACTGCTATTGTGACTATCCTGTCGAAAAGTTCATAAATAACACTTTGCTCGACCCGGGGAATCGACCCGAGAACCACTAGCAGGGATTGACATAATTACTTATAAACGTCATAAAACGGATATAAAATAAGGACCTAAATTCTTATAACCCTGTATATTTTCAGAGCACGCTTCACAGAAATTGTTAGCATTTTATCGTCTGTTGGTTTTAGCGTATAACCGTTTACGCTAAAAAATTCGATATCCATATAAAATGTTCACGTACTTACATAATGCTGTATGTACACTTTGGAGATTAGCATATTCCGAAAATTGTGACTAGAATTCGTATATAGAGGAACTTATATACCAATATATAAAGAGGAAAGATATTTTTGTTAGTTTGTTGAGATAGTTTAAGACTCCAGAAATAATATATGCTATTTATCGATGTACAGTCGGCCAATGAGTTGGGTATGCAGTGCAAAAACTTCTACGCCATAGTAAAAACTGATTGCAATAAATATGTAATTTTGTATTTCATATTTAATAAGTGTAATATACCCACTGTTTAGATATATAACTCACTTATCCATAACTGGTGTCGTAAGTCTTTACTATGACTTAGAAGTTTTTGCCCTGCATAGCCAACTCATTGGCCGACTGCACAACGCGATAAAGCTGAAGAGTTAGTATGTTTGAACGCGTTCTTAGAAACCTTAGAAACTACTGGTCCGAATTGTTTTTTTTTTGTGATAGTCCATTTACTAAGGAAGGCTATATGCTATATAACAACACGCAGCACGCTACGAGCAGAAAACGGCACTCAGGCACCGCTTCACGGTAGATATTCCACTAATACGCACTAAGCGTTTCGCCTCTACATTTCTTATGCGAACTGCCAAAGAATGGAACGCCTTGCCCGAGTCTGTGTTTCCGCATGAGTACAATCTAGATCTCTTCAAAGCAAGAGTTAATAGGTATATCATAGGAGCTCTTGCTCCACCGTAGACCGCATCATCACTTACCATCAGGTGAGATCGTGGTCAAACGCGTGCCTATCCACCATAAAAAAAAAGAAAAGAAACAGCAATGGTATGTTTCGAAAACAGAGAAATACGCCACGGGAGCAGAATAGTAAGAATTCCACGCGGGCGAAGTCGCGGCCAACAGCTAGTTAGAAATAAGTGACTAAAAGTGAAAAATCTTTTCTCCTTTAGTTAATAGTGCTTTACTTTTTAACCGACGAAAAATAACAAAGGAGTTTGTGTTTATATTTTTTTTTATTTATTTAAAACTTTATGCCCAAAAATGGTATATAGGTGGACTTAATGCCGTAGGCATTATCTACCAGTCAACCTTTAGGTGATGCAGAGACGACAAGTGGTAGGTGCAAGAGCTGAGAGTAGGTCGGAAACAAAAACCATTACAATTACTCAATTAAATTCATTAATATGTTTGTGTTTTAACTTTAGTTTTAGTATAATAATTAAACGATAACTTTTGTACTTTTGTTTTTGATGTTCACAAATTGTTTTATATTCTAAATTTATTCGTGAAGATCTGTTATTGGCTCTCTGTCACTTATTTACATTAAGTTATCCAAATTGTTATATGCTGTTGATCTTCCTATAAATAAATAAATAAATAATAAATAAATATTAAGATTATAACACTACAAAAAACTTAAAATAAACTATTTAGAATATATAAATAATATATGGATCTATATATATGATTCTAACTAATATACACAAATACAATCATACCTAAATATATATATTTGTTTTATATGTTTTATTGAACTCAAGTTTACCAAGCAGGCTTAGCAACAGCTTCCAATCTCTCTGTCCCGTACAAACATTGAATGAGAGAGAGATGCAAAAACTTGTTTAATAAAACCAGCGGCAGTTTGGTGGAATTGGGGCTAAGATGGCGAACACTTGCCATTCATATTTAGGCGTAACTTTTAATTTAATTTCGTTGTATAAAGCGTAGCTGTTCTCGCGTTCAACCTAAGTGCTCCGCTCCCGTGTAAACTACACGGCGTAGTAGCGTAATGTTAAAAACAAAAATAATTATTATTGATATATATTATATATATGCCGACTAGTTTAAATCTATTACGTAGATTCATCAACTTGGCTATATTTATTAATCGTATATCCGTTGGTATATGCCGGCTATAATAACGTGAGTAACTTTTATTCTCAATAATAGCGATTACACTTCACGTAAGTTTTAATAATATTACAAAAATAGTTATCAGGATTTGAGATTCGCCAATAATATCGACAATATCGTTATTCTCCAATGGAATCTCTACAGTCTATAATTTTGTCTATTTTCTTTGAATAAGGCACTTACCATCTCAACTGAGCTCGTGGCATATTGTTAGCGATGATGCCATAACCGTTTGGCACGATACAAGCGCCATCTATCGAATGATGGTAAGTGGCAATTCACTCTAAATGTAATTCGATGAACTTAGACTCCCCGGGGATAAACATTCAGGGTTGTCCCAAATTGTATTTTACGTAAATAATAAGGTTGATATGTAACTGCCTTGTAGGTCTAGTGGTTATCGTATGCGGTTTCTCATCGTGAGGCCTATGGTTCGATTCCCTAAGCGGCTTATTGGATATTTTTCTGTAAGGAAATTTTCAATAGCAGCACGGTGTGGTAATTGTGCCCGGTAGATGGCAATAGGCTTTTGAAATTTGGGTGTTAAACACCCCTGCCACACCTCTGAGTAATATTGACGTGATGTTATGTATGCTTCTTTACGAAAGGGTGAGTTTCAAAACATCCACAATTCATCATTTCAAGAGACTATAATTCTCATCTTCTAATTGATTATTTTTATAGCATTTAGCTATGTTTAGCAAATTATAGTAATATATATAAATCCTACTTAAGATAGGAACAAATGGATGAACGTGACGTCACGAAATGACGTAACATACAATTGAGAAATTTAAGGTTCTGGTAAGAGGCAACCGTAGCTGGATGGCTAAAGCGACTGCCCGGTGTGCACTAAGGTCGCAGGTTCAAATCCTGCCGGTCCCATATCTTTTTCAACTGTTTCTTAGTTTAATTCTCATAATACTATAAAAATATTTTTGCATTTTTTTTTGTTAGCCTGCATTTTCCCACTGCTGGGCAAAGGCCGCCCACAACGATTCCAGTCCTCTCTATCTACTTCAGTATCCCACCAGTTGTGGCTGTAGGCATCTAGGTCTACCCCGACGACGGCGTCCTTCTTGTGGCATAGTCGTGAAAATTCTTGCATTATCATCAGAAAATATCAGTATCATGATTATAATTCAATAGGGCTGTCGCACAGAACGAGAGCTGTATTGATATGAATCGTTTTGTGGATTTTCTGTCAATTATTTTGAGTGGAATATTGGTACAAGGTTTTTATGATATGTAAGTCATATTTAATATCACCTTGCCGCTCTCTACTACACTGGTGTTGTGAGTTCGATCCCCACACGGAACAAATCTTTGTGTGATTCGCAAAGATTTGTTCTGACTCTGGGTGTGCTTTGTGTGTGTGAAATGTATATTTGTGAACACCTCCGTGATACAGCAGCTATTCCTTGTGCGGGTGTCAGTTAAAAAAAAATAGCTAGAACAAATTACTAGTATTAGATATAAGTTTTACGCCCGTGGTGTATCTAATGGCGCAGATTCGAACCCACGACCTCTCGATCGTAATTCCAACGCCTTATCCATTGCGCCGCTTCATTTAGCTCTAGCGATTCTCTGCTGTTTTTAACCGACTTCAAAAAAAGGAGGAGGTTCTCAATTCGGTTGTATTTTTTTTTTTTTTTTTTTTTATGTTTGTTCACCGATTACTCGAAGACGCCTGGACCGATTTGAGAAATTCTTTTTTTATTTGATAGGATATATATGTCATGGGGTCCCATTTTTTTCCAGTCACGTTCTGATGATGGGATCCTAGAGAAATCGAGGGCAACCCTCAAATTTAAAAGGCTTCTATATTGTTTTTTGTATATTATCTAAAGCTACTTGGATATTTGCATCTAGTAGCCAGCATTTTATGTTGCTGAGCTGATGCTGGAAGGTACAACTCCTCAACGGTTAGGATTACGGGGATAATTCTTTAAATATAGGCTCCTTGAGGCCGTTTACTGTATTCTTTCAAGTTATACACAGATGAGGCGAGACGTTGAATATTACTTATGTATATTCATAATATGAGGTCATGATTTAATGATGGGATCCTAGAGAAATCATGGGTCAATCAAGCTTCTATATTGTGTTTCGTATATTACCTAAAACTACTTGGTATTTGCATTTTAAGTTGCAGAGCTGATGCTGGAAGGTACAACTCCTCAACGGTTAGGAGTACGGGGATTATTATTAATAAGTTTTCCGTCTCAAGTAACCGTCGTCTCCTCATTCGAGAAACATTCTTGCTCGGTCTACCCATCACTTAAAATCGTAAAATAAAATAATTTTTATATAATATACATATAATAATACGTTTTTTCATTTAGTTAAATAGAAATTATTAAATAATTATTTTATAATTCTGAAGTCGGTGCCAAGTAACCAATAACTAGATAATAAGTATAAATCTTTCTAACAACTATTTTCTGACTCAATATTAGTTCTTAATTATCCGATTTACTTGGCACCGACTTCAGAATTATAAAATAATTATTTAATAATTTCTATTTAACTAAATGAAAAAACGTATTATTTGTGCGAAGTAAATTTATTTTATGCTTTTTAGTTTACCTACTTTTTGAAGTCGGTTTTTTTTTTTTTCTTCGCAAACGAATTCAAATGTCCCATCGTAACCAATACTATTCAACGATAATACAAATTCATACACACTCAATAAGTTGTCAGGCACCAGGCTGTCTCGTGAATGAGTGCCGTATTGATATAAATCGTTCTGTGGATTTACTGTCAATTATCGTGAGTGGGGTAGGGCTGTCCGTAATTTTGTTTTTTTTATTGTATATTGTACATTTCCTTTGTAATTTGGACAGGCATGAACAATTGACAAAAGGAAGTAAATAAGTTATGGGTCAAAGCACACACGACACTTTTGGCGTCGGCTATTTTCGTTTGGTGTCGATGCTGCATCATTTTGACGACGTTTTAGCGACTGACATAACATAACATCTCGCCTATATTATTCAGAAGGGTGTGGCAGAGGTGTACAACACCCACATTTCACCTGATATGTTTAGGATAGATAGGGGGTGAGCCTTTCGCATAATTCCAACCCCGTGATGCTATTATGAATTTTTAACGAAAGTTAATAACACTTTGCCCGACCCGGGAATCAAACCCGAGACTTCGCGGTGAGAGGCGCATACGCTAACCACTAGACCATAACCACTAGACCATAACTAGGCAGTCTTCATGTTTGAAAAATAAAGATTAAAAAATAAATAAATAACTAGGCAGTGTTTCTATCTAGTTACTTATTACTAATATTGTTATTGAGAAAATAAGTGTCTGTTCGTCTGTCTTACGTTTTCGCGACTTATCCGATCTTGATGGAAATTGGTATGGAGATAGTTCAAATAAATAAAATAAAATAAATTTGCATTTTTTACATTAGATAGAACGCCAGAAGCAATCACACTATCCAACGGTCCCAATGACAAGATCAAATACACACATTCACTCACACAAGCACACCCAGTCTCAGGACAAATCTTTGCGAATCACACAAAGATTTGTCCCATGTGGGGATCGAACCCACAACACCAGTGCAGTGGAGAGCGGCGAGGCGACCGCTTAAACCACTACACCACACGTGCAGACAAAGGACATAGACTACTTTAAGTCAACGTGTATTTTTTTTTATAAATCTTTATATATAAAAATGAATCCCTATTTCCCTTGGTCACGACATCACGCGTGAACGAATGGACCGATTTCGCTGATTATTTTTTTGTTGTGTTTGTTATTGTCAGGAGAAGGTTCTTATGAAAGAAAAAAAAGAAACTTGCTCGGTAAATTAGAAAATAAGATAGGACAACGTCCGTCGGGTCAGCTAGTACACAATAAAAAATTAAAGATTTGTTCACAAAAACTGTACCACTATAAACGTTAAAATAATCTCATTTTGCAATCATCACTCATCAGCAATATTTCATGTAATTCAATCAAATTGACCCAGGGTTGACTGCGTATGTATAATATGGATATAAATCGTTCTGTGGATTTTCTGTCAATTATCATGAGTGGTGGGGGTAGTGTATCGGACTAGGGTTGTGCGTAATATTGACAACGACTTTTTTTTTTTAATACTTTATTGTACACAAAAGATTATAAAATTACTGGTGGATGAGCTCTTGTGAACGAGCTCGAGGGCGGCAGCACCACCTTCTCACCTTTAACCTGCCGCCAAATAGTAGTGCTTCCATTACTGTGTTCCGGTTTGGTGGTGAGATCAGGATATGAGGCATAACACCGTAGTCCTCAGCTGCAGCGACGCATCTATAATCTGCTTTTGGGGATTGTTGATATCCATGGGCTGTACTCCACTTACCATCAGGTGGACTACACGTTCGTTCGCTGTGGGCGTAGTAAAAAAAAAAACAAGAAATAGACATATAACAGTAATATTATACAAAAGGCGAGCTTAACTCAGTGCTTTTTTAGTTAGTGTTTTGTCCGAATAAGTATACTTGTCATGTGGTCCATTTTTATCAGGTCACGATCTGATGATGGGATCCTAGAGAAATCGAGGGCTATCCTCAAGTTTAAAAGGCATTTGCTTTTCGTATATTACCTAAAGCTACTCGGATATTTGTATCTAGCAGTTAGCATTTCATGTTGCTAAGCTGATGCTGGAAGGTACAACTCCTCAACTCTTACATTTTAGTGCATTTTGTTGTAATTATTTTGGAAGTATAAGTGTTTTAAAATTAGTTTTACGAAAAAAACATGAACATGAGAATGATTTCAATGTTTAATTCCCAAAAAGGACTGAAACATAACTGGTGAAATGTAGATTCAGTTTACACCTGACTCCTTTATCACAATCTTCTTTAATAATATAACATAACATAAAATCTCGCTTATATTACCCAGAAAGTTGTGGCAGAAGTGTACAACACCCATACTTCACCTGTTATGTTGAGATCCCATAGGATAGGGGATGAGCCTGTCGCCATCCACAAGGCACAATTCCAATTCCGTGCTGCTATTGAAAATTTCCTGACGGACACACACGAACCCGAGACTTTGCGGTGACAGCTGTATACGATAACCACTAGACTATCGAGGCAGTCCGATGTATTTAGTATAAATGTAAAAACGGTATGCAAGATGCATTCTTCTTCTTCTTCGTCGTGTCGATGGCTGAGTCAAATTTTATTTGGACTTGCCATCGTGGTGCAAGGATTAGCCAATTCGCTTTGGAACTCGCGAATTGCCCAGGGTGCGCCGGACGTAGGGAATCGTTGTGTACGTCACTCGGGGAGGCTCCTTTCATGCACCCCGCAAGATGCATGAATTAATTATATTCAGTACATTAATTAGTACTGCCTTGAATCTATTTATAATTAATTTTCTTTTGAATATAGTTTCTTAAGCTACTATTTATTTTATTACAAGATTTTATAAACCTTAGCTTTCTCGACTTTGCCAGTGTTATTCGTATAGAGTGAATACGGGATTATGCAAAGTTGTAGTTTTTTTACTTTATCCACTTTGTGTGCAGGAGATTGGACGAGATTTCTCAAAGGAAACTTTCTGTATTAATTTGTTAAAGAGCTTATTTTTACGATGAGATAAAATATTTATGGGATCAGGTGAGATAACAGAGAAAAATCCACACTTTTAAATAATCATAGTTTATTGTTCTATTCACACAGGTAAATATCCACTTTTTATGATCGCACACACTTTGCGCATAATAAATTTGCACACAATGTTTACACTTCCGATGACTGACTCTTACCGGCACCCTGTCTCCTACTTAAGATTGGAACAAATGGATGAACGTGACGTCACGAAATGACGTATCATACAGTTGAGAAATTTAGGGTGCCGGTAAGAGGCGACCGTAGCTGGATGGCTAAGAGCGGCTGCCCGGTGTGCAGTAAGGTCGCAGGTTCAAATCCTGCCGGTCCCATATCTTTTTCAACTGTTTCTTAGTATAATTTGCTAAGCATAGCTAAATGCTATAAAAATAATCAAAGTTAAAATATCGTACACGTTTATTCGTTACAACATTTGTGCTGAATGTAACTTCGCCATGTTGGTTTGTCTCCTACTTAAGATAGGAACAAATGGATGAACGTGACATCACGAACTGACGTATCATACAGTTGAGAAATTTAGGGTGCCGGTAAGAGGCGACCGTAGCTGGATGGCTAAGAGCGGCTGCCCGGTGTGCAGTAAGGTCGCAGGTTCAAATCCTGCCGGTCCCATATCTTTTTCAACTGTTTCTTAGTATAATTTGCTAAGCATAGCTAAATGCTATAAAAATAATCAAAGTCCAAAAACATTGCTTCTAAAAGCATCCCAAACTTCCAATATTATCCTTTACTCGCCACAGCGCTAACTTTGAACGTAATAAATATACATACGCTTCACTTTAAGCAAAACATTTCCAGTATTATAAGATGATCTCGCATTCAAGAATCAAGAATCAAAACTTTATTCGCATAAAACACGGCTACAAGATGTTGATATAATTATGACGTGTAGGTACAGCATGTTTTGCCCGTTAATTTGCCCGTTAAGTACTATAGTAATTAATGAATAGCAATTTAATAAGTATTGAATTGAATTATTCAAGAAAATGAAAATGTCAATAGGATTATTATAATAAATACATTCTATACGTCAATTGAAATAATTAATTTGTTAATGTCAGTTCTTATTTTTGAGATATTCATTAATACCATAAAATCATTTGTTCACCAACCAATCAAATAATATTCTCTCAAATAATAAAGGAGATTTCAATGATTTTATATCGCTTGATAGTTTATTATACACTTTAATTGCCATTGGATAATTATTTCTACTGTAAATCGCCTTCCTCAGATTAGGTATTACTAATTTTTCTTTATGTCTAGAGTTAAAATTTGACACTTGACTAAATTTAACAAATAAGTTTGGGTGCGTCTTGACAAACATACATAATTCATTGTATAGTATTCCCGTACAATGCTAGACCAGCGTATACTGCACATAAATAGCTGGATGAGTACACTGGATTCCACAAAAATACCTAATAATAAAAAATATAATAGCAGCCCTAAAAAATATAATTACATGTCCCACTGCTCGGCTCGGGCCTCTTCTCATGATGAGAAGGGTAAGGCCATAGTCCACCACGCTAGCCAAGTACGGATTGGTAGACTTCACACATCTGAGATCATTTTTAGGCACTCTCAGGCATGCAGGTTTCCTCACGATGTTTCAATACACACATATCTTCGAAAAGACGAATCTTAACGATTTATTGACAGAGGTGTGTGCCGTGGGTTCGAACCCGAGACCTTTGACTTAGCAGTCCTACGGTCTCCCACTTGGCTATCGCTGCTACAAAATACTTACCCAAGTTTAAATTAATATTAATTCGGCCCACAAAATAACGTTCCAAACTCCAATTAAAATTATTAAATTTAAAATTCGACTACGTGACAACCCTTGGTAAAGTGGTTTAGGGCTGGCACGTAATAGAAACAAATTGTTTATAACATAACACGCCTTTTTTTTTTTTTTTTTTTTTTTTTTTTATACGTGGGGAAATGCATTTACGCATACCACCCAACCCGGGGAAGGGCAGAGTGGTTATGTGGGACTCGCCCGTGCCTGAAGATGGTAAACGGCACGGGAATACCCACTAAAACCCCACGGTGCTCCCGCACTCGCCTTGATGGGGGGGTCATGGGAATCTGGCACAGCCTTTACATCCACAACCCCCCCGGCGATGCCCGCCGAAGCAGGCCCCTCATGGCCCCCAAAATGTGGGGGGACCGGCGCCGAGGACCGCGTGCAAAGCCATCGGACATTCCCCATGTCCGACGGCCTGGTCCTCTCGCGGCGAGACAGGTGGTCGGTCCCGCCGCCCACCACGCCGCAGTTCAACGGCTGCGGCCCCGCCGGGACCGCGGAAGGCAGGGAAAGTGGCAACGACACACCAACAGTCCTCTCCCGCCGCGGCCCCGTAAACCACCGGGCCACAGTGCCAGCTTGCGCCAACACCGCAGCCCGGCCTTGCCCGCCGAGGCAGGCCCCTCATGGCCCCCAAAATGTGGGGGGACCGGCACCGAGGGCCGCGTGCAAAGCCGTCAGACACTTTCGTATCTGACGGCCTGGCCCTCCGCGGTGAGACAGATGTTCGTCCCACCGCCCACCACGCCGCAGTACTAACGGCTGCGGCCCCGCCGGGACCGCGGAAGGTAGGGAAAGCGGCAACGACACACCGACAGTCCTCTCCCGCCGCGGCCCCGCAACTCCTCGACCGCGGTGCCGACTAACCTCACGCCAGCACCGCAGGCCCTCCTGTTGCAGAGCCCCCCCATAAGGGCCCTGCAACATGGGCTGCTCCACAAGGGCTTCACCGCCCAAAGCCCGAAGAGCAGCCCCCCTCTGGGGTCCACTTGGCTTCGCCGTGGCTCGGGGGCGCCACGGGTACTAAGCCCCACCGCGACGACAACGCGGGACACCCGTTGGTGGGGAACATAACACGCCTCCATTAACTAGGGGTAGGTATGTTGCAGAGGTGTGTTATGTACAGTCGACCAATGAGTTGGGTATGCAGGGCAAAAACTTCTAAGTCATATTAAAGACTTATGACACCAGTTATGGATAAGTGAGTTATATATCTAAATAGTGGTTTTATTACACTTATTAAATATGAAATACAAACTTGCATATCTATTGCAGTCAGTTTTTACTATGGCGTAGAAGTTTTTGCCCTGCATACCCAACTCATTGGCCGACTGTACTATCAGCAAAGTATATGCATGACCCATTTGACAAATGTTTCCTTTGAAATTGTCAAAATCTATAAGGTTGATATTTGTTAGTTGTTGATTAGCAAGCGAATTTAGACTATAATGTTAAAGGATGTCTAATCAATAATTTTCTTAATAAAAACTGACTTCAATTACAATAATTTCAGACTTATATGGTTTTCTCATGGGTGCCATTGTCAGAACTGGATCAAATTGAAATGGGACCACACGAGAAGCACCAGCTTTCAAATAAAAAAAAATCATTAAAATCGCTTCAGTTAAAATTATTACATTTCAAATGAATCTACGTGACAACCTTGGTAAACGACCCAGGGATGGCACGTAATAAAAACAAATTGTTCGTTGTATAAATGACGGACTGGTGTTATTGGCAGCCCTAGGGACTAGGGGTGGCGCAATTACTTCAACGATAGGGGGTATTATTTGCGTCATGATAGTTTTTTATGATATTGTTAATACGCTTAGACATTTCAAGTTTTTAATAAAAATAATGGCGTTTCTACTGGCGGCGGTAATAAATTGCTATTTATTTTGAGTACTAGTACGAGTTGAGAGCTACGTATGTGTGACGACATGCGAACTAATATGATGGTTAGTGAAGAAGACGGTAGATAATAAACATTACAAAGATACTAAGAAACAGTTGAAAAAGATATGGGACCGGCAGGATTTGAACCTGCGACCTTACTGCACACCGGGCAGCCGCTTTAGCCATCCAGGTCGCCTCTTACTAGAACCTTAAATTTCTCAACTGTATGATACGTCATTTCGTGACGTCACGTTCATCCATTTGTTCCTATCTTAAGTAGGATACAAACCAACATGGCGAAGTTACATTCAGCACAACTGTTGTAAAGAATGAACGCGTACGGTGTGCAATAAGGTCGCAGGTTCAAATCCTGCCGGTCCCATACCTTTTTCAACTGTTTCTTAGTATAATTTGCTAAGCATAGCTAAATGCTATAAAAATAATCAATTGCAAAGATAATATAAGATTTGAGACTAAACGTGGTAATTTTCTTACGAAATATTAGATATCACGGGATATTTATCATGGTAGTTTTATCGTTAACAAGCGGACGAACAAAATATTGGAAAACTCGCTACTACATACATGGTGAATATCCCTGATATCTTATTATTAAAAAACAGCCATGGTGACATGGATATAGAGCAGAAACGTGCAAAGAACACGTTTGTATGGGAGCCCTCCTTATATATTAATTTAAATTGATTTTAACACGCATGTATTAGCTTCACCTGTATGTATGTAACCGACTCCTTTGGACTCGATTTTGACCCACTTTAAACGGACAGATTTCATTAAAATTTTGCACATCTGTCAAAGATCGATGACAATGCAATAATTCGATAAAAAAAAAAAGAAAACGCTCTTATAAATAAACCAAACTAAAAAGTAGAAAATAAATAATAGTTTAAAAAAACTAAGAATCAAGCTTTTAAAGTACTAATACTAGTATTATTGTGAAAAAGCATGGGTTGCTCGATAGACGAAAAATATGGCACAGAGCAGAGCGCCCCACGCTTTTCCACAATAATACTAGTATTTTTTGTTCATTACCATTTTCAGCTTATATTAGGAATTATTTTTCACTTTTTAGTTAGAAGTACTTTAAAAGCGTGTTTTTTATTTTTTTTAATTTAGTGTTTATTGTTATAGCGGTAACAATCATACATCATATGTGTAAATATCCACTGTCTAGCTTTGACGGTTCATGAGATACAACCTGGTACAGACGGACAGAAAGACAAACGGACAGCGAAGTATCAGTAATAGGGTTTCGTTTTTAGGTACAGAACCCTAATAGAGAGGGATGTTTTGTTTAAATATAGCCTTTGTTATTCTGCAATACTCGGTGCCTCGGTGGAGTTAAAAATAAAATCTTTACTCTTTATAACAAGATCTTTATTTACAGGAAAATATACATATAGGATCTTAAATTAAATTAGTCTTATAACTTAATATAAACTTAACCTCGTACCCAAAGCGCTGGCAGCATTACCGCGTTGTATTGCGATACTAAATCGCTGGCCGAAATATAAGCCAGCATTTGGTGAACGAGTTGCCTCAGTTAGACGCGCTGACAACTCTTTGTACAGACTATAAGTGGAACGGCCCCTAGGCCCTAATGTTTCGAACGCAAAAGGCAACTTTATAACATAAGTTGAGAAAAGTAATTTTCAAAAACCATTTCGTGAGAGCGACTAAACTTGATCGTCGCGTCGTCTCAAATAGCGATCTGAAGCTTAGAGTAAGGCCCGATATCACCAATGGTTATATTAAACCTGAGTTTTCATCTCTCTCTCTCATTCGATGTACAGTGTGCGGTTGGCGTAGTGGTTTAAGCGGTCGCTTCGCCGCTCTCCACTTCACTAGTGTAGTGGGTTCGATCCCCACACGGCACCAATCTTCGTGTGATTTGCAAAGATTTGTTCTAACTATGGCTGTGCTTTGTGTGTGTGAAATGTATGTTTGTGAACACCCCCGCGACGCAGGAGTTATTCCTAGTGCGGGCGTCGTTTAAAAAAAAAAGCAAATATTGTTTGAACGAGACAGAGATCGCGGGGAGTCGTTGGTTTCAGTCGGCCAAAAACCGCACGCTGTGGAAATCGATTGGTGAGGCCTATGTCCTGCAGTGGACGTCCCTAGGCTGATGATGATGAGACAGAGAGTTCGAAAGCTATGCTTAACGTAAACTGGAGTTCAACACGTTGGTGAAATCGACACTAAGCATAAAAGCATTTGTGTGTCTCAACTGTGAGATAAAGTGTAGTGCCCATGGCAGATTAAAGATTATCTGCTGGATACGAGGATACGGAGGGAACTGGAGAATGTCTTTATACGAACGCCGGATAGCGGAGTAGGTAGTGCAACTGCGTGCCACAGAGGTCGCGGGTTTGATTCCCGCTCAAGACAATTTTTTGTGTGCATGAACATGGATTATGGCGGGACGCTAGTACAAAATATTGTGCACGGAAATGGTAACAGTTGCCCAGCTTAAAAGTTGTGGAATCTTACATTGCTGTTCTACTGCTTCACAGCGCTGGATAAGCTAGAAATAATTAAACTTCGACAATCGTATATATTAACTCATAATTAGGTGGATTAAACGTTCGAATATAGAAATACTTAAGTAATATTCAACGTCTCGCCTCATCTGTGTATAACTTGAAAGAATACAGTAAATGGTTCGAAATAACACCATAAATAAATTAATATATATGAATAATAAGCAATTTTTCATTTGATTTATTTCATAAACATTATTAGATTGTGTTGAAAATATGATACAAATTATCTTAATCTCTAAAATTAAATTAAAACATTAAATAAAATATTATAAATTTCGCAGTCAAGTTCGAAATAATCCGATTAAAATTAACTAATTTGTAGAAACATAATGTCAATTTACCGAACTGTCTTTTTCTTCTTCGTCGTGTCGATGGCTGAGTCAAATTTTATTTTGACTTGCCATCGTGGTGAATGGTTTAGCCAATTGGCTTTGGAGAACTCGCGAATTGCCCAGGGTGCGCCGGACGTAGGGAATCGTTGTGTACGTCACTCGGGGAGGCTCCTTTCACTTTCATGCACCCCGATATTGTAAAATATATATATATAATATACCGGGCATTGTCCTTGGATGCAATTTTATAGTATGAACAGGGATAATCGCCGGTTTGTGCCTCAATACATTTAGAGTAGTGTTTGCCGGGCCTCTGTGCTGTTGGCTTCGGCCCCACACATGCATACCAAAGTTATGAGTCAAGAGATATGGTAACATAAGACACAAAATAAATAAATAAGAAAGAAGCAATGCTAACTGCTTGAGTCCATTGTAATTTAAAAAAGGCTCGGAATAATGCTCGTTGATAATGCTATTTGCCTCGAATTCTTCTAGTAAAAGAAGACTGCCACAGTTGGGTCACAATACCTAATGAGCTTAGACAATTAAACCAAAAGGACAAGTCATTGTCAGGCGTCCTCTGCTGCCAAATATGAAAACGTCTCTGTTGCACGTCATATCATAATAATAATAAATATTCCACAACTCACACACAACGCCATCTAGTCCCAAACTAAGCAGAGCTTGTACTATGGGTACTAGAATAACTGATACTAATACATATTTACTATTCTTTTGTAAATACATACTTATTATACATAGAAACACCCAGACTAAGACAAACCCCCATGTTCATGCACACAAAGATTTGTCTTAAGTGGGAATCGCACCCACGACCTCGCCGGCAGGTACACTATCCACTCCGCCATCCGGTCGTCATAAAACTAGTTGACAAATCATAGGTTCAGAGAACAATCAATTACAATGTTATATGTATCTTGTGGTTGATGGTGAGAAATAAGTTAATTTTTAGTAAAAAAAAAGAAAAAAACCACCTTTGTATAGATTCGAGTGCACGATTAGCGTAGTGGTTAAAGCGGTTGCCTCGCCGCTTTCAACTCTTTGTGTGATCCGCAATGATTTGTTCTGACTCTGGGTGTGCTTTGTGTATGTGAAATGTATGTTTGTGAACACCCCCGCAACACAGGAGTTATTCCTAGTGCGGACGTAGTTTAAAAAAAAAAGTTAATGAAATCCACTTTCATTTCTTCTCCAAATTGGCTAAGTGCTCTTTGCTAATGAGTATTCCTGTTGTTTACAATACGATTGTACTAACTAGCATGTTTGTTCCGATACATGGCTAATCATGTTGACCGTACCGCAAGATATTTGTGATGATGGAAAAGGTGTGGAGACGACGTTCGTTTAAAAAAGACTGAGCTTATCAATTAATTGCGTATGAGTGATAGAGTAGAATCAAATCAAATCAAAAGCAAATCATTTATAATTATATTTGCTTAGAATATGGTACTTTGAGATGTTACATTTATAAAGTTCAGATCTTACATAACCTGCTATTTTAAGCGTGCAAATATATATTCTAAATTAAGCTCTAAATATAATAATAGCAGCCCTGTATTTAATACATGTCCCACTGCTGGGCTCGGGCCTCTTCTCATGATGAGAAGGGTAAGGCCATAGTCCACCACGCTGGCCAAGTGCGGATTGGTAAGACTTCACACACCCTTGAGTACTTTTAGCTTACTCCATCACAAAAGCTCGCCCACCTACATTATCGTAACTTATTTAATCAAGCCTTTGTAAGCACAGATATGAATAAGCTCGTCCAAAAGTTCGAGTTAGCGTGACCTAAGGGACACATAAATGTGACAGTTCAAAGTTCGTCCGTCCATCATGAAAATTGACATGACTCTCATCTCTGACAGTGTTGATGAAAACTGGAAAATTGGTACCTAGAACTTTTGTTAATAAGCTCGAAACTACTCGAAAGAGAGAGCACTCGAGCTCTTATAATATTTTTTAATGTTTTCTAGTTTTGGCTTCGTAGATCAGTCAGACAAACGATAACAGTAGATTTTTGAAGTAAAAATAAGGTATAATAATTTTAAAAAAAATCGACTTTAATTACAATAATTTTAGACTTATATGTTGGACTTATTTGGTCACACGGGAAGCACCAGCTTTCAATTAAGTTCTTTTTGAAGTTGGTTAAAAACTAAACCCGACTGGGGACAGAAGTAGAAAACATTCTAGAGAAAAAAAGTAGAAAACCTTCTTGGGAAAAAAAAGTAGTAAACATTCTACAACTGTAGGGAGCGCCACAGTAAATTAGACGTGACGTCATATAACCTATAACCAGCGGACAATCAAGACAAAACGACACATCATTTGTCAAATTATATTTGGTATATTAGAAGATAATCGGGAACAGACAAACATAGTAATACACACTCAATTAAATCATAGACCTCCGTAAACATAACATCACGCCTATATTACCTAGAAGGGTGTTGTAAAGGTGCACAACACCCACACTTCACCTGCTATGTTCAGGTCCCATCGGATAGATTGTGAGCCTATCGTCATCCATCGATCACAATTCCAACTCCGTGCTGCTATTGTAAATTTCCTCACGAAAAGTTCACACAACACTTTGTCCGACCCGGGAATCGAACCTTAGACCATCGAGACAGTTATTAACCGAGTACCGGTTAGAAGTGATTTTCTTTCCGTTTATACAAGTAGTGTCGACTCCATGTCTTTCGCCGTTCGATTAAATAACCACAATTGATTACTTAGAAGTCATAGCGATACGTGCTCAATCTGATGCCTTGTGAGGTTTCGCAGAGCTGTAGCTTTCTTTCTGTTTATTCAGATAGAAAGAGAGAGAGATGCTGTGAATGATAATTTATGCTGGGTTCCGTTCGCAGAGGGTAAATACGTAACTTGTATCTCATGACCCGTGATAGCTAAGTAGTTAAAATTTTCACAAATGATGTACACAGAATGCCTATACAACGCGATACCATCTTTATATTACTGCAAAATGTATACGATGATGTGTTATTTTGTAGCCGTATGTTTACATTTGCTCATTAAATTTAGTTTTAGACCTATGAGGAAACAGAATCATACTTAACGTAACACAACTAACTACTTTCATACTTAATATATTCACATCAATCTGGATCACAATCATAATAATATCCCACATACGCACACGCATACACACACCCACGCACACACACACACCCGCACTCTCTCTCTCACACACACACACACACACACACACACACACACACACACACACACACACACACACACACACATACACACATACACATACACACACACACACACACACACACGCGCGCAAACAGGAATATAAGAAATAAACGTGGACAGACAGAGAAATCAAACAAATAATCTATTGAACAATCTAAAAGCTTGAATTTATGTATACGGATCATTATAATTATTATCATTTTAAGAGGGAACACAGATTATTATTAGACATTATTGCATTATATACTTATATTTCAATTTGTCTTAGTTTTAAGTACTTGTGTACAATCCTTTGTGAAGATAAATAAATATTTATTATTATTATTATAGTTTTTATATTTGTCTAATAACTGGTGGCTAATATTCTGGTTATAAATAAATATATTAAACACTTCAGCGGTTGCAAATACATTTATTTGATAAAGAGGGTCTCTTTATCTCTCGTTGGCGAGAAATTTAACTTCGAAGAGCAAATTTTCACGAATAGGGCTTCGCCCCCTTCTTAAAGGTAAACCGTTGGTTCAAAAAATCTGAATAATATCATGGTGGTAGTATACGTAATGAACTTTTAAGAAAAACTATAGCGGCTACGTTAACTTTTTTAGTACAAGAGTTATAGGTACCCAAATTATAAAATACAGTGACTTGGAATAGTTCGTGTATAACACAAAAACCTTTGAAAATATTGACTTGTATGCAGTTGTTACTTGCAGATAGAAAACCCCTTTTAAATCTAAATATGTTGGCACGACTAGCTACCCTATTGCGCGAGGCCCGACACGCACTTGGCCGGTTTTTTTTCCTAGTTAATTCACAAAGAAACTACCAAATATTTCTAAAAACATCACGTAGTCGCATTTTATCGTACAGGTGTAGTTTTTAAGGTAATGCCGTCGTTTCGTACAATCTGGAGGTGAGATGGGTGTCGTTGGTATGTAGCGCCGTTGCCTGGACGGTTGACAAAGGACCAAAGGTAGCATAAGAAGGGTTAATGTTTTATTTATTAACTTGTAATGAAATACCTGGATAAAATGTGTAGAGATTTTGGTGAAAATCTGGTTAAATCTAAAGTATATATATAAAAGAAAGTCGTGTTAGTTACACTATTTATAACTCAAGAACGGCTTTACAGATTTGGTTGAAAATTGGTGAGGAGGTAGCTTAGAGCCAGGAGTATAACATAAGATAGTAATAAAAAATAAAAATAAACTATACCCATAAATAATCGGGATAAATTTAGATTTTTTACATTAGATAGAACAGTAGCAATTACACTATCCAATGGTCCCAACGACAAGGCCAAATACACACATTTACTCACACAAGCACACCCAGTCTCAGAACTAATCTTTGCGAATCACACAAAGATTTGTCCCATGTGGGGATCGAACCCACAACAGCAGTGCAGTGGAGAGTAGTAGTTTGAGTTACTTGAAGTAACATCACATAACATCACGCCTATATTACCTAGAAGGGTGTGGCAGAGGTGTACAATAGTATTTGTGATGTTAGTTCAGATATAAAATACGAATAAACAATAGTTTTGGAACAACGCGTTGTATTCGTGCCCGGGGCGTTGCAATCTCTCTGAAAGAGTGCGATACTCAAATGTTGTACCAACTCACTATTTTTAACCAACTTCAAAAAATGAGGAGGTTCTCAATTGATTTTTTTATTATGTTTGTTCCCCTATCTTCTCGAAGACGCCTGGACCGATTAGAGAAGTCTGCAAGAGTATACTTGTCATGTGGTCACGATCTGATGATGGGATCCTAGAGAAATCGAGGGCAACACTTAAATTTAAAAGGCTTCTATATTGTTTTTTGTATATTACCTAAAGCTACTCGGATATTTGCATCTAGCAGTCAGTATTTTATGTTGCTGAACTTGAGGATAAGACGGTGGTGCTAACCTTGAGCTCATTTACAAGAGCTCTACCACCATTTTCCAAAAAAAAACGACTTCAATTTTATTAAAGACTTTTATATAGTTTTTCGTATATTCCCTAAAGCTACTCGGATATTTGCATCTAGCAGTTAGCATTGTATGTTGCTGAGCTGATGCTGGAAGGTACAACTCATCAACGTTTAGGAGTACGGGGACAATTATTTAAATATTGGCACCTTAAGGCCGTTTAGTTAATTTAGTTTAGCTGTATTTTGTAATCAACGTAACACCAAGCTGTAAGATATAATACATCATATTTTCAACAGCAGTTGGCCATATTCATTGTTTATAGGTACATTACATCTCTGTTTACCCTCATTTTTCTTACCAAGATTGAAGCCACGTTTCAACAATATAAAGCGTCTCTCCCTCAAAACGCTACAAAATGAATACTTAGTGAAATCCATAAATTACCTTTAAACTGCCATGAACTCTACTAACTGTTACTCATTTAAGTAAATGAGATTGTGGGGGGTCGGGGTGAAAGGTTGTCTATAATATCTTACAGGGTTCTTCCTGTCTTGTTGCCCTAGTGGTTAGTGTAACGCCTCTCACAGCGAAGTCTCGGATTCGATTCCCGGGGCGGAAAAAAATATAGGCATTATAAAAGTAGTAGGATACATTTATTTCTGTCATCTTTGAAAATTACATAGCATAATGTATTACGAGGGTAGTGGCAGAGGCGTATAACACCTGTTAAGTCTCATGTGATAGGGGGTGAGCCTATCGCCATCTACCGGCAACAATTCCACCTCCGTGCTGTTAGAATTTCGTAACGAAAAAATCGCAACTAACATATTTGACCCGGGAATTAAACCTGAGACCGCGTATGTTAAACACTAGAACATAGGTTCTCAACAGGGGTGGTGCCGCCCTTTTTAACCGACTTTAAAAAAAGGAGGTCGCGCCTCCCTTTATTGTGTGTACTGTAATTTGATATTGTAGAAAGGTTGTTATAGCTTTTACTTGGCACCGACTTCAGAATTATAAAATAATTATTTAATAATTTATATTTAACTAAATGAAAAAACGTATTATTTTGTGCGAAGTAAATTTATTTTTTGCTTTTTAGTTTACCTACTTTTTGAAGTCGGTTTTTTTTTGTTAAAAAATATTTTTTTGACACCTGAATTTTTTACGAGTTTTGGTTTATTTAATAATTTTATATTAATCTTTTATTCAATGTACATATAGTTAGGTATTTATTTAGTTAGTTTAAAATATTAAATTATAGTTAGGTTATATAGTATTGTAAAAATTTAAATAAAAGATATACAGCCTCTATACGCTTGGATTTTAAACAAAATATCTATAAAAATGTCGACGACTGCGGCGCTATCTGATTCTTAGATTATGAAGAGAATATTTATAATAGTCGGCTCCTACGGCGCTTTGTGACTATGACATTATAAAGAATATATTTACAAAAAGTCGCAATTTCATTCTCAGCCATGACCACGAGTACACAGTTACAGAAAGAGAGAGAGATAGGTAAACAGACAAATTGGTATAATTAACAATAATGTAAAGGGGGGCGTTGGATTCTTTTCATCTTTTAAATAGGGCAGTAGGCCACAAAAGGTTGGAAAAATATACATTATACTTTGTGCCAAAATGTAATTCACAAATAATGATTTGTATAATGGACATTTTAGAGCTCGATTTTGGTCTCTCTGATATTGGTCTCTGTGATTTTAGTCTCTCTGATTTAGGTCTCTGTGATTTTGGTACAGAGTATAGACCAACGAGGCACTTAACTAAATGCATTAAATTTCACTAAACTCGATCAATAACTAAACCATGAGCTTAAATATGTGAGCGATGCTTCAAACTTTTACAACATTCCCAAATTGTGAAGTTTTGCCAAAGTTTGAGAGCCGCTGAACAATATCCCATCGCCTCGGGCTTCCGAGGTTTAGTGGAAACTTTGTACTGTTGTGAGAATATAGGTTATTTTTCTGTAGATATGTTGCTCAAATTTGGTAGAGTTTTTGGAAACGAGCCTTTTAGAATGAGAACTGTGTTGTTCTTTCTGGCAGGGACTAGCTAAAAATCAGTGCTGTGCATTGCGCGCAGCAAATACTGAGCTAGATCCCTTGCCGCACATCTTCTGTGTACTATTTATATTTTCTCTAAATTCTTTTTTTTTTCAATCTTTAACGTCTTATTTATTTTTGCAAAAATAAAAATAATAACAAAATTCCTACTAACCTAAAAATAAATTACTAAATCTAAATCTATGTACAAACCTAGTCTAAAAGACCGCTACCAGTGGGCAAGCAACGTTCCCAAATGTTTCTTTAAATTGTTTTTATTTTTTCTTAATGTAAGATAATGTGTGGTTAATAAATGGTTTGAATGGTAAAGAATAGTACACGTCATGTATCGACAACTCGACTGATTGATGTGAATGAAATAAGAAACGTTATTCCAAGAATTATTTTGAAATCACATAAACTTCTTAAGATATAACATTTTTAAATTCACATAATTTCACATTAATAATAGACTCGCCCAAACGCGTCAAACAAACGGGTAGAAAGACGTGACGTCATGCCTTGTAGCTTGTATGCGAAGTTATTAATTTTGTTTGATAGCTATATGAAATATTGCGTTTATGAAAATGTTTTTTTTACGAAAGTTGCTCAAAATTTTTTGGGCTATATAATGAAAAAATATATATATTCAATAATTTCGTACTTTAATAAATGGACTTTGCCTATGCAACTTTGAATGATCACAAAATGAGTAAAGTAGAGAAAGACTTCAAGAATAGAACTAAAAAACTCGAGCAGAGTCGCGGATGAAATGTAGTTTGTATATATAAAAGCTAAACTATAAGCAGAAGATTCATAGTTATTCGCGATTTTTATCAACGTACCCTCAAACAACCCTGCGGCAGTACAGAATGAGAGAAATAGCAGCCATGTTTTTTTGTGTGCCACAGATATTAAATATCTGGCGACAGACGACGGGCTTATTGAAACGAGATGTCGCTACGATTGTTTGACAAATGCAAAAAAAACTAAATAATTGAAAAACCTTAGTTTTATTGGTGGAAGAGCTTTATAAGGTTTAATAGGTATGGTACTAAAAGTAGCTAATATTTGTAATATTTTTAAAGCAAATTTTAGCTTTGCTATGCCTTTTTGTATTTTATATAACATTAAAGTTGAAAAATTACGAATCCAGCAGGACTCAAACCTGCACCCCCTGAGTATACGCCTCAAGTGAGCTGGCACAAAAAGAGTTGAGAAATTGAGTCTAGCGTCATACGAATCCATAGCTGAATTAGCAAAGCCTTTAATTTTATTGATCTTTTTACAAATAATAATAAAAAATAAAAAATAATTCTTAATAAATATGATTTAATAAGAACTTTTTAATTTTACTGCACTGGAGTACAATAATTAATGCTACAAAGAACATTAGTGTAGTTCTTTTTTTTATTTTTTAACAGCGTTTGTGCGTAGCATTTTTAAGTTAATTACACATTCTTGCCTTTTTTCTGCCCCTGCCTCGTTGGTTTAGTGGTTAGCGTATGCTCTCATCGCGAAGTCTTTGGTTCGTTAACCGGGTAGAGCAAGTGAAATTTGAGAATTTTACTCCACCATGACTGGTGGATGACGAAAGGCCGATCCGACCGAAATATAACAGGTGAAGTGTGGGTGTTATACAGCTCTGACTCACCTTTCTGGGTTATATAGTCGTGATTTTATATAATTTAATTACTGACTCATGAGACAATTAATAATAGTAATAATTTGGATTTTTTACATTAGATAGAACGCCAGAAGCAATAACACTATCCAATGGTCCCAATGACAAGGCCAAATACAAACATAAACGCACTCAAGCACACCCAGTCTCAGAACTAATCTTTGCGTATCAAACAAAGATTTGTCCCATGTGGGGATCGAGCCCACAACACCAGTGCAGTGCAGAGCGGCGAGGCGACCGCTTAAACCACTACGCCACACGTGCAGACAATAATAATAGACATAATACCTTAGTTATTTTATGTAGGCAACATATCTACATTTGTGAGCTTTCCAAAGCTGCACTCAATGAACTGTAAGCTTATTTGCTAAAATAACTCATTACATGTATATTTTACAGAAACTTATAAAAAACAAAAGCATTCCACAAGTTACTGTATACAAAATACATACAGAACCACTCTAGTAGGTACACGGAACGCCATTTGCGTGGCACTCGTCACTATCCGGCATTATCCGGTTTTATCCGCTTTCAAGCAGTCTCAACCGGATTGGCACAGAGTAGTGTACGGTACGGTAGTGCGTAACCTCTGCGCTTGTGTTACTCTGTAGCTGTAATATTACGGATTTTGTTGGAAATAAAGTTATTTTTGGGCGCTTTGGAAATTAAATACATAACTGAAATATTTTGCGGAGAATTCAGCGAACAAATTTACATTTTACTGGCAGCAAAGCTAGCAAAATGTTGTCTATGACTCTAACGTCTCATGTTCCTTGACGCCAAATTTAAAAAATAAACAGCTTTAAGTAGCCTATGTTTCAAAAATTATCCCCGTACTCCTAACCGTTGAGGAGTTGTACCTTCCAGCATCAGCTCAGCAACATGAAATGCTGACTGCTAGATGCAAACATCCAAGTAGCTTTTGGTGATATACGAAAAACAATATATAAGCCTTTAACATCAGACCATGACTGAAAATGGGACCACATGACAAGTATACATTTTCTGAAAAAAAAAATCCAATTGAATTGAGAATCTCCTCCTTTTTTTGTAGTCGGTTTATAAAACATGCATATAGTACTACATAGTACCCGGAGCGAAGCCAGGGCGGGTCGCTAGTATATGTATAAAATGATTAGTTTTCTAATATACCATTTTTTTTGTTTACAGGCCAAAATGTGGACATCACCCCCAGAGAAGCCGTGCGAAGACTTGGAGACCAGCTATCAGTGCTGTGTAAGGTGCCATACCCAATTGACTCGTGCAGGTGAGGGCTATCTTCAAGTTTCACGTTTTAGAAGTAGCATACGAATCCATTTTTTCTAAACCCTTGCAAATACAAATTACTAGTATTCTTGTTAACCCCCCCCAGCTAAGTTTAATTCACTTGTGTTAGGAGGAAGTTCGCGTGGTCAGGATTCGAACCCACGACCTCTCGATCAAAATAAATCGTTGATATTCGACTTTTCGAAAATATGAGTGTATTTATCATAAAAAATAACGCTTGTTAACGGTGAATTAAAATGGTAAGAGGAAACCTGCATACCTGATTGTGCCTAAAAAGTGCTCGAGGGTGTGTGAAGTCTACCAATCCGCACTTGGCCAGCGTGGTGGACTATGGCCTAACTCTTCTCATCATGAGAAGATGTCCATGCCTAGCAGTAGGACATGTATGTATGCAGGGCTACTATTTTTTATAATTATAATTATGATTTTAACAAGAGTTTGTCTATTTTCAGAATGACAGTAGGAGGTACGCCGTACCGACTGTTTCCTGAAAACCTAGATGGTGACGTCATCTACACAGGACAGGGACTGAAGGTAATGCATTATTTTGTATGTCACTTTGATATAGGGTTATAGGGTTCAGGCGTTGTCCTGGCTGAGCAACAAGCGACGCGACGCGATGCAACACTATACTAACGTCTCTTGCCATGGAACCGTCGCGGACCATCTTGTCGCTCAACTAGGGCAACGGGTATGAGGGACAATAGTCATGAGTTCGATTGTCAGGTTGGAGAATGTATAACTGCGTATTTCGCTTAGGAGTTTAGGATATTCTTGTACAATATAACGGTAGAAAAATATGATTCCAGTAGAGCTCGAACCCACACCTCTGGGTTTCAACCGTGATATTGTAATACATGCAAAACTAAAATTAGCTACAATATTACAGATATTCTTGTAGTTATTTATCGCAAACCTATATTTTACGTAAAAAATCTTATAATTTATTATTATTAAGTTTTTTTTTAAAAACTATGAACCTGAATGCATGTGATAATGTACGGCTACCCACTTCAACTTACTTAGAGCAAACAGTTCGGGCATAATGGTCACTGTTATTTCGTTTCGTTGCCAGATGATAAGTTTTTTTTATTCTACTAAGGTGGCAAACAAGCTTACGGTACGCCTGATGGTAACTAGTTACCTGAGATAACTGACCTACCGGACACTTGAATCACAAGGGACATCAGTAATGCGTTGCCGAAACTTCAAAACCTATTAGCACTCTTTTTGAAGAACCTTTGAAGAATATAGTTAAAATATCTTCTAACTAATATCTCTTTTTCTCTACCACAGCAAGGAGAATGCGGTGCTCTGATCAAGAACATAAAAGAAGAATGGAACGGCAACATCTCTTGTGTTCTACCCCCTCCTTCGGGCAGTATAGAACTGACGGGAACTATGAGATTGCTGGTTGCTCGTAAGTTGTTTGTTTGAACTCGCTAATCTCTGGAATCATGCATCTGAATTATATGATACTTATTGCATTTAATAGTCTTATTGACAATTAAGGTCCTTCGCTATTAAACATCATGCTATAACCCACCGGAGCGGTACAGTAACGTTTCACGTGATTGAAACTACGGAGAACAGCCAATTAAAATATTTACAGTTAGTGTTTGTTTGAACGTGCTAATCTCTGGAACTACAAGTCGAATTGAAATGATTGCTTTTTCATTTGATAGTATAATTCTTACGGAAGGCTCTTGGCTATTTACCATTCCGCTGAAACCCACGGGAGCGAAGCAGTAACGTTAAACGTTATTTCAGCGAGCAGCGATAGCCGAGTCGGAGACCGTAGTACTGCTAAATGGAAGGTCTCGGGTTGGAACCCAGGGCACACACCTCTGTCAAGAAATCGTTTAGATTCGTCTTCAATACTCAATACTCAATGCTCAATTATTTATTGCATTCCACAATGTTTTGTTAGGTGGTAAACATAATTACATTAGAATCAATTATGGACCCTGTCGGGCACAGCAAAAGGGTAGGAGAGAGGATGAAGAGCGCTTATTAAAATCGCGCTTTTTATTTTAAAAACTAATTGATTTAAATATATTTGTTTAAACTAGCACGTATAGTAACTTGCATTTCTATACTTTCAAAACATATATAATTGTGTAGGTGTGATATGTTGTGATAATTAATTATAATATTTATTTATGTACAGTCGGCCAATGAGTTGGGTATGCAGTGCAAATACTTCTACGCCATAGTAAAAACTGACTGCAATAGATATGCTAGTTTGTATTTCATATTTAATAAGTGTAATATACCCACTATTTAGATATATAACTCACTTATCCATAACTGGTGTCGTAAGTCTTTACTATGACTTAGAAGTTTTTGCCCTGCATACCCAACTCATTGGCCGACTGTACATATGTCTCTAGAAACTATAAATTATAGGATAGAAGATAGTAATAATAATTAAATGTCTTTTTGAAGATATGAGTGTTTATCATTAAAGTATTGCTAACGGTGAAGAGAAACATCGTGCGGAAACCTAAGAGTGACTGAAAGTACCTAGCGTGGTGAACATATGCCTAACTCTTCTCACTATGGGTGAAGGTCCGTACCCAGCAGTTGGGAAATTGGCACTTTAAAATAGCAACCCCAAAAAATAATATCGCATCAACAATGAGATAATAATTTTACACTTTTTGACTCCACAACTGCTTAACATAAAATTCGCTGTTCACAGGTGCTCCTGGTGAACCTCACTTGGTGACCCCTCCACAGTCAGCCTTCAAAGAAGGTGATGGTTTCATGGCGCAGTGCGTGGTACCCAACGGAAGACCAGCTGCGAAGATCACCTGGATTCTTGGTAAGTTAAATGATCTGTACCTCATCTGTGGCCTCTTCAATCAGTCCGGTCCCATCTCGTCTTCCGAACCTTTTCTCAATAACATTGGGGTCGGCTTTTAGTCTAATGGATTTAGCTGAATATCAGAATGTTACAGGGAGTGACTGCCATAAGACCTCCATAATCCTGTACAAGGTGATACGATGCTCTTTATTAGACTAGTGGTCAGAATTTCTGGCCTCTGACTGGCTGTTACGACTGCCATTTTGAACCGGAACTGACGTGCTTTTCGAGGCACGGAATAAAACCCTTTATATTAAGAAGACCACCCATCCAACGTCGGACCGAGGTATGCGTCGACTAAAGCTGCAACTCCTCTCCTCAATCATTCCTATGGAGAGGTAATTTTTATTGCAGGCGGCAGCTAGTCCATTGTAAAAAAAATATACTTACCTTTATTTCCATTCTCAGGTGACATAGACCTCCTTGCCGGCGTCCACCAACCTATCCTGTCATCAGAGCCAGGGTCAGATCTGGTGACCATCTCACAGAACCTGTCTAGGACCCTGACGGTGGAAGACGACAACAAACTCCTGGTGTGCAGAGTTGAACACGAGGCTCTGGAGAAACCTATGGAAGCCAGAAGGCAGCTTGTGGTGCATTGTGAGTATCACCAGGATTCAGTTAAAAAGATAATGTTTTAGGTACAGTTATTTTTCTGTAATAAATAAAAAGAGAATAATATCTTGCGAGATTCTACATGATAAAAAATTGACCCGGAACGGTAACGCCTTCGGTAATACAGGGACCGAAATGTTCTCGTCTACAAGAGTCGAAGGGCTTACGTATACAAAGTTCAGGGAACGTCGTCGCCAAATAATATTCTTAAATCCAACTCAGTGTATATCTTATTAAATCAATATTAGCTTCTCAAAATCAAACCTCGTATTTGTTTCCAGACCCCCCAAAGCGCGTGGACACGTCTTCGTCCATCACGATCTTCGGTCTGAAACTTGGAGCTGAAGGCAAACTGAACGTGACGGTGCGCTCCAACCCTCCACCCATTGCCGAGTGGACCATTGGAGACCAGAGAGTGGTCGCCCCTCAGCAAGCTGATGATGGAAGCTATACTGCTATGGCTCCTTATCTATTGGTAAGTGATTTATTTAATTATTTGGCACTTCAACAACATACATAATACACGTTTGTAAAGATTTCTTACTGCTAACGATGTCCTTATATGTATATCTATCAGAGATGTGCACATCACTCATTGTAAACATCGTTCAAAGTTACTATACATAGGGAAAAATCTTAATTCTAAACAACAGTAACTTAATTCTAACAATTTCATAGTACTTGAAATGTGTATAAAATAAAACTTAAATAAAATGGTGAGAAAGGATTAACTTAATTTATCTTAACTAATTATATTAATGTACAGACTTCTGCTTAAGACAGGTTGTAGACCTTGGGCTGTGGGCTCCTAAATGCACAAGGAACCCAGGAGATCCTTTAATGATTATGTAGGCTTTATATAAAATGATAGCCTTTGTTGTGAGCATCTTTAAGTAACAATAACGTGGACTCAAGGTACGTATTTGCCCAAGGTTGGCCGTTCCATATCAGTCCATATAAATAACAGAGCGCCAAGGTTCTGAGGATGCCTAAGATACTGCCGAGCTCTCAGCGGTATAGGCGTTCTTCACAGATGATATAGCAACTGCCGAACAATCCTGATTTTCTTATCCCCAATAATATTATAAGATCACGGCTTTATTATTAGAATGGTATTGCAGAGGTGTATAACCACATTACACCTGCTATGTTTAGATCCCATGTGATAAGGGGTGAGCCTATCGCCATCCACCGGGCTGTTACTAAGAATTTTCAGACGGAAATTCCAAATAACACTAGCTCGACCCGGGTATTGTACGAACTAACGGATCTATTCTTCAGCTATGATTGAAATCTTAAAGATATTTTCCTTTAATCCTGTTTTCTCTGCACCCCCAGGGCAGCGGCTACTACAACATCACCCTGATCCTCCCTTCCATCTCCAAGGAGGACGTCACTAGGACGTACTACCTTCGACTCAGCAATGACCTCGGCAAAGACGAATTTGCCGTCAGGATCAGTACTATGGATGAACCGGCCGGTAAGTTCAGGGTGTACTTATAAATGAGAATAAAATATGATGACCATTAAAGAAAACTTTGTTAAATAAATGGTTACTTTATATATATAACAAATATATAATGTAATTTGTAAAAGACATTCTTCGATGTAGAATAGAAAGAATAGAATAGAATAGAAAGCATTTATTCCGATCACAAGCACAGGACAACAAAAAATAAAAAACAGAGAGAGAAGTACACAATGCTAGAATACTTATTAAGCGACGTACAAGATAGATACTTAAAGCTAATAAATGTAGCATGCTGCCTCTATGCTGGAATCGGAAAGGTCCCCAACTCAGTTTTAGCTGAAATGGTGCAACAACACACAGCACTGATTTTCAGTTGGTGGCCTGACTAAGTGACGCACGGCCGGATGTCAAGCTGTTGCAGTACAATAAGACAAAAAAAAAAAAATAATAATATTAATTAATTAATTAATTATTGGTTATTATCCAGTTAATATAATAATGGGAATGTTTTAGGTGTTTGGTATAATTAATAAAAATTAAATATTTATAGTCTACTATTATTAATAAGAGAGAAAGCGAATTATACACATTAAATGCATTAAGCAGCGTAATTAAGGAGGCATAAATTAATAATTTGAATATTATAATATAATTATTATGAATAATTACAAAAATAGTGTATTGATTAATAACAAATTATATAATTGGAATAGGAAAATATTAATTGGAATTGAATAAATAGTTAGCCATATATTTGAATGAATTGAAATTGGATTTGGATAGATAATAATTATAATTCGTAATAGGACTAAATAATTGATAAATTGACATTAATTGACTCAAATTGAATTTGACTAGCTAACAAATGGGATTTCAGTTTAATTTTGAACGTAGAAAAGCTATTCAAGTTTCTAATAGGGGGTGGAATGTTATTCCAAATTACATTATATATTTATTTTGTACTAGTTTCTGTGTGCGTGGTAAGTGTACGTTCCGCGCGGTACGTGGAAAAAAAATATTATTATTCCTGGGGTCTTGATCAGTATAAACTCGGTACAAACAAACAAGCAATAAAATCTTTCCTCTTTAAAATTTGTAGAGATTGGAGTTTGGAATTGGAGTTAATATATTATTATATCTATATCTCATTATTAAATCAAATAAAATTATTAAAAGGTCTTAGTCGCTTTAAACAATTTAAGAAGCCCTTAGTGCTCAAGAAAAAAAGTTTAGTTTTACAAATTATAGTAAAATCTAACGGGAACTAACGCAAACATGCATTATTTACCTTTAGATTTTACTTAATCATGCAACGTAAGTTTTGAACTTAATCATACAAATCATAATTTGTAAAACTGAGTTTTCAAAGTTAAGTATCATCCAATAATAACGTGACCTCTATAAAAAGAATAGTTATCCTAAACTAAAATTAACGAAGTAAATTTGAATTTGTGAGTACTTAAAAACGTTTCACTGACTCCAAGTATTCCCAGAGAATATAAAATACAAACAATAAATTTTCAAAAAATCTCGTTGGCTGTCTGATACTGAGATTCAACGATATTTTTAAGTCTGTGTCAAACTAGTAAGATGAAAATTACAATTTTTAACGGCATTTATGTTCCCTGCAGCCAGGAGAGCGAGCTCTTCGTTCTTAACTCTAGATGTCTATGGTAAGGTCATTCGTTCAATCTTTTGAGTGAATGATCGCATTGAGAATGAACTATATATATTACTTTATGTAGATTTTAGTGTCTGATTTTTGGCGTCGAATCGTTTAATTAAATTAGTGATGTTGCATTGACAAGTTTTCGGTTAGAATGCATATTATTCAACTTAAAAAAGTCGTGTATTTTTAATGAATGAATTGTTATATATTCTAGTTACGGTACGGGTATACCAGACTCAACAAGTGTTAAAGAGCTGGAGAGTGTAGTACCATCGCCTCATCTTTGTAAATAGTGAACAATATGAGTCTACCCGTAACCATAATATTTAAAATACATTTTTTTTATATTTTTTTTTATATGCATGATTTTTAAATTGAAAATGATTGTGTCAAGCATGATTTAAAATTATAATTTTTAAATACAATCGTTATTTATTTCTACTAAGCATGTTTTAAACTGAAATATTATGCAGAATTGTTAATGTTTTTTAAAAAGCATGAAAACTGATACATTATTGTACATATTTTTATTGCTATTAATTATGAATGATTATTTTCTAAAATATTCTCTTATTAGTATCTTGATAAATCAGGTGAACAATTTTTTATCTTTTTCAGTGAATGCATAATAAATTAATATTTTTTTGCATTTTTTTTTACACTTGACCTAATTTTTTCAGGTGTGGAACTCGACACCGGCTCCATAGTAGGAATCGTGATCGGAGTGTTGGTAGTGCTCATAGCCATCTTCCTCGTAGTTCTAGCTTACGCTACAGACAGATGGTGTTTCGCCGGTGAGTCTTTTTTTAAATATTTGTTACTCATTTTGTGTCTTGAATCGTTAATTTTGTGAAGAAAAACTACGAAAAAAAATGTTACAAAAATTTGCATGTTTTTATCAGAATAAGCATGATTTTTATATTATTTCGATTCAGTTTAGATGATAATTATATGAATGACTCCATGTATATTTAATGTATGATTCAACTCCAACATTGACGATTCTTTTTTCATATATGTTGTGAAGTTATTTAAAAAAAACTTATACCTTTTTCGAAATCATTTTTTTATAATTCTGGTGAAATATCAATAAAGTGTCTTTGCTAAAGCACGCTTGGGTCTTAAGCTCTGTGTAGTGGAATGGGCACAAGTTGGCACATGCTGTGGGTTCGATTCCTACTTCGATCTAAATGCACAGATGTAGGTATCACCCAATAATTATTTCTTAGTTTAGTCTAAAAAATAAATTTTGAAAACTTCACGATTTTTTATGTCGAATTATTAGATTATAACTACAGTTTAAATATTAGTAACGTAATTAATGGATGTTACCTCACTGTCTCAAAATAATACAATGACACGAATATAAAAACAAATAATTTATTGATATTTCATAAAAATATTGCATCATGATATTGAACATGCTTACGTGCTTTTTAAAATAATTAGGCATGCGTAATAATACCCAATCCTTAAAATTCTAGCTATAATTATTGTAATAATATGAAACATCTCTGACAGGCTCACGGGCAGTCGGTCGATAGGTAAAGTGGAAAAAGTAGTAAAAAAATCACTAAATCACACTAACAGAGAGGCGAGCACCAAAAACCCGTTTTCAGTGCCTCGAGTTTTAAAAACGTTTTGGCTGTTGTAGTAAAAAAAGTAAAAAGTGCAGTTGGCAGTGTTCTTGCTTATTAGTAAATTTAAGTATTTTTAAGCTGCAATATTTTGAGCGATCAAGAACGAAATTTAAAAAAAAATTGTGCATGATTTTTTACTTCGCATGTGGACTGTTTCTTGTTTTTTCTTAAAAAATAAGCATGAATGATCATGAATTTTAATTTTGCATGTTCTTTTTGTTTTTTAAGTGTTTTTTTATTTTAATTTTATAAATTATATGAAATTTTATATTATATACTTTTTCACTGGTTAGGGCTCACAATATGGTGATGGTTTAAATTAAAATACACAAATATGTAGTTTTGAATTCACGTTTTTGTAGTTAGACTGGACCTTGTCAAAAAAAATAGCAATTTTCTATTTCTGTCTGTTTTGTTTTGTTATTCGTCTATTTATTGGTTTATGGTTGATGAATTTTGTCCAAAAGATGGCTATTTCAGGGTCCAATAGTTGGACATTTTGTTTGAATAACCAGCTTTCATAATTCCATTTGTTATCACTAACAATTCAAATTTGAGAACAAACACCATTTTACAATGTAATAAAATAATTATTGTAAAATATATATTTTCAATATTGTTCTCTGAAATTAGAAAGTTGTCATTTATTTTTTTTATATCCAAAGTGAAATAGATTTTTACAAAATAATAGTTTTGTAATAATTAGTAAAAAAAACTAAAACTATTGTGCCTCATTTCACTTTGGTAAAGTGTTTATCGGGCCTCTGTGCTGTTGGCTTCGGCCCTACACATGCGTACCAAAGTGCCGGGACTCTGTAGTCCAGATAAATTTAAAAAAAAAGTAAAAAAATCTATATAAATAATAATTCTGTCATCGATTTAATAATTTTATATGGCGATAAATTAAAAGATCTATTTGAACATGTAAGATCTTGTGCTACTTTTGGATATAACTTTCGTCATATTATTCAACACTAGGCCACTTTATAGTCCAATATTGGGCCACTTCGTCATTTTTATGACTAGAGGGACTTGACTCAGCTTTTATTTCCTGCAATTTCACTAGTTCAGGGAATATATACGTGGTCTAAGACAATTCTCTTCATATTATTCTATTGGGCTACGACAAAGATTTTTTTTATCGGGTAATTAAATTACTATTCAAATATCCAATGTCTGGTTAGATAGTCCAGGAAATTATAATTAACTTTCTAACATACTTTTTTTAATTTTTGTCATCAATCCAAAAGAAATATGTATTTGATTATTTGGTTTAAGCGCTATTGCGGTTGATATAAAATGATACATCATAGTAATTTCATAGAAACTTCTTCTCTAAAAATACATAGTCGATACATTTACAAGTTTCCAATACAATGCTAATAAAAACAAACAGACAAATGCTTATTAACACACAAGGCACCACGCACATTAATAAAAAAAACTAGCAGTTCTTGATCGCTGATGTATTGTACAACAGGGCGCTCTCACCGCACCGATATACCCGACGGGGCCGACTCAGAGGCCCCTCTGCCCCCCCATGACGACATCAAGGGGTCCGAGAACCCCACGCACGACCACGGCGACTACATCAGCAACGGGGACACTAAGCACCCTGAAAAAAAACCCGACACCGAAGTCTAAGTCGGCAATTTTTCGAAGTCGGTAATTTTTTGTGATTTTTTTTTCGTACCATTTTATAGAATTGTCTGATGAATGTCATGAACCAGCTAAAGAACTAAAGCAGGATACCATTTTTTTGTATAACTTTTTACTAATTTGAAATTATACTTGTCTCCTTCTTATATTACAAATCAACTAACTTTTCTACGAAAAGTTTGAATGCCAACATTTATAAGTAAAATCATAAAACGATCACGATCATTACCCAGACGGATATGGCAGCCACATTTCTCCTACTCCCTTCTGATTGCGATTGAATTAGATATAAATTTTAAAATTTAAATAGTAGTGCTTCCATTACTGTGTTCCGGTTTGGTGGTGAGATCAGGCCCTGAAATTACTGGCCCATGAGGCATAACACCGCAGTCCTCAGCTGCAGCGACGCATCTTTAATCTGATTTTGTGGATTGTTGATGTCCATGGGCTGTACTCCACTTACCATAAGGTGGACTACACGTTCGTTCGCTGTGGGCGTAGTATATAAAAAAATATATATTAGATAAGTCAATTTCTGGTTAAAATTTTGACACATGAAATTTAATTCACTCGCATTTAGCATTAGTCGTAATAAGGGAGCTGTTTATTTTGTCATCTGAATAATACTAAAATTATGGGAAATAACAAAATCAAAATTTACGTAGCTTAAAGTTGATTTTTAATAAAAGAATGGGGCATATACAACATTTCTAGAATAGCGGTCTGTCTCAAAATTAATTTGAGCTGAAAATACTGATCTAAAAATGATCTTTATTACATAGATATTAGTAAAATTTTACAATTTGACGCAATGTCAATGACTTAAATTAAAACGAAACAGACTGCATAATCATTCCATCTACACCATGAAAGTTATAAAAAAAATTATGGCGTTAGTACATGATATTTCTATGTATACTTACAACTACTTAATCTTAATATTAAACTATCCTATAACTATAACATGTTAATGCTGAAAAAAAGAGCTTAGTAATTACATTTCTTCATGTCCAAATTACTTCTTAATTTATCCGACTTCGAATTTTAAAGTCCGCCATTTTGGATTTTTCTATATAGTGTCGATTAGTGCCAGACTTTGACATTGTTACTTATTATTAATAAATATTGTATTTAATAAAAATATTTACGCGATTTCTAAATGAATTCTAAAATATTAGGGGAAAGATATGGCAAGAGATTATTAGGAATGGGAACGCATTCAGAGATTTATACATATTCTCTGTGATGATTGCCGTAGATGATATTTTTTTCTTCGCCTGGTGTTGCAAGTGTCCAAAGGCTTACTATCAGGTGGGCTGTATGCTTGTTGGCCACAGAGGAATAAAAAAAAACAGTGACATAAAACTATTAACTTTTTTATATTTTTGAAACAAAATTAATGACTATTTGTACACACGATATGGTATGATTTTTTATCCTTATTTTTCTTTTGTACACACGATATGGTACGATTTTTTATCCTTATTTTTCTATTGTATTCTTATTCCTGAATGCGTTCATAGCAATGAATCTTGTAGGTATATTGTGTAAATGTTTCTAAATTTACATGTGTGTTATTGTAATCCATGTCCAATAGATTTTGATTTTGCAATCGTAAAAAATACATAACTCTTCACATTAAAATTGACAAAAAAATCTTTAGTTTTTTATTTTTTAATATTTTTATAACATTTAATTCGTATTTTGAGTTTAATTTTCCATTGATTAATATAATAAGTAATAATTGCTGTTAAATACATTTTCAATCATTTTTGGTCAATTTTTTTAAGTTGAAACGAGTTTTTGTACACATCATTTTAATGTCGGCGAAAATGTATTTTTATCGATTGCAATTTTACAATACGTAAACTTTTTATAGTAATACAGAATCTCAAAAATATGACTTTTCGTAGCATTAACAACGAAGTCCCAACGCGTTAAATTAAGACATTATTAAAAAAACTAAAAATTCCAGCACAAAAAATCTTTTGAGACTTTGTACTTAGCTTTTTATGTAATTATTTTTGCTAATTGATGTTTTTTAAACATTTACCCACTCCGAATGATTTCATATAGTTTTAGGAAGGTAGAAAGACTAGTTGTCGGCCCACTTAACTCAAACCAAACTAGAGTAAGTCGTCCTTTTGAAATTTAGTAAGTTAATATTACTACCTACTTAATAAAAATAGTTAATATATTCAAAAGGGATGTTATTTATAATTTGACGGTTGACGATTGGTGTTTCTACCTTATATTTAAGTTTACAATGTGTTCGTACCACCATATTAATATTTTTGTATATAATATGTAAAACAAAACAATGTTTTAAAAAAGTTAGTTTTTTATCCACTTTTCGTAAGATTAGCTTAATTTTATTGGTACATTAATATTTAAACGTAACTTCAGAATGTTTTAAAATTTTACGATTTTTTGAAAATGTTACCGACTTTTTTTTGCAATTGGAGTCGGTATTTTTTTGAATATTGTACAATAGTTTTCTTTTAAGAACTTTAGTTGTATAAGTCACCAATATTGTGATTTTTAAGTATTTTGTAATTAAAATATAATTAAGAATTTATTTTTGTACCGATTTAGTTTTTAGCATATTTTTTAACCCGTACAGACGTTAAGGTCAATTAGAATTAATGAAGACACTGCCATTTTGCACCTTTTGCCAAAACTTTACAAAAAATATACTACAACTTTAAAAATCATTATATATTTAAACAATATAAACTTAAAAAAATGTCTTCAAATAACATTAAAGATGTAATTTTTGCAATACGTAATTAAATTTCTTAGATAGCTTATCAAATATTCAGAAAACTGATGTCATGGTTTTATTAAAATAATGAAAAACAATGTTTTTTAAGTTGTAGTTTATTTTAAATCAAATAAGCTCAACTTATTTAAGCTTATACAATTTTGTCCGCCGTAAATTTTATACTATAAAAACTAACGTGACATAAAATTTTGCATATTTCAATAAAAATTACATGATGACAAAAAAACGTGTTTTTTTTTGTTCTTTTTACACATTTTATGTCATGTTATAATGTAAAGTTTTTTATAAAATTAAATAGCTTAGTCCACTATCAATGTCTATAATAACGGTTACGACAAAATATTAAATATAAAGTATTTATTAAATAAGAATCGGATGTTTTATTTTATTATTACAACAGCCAAAAACACAGTATCAGTTTGTGATAATTTTACAGATGAATGTTTTTTTTTACTTTTCTATACGAACTTACAACGTTTTTTCCACTAAACATTGAACTATTTTCTTACCATAGACAAAAATTTTAAGATAAAAAAAGAAAAAGAAAAATTAAAAGGTTTGTTTTTGTTTTATAAATAAACATAGATTTTATAGAAGTATTGTGGTACATTTTTATAATATTTTAGGACGAAGACGCGACAACCCAAGGAGCTCGGGCGAATCGTAAGTATTATTAATTTTTATTTATTAAACTGTAAATAAGCCCTTTATTAATTATATTCAATTAAAGTTACGGGCCTCTTATGTGGAAAAATTAAAGAGGACTTACACATTTTTTTTAAAGCTGGGAAATTAAGTACTTTAAAAAAAAATTGTGATGTCGTTAAAATCCTTAACATGTCCACTCCTGGTTGGGTAATGGTTAGAAGGATAGTCGCCACGCTGGCTAAGTATGGGATGAAGGAGTTGATCAACACTATTTTTTGATAAACTTCTTTCAAAAAATGAAAAAAAAAAAATCTCCTGTATTCAGTCAACGAAAAGTAATTTTTAAATAATTTGCATCAAAGCCAAATATTTAAAAAAAAACCAAATATTTTTTTTAGTTTATCTTGGACGCAGTTTACCTTGATTATGGAATAAAATAAAACATATTTACACTTGAAAATGATTCGATCTTAGAAACTGGATAATTAATTTTAATATTTATTATATAATAAATGAAGCTGTGTATGTACTGCTTTTTGTGTTGCTTGATATTATGTATTATCTGATTCTTTTGCGTGATATTTTGTTACCTGTAAGTATGATATGTAAAAATACGTTTTAAATTACAAATACTCATGTGACGCGATCCTAAAGTTCGAACAATTAAAAAAAAAGGAAATTGTTTAAAAAAAATATATATAACTTTTATTCAAATTATGAATTACGGGTGTTACTCACGTAATGTAGGTCTATTTAGTCGACCGCAGTTTCACCTATAATTTTAGGCATTTTCAAGAGAGTGGGACACGTTGCGCCCGAGTCGCAACCAGTCTTGCACTGCGGGCCGCGCGCTGTGACGTCATAGAAGGGGGCGGTATTTTTTGGTAGCGTTTTTGTGACGTGTTCACTGTCACTGTCACTGTAATTTACACTTTCATTGTTACTGCCAATGTTGGACTAGCTGCGACTCAGGTGCGACGTGTCGCACTCTCTTCAAAATGCCTAAAAGTATAGGTGAAACCGCGGTCGACTAATTAGACCTACCTACATTGCGTGAGCAACACGTCAATTTCAATAAAAATATACATGTTAGTTTTTTTTTAATTCGCTTATCGTCATTCTTTGTAATTTAATAGTTACTTACGGGTAGATTGGTTTGTGATATAATTGCTATTTAAAATTATTTGTTTTGCAAGGACGCCGGCCGGGGTTGTGCTTTTAGAGTCTGGCAGCCCGCTTCCTAGGACGTACGTTTGACTCTTGTATTGCCAATTGAGGTATTAGAGTCGAAACAGTCAACGCTGTTCCCCTCTAGGGCAGTAGTCGCTCTATGGTTCTATATCTGTCTCAGAAAATCATCATGCAATTTCGTCATTATTCCGAGACCAATATATGAGTTTCTAATTTATTATTTTTAGAGCATTTAGCTATGCTTAGCAAATTATACTAAGAAACAGTTGAAAAAGATATGGGACCGGCAGGATTTGAACCTGCGACCTTCTGCACACCGGGCAGTCGCTTTAGCCATCCAGCTACGATCGCCTCTTGCCAGAACCCTAAATTTAAGATAGAAACAAATGGATAAACGTGACGTCACGAAATGACGTAACATACAGTTGAGAAATTTAGGGTTCTGGCAAGAGGCGACCCTAGCTGGATGGCTAAAGCGACTGCCCGGTGTGCCGGTCCCATATCTTTTTCAACTGTTTCTTAGTATATATTTGAGATCTTTAATTCCATGGGACGGCCTTGACGGCTTCAGATTTTCGTATACATAGTAAGACAAACATGTGTGAGTGACTAGATGAAAATATTTAAAAAATATGAATTTTTATTCAGTTTAAGAAAAGGATTTTTTTTAATAGTTTTGCAGTGCAATTGCAATGCAATGTTTCCTGTAGGATGATGTAAGATTATTTATTTTGTCTTAATTAAGCTCGCCTTCGTACATGCTTAACATTTTTGTATAATTATTGTGTAATTTTCTAGTGTGCAATAAAAAAATATAAGAGACGACCTAAGCATTGGGTAATACATTATTTTAATTTAAAAGTAATCATTATTATTATTATTATCTTTACCTAGGCCGTCAGAAAGAAGGATAGATAATGTCATGTAAAAAAAACACGTAATGTTTGTCAAATTAAGTATACTTATACCTCAATTGTGTACCACCTTATACCGCATGGCTTGTTCACTGCTTTATCAGCCAATGGCTTTAGCACTTCATTTTCACTAACATATTGATATTTTAATTAATCTAACTAACTTAATATGTTAATAAAATATATCTAAATGTGATGTGATGAACTCATTCAAATATTTTAGTATTTTGTAGGTAATGGTTGGTCTATGTATAAGTTCAGTAGTGTGCGGTTCTATCAATAAAAAGAAATTAAAAATATTAAAAAAAGAAGAAAAAAACACGTTGACTTAAGAACCTCCTTCTGTTTTTCGTCGGTTAAAAATGCCACAGCATGTATCATAAAACGTGAAACATGTTAAACGCATTATTAACAAAATTATTAAACAACACCAAACACCTATAAATGGTAAAGTCATCACATAACATAATAGCATCATCGGCGTACCAATAAAGAGGAGATAAGAGGAGTCAGAAACATGGTTCGACATAAACTCATAATTATAGAACTTAAGATTTTGCTACATACTAATTAAATAGTGAAAGGGCAACTTTCAAACACCACTTCGCTCATATTCATTGATAAATACGTCAGCTCATCATGGCGCGTGGTTCTATGTGTGCGTGTGGCACTTGGCGCACGTTGCAGTCATTGCGTCGTTGCCTACATACAAGCACACGCTCACACTGAACCGCGCCTCAAGATCATTGTATATTTATACACAGCCATTTCATTGTAGCATAAGGTTGCCAGCAACCACTAACTTCTTCCATCCCTTAGCAGCGACACAGAGAGCGCCGTAGGTGGCCGCGAACGGTCTCGCATCGCACAGCTCAGCGCTAGGATGAGGTCGGTGCTCCCGAAGGCTAAGGATAAGGTGCAGGCTACCGAGACGCAAATGGAGGCGGAGGATAAGGTAGGATAAGGCTTCTACTATACTATCTATGAGTCTTGTCTTCGATTCCGTCGTATATTATTACGTCAGGCAATTCTCAATAGCCGCTTTCGAGGGCGGCAGCACCACCGTCTCACATTTAATCTGCCGCCAAATAGTAGTGCTTGCATTACTGTGTTCGGGTTGGTGGTGAGATCAGACCTTCAAATTACTGGCATATAATACATTTATAATCTGCTTTTGTGGATTGTTGATATCCATGGGCTCTTCTCTACTAACCATCAGATGGACTACACGTTCATCCGCTGCAGGCGTAGTATAAATATATATATATAAAAAAGCTTAATAAGACTAGAAGGTCCTGAGGCGAGACACCAAGGTTAAAACTGTGCCTCGTAGAGTAAAAAAGGTCTAGAAATATAGCATTTAATAAAATTACAATAAATAAAATAAAATAAAAGTAATGGTATAGTTTGGATTTGCAGTAGTTACTAGCTTTTGCCCGTGACGTCGTCCGCGTGGATTCCGTTTCAGCCTTTAACTTTACAACGCCGCTCCAATGGAGGTTAGCGTAATATAAAATGTCCTTAATCCTTTCTTGAGAATTAAGCAAGGAAACACAAAAATAATTATTAAAATCCAATCAGTAATTCTCGAGATTAGCGCGATCAAACAAAAAAAAAAATTCTCCTGCAGTTTCATCTGCGTGATAGGGACATTGCTAAAAGATAGCATAAGCTACGCGCCTTGTAGTCAATTACCTTCTACTAAAATGTTATGTAAATCCATACATCCGTTTTGAAGATTAGTCAACAGATAGACTGACAAAATTAAAAACTGGCTATTACGCATATAAATCAAAACAAATTTATTTTTTTTGTATTGATTTCCTAATCTTTTTTATTAAAACTGACGTGAGTTTGTAACATTATTCAAATTATGAAATACGGGTGTTACTCACGTAATATTGGTTTATTTAGTCGACCGCGGTTTCGCCTATACGTTTAGGCTTTATACGTCGCGCCTGAGTCGCAACCAGTCAATTTGCACAATACAATTCAATTTATTTTTTTTGTATTGATTTCCAAATCATTAATACCATATTTTTGTTCCCAGCCCCTCTCCGAAGAAAAGAAAGGCGTAGTCTACGCAGAACTGGCCCTGGGCGACCAAACCGCCACCGAGAAACCCCCACCCCCCTCCGCAGAATACGCGGAAATCGTCTACAGCGAACAACCCAAGGACAACAAAGACGAGAAACAGTAAATGGTTTTTTTAACCGAAAACTACTAAGTTTAAGGGGTAATTGCACTTGTTAGGGACCATCTATTAAGTACGTGACTTGTTAAGAGAATCAAAACAGCCTCGTTGGTCTATTGGTTAGCGTATGCAACTCTCACCGCGAGGTCTTGGGTCTATTCCCAGGCAAAAGTGTTATTTAAGATATTCCGTAAGAAAATTCTGTCATTCGTTGGATGGCAATAGGCGCAAAATGTGACTTAAACGGTGAAATGTAGGTATTATACATCTCTGCCACAACCTTCTGGGTAATATAGTCGAAATTTGACATTATGTGTCACATTTTACTTCAGTTTCGAAACATCACATTTTAAAACCCAAAACATGTAATAACTGTGACGTACTTTTTGGATGACCCCTTACCATCAATTTGATACGCATTGATTTTGATTGCACAGAAAAATACTGATTTGTTGGTCTTGTAATAGTGTAGGCGACCGCTCACTGTGATGTCTCCCACGGCGCTCCTCTATCAATAAATCGTAAAGATTCGTCTTTTCGAAGATACGTGTGTATTTATCATAATTATAAATTATCGCTCGCTAACGGTAAAGGAAAACATCGTGAGATAACCTGCATGCCTGAGAGTGCCTGAAAAGTGCTTGAGGGTGTGTGAAGTCTACCAATCCGCACTTGGCCAGCGTGGAGGACTGTGGCCTAACCCTTCTCATCATGAGGAGAGGCTCGAGCCCAGCAGTGGGACATGTATCAGATGCTGCTTTTATTATTTATGTATGATGCAGATCAAATTGGTGGTATAAGTGTCACCCCCCAATAGTGTTTGTAGCTACCGAAATATGGTTGCAATAACTAAACACTATATTAATATGTTATAAAACAATTATCGGTAGAAAAAGCAAGATGGGTAATACAAAGTCCTAGAGCATATGTTATTAAGATGATGTTTTTTTTAATTAAATGAGTTTTAAAATATATGTTAGAGGAAGAGAAGAAACATAAAACCGAGATATTGGTTATATTAATAACCGAAACAACATATTTTTACCATATTCTGTAAAGACTACTTTTAAAATTGTTTTTTTATTATACCGTGAGTTTTAACTTTATATTTCAACAATCATGTTTTATTATGCAAATCATTCATTTCATTCATCGATTTTTTTATTAATTTCATGAAAATTCTTACTTCATTCATTTATAATTTGTTCATTACTAAGATATCATTCATGAATTCAAGTCTTTTTATTCATTTATTTATTCATTCATTCACCCATTTATTCATCCATCCATTCATTCATCCAGTCATACATCCATTAATTCACTCATTTATCCATCTATCCATACATTCATCCCTTCATTCATTCATTCATTCATTCATTCTAATATTCATTCATTCATCCATTTATTCTTGATTCATAAAATTTCATATCAAATAACCGTGCCTTTGCTCTATCAGATTTTATAAAACTTATATTCTGAATAAAAAAGGCCTCTGTATTCTAGAAATAAAATCAAATATCGATACAGTCAAGTTGGGTAACTTTGAACATTTTATAAAGTTTTTTTACTTTCCAACGTAATTATATTCACTACCCCTTTATTTTATAGCTTAACACAATTAATTTACGAAAAAAACAACAGAAGTACGTGAAATTTACCCAAAAACTCGTGTTCAAAGTTATAATGAGAGTTGGTAACTTTGAATAATTAATAATATTCGATTATTTTAAAGTTTAAATGAAAGTGTGCGATTTCAAATGTAATTGTGTCCCTTTTGTATTCGATCAACTTATTTTTTATGTGACAGCTATCTATTACTTACTGAATGACGATTCTAAATCAGAGCAAAAACTCTTCCAACAATCACCACGGAAAACTCAGTTTTTGCAAAATTATGATTTTAATAGTATATTTTATAATTATATTTTTATTAAAACTGTCGTGAGTTTGTAACATTATTCAAATTATGAAATACGGGTGTTACTCACGTAATGTTGGTCTATTAAGTCGACCGCGGTTTCGCCTTTTCTATACTTTTAGGCATCTTCAAGGGAGTGCGACACGTCGCGCCTGTGTAACACCCGTATTTCATAATATTAATAGTGTATTTTATTATTATAATATTATCGATTCTTTTTACACAGTTACTATAGTTTTTGTATAATTGATTAAGAAATATACTTCACAACTCCGTTCAAAGTTAGACGGCGAGTTGACTGTATTATTATCAAAAACATATTTTTCTTAGACCGTATACTTATCACAAAATTTTAACTTCGTATCTATGAGTATAACTATTGGCAATTATCCACCGAAATATTTTTGTGTAATTTTAATGTATTATGTTAAAAGTATAAAATGTTGTATGAAATTTGTATTTTTTTCCATATTAGTGGTATAATAAGTATCTTTCGGTTCAAAGATATTTATTTTCTCGAAAGAACTACATAGTTCACTTAACAGAGAAAAACAAACAATTTTTGAGTAATAGGTACTCTTAAAAATATTTTATAACATGACTGTGGCTTAGAACTGTTTCTTAATGTGTTCCTCCGGATGTTTTTTAAATAAAGTTATTGTTTTACTGCTGGTTATCTTTGTCATACGAAACCATACTTTTTTATGCTTTTAACATAATTATATTTATTTCTCGTTTATTAAATCGTAAGAATCTATTTTACTTTTTAAAATTAGTGTAAGTATGATCAAATTGATTATTTTAAGAATTTTAAAATCTCATCGCGAGGTCATGGGTTTGATTCCCGGACCGCGCTAAATTGTTATTTGGATAATTTCCGCCAGGAAATTCTCAATAGCAACACGGACATGGGAATAGTTGATGCCGATGGATGTCTATAGGTTTACCCCCTATCTTATGCGAATTAAACATAACAAGTGTAGTGTGGGTGTTTGCCGCCTCGGCCACACCCTTCTGGTTTATATAGGCGTGACGTTATATGTATAAAGTTATGGTTGTATATATATACGAAGTGATGTAGGTATCTAAAAAAATATAACACATTTTTTTTTCAGTCAGATTTTTAATTAAAAAAAAAATCTAAAGTTATCAATTTGGTCATTTTTGTAATCTCAGAACTATATTAACTATATTATAATCGTGTGCTTCAAATGATATTATATTTGTGAATAGTTTTACTCAATTTTTGTGCTATTTTATTTATTTTACATTCAATGATTAGCTTTTTTTTAATGTAAGTTTAAGGTGCAGTTTTCACAAGATAAGTTAAAGAATATATTAATGTAAGTGAAAGTGCTATTTAATTTACATTATTTTAATGTATACTTACTGCTTTTGCAGCTAATTTACGTACAAAGTATAAATATGATAGATTTTAGACATATTTTCACTGCCTGAAGAGCTCTATGTAATATTCATCATAATATACTACATCATTTTTATGTAATCACAACCAGTTTTACAAAAAAAATGTATAAAATAAGTTTTATCTTCAGTTGACAAACTTGTTTGATGCTACAGCTAACGCCATCTATCGACTTTTGACTAACACTTTATGTTTTAACTAGACGGCGTTATTATCAAGTACACAGAATAATTCAAAATTAGCAATCGACAAGATTTTTCCTTTTTTTAATAATTCTTATAAAAGAAAGAAATATTTAAACTGTTTCAGTTTTTATTGCAGTTTCTAGTATCAGGCAATAATATGTTGAATTAAGTATCCGTCCATTATGTAAATTTATTTTAAAAACTTAATATATTTTTTGTAATATAATTTAGGTTTTCCTTTAGTTAAGCACATTAGTGAGTAGTTAAAATGTCATTCACAAGTAAAATGAAGTTAAACAATTTATTTTTATTTCATGCTCTTATTTTGTAAGGGGTTATTTAAGCTAAAATGTAAGAAGTACTGGAATTTTGGGAGGTATTTACGTATTTACCATATTTATGATTTACGTCACCTACTGACACCAACATAAAAATAAGACTCATAGTTTTGACCATACATATTTCTATCTCACAATGATGTCAAATTTTATGTCGATATTCTGAGATAGTTAAAGAACCATAGAGCGATCAAGCTCTCGAGGGCAACAACTGAGACGGCGCCAACTCTATTAAAAAAATATATAAACATTTATTTGGTCAAATTAATCATTTTTGTGACGAAAATGACCATAATTATACTAATGTAGTCAAATTAATCACATTTTTTACCATCTTCACTTAAAGCTGGTTACATCATTTGTAATAATTTATTTTACCTTTCCTAGTTATTGCCATGAAGCTTTTCATCTTCTGTAATATAATGGTGCTTTTTCGCGCAATTTTCTACTCAGATTTGCTTAAATGTATTGTGAATCTATGGTACGTACTTATTCCTTGTACTGTGTATTTTGAAATAAAATGTGTCATTTTAATAATATTGTTTTATTTTACAATATTTTCCTTTAAACAGGACTTCTATAATACTACAGCTACTAATGTGTTTAATACGTAAATATTTCACAACATGAAAAAAAAGCGGGGGCTGCGAAAAGTAGGTAAATATGTAATTAAGGTTGTTTTCAACAAAGCTAGAGTGACGATAATCATGATATTGTCGGATAGGTGGTATAGTAAGCGACACCACCCGACGGCAATATATTGAATAAAGAACACAAGAATACACAGACAAAATATTCCTTCCACTGGAACGTCCGAGAGAAACTAGCGGCCTATCCCTAGCCGTCCCGGCCCGTCCCTGAGGGCCAGCGGCAAATTGCGCCTCATCATACTACTGATTCAAAGTGTATTTTCTAGCAAACTATTGCAGCTATAGCAAAATAAAAAATACCAGTATAAAGCTGAATTGATAAGGAATCAAAATATGTACTTATTAAAGTATAACAATTAATCTGAAATCCATAAAAAAAAAATAACTTTACACTAGGAGTTAAATTGATGTAAAATATTTTTTTTAACAAGATGTAACGAAACTATATCTAACTTTTGTGTAATGATGTATACTAATTATTAAACTAGATTAAATAAGCTTTTCTTTGATACCAATATATCATTACTTAAAATGAACAGTGTAGCACATTCATCCAAAACAAAAAAATCCAAAACGCGGACGGCAATGGCGGCCATACCTAAACTCTGGGCAAGGAAATATAAAAACGTGAAATTCTAATTATTTACGTCATATTTCTTTTTGAAAGTCTACTTAAATATAAATAAGGACCTGTTTTACTAATTACAATAAGTATTCTATTAAAAAATCGTATAATAACACAAAATCATGACGAATTTTAGGTTAGGTTTAGCATTGGGGCGAAGTTTTTGTCTTTCGACTATAACACGTGAAAAACTTTATTTTGACTGTGGATGCTTAAAATTGGTAGTTAATCTAAAAGAATAGACATTCAGCTTTCTTTTAATATATAACACTAATACACTGGGCTATTAAATATATAAAATACTTACATTTTAAAACCGGCACTCACTAACACTTCCACTCACTAGTTACGTAAAATATCACTAAAGAAGAAAATTTTTTTCAACGCTTGCTGACATCTGTCGGACTCTTGAATTAATACATATGATGCGTTAGCTAGCAGAGCCATCTAGTAAACATTTTACTAAGCTTTCTTTTTAAGGTTCATAGATACAAACACGTTCTAAATTGTACTAGTACGCTGGATATCCGCGGGGTGACTCTAGCCGTTCGGAAAATTTTGTTATTATATTGGACTTTTTATTTTTGTTTTTTTTTTATTTAATTTAGAAGAATAGACATTCAGCTTTTTTTTAATATATAATAATAATACACTGGGCTAATAAAAACATAAAATATTTACATTTTAAAAGTGGCATTCACTAAAACTTCCGATCAGTAGGTACGCAAAATTACACTGTTGAAAACAATTTTTTTTCGACGCCTGCTGCCATCTGTCTTTTTTTTGAATTAATACATATGAGGCGTTAGCTAGTCAGTGTCATCTAGTAAAATTTTTACGAAGCTATTTACAAGCTTCATAATTAAAACCTCGTTTAAATTGTAGTAGTACGCTGCGCCCCCCCCCCCCACCGCTTTATCGGCTTGCACACTTAAGACAAATCTGTGAAAGACCGGTCTATCGGCTTGCGCGTTTCAGTGGTTGGATCTTGGATGAAGGATAGTACTAGATTTGGCATGGCTCGTAACCATAGTAACCATAGTACTTTAAAAAGAGATGGCCATATACAATATCAGTAGAAACGACAGAGAAAGCAATATTATTTTTTTGTCTCTGTCACCGTACAGCTTTTTATTGTTTGCCCAATTTGAATTTGTCAACAAATATCGCGTCGGTAGTGGAAAGAAGTCGTTTTTTTCCTAGTTTAAACTAGTTACATAGCCATATTCCGTGCCCTAAACATACCGTAGTGACTGTAGTGAACAATAAACATGGTGCAGTGTTGTATAATTGGCTGCAAAAGCCGCAGTGAGCATAAACAGGAAAATATAACTTTTCACAAGTAAGTATCACTTCAAACCTTAGGATACCTTGTTTTCAGTTAGTAATGCATCCCCTTAGAATCTGGTTGCCCGACAATTCTCAAATCAATACAAATAAACAGTTAATTTCAGTAATATAAGTTTTCTAAAAAATCACGTTTTGTTGTATAACACTACCAAATACCAATACCAAATGTATGCCGTTGTGACAGTTAAAAAATTTTATCGTTAGAATAATGTCATATTATTTGCTCCATTTTTACTGTCAACATACAACTTCACACCAAAGAATTCGATAAAACTGTGAAATATTTACCATAAACTTATTGTTATCATAAAAACATGTGAATTTGCCATTGGTATAGTTACTTTTCTGTTTGGCTGGGTTATATATTCTCTAGGGGATACCTGCCCAAAAGTGGAAACTTTCCCTGGAATTTGGGAATGAGTAGAAAGTTTAATTCGTGTATAATTTTTTTCACTGTGATAAATAATAATATTCAAGATATCAATAAAGACTAGAATAATTAAATAACTTAATTTTTATATAGTTTTTATAATTGATTGTAAATCTTTTTTTAGATTTCCCAAAGAAGCCCACGTACGACATAATTATGTGGATAATATCTACAGGACGACAAGATTGAGAACCAACTAAGCACTCTAAAATATGTTCAAGACATTTTGAAAATAGATGTTTTAGAAAGACCCAACGAATGACCTATCTTTATGAATTTTCAGTATCGACACTTTACATATGTAATGTAAGTATGCTTCTTACTAGTCGTGCGTATTTTTTTCGTGTTAGATTTACTTAAGTAGCGCATTATAATTTACAGAACCCACCAACAATAGATATACCTTCTACATCAGTAGGTATACTATCACACATAATGTATGTGTCGATACAAACAAATTGCATACAAATTAATTATGTATTTTTACTGTATAATTTGTTTTAGTTTCTTATCTATTGTGCAAATCTGTCCAATGGCTGATGAAGCTTTGACTACTTCTATTACTAACCCAAGTCGGGAATTGCAGTAGGGACGGTAGATATTTACTATTTAATTGATCATTAAAAAAAATCGTAGGTTCTGAATACTGAAGTAAATGTTACACCTGTTCTTCCTTCTGCTGGAAATAGTTGCCGATCATTCAATGTAAGTATTAGTAAAATTATTACATTGTCAAGATATACTCGATTTCTTGTCAATATAATATACTCAGTAGGACATATTAATAAGCTTATTAATCTTGTCAGTTTCAATGTTTTAACTTAAAGTAGAAAATGATGTGTAGATCAGAGTTCGAAGTGATAATTTATCATTGATAATATAAAAAGTATCTGAATGTACGCATTCATTATTGGACAAAAAAAATCCAAGACAAGCAAGTAAAAATTAGAAATTTTTATACTAAGTTGATTTTGTATGGGATAGTAATACAAATCATATTTAATTTTGAGTTTTATTTAACCCACTTCTTCATCATTTGACTTCACAATTAAACGCTGGTTCCAACGTCTATTGGTCTTATTTAATATATTTTTTATTATATTTGTTCTTTTGCAAGTACCTTATTTTTTTATTTATGTATGAATGTTGAGAAAGCGAAAAAAAACACAGCGAACGAACGTGTAGTCCACCTGATGGTAAGTGGAGTACAGCCCATGAACATCAACAATCCACAAAAGCAGATTATAGTTGCGTCGCTGCAGCTGGGGACTACGGTGTTATGCCTCATGTGCCAGTAATTTTAGCCGCTTTAGTACTGCAAAATATAACTTCTTTGCCTAGTACATTGACAAATGGAAAAGGTCTAGCATAACAATATTATTTCGGGGAAAATTGGGTACCACTGGTAACCCCATGAAATGTATGTACTTTCTTGCCGTCCTTTACGGGTGTACGCAACTTAAATGCTCATGTCATCTCTACCTAATACTCTTACTCTGAGCTTAGGATGCATTCGAACTGCATCCGGTTCTTTCTGTCAAAACAATCGATACGAACAAGACAACTTGACAATATTTTTGACGGATAAGAATCAGATTTAGTGCATAATGGCCTTTATTAAGGATTAGTGTAACTTTAAAGTCTCAGGCGCCAGGCCTTAAAATTTTAAAAACGTTTTGTCAATCTGACATTCACTTGATTCAATTGTCAAATATCACTTTACTTCATTTTGACATTTTGTAATCTTATTTTGCCGAATTTCAAATGCTAAGAAATACTTAGATTTTTTCTTATTTACTTGTTGAATACTTTACAAAGTCACTCTAAATCGGCGAATAAATATTACAATGATTAGGTGAAGAAGAGCATAGGCTCGTACAATTCAAACACTTCAATATGTCGAAGAAAAAGGGAAAAAAGGGGAAAAAGCATGTTATCCAAGGTAATATCGATAATTATTCAACAATAAAATAACGAAATAATTCCTCTCACACTAAATTAAAGGTAATATTTGCTATGATTAAGTTACCTTATTAATTTGATCATATTTGTTTGTTTATTCCACCACTTCGGTGTTTAACCTTGCTTTTCTAACTTTATCTATTGTTAATTTATTTATATAAACCACAGTTATTATGCTCATTGGATAATATAAAACTGCAGTTACATAAATTCTTGTTTCCTATCTTTTTAAATGAGTCATATAGACTCTTATTCATAAATTTAAGAAACATTTGGCAAAGCTATGAAATTAAACAATCAAGTATAAAACATCATAAAAATATCAGTACTATTTAATTGATCATTAAAAAAAATCGTAGGTTCTGAATACTGAAGTAAATGTTACACCTGTTCTTCCTTCTGCTGGAAATAGTTGCCGATCATTCAATGTAAGTATTAGTAAAATTATTACATTGTCAAGATATACTCGATTTCTTGTCAATATAATATACTCAGTAGGACATATTAATAAGCTTATTAATCTTGTCAGTTTCAATGTTTTAACTTAAAGTAGAAAATGATGTGTAGATCAGAGTTCGAAGTGATAATTTATCATTGATAATATAAAAAGTATCTGAATGTACGCATTCATTATTGGACAAAAAAAATCCAAGACAAGCAAGTAAAAATTAGAAATTTTTATACTAAGTTGATTTTGTATGGGATAGTAATACAAATCATATTTAATTTTGAGTTTTATTTAACCCACTTCTTCATCATTTGACTTCACAATTAAACGCTGGTTCCAACGTCTATTGGTCTTATTTAATATATTTTTTATTATATTTGTTCTTTTGCAAGTACCTTATTTTTTTATTTATGTATGAATGTTGAGAAAGCGAAAAAAAACACAGCGAACGAACGTGTAGTCCACCTGATGGTAAGTGGAGTACAGCCCATGAACATCAACAATCCACAAAAGCAGATTATAGTTGCGTCGCTGCAGCTGGGGACTACGGTGTTATGCCTCATGTGCCAGTAATTTTAGCCGCTTTAGTACTGCAAAATATAACTTCTTTGCCTAGTACATTGACAAATGGAAAAGGTCTAGCATAACAATATTATTTCGGGGAAAATTGGGTACCACTGGTAACCCCATGAAATGTATGTACTTTCTTGCCGTCCTTTACGGGTGTACGCAACTTAAATGCTCATGTCATCTCTACCTAATACTCTTACTCTGAGCTTAGGATGCATTCGAACTGCATCCGGTTCTTTCTGTCAAAACAATCGATACGAACAAGACAACTTGACAATATTTTTGACGGATAAGAATCAGATTTAGTGCATAATGGCCTTTATTAAGGATTAGTGTAACTTTAAAGTCTCAGGCGCCAGGCCTTAAAATTTTAAAAACGTTTTGTCAATCTGACATTCACTTGATTCAATTGTCAAATATCACTTTACTTCATTTTGACATTTTGTAATCTTATTTTGCCGAATTTCAAATGCTAAGAAATACTTAGATTTTTTCTTATTTACTTGTTGAATACTTTACAAAGTCACTCTAAATCGGCGAATAAATATTACAATGATTAGGTGAAGAAGAGCATAGGCTCGTACAATTCAAACACTTCAATATGTCGAAGAAAAAGGGAAAAAAGGGGAAAAAGCATGTTATCCAAGGTAATATCGATAATTATTCAACAATAAAATAACGAAATAATTCCTCTCACACTAAATTAAAGGTAATATTTGCTATGATTAAGTTACCTTATTAATTTGATCATATTTGTTTGTTTATTCCACCACTTCGGTGTTTAACCTTGCTTTTCTAACTTTATCTATTGTTAATTTATTTATATAAACCACAGTTATTATGCTCATTGGATAATATAAAACTGCAGTTACATAAATTCTTGTTTCCTATCTTTTTAAATGAGTCATATAGACTCTTATTCATAAATTTAAGAAACATTTGGCAAAGCTATGAAATTAAACAATCAAGTATAAAACATCATAAAAATATCAGTAACACTAACTACTGGCTCCACAGCCCATGTTAAGAAGTCTTGTCTAAGACCAACAACAATTTTATAATAATGTGTTGTTTATCATGATTCAAAAGACAGAGATGGCAAGATATGGGCTTGCAAAACTTCGTATTAATGCCCTTATTTTTTATCTAGATAGCTTTAAAACTGTAAAAGCCTAAGTGGTAGGCAGATAGACCACATACCTTTTGAATTTATGACAATATAGATGATGCTGCCTGCCATTTTCGTTTTTGGTTACAACAACAGCTTTCTCCCCCATAACAATTACAAGCTTGATCTATTGTGTGCCTCTATCATGTGCTCTCATATGGCTGATATATCCAATGGTATGCCTTGAGAAATCTAGCCCAAGTCACGGCATTATAGTTTATGGCTGCAGGAATTTATAATATTAGTATGGAGGACTACGCATTTGCTTTAAGTTGGCATCCCTTTTTGACTGTTTTGACCATGATATTTTTGACATGTAAGGAGCTCACAAGAGCTGAGGAGAAAATTTGGCTATTCTTGATGCAAACAGGTAGTATAGTAATATAATCATTATGGCTACAGCAGCCACAGCCCTCTAATGAATCATCATCTACAGTCCATGATCTTTGCTTCATCAATAGAATTGTATTTCAGATTTCACAATAAACGATTGCGCAAACGCCATGAAACCTGTCAAAATCTTACGCAAATTAACTTCTAAACTGACTACGGAAACATCTTGGGACGAAATTGATGACAGCATAGACATATTCGAAGAAACTACAGCTGATGGTACAAAGAAATTCGTTTCCAAACCAAAAAGAGCCCAAGAAATACCTATCGATGACCAACCAGGCCAAAAATACCCAGAAATCATTTGGTATCTCATATCTAAGTATATAAAACCTGAAGACATTGCCACATTCGCACGTATCAACAAAGCAACGTATAGCGTAACTAAGAATATAGCTTTCTGGCAGCTGCTGTACAGACGGTATTGCAAAAGAAGTCAGAAACTACCGGAAAGGTTACGCTGTGATAGTAATATAGCTTACGGACTTAGACATACTGTAATAAGAGCATTATTTTATACTTATGATTTATTTATCAAGAGATTGAGCCGTCTAGCAACTCAGGACAGTCGGCCACACTTACTAGTGAGTCGTAAATGTATAAATATGTGGTATTGTAAGGGGGCGGCATATTGGTCTGTGTTTTTTAAGTTAAAAAAAGTGCATTTGGAAAAGAAAGTGAGAATGGACTTTATTGACGAGCTGGGTAATATTGATGCTAATCCGGAGGAAGATACTCAGGTTTTACAGGTAGGTTTAATATTTTAATACTGCCTTATTGTGATTAGGATTGACATGTGAAATGGATAAAAATGTAGGTCAGAATTCTTTCATAAGGGTATTCTCCGTAGCCATTTGATGTCGTTTTTTTTTTCTTAATTTTTTTTTAAGTCAATCATCCAATCCTTTCAGTAAATTTTGCCAGTGTCATTATTATTATTATTATTTATAGGATTTCACACTAGCAGCTATTAAGCTGATGCGTGTGTGTTTTGCGATTTGGAGAATTTGTCAAGTTGGTTTTTAAAACTGTTTAAGCTGGGTGCATTTATCACAATTTCTGGGAGTTTGTTCCATGCTGATACTACACGATTCGGCAAGAAGTGTCTCAGCGGGTTTCCTTTGTGAGGTTCTGTACACAGTTTAAGTGAATGTCCTCTGAGGTGTTTGTTCTTTTTTAGACTGTACAAATTCTGTATTCCAGGAACATTGTAACAACCGGAGAGTATTTTGTATGTTTCAATAAGACTTCCTCTATGTCTACGAGACTCCAGCGTTGTGAGGTTAAGGTGTTGAAGACGTTCTTCGTAGGGTTTGTTTTTTAGTAATGCAGCCATCTTAGTTGCGCGTCTTTGTACTTTTTCCAAGAGTGCAATGTCTTTTTTGAAATAGGGGTCCCATATTACATAAGCATGTTCCAGGAGGGGTCTGACATAGGTTTTATACAGTTGTAATGGGATTTTAAGACTAATCTATACTTATATAATTGTACAGTCGGCCAATGAGTTGGATATGCAGGGCAAAAACTTCTAAGTCATAGTAAAGACTTACGACACCAGTTATGGATAAGTGAGTTATATATCTAAATAGTGAGTATATTATACTTTAATAAGTATAATATACTCACAAACAATATGAAATACAAACTTGCATATCTATTGCAGTCAGTTTTTACTATGGCGTAGAAGTTTTTGCCCTGTATACCCAACCAATTGGCCGACTGTACGTCCGACTGACTGATTCATCAACGCAGGGCCTAAGCCACTAGGCCTAAGAACTTGAAATTTTGTACAAAGCTTCCTTCCATGACGTAAGCGCGCATTAAGAAGTAATTTTTGGAAATTCGGCCTCTAACAGGGTGAAAAGTGGGACGAAAGTTTGTATGGAAGTCCGTCGTTTTTGAAGTTACAAGCATGAAATTTCGTATAGTTAAACTTGAATAAAAATAAATGAATTTCTGTACCTTTCCTTTTACCTTTACCTTTTGGGTTTTTCTAAATTTTATTCCCAAGAGGGGGAATTTAGGGTTTTTCAGTAAAAAGCGAGTACACGCAAAAATTCAATAGATGGCGTTGTTAATATTTTTTACACCGGCCAGAATAACGTTTGACGCGGGTAAAACAGCGCAGGGCATCTAGTTTATAATATATTATTTACAACATATCAGTTAGGCGACCATTGATGCTTGGATCTAGAACAACAGAAATATTATTTAATAAACTATAATATAGACAGACAAATTGTACAATAATTATTATATCTGAAGTCACTCATTGTACCCTGTATGGGGTGATAGGTTCATACCACAGATATAGATCTACATAGATAACGCAAATGCATGTACGTCGCGTGTCCGAACCCCGACCAAGCGTCAAACTTCAGTCCACGCGCGTCTTTTGTTAGAGAAAATCATAGCGGACGGCTCCAGTTGAATCGTTTGAATCGTACTGGGCATCGGCGGCATCGGTGTCTTTGAATCGGTTTGGATTTCCCGTCACTAAATTTCGGCTGTCACGTCATAATAGGTATTAAAAAGTCGGCACGCTTGGTTTCAATACAAATCGTGATATCTATGTAGATCTATATCTGTGGTTCATACCATAACACATTGAAACCTATATACACTTATCGCGATCCAGCCGCCACAATTCCAACTCCATGCTGCTATTGTGGATTTCCAGATGGAATGTTCACAAATAACACTTGGTCATGTTGGGAATAGAAATAGAGACCTTGGGTTGAGAGACGCATATGCTAACCACTACACCTACAGCACGCAGCTACTCCTTTATTCAAATCAAATCAAAACGTTATTCGCATAAATCACGGTTACAAGATATTGTTATAATGATATCGGGTAGTTACAGCATGTTTTGCCCTTTAATTGAGAGCGTGCAAATGTTTAATACATTAAATACAATAGAATAAATCACATTCACAATAATTATTTTTATATTCTTAAAAAAATTAAAATAAATTAAGTACTATAGTTATTAATGAATAGCAATGAATAAAAATAAGTAAAAGTATTGAATTAAATTATTAATAAAGAAAATGCAAATGTCAATATCAAAAGGATTATTCATAAATAAATTGTATAAGTAAATTGAAATAATTAATTTGTTATGTCAGTTAATTCTTATTATTGAAATATTCATTAATACCATAAAAACATTTGTTCACCAACCAATCAAATATTTTTTCTTAAATAATAAAGGAGATTGCAATGATTTTATATCGTTTGATAGTTTATTGTATACTTTAATTGCCATTGGATAACTATTTCTACTGAAAACCTCCTCTGAATATTGTTATAGCATTTAGCTATGCTTAGCAAATTATACTAAGAAACAGTTGAAAAAGATATGGTACCGGCAGGATTTGAACCTGCGACCTTACTGCACACCAGGCAGTCGCTCTTAGCCATCCAGCTACGGTCGCCTCTTACCGGCACCTTAAATTTCTCAACTGTATGATACGTCATTTCGTGACGTAACGTTCATCCATTTGTTCCTATCTTAAGTACCGTAGCTGGATGGCTAAGAGCGACTGCCCGGTGTGCAGTAAGGTCGCAGGTTCAAATCCTGCCGGTCCCATATCTTTTTCAACTGTTTCTTAGTATAATTTGCAAAGCATAGCTAAATGCTATAACAATATTCAGAAGTTAAAATAACGTACACGTTCATTCGTTACAACATTTGTGCTGAATGTAATTTCGCCATGTTGGTTTGTATCCTACTTAAGATAGGAACAAATGGATGAACGTTACGTCACGAAATGACGTATCATACAGTTGAAAACCTCCTTCCTAAGATTAGGTATTACTAATTTATCTTTATTTCTAGAGTTAAAATAATATTCACTTCCTATTCTGTTATCAACCTTGATTTTTTACAGATAACCTGCAAGAGGTTCCAAGAAGTCCCTCCACTCATGGGCATGACGCTGGCTACCGTGTCCATGACACTCGCCCAAGGGTTTCAGCACCATCGACTCACACTTGGGTTTAATAGCTCACCATATTCCATTAAAGGTAAGTTTTTTTTTTATACTACGCTCACAGCGAACTAACGTGTAGTTCACCTCATGGTAAGTGGAGTACAGCCCATGGACATCAACAATCCACATAGATTATAGATGCGTCGCTGCAGCTGAGGACTACGGTGTTATGCCTCATGTGCCAGTAATTTCAGGGCCTGATCTCACCACCAAACCGGAACACAGTAATGGAAGCACTACTATTTGGCGGCAGGTTCAAGGTGAGACGGTGGTGCTGCCGCCCTCGAGCTCATTCACAAGAGCTCTACCACCAGTAAAAAGAAGTTAAACCATTTCCTCATTTAAGAGATTGGAGCAGTAAAATATTCTCCTTTACATACATGACATCACGCCTATATTACCTATAAAAGTGTGGCAGAGGTGTACCTACAACACCCACTCTTTACATGGCCCATGGTATAGGTGCTATCCGCCGTGCACAATTCCAACTCCTTGCTGCTATTGAGAATTTCCTCACGGAAAAAGCCCAAATATCACTCATTCAATCCGGGCATCGAACCCGAGACTGGACTAAAGTCAAAAAAGGTATTTATTATATTATGCCTATAAAAATATTTACGCGATTAAGACTACAATATATAATTATATAAACAAAAAAATATGGAGAGAGATGGAGGAGGCTTTTCCCTACAGGGACCATACAATCAATCCTACAACCCTGTATCCGATGCCGGTGGGGTACTATTTTTTATATTTTTAAATATTTTTTAGTACTTATATTTAAAAATGTAGAATTTTATACTTTTATATTTTTAAATTTACTTTACTTTTATAATTTATATTTAAACATATAAAAAATGAGAAAAAGATTAAATGAGTAAATAATAAAAATAAAAATATAATTATGTCAGTAATATGTTTTTATAAATTGTGAGTAATAAAAAAAAAATCCCTCTTTTTTCAGGTGTATTGCCAGAATGCACAGTAATGCTAGACGCAGTAGTGGCAACTCTGGTCTGTGACTGGTGGCACCCGTCCTATCCTCATGGCGGAGTCCTCCTCCCCCGCCAGGACCCCCCACTGCTGAAGAGGGACTTCTTCGATGAGGACCTATCTTGACTAGATGATTAACAGGGTATTAGCATGTGTAGTAGTGACCAGGTTAGTTTGTCCTTCTGAATGTACATCATGGCTATATAGTTAGAAGGGTTGTGCAGAAGTTTTTTTTTTTTTTTTTCCTCTCTCTCTCGCAACCCATGCCATTAGCATGGGCATTGTATGTCTAACTAATTCATTCTCATTAATTACAGTTCTATCATTTTTTCTTTAGTTTTTCTTTTCTATGGGTGGGATCCCATCTATCCATTTTTGGAAAAACCTATAATTTTTTTTATTATTTTTATTTTTCTTACGACTAAGACACACAGGGTAAATAAATTTTTAATGCAGTTTTCTTAAGTTTTTCGGGCAGAAGTGTTTAAGCAAAATGCTTGTCATATTGTCGTCTGTTACTGTACAGGGTTATTGATAATTCCACTATTAATTTAATTCTTGAATCTGGGATAATTCGCACACATCCAAACCGACAGGAGCCTTTCTAGACGACCGGATGGCGGAGTGGGTAGTGTACCTGCCTGCGACGCCGAGGTCGTGGGTTCGATTCCCACTTAAGACAAATCTTTGTGTGCATGAACATGGGGGTTTGTCTTAGTCTGGGTGTTTCTATGTATAATATGTATGTATTTACAAAAGAAAAGTATATATGTATTAGTATCAGTTATTCTAGTACCCATATTACAAGCTTTGCTTAGTTTGGGACTAGATGGCGTTGTGTGTGAGTTGTGAAATATTTATTTATTATTATTTATTATTTTTCTATGAAGTTATCCTACTGTCTTTACTGTGTTAGAGGAGTAAGGCATACTAACTTCTTGTTTCTTCTTCTCTCTTTTATGTTAAGGTCCCATGTAATAGAGATAGGGGGGCTACCTGAAACTACAAAATACCACTTTTGCCCCCTCCTTGCATCGGATCCGAGTGTATTTTGTATGTTTGTTACTTCTTCACGCTTGACGAGCTGGACCAATATTGATCAAATTTCGTACTCACACGGTTTATTGCTTGAATTTATTTATGGGTATTTCTATCGACCCGAGGGCTAGAAGATAGTTACTAACATAATTAATAGATGATTTATAATTCAGAAGGACAATACTACTACTACCCGTTTGCTTTGTGCCGCTTACCACCCTTACCTCATATCCTCAAAATCATTTATATGGTTAGATTGATCCTTTTGACGTGTTTCTAGGACATAATATATTGTATAGTTCTATAGTCTCTGCCTACCCCCGTGTGATAATAGCGTAATTTTATGTAAGTATGTATGTTGTAGGATACGTCAAAAGGACCTGATGATTTGGCCGAATTGAAGTGAACGGGTAGTTCTGCGTTTTTACTATATATAAATGGTAGATAGACTTATTAATGTAAATAGTCTAAATAGTATATGATTAATGTTATTAAAACCGACGTGAGGTGACATTATTATTGAGAATACCGATTACCGACTAGTTTCGAATCTAGTACGTAGGCGTATAATCGCCCAGTATAGCGGCATATCCCGGCTAGAATAACGTGAGTAACCCGTATTCTCAATAATAATGTATATGATTAAAGCTGATTTCACACAAACTTATTAAACTAAGTTCAATGCTAAACTTAGTTAAATAGAAGAATTGTTAATTTTTTGTTTTTTTTTCTTTTCTTTTTTTACAATTCAATATTTTGATTTTTAAATGTGACGTCACAAATAAGGACACCTTCCACCCTGTGTCACAGAATGTCACACTTCGTCGACCCCTCGCTCCTTAGTGTGTTCTTACGTTCAACCATCACTGCATCGATGGACGCTACACAGCTCGCTGCGAATACGTAATGCGCTCTTATTAGCTTTTTAAACATCAAATGCATCAATCGACGTATGATCGATGTAGAAGTTATAACACCTTTAACCAGTGGCGTAGCGTGTCTTGGCGGGGCCTCGTAAAAAAATATATTTAGGGGTCCTTCTGGAGAGTAAATATTTCTCACAAAAGATAAAATAAATATTGATTTATCATGATTATCTATCTGTCACTTTTAGCATATATTTACAAACAATTGAAATTAAATGTACAGTGGGCCAAGCAATTAGCTATGCAGCCCAAAAACTTCTACGCCTTAGTGAGAACTGACTGCAAAAGATATGCATGTGTGAATTACTTATTTAATAAGTGTAATATACCCACTGTTTAGATATGTAACTCACTTATCCATAACTGGTGTAGTAAGTATTTACGATGACTTTTAAGATTTTACCCTGGATACCTAACCAGTTAGGTATCCAGGGAAAAAACTTTCACGTCGCAATGATTACTGTCTACTCTAGATAAGCATGTGTGAGTTACATATTTAGTAAGTGTAATATACCCACTATTTAGGTATGTAACTCACATATCTATAACTGGTGTAGTCAGTCTTCACTAAAACGTTGAAGTTCTTGCCCTGCCTACCTAACTGCTTTCTGCTGCCCACTGTACACTCTCCTTTCCTTTTTTTGTCAAACTGATTTATTAAATCATTTATATGATTATGACTTTAGTTTTTCTAAAGTTTCTGCCTCAATACTGAGGGGTCTGACAGGCGTTCATGAACCATCGAAGTTCTTAGGTATTTTTTTACTTTCTTACTTTAAGCATTTTGGGAGCCCTCATATACCGGGGGCCCCGTATAATTGATATGGCAGATACGGCGGTTGCTACGTCCCCGCTCTTATGACGTACTGTACATGTGTCGTACGTTTTTTTCCCCTGTGAATCTATTAGTCTGATAGTACTTTTCAATCCACTGTTCGAAAAGCGTGTTCTGAATACTACATGTTTGTTATTATACATCATAGAAATCTTAATAACAAGGCAATAGAAATGTCAAAGACGCGTGACCTTGTCGCCGCGCATGTGTCTAGTCAAACACAAGTGCGAGTTGAGGAATTGTCGTCTTAATGTCATCGCAAAAAGAATAATTATGGCGTGACCTTGTCGCCGCGCATGTGTCTAGTCGAACACAAGTGCGAGTTAAGGAATTGTCGTCTTAATGTCATCGCAAAAAGAATAATTTTGGCGTGACCTTGTCGCCGCGCATGTGTCTAGTCGAACACAAGTGCGAGTTGAGGAATTGTCGTCTTAATGTCATCGCAAAAAGAATAATTTTGTTTGCAGGAATACAAAATGTATGTGTAAGTGGTATTTGAAAAACGGCGACATGCGTCCCAGTGTTAAAAGATAGTCGATAGCATTTCTATTGACTAGTTATTAAGATTTCTATGTTATAGATGTATTTTTGATGTTGTTAGAGATACTACAAACGAGTACAACTTATCTATAGTCAGCCATCAAATAGTAGTATTATCCACCACTGTGTTCTTATATGATTGTAAGATGTTAAAGTCTAAAATGATGGACTGCATTGAAACTGCATTCTGCAGTTGAAATGCAGTTTCACTGCAGTCCGCGTGACTGCAATAAAACTGTAAATATACATGTGGTAGATTAATGTTAAATGTCACAATAAATGTAAAATATGTACAGTGGGCCAAGCAATTAGGTATGTAGGGTAAAAACTTCTAACTCGTTGGCCCACTGTACATATTAATGATATATTTGATGTGTTCAATGTAAATGTAATATTTTATGTGCTCAATGCAATTAATGTTTTTGCAAACAAGGACGTCGTTTATTGAATTAAACATATTAATTGTTCTATTTGTTGAAGAAAATGAATGTTTGTAGTACTGATTAGGTAGAAATAATTTTCCAAAAAAAACCGACGTCAATTACAATAATTTCAGACTTAAATGGTTTTCTCATAGGTGCCATTATCAGAACTGGGCCAAATTGAAATGGGACCACGCGGCAGCACCAGCTTTATTAAAATCGCTTCGCCCAGTCGAAAGAACAGACGAATTGAAAACCTCCTCCTATTTTGAAGTCGGTTAAAACCGGTCATGTGCGGGCCGTACTCCCGAAGGGTTCCGTACCAATATCTGTAAAAACGGCAAAACAATCATGTCTGTTGTGTGGGAGCCGTACTTAAATATTAATTTTGTTCTGTTTTATTTTTTTATTTTTTGTTATAGCGCCAAATACATTATCCATTTGATAGCTCTGAGAATAGGTGGTAAGCTATTTTTTATACCGCTTTGTGAAGATTTACATACCACGCAGGCCGAGCCGCGGGTAACAGCTAGTGTAGAATTATCGCCAATAAAAATTGTTTTAAAAACAAATGAAGTAAGGCGTGTGCGATCCTCGGGCGTGTGAGCAGCACGCGCGCCGCACGCCAGCAAAACGCGACGCTGTCGCAGCGTGGTCGCGGCGTGCACGCTCATCCGTCCGAGATTTGCGCACGCCTATGTGGTCGTGTACGCCCAAGAAGGAGTGTTTACTTGTACATTATTGTAAAGTTATGTGATTTGATCATAAAATATACGTTTATAATGTATTTGATTGTTTTATTCCATTCTGACTTAAATATAATACCCACATTTAAGCATTTATACTGGTGGTAGAGCTCTTGTGAATGAGCTCGAGGGCGGCAGCACCACCGTCTCACCTTTAATCTGCCGCCAAATAGTAGTACTTCCATTACTGTGTTCCGGTTTGGTGGTGAGATCAGGTCCTGAAATTACTGGCACATGAGGCATAACACCGTAGTCCTCAGCTGCAGCGACGCATCTATAATCTGCTTTTGTGGATTGTTGATGTCCATGGGCTGTACTCCACTTACCATCAGGTGGACTACACGTTCGTTCGCTGGGGGTAGTATAAAAAAAAACATTTCAGCAGTTATGATGAGGTCCCATGTGATAGTGAGCCTAACGCGATCTACCACAATTCCAATTGCTGCTGAGAATTTCATAACATAACATCACGCCTATATTACCCAGAAGGGTGTGGCAGAGGTGTACAACACCCACACTTCACCTGTTATATTTAGGTCCTATGTGATAGGTGGTGATTCTATCGCCATCAACCGGGCACAAATCCAACTCTGTGCTGCTATTGAGGATTGTCTGACGGAAAAAACATAAATAACGCTTTGGCTGACCCGGGAATCAAACCCGAGACCTTGTTGTGAGAGCGCTACGCTAACCACCATCGAGGCGTAGTTGAGAAATTCCAGACGACTCAACTCGGGGATCGACCCGTATAATCTAGCGCTAGAATAATAAGCCATATTTCGATTAATTCATCATCATCTTTGTCTTGTATTTTTTTTTCTTTTCTTTTTAGGGTTCCGTACCTCAAAAGGTAAAAACGGAACCCTTATAGGATCACTTTGTTGTCCGTCTGTCTGTCTGTCTGTCTGTCTGTCAAGACCTTTTTTCTCAGGAACGCGTGGAGGTATCAAGCTGAAATTCATATCAAATACTCAAGTCTATGGTCTCTTGGAGCTGTGAAAAAATCAAACTTCTAAGTCAACGCGATCAAAAGATACTCCCGTTTATGCCGCAAATTTTCGACACTCGCAAGGGAATCAAAACCTACAGAGTACTTCCCGTGAACTCAGAATCTTGAAATTTGGTACGAAGCAACGTCTTATAACACAGATAAAGGAAAAATTGCGAAAAGCATAAATTTTTAGTTAGCATAAAATATTTTTAATAATTTTAAACTTATTACCCCTTTACTCATGAACGCGTAGTGGTATTATATTGAAATTCTTAACAAATACTCAAGTCTATAATATCTTTAAGCTGTAACAAAATCAAACTTTTACGTCAACGCAATCAAAAGATACAGCAATTAAAGCCGCATATTTTGAAACTCGCAACTACTCGCAAGGGAATCAAAACCTAAAGGATACTTCCAGACGACCTGGAATCTTGAAATTTGGCATGAAGCAACGTTATAAAGTACAAATATAGGAAAAATTCCGAAAATCTTAAATTTTTAGTTACATCACATAGTATATTTTTTTTAATCATAAACTTACTAGCTGACCCAGCAAACGTTGTTCAGCGATTAAAAAAAAAAAACAGATGTTGGCCGATTCTCAGACCTACCCGATATGCACACAAAATTTCATGCTAATCGGTTCAGCCGTTTCGGAGGAGTTTGGAAACAAACACCGCAACACGAGAATTTTATATATTAGACTTGCTGACCCAGCAAACGTTGTTATGCGATTAACAAAAAAAAATAAAAAAATAGATTTTGGCCGATTCTCAGACCTACCCGATATGCACACAAAATTTCATGCAAATTGGTTCAGCCATTTCGGAGGAGTTTGGAAACAAACACCGCGACACGAGAATTTTGATAATGTTTTCATATATGTATTGACAAGGTACCGTCAGCTTTCCACATTGTTATGTTATGGATTTCATTTAGCAATAAAAATACCATAACTTTTACTTATATACCTACAGGTTTGTACGGAACCCTCGGTGCGCGAGTCTGACTCGCACTTGGCCGGTTTTTTTTATACTACGACCACAGCGAACGAACGTGTAGTCCACCTGATGGTAAGTGTAGTACAGCCCATGGACATCAACAATCCACAAAAGCAGATTATAGATGCGTCGCTGCAGCTGAGGACTACGGTGTTATACCTCATGTGCCAGTAATTTCAGAGCCTGATCTCACCACCAAACCGGAACACAGTAATGGAAGTACTACTATTTAGCGGCAGGTAAAGGTGAGACGGTGGTGCTGCCGCCCTCGTGCTCATTCACAAGAGCTCTACCACCTCTACCTTTATTTTTAAACGACTCCTCTGCACAAACATACATTACACACACACACAAAGCACAGCCAGAGTCAAAACAAATCTTTACGGTTCACACAAAGGTCGTACCCACAACACCAGTGCAGTTGAAAGCGGTGACCACTCAAACCACTACGCCAACCGTGCACACTAATTGAATTCCAATCAAGTATGAAATATAATCAGTCCAACTCATTTCATTTTAAAGTTAAGTATGTCAAGAATACAATGGAAATTACAATAAACCTTTGTATTTTTATCGTATTCAAATGTAAGTAGTGGCCTTATTGTTAGCCAAGTGGTTACCCAGTTCAATGCTCACCGTCAAGTGTTGGTTTCGGTCCCCGGTTCGGCAAGTGTTGTTTTCTGTAATGTTCTCATAACCGGACCTCTAGACCGTTCTTAGTGAAAATTGGTATGGAAATAGTAATTATAATATAATAGTAGCCCTGTATCTAATACATGTCCCACTGCTGGACTCTTGTCATGATGAGAAGTGTTACGCCATAGTCCACCACGCTGGCCAAGTGCGGATTGGTAGACTTCACACACCCTTGAGCACTTTTTAGACACTCTCAGGCATGTAGGTTTCCTTACGATGTTTTCCTTCTGTCACCGTTAGCGAGCAATAATTTACCTATAATATGATAAATTCACACATATCTTCGAAAAGACGAATCTTTACGATTTATTGACAGTGTGTGCCGTGGGTTCGAACCCCAGACCTTTTAATTAGCAGTCCTACGGTCTCCGTGTAATAGTGAAAAATATTCAATGAAATATTTTTTGACAGTTAATACTATTACTACTGAAAAAATCAATCCTTCATCCAAGTTCAGTGATATTATAACAGTGAAATCGACAACGATTGGAAATGGTAGTATATTACATAATAATGAGACGAGAAAAAATAATGACACTACATTTAATAAAACGATTTTAAAAGATAATGCCACAAGAAAAAATAAAGACACTTCATATAATGAGCCAAATTTATTATCGAATAATGTGAGAAATATTAAAAACACTAGTGAAAAAGATGTCACTATATTTAAAAGCAATGTCACTATATTTGAAAGCAATGTCACTATATTTTCGGTTACATTGAGGAGCACCGTGAAAAATAAGACTAATAGACGCCAAGAGAAAAATATATTTTTCAAGAATAATGCAACAAACAAATATAATTCCACTACGGTTAACGGTGCTATTTTATTGAAAATTAATGTAAATAACAAAAACACAAGTGAAAATAATGTCAATATATCTTCGGATGCAATTTCTTTGAAGAACATATTACAATATAATGACACTTCGTTAAATAATACAAAAGATACAAATATATCGGCGTTTTACAATGGGTAATTATCTAATTGATTACATTCTTCGTCGATAAACTGCCTCTTTGGTCTCGTGGTTATTGTATGCGACCACTGACCGCGAGGTCCTGAATCATATTCCCGAATCACAATATTATGCCTCTGGCAGTAATTGCCAGCCATAAACCACATGGTTGTGAAAGTACTACTATTTAGCGGCAGGTTAAAGGTGAGATAGTGTTCCTTTTCACTATCTAAGGCTTCTTAGATCAGAATAGATAAAGATAAAGATAAAGATACTTTATTTCGCAAATATGGATGTACAGTATGATGTTATATATAGAATATTAGTTCCACCAAATTTTACCAATAGGCATGCGAAAGGTTACATAACCGTTAAAACAACAAATAAAAATAAATATTAACAATAATATAAAACAATTAACTAAAAATTAATATAAACTACAAAAATGCACTATCTTTTTCATTTATAAATTCACTTTACTTACAGTAAAGTGAATTTATAAATGAAAAAGCTATATAAATAAGCTTTAACAGTTAGGGTACACCGAGGCGAATCGGATCAATTTTTGTTTGAGAATTCAAAATTCATACTAAAATGTAATTTATATAACTTTTATTGATAAAACTGTAATCAGTAACAATCCAGCTACACACTAAACATTTTAAAACTTAAATCATGCTTAAATTCTTCGAAATAATAAAAGAAAACATAAAAGGCAGAAATATCCAATTCGCCCCAATTTTCGGGGCGAATGGGATCATCCATAAAATAACTTAAATAAAGTTTTCTTAAGACTTATAATCTTCGGAATCATTAATAAAATTTAAATAACAACATGTAATGAGATCAATCTTAATTACTAGCACATAAATCACATATAATAAGACCTTTTTCCCTCCCGTATCAGCACAGTTTTCGTGGTACCATTCCTAACGGGCATGGCATTGAATCCAATCCTCTGATGGTGGATGAATGAACTGTTCTGAGCAGTAAATACAATGTTAATCTTTCTGTTTAGCAGACGAACCTTTGACTTTTATTCCAGGCGTTCTCTTATTTTTTTCTTTACATTTTCTTTATCTTCATTCTTCTTTTTTTTTTCCACAATTTTTATGTTTGTCATAAGTTTTTTCTTAGCATCTTTCTCTAGAAAATTAATCTTACTCTGAGGTGATGTCAAAGTCTTAAGGACACCTCTGGAGAAAGAGACTCTTACTTTCTAAACTCATGTATGGTAAATCATAAATCTCAGCAGCTCGACGTAAGGTTAACTCTTTGACCAGGACTTTATTTGCAGCTTCCCTCATTTTTTCTTGAGACCATTATCCTGCATTGGTCTTTTTTTTGTACGTACGAACCATCTATGAAGAAATAAAATGCATAATTAACATTAAATATAAAATAAAATTTTATGAAAGAGTGATCCGATTCACCCTCGATGACCCGATCCGAATAACCCCATGTTAAAGACTTTTGAAATAAATATTTTCTACATTAACCTATAACATTCTGCTCCAAAACTTTTTTTTTTTCCAATATAGTCCCCCTCTCAATCAATATAAAGCAAATAATTCAACATTTTGACACAAATCCTTTGAATTACATAAATAAATAATAAGTTAGTTAGTTTTTGTGTGTGGTACAATTGTGGCGCTCATCTAAGGTACGTACTTATTAGCACTGATGTACTAGTCGAAACAAAACATTGCCATTGGCGGGAGATGCGGGAAGGGTGCGGGTCGTAAGACGCCAGACGCCTGCGTTCCTTTTTACAGCGTTATTTAAAATATTAACGAATCTCTTATTTTGATCCGATTCACCCATTGATCCGATTCGCCTCGGTGTACCCTAGAAAGTTTCGAAGTCTTTTTTTAAATAAATTAATATTAAGTTCTTTCCAACACTTTGGTAATTTGTTGTAAAATGTTGGGGGCCATGTAGAAAACACTCTTGCGCATTAGTGTTGTGTTAGCAGTTTGAAGGTAGATTTTACTACTGTCTTGGTATTACGTCAGATAGACGCATAAATCGGTTTGGATTCGATTTTACAAATAAAGCAACCTCCAAAATGTATAGGCACGGTAGTGTCAGTATTTTATACCGCTTGAAATATGGCAAGCAGCTATCTATGGGTTTCAGTTTGAACATCGACCGTATGCATCTCTTTTGAGATTTAAAGGCTGTTTCTTTCTCGGATGAGTTACCCCAAAAAATTAGTCCGTAACGTAGGTGAGATTCTACAATACCATAATAAGCAGTAAGGAGTGCATCTGTATTTATTATTGCTGCTATTGTATTAAGAGCGTATGCAGATTTATGAATTTTCTTGCTTAATCTTAATATTTCAATATGTGGCTTCCAGTTTAATATTTTGTCTATTTCTAGTATAATAGATATATCTTAGATAAGAACTCACGTCGCGGTTTTACGCACGCAGCCTCAGTAGAATATAGATTTTAATAAAAAAAACAAGCTATATTCTTGACGCGGATTGCGCCCGCACAGTTTTTCATACATATCTGCCCGCAGCCGTTAGGGGCACGTCTAAGAATTTTACAAGAGCTATTAACACCATAATTATAATAGCAGCCCTGTATCTAATATATGTCCCACTGCTGGGCTCGGGCCTCTTCTCATGATGTGAAGGGTTAGGCCATAGTCCACCACGTGGCCAAGTGCGGATTGGTAGATTTCAGACACATATAAGCATTTTTAAGGCACTCTCCTGAGCATGCAGGTTTCCTCACTATGTTTTCCTTCACCGTTAACAAGCGATAATTTATATGATAAATACACACATATCTTCTAAAAGACGAATCTTTACGATTTATTGACAGAGGTGTGTGCTGTGGGTTCGAACCCGAGACCTTTGACTTCGCAGTCCATGGTCTCCCACTCGGCTATCGCTGCTCACACATCATTTAACATTAAACTACCGAAAAATCTATTTTCTAGTCGACGCAATCTTAATCCGAACGCAGCATATATCGAAACCCAAATAATACAATCGCACGTTGAAAAAGAATTTAAAGAGAGGAAAAGAGATGAGCTATTTTATGAACCTTATTGGGAAAATGGAGAATGGGTATTTCATAGGTAAGTTGGTAATACCATTATTTGGTATCTATATTATCAATACAAGTAAATTAAAATGAAGTTTCTGTTTTGAATGTCAAAATAACAATGTTTTTTTTTAAGTTGATATGGTTATTTACACAATATCTATGCCTAAAATACAGTTTTTAAAATTTTTGTCTGTCTGTCTGTTTATTTGTATCGGCTAAACTTCTAAACAAAAAGACCGATTTTAATAACAACTTATGTGTTGTTGTTTTTTTTTTTTTTACTTTTCCATACGCCAACCACAAGACCATCAAGGTAATTATTTATTAAATAATGAAATGTTATTTCAGGACCGGTACACCGCAAACTAATACGCCGAGTAAGTATTACGTAATATATACTCAATGTGTTCTTTTTCTTCTTCGTCGTGTCGATGGAAGAAGAAGAAGAATGTGTGCTATTCGTAGACAGAGAAAGCTATAGACTAATATTTGATAGCTCTGTCGCTCGCACACGAAAAAAAAATGGTTTCATGCGATTTTGTTGGCTAGATTATGCCTACGAATTTGTCCGCGTGATTTTCGTTGTATAATACTTTTTTTTTCTTGTTTGTTGTTGTTTTTGTATAGCTGCTACCGCATTTTGACCCGCATCTAACTTTTCTGCTACTCTCTCGTAGAGTTTATCGTAATATAAAATATCTTGAAACCTACCTTGAAAGTCAAAATATGAAACTCAAAAATATGTAATACTAGCTGACCTGGCGAACTTCGTACCGCCTTAGCGTAAATTTGATGCACTACTTTATTTTGTACAGCTGACCTATCTTATGTATGCGTACCTATTCAATTTGAACTGGAATCTATAATATCCTCCATATAAAAATGAATACCTATTTCCCTGGTCACGTCATACCTGAGAAGGACTTTACTAATTTTATTAAATAAAAAACAAAATATATATTTTCATAATAGTGTTTATTTCGTAGGGTTCAATAATTTCACTTATATTTTTACAGAAAATATTAATATATATTTAATTTATTTTGTTTTTTTTATCCCTAAGAACCTTGTGCAGAGTATTAGAAAACTACAAAAAAAAAACAGCCAAATCGGTCAAGCCTTTTTCATGCTATGTCGTGACAACGGAAAACGGGTTTCATTTTTATATATATACTAGCTGACCCGGCGAACTTCGTACCGCCTTAGCGTAAATTTGATGCACTACTTTATTTTGTATAGCTGACCTATCTTATGTATGCGTACCTATTCAATTTGAACTGGAATCTATAATATCCCCCATATAAAAATGAAAACTTTTTTTTTTTTTTTTTTTTTTTTGCCGTAACTACCTTGTACAGAGTATTAGAAAACTACAAAAAAAAATATCAGCCAAATCGGTCAAGCCGTTTCCATGCCAAGTCGTGACAACGGAAAACGGGTTTCATTTTTATATATATAGATATTAATATTATATAGATAATCCGAGCAATAGCTTGTCCGAGATTAGCGCTATCAAGCAAACGTTAAACGCTACCAAACAGTTTAAAAAAATATGGCACGGGCAGGATTTGAACCTGCGACCACTGCATTCCGATTCCAAACTAGCTTTTTCCCGCGGTTTCGCCTGCGTGGTAGGTAAAATCAATAATTATCAATAAAAAGTACATATATCTAAATCTTTAAAGCCGTTTAGAAGGTAAATACAAACAGACAGACAATAAGACAGACAAAAAACTTAAAACTGGATTTGGCGCCCATGGGATAGGGGGTGAGCATATCGCCATCCACCGGGCACAATTCCAACTCAGTGTTGCTATTGTGAATTTCCTTACGGGCTTACGGGAAGTTCACAAATAACACCTTGCCCGAGGAGAGAGGCGTATACACTAACCACTAGACCATCGAGGGAGTGTACCAATTGATATGGGATTACACTTTATTTTTTTAATAATTTTAATGTTTTTTTTTTCGTTTCAGCACTACACATCGCTATTTATAGAGGTTGTGAGTGGGCATGTAGCGCGTACTTGGGAAAATTGTAAGTACATATACTTATACTTACGTAATCACCAAAAAATAATATCGAAATGATCACCAAAAAGAAATATCCCAGTTTACCAAATCACCAAATGGTAAAATAGTCAAGAAATTAAGAATTTTAAATAGCGACATCTCAGGTTCGATTCTACGGTCGGACAAAGTGTTATTTGTGAACTTTCCGTCAGAGACAGAGAGTTGGAATTGTGCCCGGTGGATGGCGATAGGCTCACCTCCTATCCCATGGGACCTAAACATAATAGGAAAAATTAGGGTGTTGTACACCTCTGCCACACCCTTCTGAGTAATATAGGCGTGATATTATGTTATGTTGGTGATTTTGATGAATTTTGCACACACATGTAGCATATATTTTATTTTATTTATTTATTCGATTCAGGCATCATGGTTCATATTAAATACACTAAAACAATATTAAAATAAAATATAAGTAGGTACTATAAATATACTTAATTATAACACTATAACTAGTAATTTATATCATAATTAATTCAAATTCAAATTCAAATTCAAATAATTTATTTGCATAAAACAGGTTTACATGGTTGGTACACATATTAATAAAATAAGTACACTGATTTATTACCCAAACAGGTGTGCAAATTTCAATTCAATACAAACAAAAAAGAAATAATGACATTACATGCAGGATTGTAGCAAAATTATAATAAGATAATACATAATTATAATCATAATTTATAAAAATGTCACAAATTCAAAGAAAGTCAAATGTCAAAGTCTAATAATGAAATAAAATAAGAATAATAATACAATATCATTCAGCAAAAGTAAAAAGTATATCAAAATGTCCAAAAATTAAAATAAATTATAGAAAAGGTCAAAAATTATTTTAAATGTCAAAAAATAAAGAGAAAAACGCTATAATAATTAAATTGTGCTATATTTTATCTGATAAATAATCCGAAACATTATAGTAACATTTATCAATCAAGAACTTTTTTAATTTAGTCTTAAATATATTTACATTTGCATCTTTAATATAATTTGGTAATTTATTTTAAATTTTTGGAGCCATTGCGAAGACACTTTTATGCATTAAAGCAGTGTTTGTTTTGCACATACATAACCGGCTTTTGTCTCTTTGAGTACGACTTGACCCATCGACTGCCAATAAAAACAAATGTGAGTTAAGTTTTACAAAAACCGCTACCTCGAATATGTAAATAGATGGCAATGTCATAATATTGTGCTTTTTAAAATAAGGTTGGCAACTGTCAGTCGTTTTTAATGAAATAATATCTTTATTCATTTATATTCTTTGCCTATTCCTAATTCTCTCTAGTACATCCTTAACTTCCTTTTCGTGTCTCTTTCTTACTCGCCATCCAATTGCTGTCTGTAAGAGATTGCCTTAGTTGCGATAAAACCGCCATTTGTAATAGATACCTTCTTTTTTTTGTATATTTATTTTTCCTGTGCAATAGACTATTTCACACGTTCCGTCGGCGACATGTGACGCGCGGTGTCGGATGGGCTGCCCCGGAATCGCCGGAACACTACACCTCTCGGCCAAAATTCCTCATTTGTGAAGATCCCTAGATGAACGGTCGGAATTCTCACCACAAAAGAATTAAAATTCACATTACGGCGTGACTGCAACCGTTCGACCCTCAACGTAAAATTTGTCTTTACGCTGATATACTGCGCAATCTCCTCTTCTTTTGTGGAGTAATGTAAACACGACACATACAGCAGTGTCGTTGGTACAGCAGGACGCAGTAGATGATTTGGGCTGGTCGGTGCGGTACCGAACCGGTTCTTAGGAGCGTGCTTCTTCTTCTTCTTCTTCACAACCTTGACGAAGCCTTCCTTATCCACCTCAGGAACCCGTTGTTAGTCCTTTAGTTCGGGCTCGCAATGCTTCTGCTTGCCTCCTTATTGCTGGTTGATGTTAACAATTGCAGAGTAAACACATTTAGGTGTTGACGTACTAGTAATATAATATAGCCGCGTCGCGGGTCGTAATAGCCTACACAAACATATTTTGGCCATTCTTAATTGACTATAATAAACATAATGTTCACGATTTCAGGTACAGCGGGCCGGTCTGTAGTCAGCGATACGACAATCAATATTGGGATTATGAATATAGAGAGTTTCCTACAATATGTGCAATGGAAACTGCCAACTGTGAGAATGAATTCAAAAGTAAGTTTGCTCATGGCAATAGAAAGAAAAGTGTATATATAAGTATATATACATAATAATAGCAGCCCTGTATCTAATACAAGTCCTACTGCTGAGCTCGGGCCTCTTCTCATGATGAGAAGGATTAGGCCATAGTCTACCACGCTGGCCAAGTGCGGATTGGTTGACTTCACACACCCTCGAGCACTTTATAGGCACTCTCAGGCATGCAGGTTTCCTCACGATGTTTCCTTCACCGCGTGGTGGACTGTGGCCTATCCCTTCTTATGAGGAGAGGTCCGTGTTCAGCAGTGGTACATGTATTAGATACTGGGTTGCTATTATTAATTCAATGAAGAGGTAAGATGATATGACTTTTGTTTGTTTGTTACAATTTAACTCTAAAACTATCCGACCGACTTCATAAATTTCTTCACAATTAGACTGCTAGATATCCTGAGTACCTAAAATCCTAACTTAATATTATAAATGCGAAAGTAACTGTATATCTGTTATGCTTTCATTGCTAAACTACAACACCAATTTTAATGAAAATAGGTATGGAGATAGATAAGACCTAAGAAAAGAACACAGGCATAGTTTTTATGTCGTCAGAGCCGCGCGCGGAGTTTAGTAGGCAGGTTGATCGAGATTAGAATGAGATTAATATTTGATATTCAATTTTCTTTACTAATTTTGTAAATAACTTTGTTTTTGGCGGTGTCCCATAACTGCACACTTCTTTATGGAGTTTACATTTATATTTTTTTCATCTTTTGTTCACAGGACCTGGTAAGTAACCATGTATCATCATCGAAATGGGTTTGAGTCAACTAGAGGAATAAGGGTCGACACACACACCAAAAGCGCGTCGAAGCGCAGCGAATCGCATGAGAAACTCAAACGAGTCGCGCGGATGCCCGCGGCGCCGCGGGAATTCCGGCGAATTTCATAGTAGTAGTAGCGTAGAGTTTCTCATGCGATAATAAGTATTATAGTTATGAAAATAAAGTTGAAATTCATATGACACTGAAACTGCGCTTCGATTCGCTGCGCTTCGACGCGCTTTTGGTGTGTGTCGAGGTCGACCCTAAGTAATAAACTTTAAAAGTTTAGGTATATATCACAATATATACAGCATGTTATTAAACAAACAGCATCGATAGCCGAGTGGGAGACCGTAGGACTGCGAAGTCAAAGGTCACGGGTTCTAACCGACGGCACACACCTCTGTCAATAAATCGTTAAGATTAGTCTTTTCGAAGATATGTGTGTATTTATCATATAAATTATCGCTCGCGTGAAGAAAACATCGTGAGGAAACCTGCATGCCTGAGAGTGCCCAAAAAGTACTCCAAATCGTGTGAAGTCTACCAATCCGCACTTGGCCAGCGTAGTGGCCTATGGCCTAACCCTTCTCACCATGAGAAGGTGCCCGAGCCCAGCAGTGGGACATGTATTAGATTATTTAGCCGCTATTATTATTATTATTATGCAATCAGTCGATTCGGCAAAAGTGTTTTTTTTAGTCTTTCTCGTTAAATAAAAATAAAGTGCTTCAGAAGCTAGTCCGATAGTAAAAGCTTATGTTTCCTATATGTATGTAAGTATTTTATTATTATTGTACCTTTAGGTAGGTATATTCATCATAATTAATATCTTCTGGCATTTATATTCTTTTACTATTCTTAATCATCTCTTGTACACCTTGAACTTCCCTTTCGTGTCTTTATCTCACCACCCAATAGTTGTCTGTAAGAGATTGCCTTAGTTGCGATAAGACCGCCATTTCTACTAAGTATATATATTTTCATTGTTTTCTGTTTTTTTTCCTTGGTGTGCAATAAAGCTTTTTTATTATTATATTATTATAAAAGCTTTTCTAATTCTAGGCTGGTTCCCCGTCCGCTACGGTAAATGCTACGAGCTAACAACATACAACTACAAACAACTCTGGGAGGGTGTCGAAAACCGAGCAAATCTATACAACGCAATATACAGCTTGCCTGGAACCTTACCAACTAGATATAACTTTCATAAATCTACTATAAAGTACACTACGAAAAACATATACAACACGCCACGGTGGTTCGTCATGCCGTCAAACGATAAATTCCGTTTGCCAGAAAATGTTGATCAAATTCTTAATGGTTAAATAAAATAAGTTTTTTGTTATCATCATCTTCATTCAGCCGCTTGTAATCCATTGCTGGACATAAGCCTCTCCCAATTTGCGCCACAACACCCTCCAGCGATCTTCTTTAGGTCGTCAATCCACCTGTCAGGGGGGCGTTCTACCTTACGGTTACCGAGTCACGGTCACTATTCTAGGACTCGTTTGCTCCAACGGCTGTCGGTCCTTCGGCAGACGTGACCAGCCCATTGCCATTTCAGCAAGCTTATTTTGCGAGCTATGTCGGTTTCTTTAGTTTTTTGTCGGATGGCCTCATTACGAATTTTAACCTTTAAAGAAACTCCGAGCATAGCTCGCTCCATAGTCTCCATAGTTTTTTGTTAATCGGTCACCAATTTACGTATTTTGCCTTAGAAATTATCACCAAAATGAAAGAATGGGGTGCCCATTCTTTCATTTTGGTCATCAAATACTAAATCTCAATGGTGGCTCAGTCTCAAGCTGACATCTGAATTTGAATGTTTATTACTAAATTATAATTTTAAATTACAGTTAAAAGAACCCACCAGACATGTAAGCAAAACCTGCATTGACAATTTTGCCCATAACCTGGGAAAAAAATGTAAGTCAGAAGTAATTGAGTTGGCACTGTCTGACCACACTGCCCAGCTGTTAAGATGTCAACTAAATCATAATATATGTATAATTAAGTACTGGAAAATCAAGCGTCGAGATTATAGCAAGGAAAATCAGGCAAAATTTAAATACTGTATAGAACAAATACCTAACATTTGCAGACATGTATAATACTTGTGATCCAAACATAGCATATAATATTTTCTTTGACACATTTAAATTGTTCTATGATCTCTGTTTTCCCCAAAGAACTATAACTATCCACAATCACAAGAAACCTAAATGGATTTCACGGGGGATTAAGACTTGTAGTGCTAAGAAACGTGAAATGCTATGGAAATATAGAAAAACCCCAAGTGTAGAAAACAAATTAAAGTTGACGCAATATACCAAAAGATTAAAAAAGATTGTGTATTTGACCCAACGAGCGCAAAATAATTGCAATATAATGAATGCAAGCAATAAAGCAAAAGCTGTATGGCAAACTATAAATACTGCCAAGCAAAATAAACCTTTAGAATCTATGACATGTATTAGATTAAATGATAATATCTTATCTAATCCGTATGACATCTCGAATGCATTTAATGACTACTTCATCGATAAGATAATACCAATTAATAATAAGTACAAAGATCAGCATAAACAATACCTAACATCTAGACTTAACTCAATCTTTATGAAGCCATGCTTGCCAGACGATATAAAAAATATCATTAAAGGTTTAAAAAATACTAATAGTGTGGGATATGACAGTATCTGTACTAAAGTTATTAAACTAGTTGCAGAATGTATATCTCAACCTCTTAGTCATATTATTAACCTGTCTATAGAAACTGGTGAATATCCGGCCAAATTAAAAGTTGCTATTATTAAACCAATCTATAAAAAAGGAAGTAAAGAAGATATAAATAACGATAGACCTATTATTGCTCTCATACCAATTATTTCAAAAATTTTTGAAAAGTACATTTATAATGAATTAGTAAGATATTTTGAAACCAATCACATCTTAGCTAAAGAACAAAAAGGATTTAGACAGAACAAAAGTATTAACCTTGCTATATATGATTTCCTAGAAATTATAACATCTAATGTCGACAAGCGAATACCGATCAGCGCCATCTTTATGGATATGACGCAAGCGTTTGACTATGTGGCACATGACATTTTACTTGATAAACTTGAGATATACGGCATAAGAGGCAACATTTTAAAATTAATTGGCTCTTATCTCAAAAGCCGCACTCAATATACACAAATTAACAGAGTCAATACTAGAACTAAGATGGAGGATACATACCAATCAATGGTACGTGAAATGCAATATGGAGTCCCGCAAGGAAGTGTATTGGGACCATTGCTCTTCTTAATTTATATTAATGATCTGCCAAATACGACGCCACACCCAATGACACTCTTTGCCGACGATAGCACCGTTGCAATTAAGTGTAGAGATAAAATAACTTATGAACAGGATATAAGCTGTACCCTAAATGCAATAATTAAATGGCTAGACATTAATAATCTAAGGGCTAACATAGCAAAAACTAAAATAATTAACTTCAATCAACGTCTGAACACAACTGCACCTCAGATTAAATACAAGAATGAACCTGTAGCTGAAGTGCGTTTCACTAAATTCCTTGGTGTTACGGTGGATAATCAATTGAAATGGAAAAATCATATTGAAGTTCTTTGTAAAAGAATAAATAAATCAGTGTATGCGCTACATGAACTTAAACATATCTCAAATGCTAATACCTTGCTAACAGCGTATCATGGTTTAGTTGCATCAGTCTTGAGGTATGGTGTAATTTTTTGGGGGAACTTGACTGATGTTGACTTAATTTTTAAAGCACAAAAACGATGCATAAGGGCTATGTTTGGGCTCCAAACAACGGAATCTTGTAAGCCAATTTTCAAGGATAGTAAAATTTTAACTCTCTCAAGCCTGTACATTTATGAGGTCTCAATATTTGTCAAGACTAATCTAAATTTATTTACGTTAGCCTCCGACGTAAATAATAGGCGACAACGCGATCCATTTCGCCTCTGCATGCGAAGGACTTGTACCACTTTGATGCACAAAAGAGTTTTTCACATGGCCCCTGTAATATTCAATAAATTGCCTCAAGAAATCAGGGCCATGAATATTGTTCTCTTTAAAAAACATCTTAGGAAGATTTTGGTAGAAAAATGCTACTATACCCTTAACGATTATATAATTGCAGTCAACAATTAAACATAAACTGAAAAGAATTTAAAGTTCCCTGCGATGAATGACACTGACACAGACACACTTTTTTTTTTTAAGAATGCGTTTGGAAATTCGTTCCTTAACATTTATGTATGGAGTCTAATATTAAATACTTATTTTTTATTAAATGTAATGGTTAATCACGAATATAAAAACATTAAAATACTAAATAAGCGTGTATTAATATAATTTAAAATAATTAAAACGTATCGTTTGTAGTTTTTAAATAAAATTGATGTCAAACAACAAAACAGCCACCATGTAGGTTATAACCTACATGGTGGCTGTTTTGTTTTTATTAGAGCCTATTCATTGGAAGGATTTAGTGTTTCGAAATTTAAATCACTTTTCCTCACTAGTGAGTAATAAGCGTTATTACTCACTGAATTCTGGCAAGCAAACGATCTTTTTCGTGCTGGTGTGGTGAAAAATTATTTTTCACCAACAACACAGAAGTTTGCTTTTTTACCAGAAAAATCACGTGAAAAGTACACGTGAGTAGTTTTTGAAAGCGTACGACATATTTAATTAGTGGCGACTTACAAAAGGCCCTAAAAGGCATTCTGAATTGGTATTACTGTCGTATTTCATGGAATTATTCCAGGTTAAGCAATCGAGTACAAGTTAATTTAAATCTTAATATTTTCTCACTGGAAGAGGTGAAAAGTTTTGTATGCAACGCGTAAGAAAAATTTAATTTCCAGTTCGTGACCTCTTAAAATCTTTCGCTTGCGAAGTAGTCTTTATTAGAATCACTCGCTACGCTCGTGATTCAATTTAAGACTACTTCGCAAGCTCAAGATTTAAAATTGGCACTCACAACAGAAATATAAACTTTTTCTCACTTGTACCATAAATAACTATTATTCTGTCTTATTGAAGATAGAAGAAGGTAAAAGTATTACGTCAGAAGCTTACACAACCACTATGCGTAATATAAGGAAGCAATTAAAGAAATATGGTAGGGAAAACTGAGCGCCAATGTCTTTTACGGCAACGCATTTAATTACATGGCGCCTTTTCAACAGAGCTGCCATTTGGGCTATGGCTATCAAAATATTAATCAACTACCTTAAAGCCCAGACCTGATGAAATGTTTTTGTAACATTGGCTATTTTTAACCGACTTCAAAAAAAGGAGGAGGTTCTCAATTCGGTTGTATTTTTTTTTTTTTTTATGTTTGTTCGCAGATTACTCGAAGACGCCTGGACCGATTTGAGAAATTCTTTTTTTGTTTGAAAGGATATACTTGTCATGTGGTTCTATTTTTTTCCAGTCACGTTCTGATGATGGGATCCTAGAGAAATCGAGGGCAACCCTCAAATTTAAAAGGCTTTTATATTGTTTTTTTGTATATTATCTAAAGCTACTCGGATATTTGCATCTAGTAGTCAGCATTTTATGTTGCTGAGCTGATGCTGGAAGGTACAACTCCTCAACGGTTAGGAGTACGGGGATAATTCTTTAAATATAGCTTCCTTGAGGCCGTTTACTGTATTCTTTCAAGTTATACACAGATGAGGCGAGACGTTGAATATTAATTATGTATATTCATAATATGAGGTCATGATTTGATGATGGGATCCTAGAGAAATCATGGGTAACCACTTAAATTTCAAAGGCTTCTAATATTGTTTTTCGTATATTACCTAAAACTACTTGGATATTTGCATTTTAAGTTGCTGAGCTGATGCTGGAAGGTACAACTCCTCACGTATTATATAATTTCTATTTAACAATAATTTCCTCCTCAATAATTTCTATTTAACTAAATGAAAAAACCTACTAGTTTGTGCGAAGTAAATTTATTTTTTGCTTTTTAGTTTACCTACTTTTTGAAGTCGGTTTTTTTTTTATACTAACAACTCAAGGTTTAGGCGCACTTCACATGGGGCTACATAGAGCACAAATATGGTTTCTTAATGAAGCAAGGTATAACGCATGAACGGTCTCTGAATTGAATTAAAAGAATATTGAACTACGATAAACCGACAAATATTTTACTTCAAGCCTTGGAATAAAGTCGCAAGGCTGCCAAAGTATCGATCTTTAATGAAAATACATTTGGAAGTGTGTGCCGGGGAACTGCACAACCTTATTCTTCCGTTCCCATTTAGAATGGATGAATGAAAGGAGACATTAAGAAATAAATTTAAAGAGATAAATATTATGACGTTACATTTTCAATACATTTATGAAAATTTATTGTACGTCCACAAGAATCAAACAAAATTTAAGAAAAATAGTGGTCTCCATAAATTAAATCTAAGGAACAAAAACAAACTGGCTGTGCCCACTACTAGGCTCCATAAATAAAATCTCTAACTCGTTTCCAAGTCAATGTATACGCCTCTACAATAAACTTCCATTAGACGCAGTAGAATTATCGATAGGTAAATTTAAGAAATATATTAAATCAGATTATCTCAAAAAGCTTTTTAGACTACATAAATTATTCTAGTATTTGAAAATGAACTGCTCTTTTTATGTGACTTTCAATATGACTGTATATTTAACAATTGTTATATTTTATTCATTTCATTTGAAAAGATGGTGCACATGATTTTATCGCCAGCTCTTCTCATAATGCAATACTCATCGGAGCTGGTACTTAGTTTGATTTTAATCTGATTCTAAACAGTTGGATTAAAATTAATCTAAGCCCCGGTTATTCAAATCATTGTAATTAGTATAATTTAGTTTTACTTATAATTTATTTTTATATCATTTGTTTGTAATATTTTGACGTGTTCAAACGCCTCCTGGGGCCTATCAAAATGATTTTTTTGAATTTGAATTCTTATGTAAACAAAAATTATTTTGATTTGAAATGGCCAGTACTGCAGAACGGCAATTTCATAGGTAAAGACTTATTATATATAATAAACCTGCAGTCCTATGACTTCTATACACAACACATGCAATAATATAGCTTCAAAAGTAATTGAACAGGGTTATGTAATATAATAAATAAGAAACGATTAAGATTAAAAGCCTAATTTAAAACTATAAATTATATAAAGCTTTTTTGAAGCAATTAATTTTGTTGTGAAATATGTCGACATCAGAGCACACAACATTGTATTGCTTGCACATTCTAATGAGTGGATCATTCTGCGATACGTTGTTGTTACACGCAGGTATGGAAAACAATTGTGGAGTGCGCACAGATCGCGTAGGTGTTTTAAAAAGTAGTCTGCTTATCAGAATGCTGTCCACGGAGCCGCTAACAATCTTATGTAGAGTGCATAAGTCGCTTATCCATCGCCTTTCTCTAAACTTAACATTTGAAAATGCTGCAGACGGTCCTCATAATCGGCAAGTTTACGTCTTAAGCCATACTTCATGCACAAAGTCCTAACGAAACGACATAGGAGTATTCACACGAAAAATCCGGTCAAAATTATTTCGTGGTTTATTTGGAATAAAAACTACATTGTTTAATATAATATAGCGTTTATTAATCAAAAAGTAAAAATCCACTATTTAAAAACATAATTTTTCAGAATGAACTTTTCAATATATCAAACTTAATCATCATCTTCACTTTGATTATCCTCTAGAGTTAATTTGCAGCTCATGTTTTTGTCAGTTGAAGACACAGTTGGCGGTATTATGGCAACCATTAAATCAAGTGCCTCTTTTGAAAACGATTTCTTATGTTTGTTTGGCTTTGCTCTGATTGAGCTCAAATAGGGGTCGGAATTCAACAGTAACCGATTCATAATGTCTCTGTTACAGTCTTCTCTTGAAAAATCAAGTCTATATTGGCGAAAGTTTTTATTCCGGGCTTCTGCCGCTTCCTCCGATAATTGGCCAATAGGTAAAATTGCATGACTTATTACTCTAGCACCATGAATTAAAACTTTGTGAATTGTAGGTGACATTGGATGCCATTCATACAATTTTACATACAGTTTCGCTGTTATGTGAGCATAGATATCAAACTTATCAGCATCTATGCTGTTTCCACTTGAAATTACTTCAAGGATTACTCTGAATCGTTTAATGAGGTCAACATTAATACCACTGATTCGGGAAGATGTATCTGGGTCTTCAAAAAACCTTCGTGACGTGTTTCCATCATTTGTGTTTCCAAATCCCGCTTTAGGAATGTCCACTAGTAATCCCATTTCTTCTCTAAATTCTTTTTGTATTTTTTCTTTTGTGTCTTTAACAGTCTTCTTGTCTTCTGGCGTTCGCGCTTGCCATTTTTTTAAAGGGAGTTTATAAGCTAAATGAAGTAGAGACTCAAAAAAGCGAATTCTGGCATGAAGAACGGATAATCCAAACTGCAGTGCTTCGACATTTACATCTTGTACATCATTTAGTTTATTAAAATCTTTTGACGTTTGTCCACAAATATAGCAGCGCATAGTAGACAATGTGTTTGTAGCAGCATTGCATACTTTCCCATCGATCATTGTAAATAACATAGTATGCTTTATTTTTAAAAATCCGTCAGGTGTTGATATCTCTGTCTTTGACAGGCTTTTTACTTGGTCTTTAATGTATTTTATTTCTTCTTTAGTGATATCTTTTGATTCACTCACAAATCTTATGCGTATTGGTCTACAAAATCTCACAGAATAAGGAACTGGATTTTGCCAAATGATTTTAGTTCTTTCTCCATTAATATTAACGACCAGTCTCAAAGGAACTAGAGAACTCTGAAATATATTTGAGTCATGTTCTGCGCTATTTTGAAATTTTTGTTTAAACTGCGACTGTTGGGGTCCGTCGCATCCCCATTTCAATATTAACTCCAAATGTTCTTTTTCATTTTCTGTGCAGGTTTCTATTACTTCCGAAAGGTATTTATACAGACGTGATGCCGTATGATCAAGCAACCCTTGCAGTTGTATCTCAATGCATGACTCAGTTACACGTATGGTTTCTTCTTTCGGGTAACAGACCTTTTTCGCTTTTTGGATTAGAGAATAACAAGGATAAATACTCTTATTAGAGCTCTGAATTATTTCCCACTGCCTTCTAGTGAAGTCACCTTCTACGAAGATTGCCAGTGCTTCTTGTGGCGTGTGTTTCTTCACATTTACTTGGTTGTGCATTGAAGTCAGTGATTTGCGAATTTTAGAAGCTCTTGTTGGTGTTGCTACAATTTCTTTTATCATTGCTGCTGCATCATTATTACCAATATTTCGTTGACTAACACGAGCTGCATAAACCAGTTCTTCAGCAGGTATCTGATCCCTTAATTCGCAAGTTTTTCGTCGTTTGCTCTGCTCACTTAGCTCATTAAAGTATTTTTTAGGACGTCCCGCTTTATGTGTAGTTTCTGAACTAAAATTCGGGAACTGTAACGTTGATGCAAGCCACTCTTTGTTATTACATAGGAAACGCTCTTCTTTTCGGCTAGCCGCTACCCATTTCTGCTTGAATTGAGACTTAAAAAACCTTAAGTTCCGATTAAAAATACTTTTTTTATCTATAGGGCATTTTGTTAATTCAGCTAGCTTTGATCCCAAAACTTCAAACTTTTCTTCAATTTTCATGCCTTTACAGTCTTTTATAATGTCATACAGAGCTCTTCTCGTAATACTGAATGTAGGTGCCGTAGTATCTGTTAAGAAAAGATAAAAAAATCAAAACCTCAAAATTACTCACATTTTACCCTATCGACTTAAGAGCATTGAATATCTAACTGGCGTACATAGGCGTGGCGTTTTCCTGCTTTATTTACTGCAGGATATCCTTTGTAACAAGTTTGTACAGAAATAAAGCCTTGACAAAGGTTGACAAGTAAACTAAATCACGATTTTTTGCATTTTATATGCAAATAAGTCATAGTTTATGTTTGATATTTTTTTAAACACATAAATAATACAGAAAATAAACAAAATACTACGTAATAATAATCAACATACCTTTCACTTCCATATTTGTAACAGTTTTTTTCCACAATCTGCTAAAATTAAACACAATTTCAATTCTAATACAGAGATGCGTCGAGAACAAAGACGTGCGTTTTAAACAATGGCTGGGTTCCGACTGACCATGCGGGGAGGGGGAAGTGCAGGAGCGTCTTTTGTAATACTCGTTTGGTGAACCGGTTATTAAGCTATAAAACTATGTAGCTTGAGTAGATATATGACTAACTTCATGTTTACGACTTTTGATCGGATTTTCTATGGCGATACTCCTATGTGCGACGTTGAATGGATTCTATACGGTCCCTGTATATGTTATATACTGGAGCCCATATAGAGGAGCAGTACTCAAGTATGCTTCATCTTCTTATACCTATATATATAGACATTATGTTACAGTGTATTTCACATCCACCCTGTATGCTTTTCTGATAAAAAATAAATTGAAAACGACTTAATTTTTACAACTTAATTACTTCAGAGCAAATTGTCTATGAAATAGAAAACCTTTGACATTTACAGAAATGCCAACAATAAAATGTTTCATTTCGTATTTTGTTTATTTTTCATTTTGAAACGTAAGTATTTTCAAATTTATATTGTCATAGGTCATAGGTCATAGTAGACAAGATTTTTTAATAAAAATAAAACAATTTTATTACTATTTTTAAAAACTAAATTGAAAATTAGGTTTTTCTTTTCAGTTCAAAATGTTTTGAACGAAATTAACCTGCAAGTAATAAACACAAAATATACATCAAATTTAAACTCGACTTTCTTTACTTACTCGAATATAAAAAGCAATAAAATTTCAAAATTTGTAACTGACAGTGTTACCAGGTATAAAAATAATACCAATGAAGTTTCAACAGATAGAACCGACAATGTTACTAACTATAAAAATACAAGTCTTGGAATTGTAAGCGCTGATATAAAAAATAATGATAAAATCCCGAAAAATGTTGCAGAGACAATGTTATCAGATCATAATGTGTTGAATGGAAATACACTGAAAGCTGCAAATGATATATACTCGAGTATTAACAGTAAAGAAGTCACAAAATCTCTAAGCGACAGTAGCACTAGATATAAAAATATCATCAACAATACTTATGTATACTGGACTATTAAAAACAATAGTGAGAGAAAAGATATAAACGAGAACTATAAAGATAACAACGAAAATACTAACTTAATTTCAACAGTACACAACAATAAAGTGAAAAAAGGTCTTAGCGACAGTGTTACCAATCATAAAATTAACTTCAAAACTAGTCCTGGAGCTGGCAACACTGACATTAAAAATGATGATAGAACCATGGATAATGTTGTTGAAAAATCGTCAATTATTTTAAATTACCAAGAAATAAAGGACGCTATCTATGGGTGAGTTCGTATATATATATTCGTAGAACACACCTTTATACCAAGGTGTAGACAGAGACAAAAGAATGCCATGCTAGCTAAGATTGTTAGTTATACTTTGACCATTCCTTTATTTTCTTTTTGACAGATCACGCCTATGAATTACCGTTTTTTTTTGTCAGATTAATGTACTACAATAATAATGTACTTTTCACCACACCAGCACGAAAAAGATCGTTTGCTTGCGAGAATTCAGTGAGTAATAACGCTTATTACTCACTAGTGAGGCAAAGTGATTTAAATTTCGAAACACTAACTCCTTCCAATGAATAGGCGCTAATAAAAACAAAACAGCCACCATGTAGGTTATAACCTACATGGTGGCTGTTTTGTTGTTTGACATCAATTTTATTTAAAAACTACAAACGATACGTTTTAATTATTTTAAATTATATTAATACACGCTTATTTAGTATTTTAATGTTTTTATATTCGTGATTAACCATTAAATTTAATAAAAATTAAGTATTTAATATTAGACTATAAACATAAATGTTAAGGAACAAACTTCCAAACGCATTCTTAAAAAAAAAGTGTGTCTGTGTCAGTGTCATTCATCGCAGGGAACTTTAAATTCTTTTCAGTTTATGTTTAATTGTTGACTACAATTTTTAACAAAAAAAAGTGAATCAAGTGATAAAGAACTTTGTGGAACTTCAGAATAGTTGAAACAACTTGCTAGTAGAAGCAAGTTAGAAGCTAGTACACAGAAGTTTGCTTTTTACCAGAAAAATCACGGGAGAAGTTTTTGAAAGCATACGACATATTTAATAAGTGGCGACTTTCAGAAGGCGCTTAAACGCATTCTGAATCGGTATTCTCTACTGTCGTATTACATAGAATTATCCAAAGTTAAGCAATCGAGTACGAGTTTATTTAAATTTTAATATTTTCTCACTGGAAGAGGTGAAAAGTTTTGTATGTAACGCGTAAGAAAAATTTAATTTCCAGTTCGTGACCTCTTAAATCTCTCACTTGCGAAGTAGTCTTTATTAGAATCACTCGCTACGCTCGTGATTTAATTCAAGACTACTTCGCAAGCTCAAGATTTAAAATTGGCACTCACAACAGAAATATAAACTTTTTCTCACTTGTACCATAAATAACTATTATTGACAAGCAACACTTTTTAGGGAAGTTCACTGTTTGTAACAAACAAACACAGACTATAAATCAAATCGTGAAATGAAATAAATCGATCATTATGAAACAGAATAATTTGACTTTTTTTTTTGTGTATTGTCCGTATTTGTTATAAAAAAAAGTATACAATAATAGTATCATCATTCCAAGAATAATTATTTGCAAGAAATTAAGTTGAAATCTTGGAATGACATATCAAAATGTAAACAAAACAAAGGTAACTAGGAAACCGTCATAGACTAAGTATGTGACATTATTATAATATTATTATTTTGTATATTTATTTCATCTAATAAAAACTACTAATAAACGAATAATTAATAATGAACTAAAACCATTTCGATGTAATTAATCGATTGAAAGTTCTTCTTAGACAACATCGATTATGATTTCAAATCGAATCAGTAACGTGTGAAGGCATCCCTAAATGTAATCTGTCAAAAAGAAAATAAAGGAATGGACAGAGTATAGGTACAGAGGGCATGCATTTAACTAGGGACACCTATATATCTAAGTTTTAAAAGACATCATTCACACAGCGCAAGCAGAGGTGCGCGTTCCAGAATCCGCACATAATAAATGACAGATGACATTGACAACATCAAGAAGTGACACACTCGTCACAAGTGTCAAAGAGCGCTGAATCGCGGTAACGTAGTGTTCTCAGAGAGTGTACATATATACCACTTCCAAGACGCTATCGTTGGACAGCTGTGCGCCGGGTAATGCCGCCCAGCCTTGTTGGAGGATTCTCCCTTTGTGGTGGATCATCAAACCCCGTTTCACTACAATTCACGTCAACGTTTAAAAATGTAGGGGTTTTGACAGCTTCTACCCGGCCTGGGGAAATCTTTCTATGTAATTTGGCAGTCAAATAGAAGCAAAAGTATAACCGTCATGTTTCATCGTTACATCTCTTATTAATCGATCAACAACGATCACCGGCTGATTGACAGATTTCGGTTGATAAACAATTTGGTCGACTGCCGATTGTTGTCCTTAGTAACCTTAGTTTGTGAGTGATTAATGATTATGGATGTTTTTTTTCTCTTTTACGCAAAAAACTTTTGAGTGCACGGATGGCGTAGTGGTAAAAGCGGTCCCCTCGCCGCTTTCAACTGCGCTGGTGTTGTGGGTACGAAGGTAAGGTACAAAGCTTTGTGTGATCCGCAAAGATTTGTTCTGACTCTGGGTGTGCTTTATGTGTGTGAAATGTATGTTTGTGAACATCTCCGCGACACAGGAGTTATTCCTAGTGCGGGCGAAGTTTTGCAAACATTTAGTTTATAGCCTGGATTAATATCTACGCTAATTTTTATTTACGTGAGACCAATTATATTGCTAAGGGAGGGGAGGCCTTTGCCCTGCAGTGGGACACTATAGGCTCGCAATAATAATACATATTGCTCATTATTTCAGGCGCCGTCAGTCCAAAGCGTACGAATCTACTTTGGATAATCTTATCGCTCATATGGATGAAACGGATGAGAAGAGAGTCGAGCTTTTCTACGAGCCGTACTGGGAAAACGGCGACTTAATTTTTTATAAGTAAACATCACGCCTATATTTATATCCTGGAGGGGTGTAACAGAGGCGTATATTACCAACCACGTGTCATGATTAGGATATAGTTATAGGGGAGATACTTTCGATCGATTATGTATAATAAGTATGTGTTTACAAAAGAAAAAGCATAATATGAAAGTACCCTTCTTAAAGTAGAGTTAAAAAAATGCTATAAAAATAATCAATAAGAAATTGAAATAAGGTGTAGGTACGCGTTCATTCTTTACAATATTTGTGCTGAATGTAACTTCGCCATGTTGGTTTGTATCCTACTTAAGATAAACTAAATGACTTAATATACAGATCTATAAGAAATTTAAGGTCCGTCGAGATGCGACCGTAACTTAGTGGATTAAGCGGCTGCCCAGTGTGCAGAAGGTCGCAGGTTCAAATCCTGCCGATCCCATAATTTTATTTTGAACTGTTTCTTAGTATTTATATATAAGTATAATATGCATTAGTAGAAAGAAAGAAAAACCATTAATTTGCTTAGTTTTAGATTAGAGGACATGTAAAGGTTGTGTGACATATATTTATTTCTAATTTAGAAGAAAATTCATAGTTGACTAGAATTGACCTAACCATAACAGGTGAAGTGTGGTATTCATACGTATTTGAATTGTTTTTTCAGGACTTTAACTCCGCAAACAAAATCATTGAGTAAGTTATATAATAACCATTTACCATTATATTAACAACTAGCCTCGGTCCGTGGCTCCACCCGTGGGTGCGGTTTCGATTTAGCCACGAGCTCCTCGGGCTAAGTGCGGGAACAACTATTACTTAATAAAACGAATGCCACGCGGACGAAGTCGCGGGAAAAACTTGTTTATAGTATTTTATTGGTGACTCTCAGTAGGAACAAGGTGTCTCTTGCCGTTAGGTCCCTCACAGGACACTACAAGCTAAACAGACTTATCCCCTATGGGCTATGCGGACAATGACAACTGCAAATTCTGTAAAAGGGAACTGTAAACACCGCTGCACCTCTTTTGCGACTGCGAGCCATTCGCGAGATTCTGGGATGCCATATCAAGTCACTTCCCTGGGAACATGTTTTTAGTAATGCCCAAGCTGGCTTTGCGTCGGTATTCGAGTGGTTGGATATAAACCTACTCACGCTGAATGTCGATAGGACTAAATATGTTACTTTCTCGTTATCCACCTCTTCCCTGCCCCCACGTACATCACATTCCTTGCTTGCCCACTCCTGTCCTTCATCATTCCAAGTATTGTGTGACTGTCTTAAGCTTGGCCGAACAGAGTGCATTAAATATCTAGGCGTTGAGATCAATCACATCCTTGCCTTCCATCCACATGTTGATAGCCTCACAGCACGAGTACGCAAATTAATTTATATTTTAAAAATCTTCGACATGTGGCTGATGAAAAGGTTCTCAGAATTGTTTATCTTGCATTGGGACAGTCACGGATCCAGTACTGCATAGTAACGTGGGGTGGAGCCACAAAAATCCATTTTCTTAAGCTGGAGAGAGCTCAACGCGCCCTGCTCAAAGTTGGCTGGAATTTGCCCTATCGCCACCCCACCATTAACCTCTACTTAACCTGAAATGTACTAACTGTCCGCCAACTGTACTGAATCTTCTTCTAACCACTCACACACGTACATACTCCATGTGAGAAAAACTAATACATCCTGACGTAAACATATAGTGTGCCCATCCGTAGCAGTCAACTCGTCTTTAGCCCAACGTTGTTATAACTTTCTCAGTGGTTACGTAATAATCGAATCAACAAAATTTTGAATATTTATCCACTGTGCAGACAAAAAAGTAAAAAAATTATAATAAATTGGCAATTACCTTAGATTATACCGAGACTGAAAACATTATTTGTGTAGTGAGATAGTACTAACAATAATGTGAGTGCATATTTAAAATTAACACGTTTACCTCACACCACCTTGCGCAACATACACACTCTCACGTACAGACACACACACACGTTCAGACATAAACCCACACACACACACAATAACACTCCACATACTTAATTCATTTCTCATTTATCTGGCATGTACCCTAAATTTATAATTATGCGTTTATTAGAAATCTCCTTTTATAAGCTGTATAAAACACAATCGATAAGAAGGAGGGAGAAGAAAGAAGGAGCCTGGAGATCTGTCATAAAGGTCTTGAAACTATTACAGACTCCAGCTCCTCACAAAGGACCAAATTTCAGCTGTTATTTGCTCGTGGTGCCCGGGTTCAGCCTAGCGTTGAGCCGCCCTGCTTGTTTCATTATTACTTAAATATTATTCTTTGTTTAATTCATCTCATTGCATTACTACTAAAGTTGCAAGTAGGGCGGTGTCAGCGCTGGCTGGGCTTCGGGCATCACCAATAATTTATGTTTGAATTGTACATTCCTTTATGAGAGAAATAAATAAATGTTTATATTTATGTTTATGTTACTCCCCGATCGGCAGATTGCTCCAACTTACGGAGGCTATTGGCCTAAAGGAGAGTTTAAAATAAGGTTTCAAATCAAATCAAATCATTTATTTCCATGGGCCCCAAGGGGCGCTTGAACACGTCAAAACAAACATCAAAACACAAAAAATATAAAATTAAAATAAAACTTAGCTAACTAAATTATAATACTTATTGTAATAAAATGATTTGACACCGGAGCTTAGATTGACTTTAATTCAACTTAGAGAATTGAATTAAAATCAATCCAAGTAACAGCTACCATGGGTATTGCATCATGAGAAGAGCTGGTGAAGAGATGGTTGTAATAACAATAGACCCACGGAGGTCGACGTGAACACCCAAAGCTTCGTCCCAACAATAATAATAGTATTTGATTGTTTCAGACCACATGGTATATAACGAATGTGATGAGCCATGCAGCGTATATACAGGGGTATGGTAAGGATTATTAAATTATAATCAACAATACTAACATGACATGTATGGTTGTACACGGTATTCGAAACTACTAGTTTAAATTAAAACAATATTATAGTGTTTGATAGTCTATTTATTGAGGAAAGTCGTTGACGTATCATCACGCAATAAGCGACGGTAGTGGAACAGTAATGTTAAGCGCCGGTAAAACCGCGGGGATCAAGAGATAATGCATTTCACTAGAGATAACTTTAAATGACATGATTTCCACTGCGCGAGCATTGGAGTTAAGGGTTTGACAGCTTTTACCCGGCTCGGGTAAAATATTCTATGGAATTTGACAGTCCGATTGTTGCAATATATAACCAGTATAACCGTTAATTTGTTCCTGATACATCTTGGCATCTATAATCTATGGTTAACAATGTTTCTTTACAGGTACGGTAAAATTTGCGCCCAAAGATTTGATAACAAAGAATGGTACTACGATTTTAAAGAATTTCCATCGATTTGTGCTATGGAAACTGCTAACTGTGAGTTTGGACTTAGAAGTGAGTGTTTAATTTAATAACTCTTTACATAATTTGTTAATAATATAATAATAGCAGCCCTGTACCTAATACATGTCCCACTGCTGGACTCGAGCCTCTTCTCATGATGAGAAGGGTTAGGCCATAGTCCACCACGCTGGCCAAGTGCGGATTGGTAGATTTCACTTACTACACTAGAGCACTTTTTAGGCACTCTCAGACATGCAGGTTTCCTCACGATGTTTTCGTTCACCGTTAGCGAGCGATAATTTATATGATAAATACATATATTATACCTATATCTTCGAAAAGACGAATGTTAACGATTTATTGGCAGAGGTGTTTGCGGGTTCCGTGGGTTCGAACTCGAGACCTTTGACTTCGCAGTCCTACGGTCTCCCATTCGGCTATCGCTACTGCCTCATTACTTAATACCACGCCTATATTACCCAGAGGGGTGTGCCAGAAGTGTATACTATCCACAATCCACCTGTGCCTCGTTGGTCAGGTCCAGTGGTTAAAAAAAAAAAAAAAAAAGTTTAGCACTATAGCTAACCTTTTTAGGGTTCCGTAGTACCTACAAGGAACCCTTATAGTTTCGCCATGTCCGTCTGTCCGTCCGTCTGTCCGAGGCATAGCGACGAAACCGTTGGTGCTAGAAAACTGAAATTTTGCATAAACATGTATGTTAACTATACAAAGAAAGTCGTAGAATAAAATTTGGAAAAATATTTTTTTTCGGGTAGCTCCCCTACATATAAAGTAGGGATGTTTTTTTTTTTTGTCGCCTACCCCATAGTGTGGGGTATTGTTAGATAGGACTTTTAAAAACGTTCAGGGGTTGCTAAGACAGTTTTTTGATTTAGGAATCCGTTTGCGAGATAATTAACTTTAAAGAGCAAATTTTTGTTCGAGTAGAGCGTTCCCCCCCCCCCCCCCTCTAAAAGCTAAACTACTGGATCCCAAAATCTGAAAAAAATTGTGTCGGTAGTACATGTAATGAACTTTAAAGGAAAACTATAGCGGATAAGTTCACTTCATTAGTTCAAGAGGAATAGGGGTCCGAAATGTCAGATGTAGTTACTCAGAATATTTCGTTCAAAATTCTTGAAACATAAATAAACATACATAATACATATATAAAATCACGCCTTTATCCCACGGGGGTAGGCAGAGACGATGGAACGCCATGTGCTTCGCTCCTTACATACTTCTTTCGCTTCCTCAACATTCATACATCTCGTCATACGTGCTAGCTGGTTTCGTGTACTACAAACATTTCCTTTCTGAAGGACGCCATTTATCTGGTCCCTATGTCTTTCGAGGATAAAATAAATAATAAAATAAATAATTTCGAGGATAACATAAATAAAATAAATTAAAAATAATCATTACATATCTAGGTCATACATAAGATCACGATTTTTATCTCAAGACGAACTACGAGAACAGGTTGAGTGAAAAATATAAATTATTTTACAAAAGGACTCGATAGATGGCGTTGTACACGTTTTCTGAATCGCGCTATGGTTTCGTTACGAGCTAGGGTATAAAAAGAAAGTTATTTTTAATACTTCTTGTACAATTGATTGTATGACAGCGCCCTCTATTGTGCAAATTACAAAAACCTTTGAAAGTAATGACTTGTATGAAGATGTTACTTGTTTAATACAGATAGTAAATCCCTTTTAAGTCGAAATATGTTGTTACGACTAGCTACGGAACCCTACTGCGCGTGGCCCGACACGCACTTGGCCGATTTTTTTTTTTACACTAGTATGCGACTTCTTAGGTCTCGGGTCCGGGCCGGGAAAAAGTGTTCTTTGAGCTTATTCCGTCAGGGAATTCTCAATAGCAGCTTCTCAATAGGAGATGGAATTGTGTCTCTTGGATGGCAATACCCTCTATCAGATGGGACCTAAACATAACACGTGAAGTGTTTTCAAATTTCAAATTCAAAATTCAAATCATTTATTTTCATAGGCCTCAGGAGGCGCTTGAACACGTCAAAACATTACAAAAAATGATATAAAAATAAATTTTAAGTAAAGCTAAATTATACTAATTACAATGATTTGAATAACCGGGGCTTAGATTAATTTTAATCGAACTGATTAGAATCAGATTAAAATCAAACTAAGTACCAGCTCCGATGGGTATTGCACTATGAGAAGAGTGTGGGTGCTGTAAACCTCTGGCACATACATCTGGGTAAAATAAGCGTGATTTGTTTATGATGTACAGTGGGCCAACGAGTTAAGTATGCAGCCCAAAAACTTCTAAGTCATAGTAATTACTTAATACACCAGTTATGGATAAGTGAGTTATATATCTAAACTAGCTGACCCGGCGAACTTCGTACCGCCTTAGCGTAAATTTGATGCACTACTTTATTTTGTACAGCTGACCTATCTTATGTATGCGTACCTATTCAATTTTAACTGGAATCTATAATATCCTCCATATAAAAATGAATACCCATTTCCCTGGTCTCGTCATACCTGAGAAGGGTTTTACTAATTTTATTAAATATAGCTGACCCGTGCCCACTTCGTTGGGCATAATGTTCAAAAATATATATCTTTCATAGTTAAGGCAGCGTTCGTAAGAAACGTTTTCATTCGAATGTTTTTTCGCCGATTCACTTTGCAAAACGGACTACCATGTAAAAGCCTTTTTATTTTTCGGTTTTTTATATGTATAACCTATGACACTCAGCAATAATGTGTCTTTCTATTCGTGAAAGAAGATTCCCGAGATTCCGATTAACGAATTCGGAGTTTCCGATTAACGAATTCCATGAGGAATTTTTGCCATCATGTCGACGCAGTAGGTATTGACTGAACAAATCTCGGTAGTAATGTAAAGTATTGAAACGATTCTCTATGATCATAAGTCTGTGTGCATAGAACTGCATACAGGAAACTGTTTTGTTTTGTGCGGAACCTTGTTAATATCTACACAAAACAAACTTAATACCTACCTATAACCTAAATTAATATCTACATGAAACTAACTTAATACCTATAACCTAATTTAATATCTAGGTACATGAAACAAACTTAATGCCTATCTATAACCTAAATTAAATTTTTTTTTTAATGTACCGAAAATAAAATTAATGAATGTCGAAAGTGTGTTACGAAAAATTCAATTTTGGGGACGTCCGCTGCGTAAAGAGCCGACCGCGCGAATGAGCCGCGCGGGTACCTACCTCTCAGATGTAAAAGGAAGGTCACGCCTCCTTCTTCCGAAGTGAGCACGAACGCGAACCGAAATAAGCCGAAACCATCGCGCGCCGCTGCCGCGCTGCTGTGGCCTTCACGTATAACGATGAGTTTTTCTCCGATTCTCTTTACAAAACGGACTACCACGTAAAAACCTTTTAATTTTTCGGTTTTTTATATAGCCTATGACACTCAGCGATAATGTGGCTTTCTATTAGTGAAAGAATTTTTAAAATCGGTGCAGTAGATTCCGAGATTACCCCTGACAATTTAACAAACACACAAACTTTACCTCTTTATAATATTAGTATAGAAAAAACAAAATATACATTTTCATAATAGTGTTTAGGTATTCCGTAGGGTTCAATAATTTCACTTATATTTTAACAGAAAATTTATTAATAGGTATATATATATTTTTTTTCTTTTTGTTTTTTTTCCTAAGAACCTTGTACAGAGTATTAAAAAACTACAAAAAAAATCTGCCAAATCGGTCAAGCTGTTTTCATGTTATGTCATGACAACGGAAAACTGGTTTCATTTTTATATTATATAGATAAATAAGAACCTTGTACAGAGTATTAGAAAACTCCAAAAAAAAAATCAGCCAAATCGGTCAAGCCGTTTTCATGCTATGTCGTGACAACGGAAAACGGGTTTCATTTTCATATATACATATAGATAGTGGGTATATTACACATCTTAAATACGTATTTCCATACAGATCTATTCCAGTCAGTTTTAACTATGGCGTTGAAGTTTTGGCCCTGCATACCTAATTGTTTGGCCCACTGTACAGTCGCAACCAAAAGTCCATAAGCAATCTCAAAAGGCAATAGTTTGAAGTGTAGTTTGACTTACGACCTTCTATTTCCAAGAAATAGACACATGTTGTTAACAAATAATTGTATTTCATAATTTCATCCATAATGTAAATGACAAGATGGCCGAGCGGTTCATCAATTCACCGCAGGTTCAAATCTCACATGGTTACTTTTATACTTTTTGAAGTTTTTACTCGATTAGAAGGAATGGGATATAGTATTCTTTATCTTGTTCATTTTGTTCACACATTTGTAAATATATAGAAAATGTATGGGGTTTTATGGTGTCAATGTTATGAATTACTTAGTCAATTCATAACATTGATAATACAAATATTACTAAATTGATTCACAATGACAACAAGGACAGGATGTTCTAATAACAAAAATATAATTGTTGATACCCACTTATAATAGGTATTGGTATACAGCAGCGTTTATTGAAGACTAATATTATGATTTACACTTTATGACGATGTTTTTATAAACAATAAAAAATCTTATAAACGGTTACAAGGGTACTTTTTTATTTAGGTAGGAATGTGACGTCACAATTCTCTTTAAAATGTATTAATTGTATAAATAAATATAACGAATAAACACTTTTACCATCATTCAACATAACTTTTTTATTTCTACCTTACAACAATGACAATAAAAAACAACGTTAGTAGTTTAATAATAATAACATATTTAATTTATATATTATTATATTAATCAAAAATCTTATAAACGGTTACAAGGGCACTTTTTTTAATTTAGGTAGGAATGTGACGTCACAATGCTCTTAAAAGTTTATTAATTGTATAAATAAATAAAACGAATAAACATTGTTATCATCATTCAGCGTGACTTTTTTTATTTCTACCTTACAACAATGAAAATAAAAATAAAAAAATACGTTAATAGTTAAATAATAATAACATATTTAACTTATTAGTTGTTATATCAATATGTAACTATTTATGTATTGTATACATGTATTGTATCGCAATTTAAGCATAACAAGTTTGTGCTTAAAATGTTACAAATATTATTATGATTTCGTAAAAACAAAATGCAACCACAAATCAACTAAGCTTCAAACTCAGATTTAGTTGATAGTGATCCCAATGTTTACCCGATATAGCTACCTGCTCATGATAGATAGATGCGAATCCAAAGAACCGGTCGCCACTGTGACGCGTTTAGTACGAATGCGACAACATTTCATTAGTGTGTGTTATCTTATAAACTGCTAAACACCTAAGCGACTTCGTTAGTGTGTGTACTGGCTGTATCGGGCTCGTACCGTTCATAGCAATGTAATCCTTAGAGTGCATATGGACTTCTGAGCGTTTACTGTACATAACCTATTATGATTAAGTCTCATGTGAACCTAGCTAATTAAGTATGTTTTGTTTTTTTCAGGACCTTGTAAGTTTTGATATAAATTATTATCTCATTTTTCATTCTCGTAAAGGGACACGCTCTGCTTTACGAAAGGTCTCGGCTTTGGTGGCCCCAGGGCCTGCAGTCCAGGCCAGGCCTAAACTTTTTTTTTGTTTTTGTGGCTGCTTTTGGCGTCTTTTTTGCTCCTGTAACACAGATTAAGGGTCGACACACACCAAAAGCGCGTCGAAGCGCAGCGAAGCGAAGCGCAGAAACTCTACGCTACTACTACTATGGAATTCGCCGGAATTCCCGCGGCGCCGCGGGCATCCGCGCGACTCGTTTGAGTTTCTCATGCGATAATAAGTATTATAGTTATGAAAATAAAGTTAAAATTCATATGACACTGAAACTGCGCTTCGCTTCGACGCTCTTTTGGTGTGTGTCGACCCTAAGTCCTAGCATAGAAGCGAAGGATTCGTTTTGAACACCACAGGCGACAGAACGTACCAACAATACATTTTATGTAATTTAGTTAAGTGGCTTTGTATCTGCATTTATTACTAAATAAAGATTATTATTATTATTATGGGTAATAAAAAAAAAAAATTGACGCGAATATTATCTAGAACGCGCACTGAGAATAATGTCATGTAAAACTTTTAGTTCTATCTATCTAACTAAATGCATGCCTATGATAGTCAGCTATTTCAAAATTATGTCCGAGATGTTCAAATTCTTGTTTTGACGGACTTGGATCGGATGAATATATCGTAGTGCGTAAGTAAATTATTGTTTTAAAACTTATTTTTAAATTTTGACAGCTTGGTACCCTATTCATAAGAGGAAATGCTACGAAATGACCACAATGTCCACTTATTGCTACCCGAACTGCTCTTCGTTGCACGTTAGCCGAGCCAAGAAGTGGATGAAGGAATACACGAGAGCTGGGCACTTGATGACATTCACTGCGAGGACCATGCCCAAATTATCAGATCTGAATGACTTGATGTTATAAAAAATAAATATAATAAAATAAATATAATAGTACTTAAAAGTGAGATATACTTAAGTAATTTTCAACGTCTCATCTGTGTATAACTTGAAGGAATACAGTAAACGGCCTTAAGGTGCTTATATTTAAAGAATTATCCCCGTACTCCTAACCGTTGAGGAGTTGTACCTTCCAGCATCAGCACAGCTACATGAAATGCTGACTGCTAGATGCAAATATCCGAGTAGCTTTAGGAAATATACAAAAAAAAAACAATCTTCTTCTTCTTCGTCGTGTCAACGTCGGTCCAATAAGTGTCCACTGTTATGGCGCTCTCGTCGGCGTTTATGAGTGCCTCTCTTGTGCAGCTTCATTCAACACATTCTACTGATATTTAAGTAATTTATATTATGATTGTGACTATGAACTATTACTACTAAACAAATATTGTATGAATTATTTGAAAAGATGGTGCACATGAGTTGTTCACCCAACTCTTCTCATTATGCAATACCCATCGGAGCTGGTACTTGGATTGATTTTAATTCAAATTTCTAAGTTGAATTAAGTCAATCTAAGCTCCGGTGTCAAATCATTTTATTTATTTATTTATTTATTTATTATTTGGCTCTTCAACAATGAGTACACTTATTATTGCAATAAGTATTAAATTTAATACGTTAAGTTTTATTTTAATTTTATATTTTTTGTATTTTAATGTTTGTTTTGACGTGCTCAAGCGCCCATGGAATAAGAATAAATGATTTGATTTGATTTGACGTGTTGGCAGGGGTTAAATATGGACGACGATCTTTTATTTATAACGTAAAATTCATACCTAAACTGGGTGATAGTAAAAATTTGAATTGAAGTGCACAAAATTTATAAAGAAAGAGAGCAGTATGGTGAATTTCATACTTTATATAGTAATTTGAGAAAAGATTCTTCAAAATTCTTTGGATATATACCAGGATGAGTGTCAACTGTATGTACAATTATGGGCAAACTTCTTGAGCATTAGGTGACGTGGTAGGGGAAAGTTTGCGCATCGTACACTTACGAGCAAAATATTGCTATAAATATGATAAGTTACGTCGAGTTTTTAGAATTACCTATTTTATTTATTACAATTACTGTTTATTTCGGGATATTGTATTATGTATATACAATTGTATTTGTGTGAGTGCAGTGGCAGGCAATAGCCAAAATATAAACAATAGCCGACATGTGCAACATTTTGTATGTCGTCATTATGTCGTGCATTGTTTTGTCAAATTTCTCATAACTTAAACAATAGTTAAATCGAAAACAATGCTTGTCGGCATGTTTTGTTGAACTTCTTACGATTTAAAACAATAGTTAACTCGGTTTTTAATATTGGCAAAATCGCCGACAATATTCAGTGATAAAATCCGCTTTTAACTCAACAAATAACAACAACAACTAACGATTAATAACAGAGCACAAAAGTGAGCACTTCACCTCACGCACGTGCATTCGGAAGAGAGCGGAACGAAGACGCGGTGCGCGGGGCAAGGGTCGACTGATCAACCAATCACGCGCAGGTACGCCCCCTGCGCCTCAGCCTCGTAACCAAAGAGACCCAAAATTCGTTTCTGCGCATTCAAGGTCGTTTGCTCAAGATGTTTGCCCCGATTTATACCTCGAGATTTCAAAAGAAGACACAAATTTTCATAAAAGCATAAACATTTCTGTTCATATGATGCCTGTGTTTACTTTTCCAAATCGGAGTTCTAGCCCGAACAGCACTAATAAACTCTCCTGTATTGAAAAACATGATAAAAACGTGCTAACGTTTCTAGCGACAAATTCAAACTGGTTGATCTTACCTGCCGTGAACTGCCGTCGCCGGCTCGCCGTGTCGCGCGCGAGTGATCCCGCGCTCCGCCGCTAGTTCGCCGTTCGTAGTGAAACACATTAACACACACAAACATCTCCGTGTTTGATATCGCCGCGCGCGTCTTTCGCTAGCTTTTACCCGCTACGACCGCGCGCGCGTTTCGTACGTGAACACTTGAATTACTTGAATATCACACCATAAAGTTTGATATTTTGTGACTGCGCCCGCCACCGCGCCCGCGATTTAACGTGGGCAAGCACAACGGTATTAAACATCCTATCCTGCACGGTTTTTTTATTTTTATATTTTAGTCATGACTACTATAAGGCCTTTTTATGACATTTCTTATTTTTTTTTGTATTTAATTTCCAACAGTCTTCATTAATTTTATTTTAATCTTTCCAATGGTGTTTTTAATATATGTATGGAGCGGTAAAAAGATTTTTTTTAATCTAACATTTAGGCGCCGGGATTCTTCCTTTTTAATTAATTCGATGGCAAGTATTAAGCGATGTAATCTGTGCACTGGGTAGTCAAAAATTATGTAGGTATTCTATTTTTCCTGTGGCAGGTTTGATCCCACGGCATGCACCTCTGTCAATAAATCGTTAAGATTCGTCTTTTCGAAGATATGTGTGTATTTATCATATAAATTATCGCTCGCTTACGGTGAAGGAAAACATCGTGAGAAAACCTGCATGCCTGAGAGTGCCCAAAAAGTGCTCAAGGGTGTGTGAAGTCTACCAATCCGCACTTGGCCAGCGTGGTGGGCTATAGCTTGAACCTCCTCATCATGAGAAGAGGCCCGAGCCCAGCAGTGGGACATGTATTAGATACAGGGCTGCTATTATTGTTCCTGTGGCTTCATTGCAGTTTATGCCAATAATAACCACTCTATGCAAATGTGCTAGGGTGGCAGAATGTCAAAACCGTAGTCTATTAATTGTGGTGATAAAATCACTGCTAGCCATGCTCAAATTGTAGTACCAGGAGTTAGTAGGTAAGGTTGTTTGTATGCTTCCATGCCATTTTCCTTTTTCTTCAAAGTCGTTTTGTGAAATCTGCCAAATATTCCTTAGTTGCATGTTAATATCTTGATAACAGTCAGTAAATGGTATATTGACATTACAGCTTACATCTAGCTACCTAGGGTATTTATTCTTTCATACGCAGCTTTATCAGAAATTTAATTTCCTTTTGTACCTCTAGTAGTAAGAGAAAGTATCCACATAAAGAAAACTGCCAAATCTTTTATGTTAATATATTAGTTAAACAATAATTCTTTAACTTTTGATAACAATTAATTTGTTTTAAAATGTGTGTTATAAAACTTTTTAGATTATTTACAAAACTAAGTGAATCAGTTAGTATAGTAACACCTTTTTACAAGTTTAAAGGCAACGTACAGTAAACGCTCAGAAGTCCATAGGCACGCTAAGGATTACATTGCTATGAACGGTACGAGCCCGATACAGCCAGTACACACACTAACGAAGTCGCTTCCGTGTTTAGCAGTTTATAAGATAACACACACTAATGAAATGTTGTCGCATTCCTACTAAACGCGTCACAGTGGCGACCGGTTCTTTGGATTCGCATCTATCTATCATGAGCAGGTAGCTATATCGGGTAAACATTGGGATCACTATCAACTAAATCTGAGTTTGAAGCTTAGTTGATTTGTGGTTGCATTTTGTTTTTACGAAATCATAATAATATTTGTAACATTTTAAGCACAAACTTGTTATGCTTAAATTGCGATACAATACATGTATACAATACATAAATAGTTACATATTGATATAACAACTAATAAGTTAAATATGTTATTATTATTATTTTAACTATTTACGTAATTTTTTATTTTTATTTTCATTGTTGTAAGGTAGAAATAAAAAAAGTCACGCTGAATGATGATAACAATGTTTATTCGTTTTATTTATTTATACAATTAATAAACTTTTAAGAGCGTTGTGACGTCACATTCCTACCTAAATTAAAAAAGTGCCCTTGTAACCGTTTATAAGAATTTTGATTAATATAATAACTAATAAATTAAATATGTTATTATTATTAAACTACTTACGTTTTTTTTTATTGTCATTGTTGTAAGGTAGAAATAAAAAAGTTGTGTTGAATGATGGTAAAAATGTTTATTCGTTATATTTATTTATACAATTAATACATTTTAAAGAGAATTGTGACGTCACATTCCTACCTAAATAAAAAAGTGCCCTTGTAACCGTTTATAAGATTTTTTATTGTAACCCACTTAGTCAATTCATAACATTGATAATACAAATATTACTAAATTGATTCACAATGACAACAAGGACAGGATGTTTTAATAACAAAAATATAATTGTTGATACCCACTTATAATAGGTATTGGTATACAGCAGCGTTTATTAAAGACTAATATTATGATTTACACTTCTTTATGACGATGTTTTTTTTAATGTAACGTCACAATAAATGTATTGAGGTTACAGCTTGTCTTGACGAAAAGAAGAAGGAAACTAAACCTCCATTGAAGATCATTAAATATTTACAGAAGTGCTAATATTCAGTTACAGCGTCTTATTAGTAAAACCAAAACATCTTAAATTAATCTTAAATAATTATAACATTATTAATATTTCGTATAACCCCCATTATTTTCAATGCAGTCAAGTAGACGTTTGCGCATGGACCCTACAATATTAGCAATATACTGGTTCCTCTTAAGTTTTCCCACACTTCCATGCAATTGCCATTCATCCCGTGACTCCCACCTTTGCACCATCAAACCCCATACATTTTCTATATATTTACAAATGTGTGAACAAAGTGAACAAGATGAAGAATACTATATCCCATTCCTTCTAATCGAGTAAAAACTTCAAAAAGTATAAAAGTAACCAAGTGAGATTTGAACCTGCGGTGAATTGATACACGCATCTAACTGCATGCCTTAACCGCTCGGCCATCTTGTCACTTACATTGTGGATGAAATTATGAAATACAATTATTTGTTAACAACATGTGTCTATTTCTTGGAAATAGAAGGTCGTAAGTCAAACTACACTTCAAACTATTGCCTTTTGAGATTGCTTATGGACTTTTGGTCGCGACTGTACATGCCTTAAAGCTTAAAAAATTGCATAAGCCTCTGCTGTGAATAGGTATACTGTATATATATTATCTAATAAGAATCATAATCGCACATGGCACATTTTACGTAGGTATTGCTAGTGGCATAACAGCCGTTTCTACTTCCATGGCTCTTAAAGGAGTCGAGCATATTGCACCTGATATATTTCTCAGGCCCTTGTTTTGTATTATACCTATCAAACATATTGTTACAATTACAATTCAAATATGCTAAGAACTTTAATCAAAATGGCGTCTAACTATAGATTTATATAACATAGTGTTTTAGGGTCTGCGCTCCAAAACACTCCTGCTAGACATCGAAGAAAATTTGGGCTTTTCAAAGCATTCTTCATGCAATGTGCTCTTTAAAATTTAGTTTAGTATCATTAATAATATACCTAAAAATTTGTGTTGGTCTGTGTGTGGAATATCTTAATCTTTAAATTTAATCTCATCTCTATTGGTAATATTTTATTTGTCGCTTAAACCATTTCGCTCTCGCTATGCAAAATCTATACCAAACGTCAAACTTCTTGTCTGCTCGCGAAAGATCCTAAGATCTTTGATTTTACCTTTAACAATAAATTCGCTAAATTGGCAACACTGAAATACCGTATGTCAATAGTGTCAAATCGATACAATCTGTCAAGTCAATTTGTGCTAGACATGGGCAAAACAGTACCCCGTACTGTAATGGAACATGTCACATTACACTGGCTGAAGTTCCATCACCCGCAACCATGTCTCAGTACGCGTAACAGTACTCGAATGAAATGGACATGAAATGGTATGTTTTATGTAATGTCGGCTTGAGGATAGGCGTAACTTTATAAATTCATTACGTACTTAGAGAAATACTAAATTTTAATATTATTAGTTATTTTTATGTGTACAAAATAAGAGTATGGTAGTAATACCTATTAATAACTATATTAACCGAAAGATGTACCTTTTTCATGTGTATCTAAACTTCCGATTGAGTTTGAAGACATTGCTAGTTACCTTCGAGCAATGTTGACATTTGGCCCTTGTTGTTATATTTGCACTATTACACAATAAAAAAGTCATTAAGATTCGCCACTAACAACAACAAACAACTAAAATAATAACAACAAAATAAAAAAAAACTTACTTGTGCTGTTTTGTTCGCGACATTTGCAATGTTTACAAGTAATAACAGGTAGGTATCTACTTGCACGTGTTTCATTTGACGAAGCTAATAAAAATGACCCCTATGGCGTACACAATAAGTTTCAATATCCAAAGCTATAAATCTATCTCGCTTGTTCATACTATTCATTCAATGACTCTGTTTCGCATCGTTCCATGACTCGATGTTTACCGAACATGCCCGAATACGCGTACCGAGACATGGTGCCATGGTGCAATGGTTAAAACTCTCGCGTGATGTGTACTGTAGCATGTCGCAGCCGCGTAGCGCTACCCGAGTTTCATTACACGCATTACTTACCCAACTCTAATTTGTGCTGTATGTTGGACGATGGGTGTATTTTTTACGGCATTACGGCATAATTTTATAAAATAACGGGATTAATCTAGCTAATATAGTGTGGTAGTGTATTTATTATAATATTTATGAATTAAAATGTCTGCGGACAGTGTTGAAGTGAAAATAGAACCGCTTGATGCGGGGGAAGAGTCTGAAAATGGCGATCAATCTAATCCACCGGGCGATCAGGATGGCCCAGAATTCGTGTGTATCAAAGTGGAACAAGATTTAGATGGCAGGTACTGTAAAAACATAATAAAAGTTAAGTCATCACGATAAAGCTAAACACGGACGTTACGTGTTAATGAACTTTCGGCTATATTATTGCGTGCAAAAAAAGAAATTCTTCCTTTTTCGTCCACGAAAATTGGTGAAAAACTAATTTATTATCTTTGAATTACTTCGCAACTGTAAAAGGTATATATCAGAGCTGCAAAGCTGTTATGAATTAATTTAATGAATATTTCTGTACTATATTTATTATGAATTATTTTTGCAATATTATTATTGATATCAGAATTTAAACTGAAAAGCTGCGGTCATAATTTAGTATCTTGGTTTCATACAGTTTGTGTGCTAAAAGGGAATGACCAAAAGCTTTATTAACACAAACCTTGTGTCAAGAATTTAAAATTCAGTCACTGAACATTTCAGATCATTCATGAAAAGATCCATTCACATAACATCATGCCTATATTACCCAGAAGGTTTTGACATGGTGTACAACACCCATATTTCCCCTGTTATGTTTAGTTTACATTTAGGGCTATATTTCACCGGGACACCATGACGGCGCAACCAGTCGCCGCTACCAACAAAATGTATACAGCTCTATAGAGAGTTACTCGTCTGGTGTCCATTTGGTTGTGCAACCAATGTGGCGGCGCGTCAAAATAAATAAGTACAATCCTACTTGTTATGGCAAATATCATACAAAAACATAGCTTGCATTTGAATTCTCTTGGACTTTAAATCTAAAAATTTATACTTCCTAATTTTGGTTATATTTTATATGTTTTAAAAATTTCCGTAAAAAACTTCTTTTATTCAAAGTCCAAACAAATTGTCACCTACTTATTTAACTTAGATTAGATTATTATTGGAGCTAAGTAAGGTTGAAAATTATGAAGATGAGCGATGATAGCTGCACCACAGATTATAACTTTAGTGCCTATCTTCGTATATCTACGTAACACTATGTAACGTGTATTTTGTTCCCAATATTTTTTTTATTTTATTATTTCCTATAAGGATGTCTGATTGCTGGTGTCCACTAGGTACAAAATATTTAACGCTATTTACTCAAAAACTACTATTAATCTTTTCAGTTACAAAGATGAAGCCTCAGACGGCATATGTCCAGACACCACAAATGACTGCTACAATACTCCCTTGACCAACACGGACTGTGAAATACCTGTCTGCGTGGAGATTAATATTAAGGAAGAAATTAGTGATCAGGTATGAACAGATATTTTATGTAACTCTGAGCTACCCTCCTGAGGGATCATCATTAACATTGACAGATAAAAGGTAGGAGGGGACTGTCTTAAGTACACCAAAAATTTCAACTGTGAAAAAAAAACATACAAATACTGCCAACTCATGTAAGTTACAGGTTCAAATCCTGCGTGAACCATATCATACTATTAGTATGATAATGCTTAGCATAGCAAAATGCTATAAAGAACTCAATAGAAAAATTTAGAAAAATTCATAAAAAAGGCAATACATTAATTTAAAAAATGAAAGTTTTATACAGTTTTAAACAATATTAAGGATGAAGAATTAAGAATCCAATTCGAACCTGCACCTGCCGCCCCAGGTGCTTTGCTAATTTAGCCATGGAGTATGCTGCTAGATTCGAAATATTTCAAACTTTTCTGTGCCAGAGATATAATCAAATCATTTATTTTTCATGGGCCAATTGTTCAAGCGCCCCGCTTGAACACGTCAAAACAAACATAAAATACAAAATTAAAATAAAACTTAGCTTATTAAATTAAAATACTTATTGTAATATAATGATTTGACACCGGAGCTTAGATTGACTTTAATTCAAGTTAGAATTTTGAATTAAAATCAATCCAAGTACCAGCTCCAATGGGTATTGCATCATGAGAAGAGCCGGTGAAAAACTCATGTGCAGTGCACCATCTTTTCAAATAATTCATACAACATTTGATTGTTTTCGACAATAATTCTATGTGTAAGTTATAGCAACCAAAACAACATTATGGCTAAAGATGGTTACGGAAAAAAAAAATAGTATTGCAGTGGAATTAAATTGATACTTATAATAAATTGGTCCATAGCTTTACCCCCAAAGTGCAGGTTCGAATCCTGCTGGATTCTTAATGTTTCAATCTTAATATTGTATAAAACATAAAAAGGCATAGCAAAGTTATAATTTGCTTAAAAATTACAGTTCTTTGTTAATAAGGTCAATTAGTATAGTAAAAACATCCTAAATGGGAAAGCAACGCTATCTGTTTGTCTGTCACGCTTTCGCGGCCAAACCACTGAACCGATTTGTAATAAATTGATATGGAGATAGTTGTAACCACAGGGTGTCGGCGAAACTGTGAACCAAACTTGTAGGTACTAAAAAAATTACGCTATTAATTTCACAGTGATGACGTGTATAGGCAAAATAATATAGTAATGTAGTAGACGACTGGATAGCAGAGTCGGTAGTGCAACTGCTCGCTACGCAGACCGCGGGTTCGATTCCTCGCTGAAGACAAATCTTTGTGTGCTTAACCATGGAGGTTTATCTTGGTCTGGGTGTTTCTAAATCAAATCAAATCAAATCATTTATTTATTTGCATAAAATGTGGTAATTACAGGATGTCAATATTATATTTAGAGCAGGACACATTTCGCCATCTAACAACAGCATGCAAAAATTTTATATTAAATTATTAGTTAAATACAATCATAAAAATAATTAAAATTGGAATTACACATAATACTATCAGAAATCTTACAAATTATTCAACATAAACATGTACCATCTTAAAAAATAAAATATCATAATAATTTTTATAATAGTAATTAAGGCTTTGAAATCGCATATTACTAGATTATATTTATAGAAAAATTACAAAGCATTTCTAAAATGATATGATCTACAAGTACCTTTTCTTAGAAAGTCTTACACTGAATAGAAACATTCTGCCACTAACCACTTATTAAGCTGGTTACAGAATTTACTAAAAAGCAGAATTTACTATAATCCACTGAGGTAATGAGTTAAATTTAAGAGGAGCCATGTATACACAACTCTGTCTAAATAATTCTATGTATAATAAGTATGTATTTACAAAACAAAAGTATATATGTATTAGTATCAGTTATTCTAATACCCATAGTACAAGCTCTGCATAGTTTCTCTCTAGATGATGTTATGTGAAAGTTGAGTAATATTTACTCATTTATTCCGTTTTCTCATTTTTTACATGTTTAAATATAAATTATAAAAGTAAAGTACATTTAAAAATATAAAACTATAAAATTCTACTTTTTTAAATATAAGCACTAAAAAATATTTAAAAATATAAAAAATAGTACCCCACCGGCATCGGATACAGGGACCAAACTACCGATGGTTAAGGCTCCAGAGAGAGGAACGTCCTCACAATGCGTGCCGTGTCGAGTAGCACCGCCTTCTGCATCAGTAATATTTATTATTATCGTCTGCACGTGTGGTGTAGTGGTTTAAACGGTCGCCACACCACTCTCCACTGCACTGGTGTTGTGGTTTCGATCCCCACGTGATTCGCAAAGATTTGTTCTGAGACTGGGTGTGCTTGTGTGAGTGAATGTGTGTATTTGGCCTTGTCATTGGGACCATCTAATGTAAAAATCTAAATTTAATAATTATTTTTGCATTTCTTTAAATAGGTCTGTGAGGCTACCAAACTTTTTCTCTCGCGGCGCTTTTTTTCTCATATTTTGTCGCGGCGCACCCACAGCTAGACAAAAATTTTTATTTTCCTGGATAGGCACGCGTTTGACCACGATCTCACCTGATAGTAAGTGATGATGGGGTCTACGGTGGAGCACGCGCCCCTATGAAATACCTATTAACTCTTGCTTTGTAGAGATCCAGATTGTACTCATGTGGCAACACAGACTCAGGCAAGGAGTTCCATTCTTTGACAGTCCGCATAAGGAATATCAAAGTAATGATGTTTCCAAGCTCCACGATTGCTTTTTGATTTCGAAGATTTAGAATTAGTGTTCGCTGGATTAGTTGTCTTGTTTTTTTGCCATAAGAACGTTACTCATTAATTTATTTTTTGTAAAGTGTAGGTACGATAATGCTTGTTGTCGCGACGTTTATTAAAATGTATGGGAGCCTCTAGATTTATAGGCAAAAATTGCACCTCTTCCCACTTTTCTATGGTGCAAAGTTTGGGAATATCTGGTATTAAATAAATTTTCTGTGAAAATAAACCTGTTAATTTATTTTATTTTATTAGGGGAGCTAACAGCCACACACAAATAATTGAACAAAATAGGTCAGCAAACGCCAATTACAAGCTTCCACATACAGTAACGTACACGTACAGTAGCCAAATACTCAAACGACACACTTATCTGGTAAATTATATCATCAGAAACTTTCAAATGACGACTTCATTTTATTTTTTTAATAATTTTTAGTTCATCATTTTTGCATCTCAAAAAAGGAATTTGAATTATCTTTTTTGTTTCGGAGAAAAAATACATACTAAATCATAACTAAAGATTTTTTGTTTTAATTTAATGTTCCCTTTTTAAACAGATTTTTTTAAAACGAAAACGTGATGTTGCATGTCAAAGAAGAACTTTAAAATTATCATCTTTGTTTCGGTAATAAATAAATAATAGATTAACAGCGGTTCTTTTTAAATCAGCTGCGGCTACACGCTCAATCAAACTGTTGGTCTAAAAAGAGAAAAGAAAAAGAATTGCATAAATGAAGGTAAAAAGAAACGAGGCAGTAACTATACGGAAGCGGAGAAGGAAAACCTTTTGAAAATCGTCAAAAAGTAAGTAAAAATACTTTACTATTAATAAATAGCTGCCCTGTATTTATTTATTTATTTAAACTTTATGCACTAAAATGTACAAAGGCGGACTTAATACTAAAAGTATTCTCTACCAGTCAACCTTTGGGTGATGCAGAGATGTAGATAGTAGGTGCAGTTTTAAACACGTGTGGGGACTAGATAATAATCTAAGATAATAAATTACTAGCTATATAAAGAGCATTAATATATATTAGGTTAATACTTACATAATTATTAGTACAATATATATATATATAGATATTGTTTATATATATATAAAGAAAATACATACCATAGATAATATATACAAATATAATACATACATACACTACAGTAAATAATACATAGTTTGAGACATAAACTAATGATGAGATGATTCCACCAATTCATCAAATAGGAGAGCACGAATCTTCATCTTGAACGAATAACGAGATGTTGCCATCCTGGTTTCGAGTGGAAGCGCGTTCCAGAGTAGTACAGATTGCACATAGAAGGCAAAGTTTACAAAACCAGAAGTGTGCGAGGGGCAGAGAAGTAGAAGATTATTAGTAGAACGGAGATTTCTGTCATGGTTTGAGCAAAGATATTGAAAATACGGAAGAAGATAAGAAGGGGGAGATGGGGAGTTCAAGAAAGAATACAAAGTTGTTAGGGCCCGCAGACGACGGCGTTGGCGAATTGGTAACCATTTAATTTGAGAGCGAAAAGCAGATATGTGGTCATATTTACGAAGGTTGAATATGAATCGAATGCAGTTATTAAGAAGGCGGTCATATTTGTTGAGATGGTCTGCATTCAGGTCATAATAGCACACATCACCATAGTCGATTATAGGAATGATTAAGGTTTGCATAAGCATTGTATGTAATAGATGTCCCACTGCTGGGCTCGGGCCTCTTGTCATGGTGAGAATGGTTGGACCATAGTCTACCACGCTGGCCAAGCGTGGATTGGTAGACTTCACACGACCTCGAGTTATTTTCTGGCACTCTCAGGTCAGGCATGCAGGTTTCCTCACGTTTTCCTTCACCGTTAGCAAAGGTTAATTTGCATGATACTGTTACTCTATATTCTTTTCTATTACTTCATATTTTTTGCCTTCTAATATTATTATAATCTATTTTCTGCCAGGGCAGTAAGGTACGTACAGTTATCAACTTATGTGATGATATATGATACTGTACCTATTTGTAAGACCATATTAAGACAATCACTTTCCAACTCCAACTATATACTTCTGATTAAATTCGTTGCGGGTTCCAAGACAATTGTAACTCTCCCTGGGATTGCCCGTGTGTCATGCACGGTGCCGTTCAGTTGGTTACCGCTGTAGATCCTGGCGTCACAGGAGTCACAGTGGTGGGCGTGTGGATGGGATTATATCCTGTATAAAAACCATTGTAACATTGTGGAGTGCAATAAAGACTTGAATACTTGAAACCTCAAAAAAAAAAAAAACTTAAACAACTTATATAACATATAAAATAACATAACTTAACATAACATCGCCTATATAACCAGGAAGGGTGTGGGAGATGTGTACAACACCCACATTTCACCTGTTATGTTAAAGTCCCATTGGATAGGGGGTGAGCCTATCGCCATCCACCGGGTACAAGTCCTACTCCGTGCTGCTATTTTGAACTTCGTCCGACCCAGGCATCGAACCCGAGACCTTGTGGTGAGAGATACGCTAACCACTAGACCATCGAGGCAGTTACATGCATACAAAAAAAAAATTGTGTGAATAAAACAATTAATTAAAATAACCAATAGACGACCGGATGGCGGAGTGGGTAGTGAACCTGCCTGCGAGACGCCGTGGTCGTGGGTTCGATTCCCACTTAAGACAAATCTTTGTGTTCATGAACATTGGGGTTTGTCTTAGTCTGGGTGTTTCTATGTATAATAAAATAAGTATGTATTTACAAAAAAAAGAAAAGTATATTATGTATTAGTATCAGTTATTCTAGTTCCCATAGTACAAGCTCTGCTTAGTTTGGGAGTTGTGAAATATTTATTTATTTATTTAATTTCGTCAACACACGCGTTAATTTTTGAATAACTACACTTTTAACCGACTACAAAAAAGGAGGTTATGTTAAAAACCGTTCACTTTCAGATACCACCACATAATAGAGAATAAAGAGACAAATGGTCATATGATATCTAGAAAGCGAGATGCTTGGGTCACCATCAGCCATGAGTATAACGCCATCGCTGTGAGCGGAGTCAGGACGTGGCAGCAAATGAGGCACTTGTACGAGAATATTAAACAGAGGTCCAAGAAGGTCCCTAGGGTAAGTTTTACTTGTCCCCTTTGAAGTTAGTTTTGTATGACGACCGGATGGCGGAGTGGGTAGTGTACCTGCCTGCGACGCCGAGGTCGTGGGTTCGATTCCCACTTAAGACAAATCTTTGTGTGCATGAACATGGGGGTTTGTCTTAGTCTGGGTGTTTCTATGTATAATATGTATGTATTTACAAAAAAACGTATGTATTAGTATCAGTTATTCTAGTACCCATAGTACAAGCTCTGCTTAGTTTGGGACTAGATGGCGTTGTGTGTGAGTTGTGAAATATTTATTTATTTAGTTAGTTTTTAAAGATCTTTATTGCATAGAAATAAACATCAAATGTAACAAATCCAGTGTAAATTAATCCTAGAAGTTAACAAATTATAAAGTAGATAACATTACACAAAGCAAGTGCGCTTTTGCCCGAACTTTTAGACATAAGCATAACACATAAAATACATTATAAAAATATTGTGAGAACATTATACATATTTCATGCAAGCTTTAGTAAAGCATTACATTTATTTGCATACCTAAATACCCGTTTGAAGTGCATTCTTCTTCTTCGTCGTGTCGATGGCTGAGTGAAATTTTATTTTGACTTGCCATCGTGGTGAAAGGATTAGCCAATTCGCTTTTAAGAACTCGCGAATTGCGCCGGACGTAGGGAATCGTTGTGTACGTCACTCGGGGAGGCTCCTTTCATGCACCCCATGAAAGTGCATACTAAAAGCTAGTCAATCAAATTTCGTCGAGATTTAAGGACTATAATTCGTAACCTGTTATGTTAATCTACTCTATAAGCTACATGTGTGCCAAATTTCATCAAAATCCTCTCAGTAGTTTTTGCGTGATAGAGGACCAAACTTTCACACGCTATCACGCAAAAACTTCTTAATGGATTTTGATTAAAAATTTTGCATGACATGTAGATTATGGCCTGAATTATCACAAAGGCTACTTTTTATCAAGATAGGTAAGTAATAAGCTAGTTATTATGTCTAAACACGTGAAGCATGGGACACCATCAGCCAGGACTATAACGCTATCAACGTGAGCGGAGTTAGGACGTGGCAGCAATGAGGCACTTGTACGAGAATATTAAACAGAGGTCCATAAAGGTCCCTAGGGTAAGTGTTTACTAGTCCCGTCTAAAGATCATATTAAAAGCTAGTCAATCGAGTTTGGTGGAGATTTAAGAACTTACTACGTTCCGCCGTCGACTCCGCTCGCATAGTGCCTTTATAAATATTTATTGTGTTCATCTACACTTTAAGCTCTACATTTGTGCCAAATTTCATCAAAATCCACTCAGTAGTTTTTACGTGATAGAAGACCAAACTTTCACACGCTATCACGCAAAAACTTCTCAATGGATTTTGATGAAAATGTTGCATACATGTAGATTTTAGCCTGGATTATTATAAAGACTACTTTTTATGAAGATATGTAATAGGCTATACTACTAACAAGATAAATTTATGTTATAACAAATCACACGAATATAAATTCTATTGCTTTGTGATATAAAGTCGATTTTCGTATAATAAAAACTGTTAAAAATGTCCTAAACAATCTCAATTGCAATAGAAATTAACTTTATGGTCTTTAAATTGGGTTTATAATTGTAAATCATGAAAATTATCTCGTTTCGTTGTCTGAAGTACCTATAGTTATATATCTAAAAACGTGAAGCATGAGACACCATCAGCCATAAGTACAACGCTATCGCCGTGAGCGGAGTCAGGACGTGGCAGCAAAGGACACACACACAGTCGGGCTAAGTGTTATTTGTGAATTTTCCGTCACGAACTCACAAAAGCAGCACGGAGTTGAAATTATGCCCGGTGGATAGCGATAGGCTCACACCCTTTCACATGAGACCTAAACAGTGAAATGTGGGTGATGTGCACCTCTGCCACACCCGTCTGGGTAATATTGGCGTGATGTTATGTTATGTTTTGTAAAATTATCTCCCGTGTATTTTTTTTTATTTATATTATATTTCTTTATTACAGAAAGGTACTCAAGACTCAGATAGTTGTGGATATAAAAGTCCTACCGAATCTGACGGTCAGACGTCAGCACCTGCACCAGAACAACCTTCTGACCTATATGATGAGGCTGCTGTACGTATTGGTAAGTTGATACTATAAATAAACTGTATTGTTATTCATAATATACTGGGTGTTCCACGGCCATGTTAAAAAAATCTTTGGATATAATTTGTTTTAAAATGGTTATTTTTTACCGTCCTACATTTCTATCTCACCTCTTGTAAACTCCTAATATATCAAAAATGATACAGTCAAAACAGTTAGAAGATGTGAGATAAAATTTGACCAAACCGAAGCAAATGTACCTTGCTTTAAAATCAAAATGAAGTGGTCTTTAGTAAAATCTGCTTACTACATTATTTGAGATACTTTCTCTCAATGTGGCCTCACCGTGGGACACCCTGTATAGTACATATTACGCTCACGACGCTTTCTTATTTTGGGGTAGGCAGAGACCACAGAACGCCTACTTAATATTCAGGATCATTTAATAAAATAGAAAGATTGAAGAAGGAGAATTGTTACAATATATTTACATATTATTTTTGAGCTATAGGAATATTTATAGTTTTTGTCATTTTTATATAATTATTTTGTATTCCATTTTCTTTAGGTAGATTTTTAACCTAAAAACTTGAATAACGGAAGAAATTATAACTGCACCTACATCAAATAAATCAGGTATTCCTAAGTTTTTAATATACTGTCAGCTTTTTTTTAAAATTGCTTTTCAATATAAAAATATTTTCTTGACGGTTGGTATAAACTGCGAAAATGCGCCTCAGTCGTTCTTATTCGCTTTTCGTTCGGCGAGCGACTGAGACAACATTTACGCCGTTTGTTCAAACAACCTAGAAGAAGCCCGCTTCCTTTTTTTATGTGAATATTAATCTCATAAAATTTAATTTTTCAGGTCGAGTGAATTAAAAATGTTATTATAATGTTAATTGATGTTTTTTTATAATTTAAAATTAAAAAAAAAGTTTAATTTAATAAACGATGTTTAAATTTTATATTAATGTGTTCCCAAAAAAGTGAGTGAATCATCATTCGCAAGTGGCGCCAACTGGTGAGCAGAAATAAAAACTTACATAAAACCAAAAAGAATAAAAAATGTATTATTTTCGCTTGATTTTTTCGAAGCTCTAGTATTTATTATAGAACAATTATCTTTGCAACCTGTAATAAACAGTGTCAGAAATTAAAAAATACAAAACAAAAACTCATTTGATTAAGCTTAAAAAACTGTTTTTAGCAAATCGTTACGATGTCATTCATTTACAAACTGTACACTTACTAAGCTCAGAGTTGAACTTAACTTAAGCTTCGTCCAAAATAAAGAAATAATTATAAAATATTCTATCATCAAATAATAAAATCTTAACTGTATCACTCGAAAGGTTAATCATCAATAACAAACTGATTAAAACCTCTAATCAACATTACTGATCAATGGACAGTAATTTTTATTTTATTGCTTTAAAAGCTGGCTGTCACAAAACTGAACTATTATTTAACTAAACCATTTTTCTTGGGCACAGTATACTATGTATTCACTTTGAATGAGAGATACATTTTAAGAAAAAAAGAAAAGTCGTTATTGACGTTATATACTTTTTCTAAATAAAGTATTCATTTAGCATCACGTTTGAGTATTTGGCTGATAGGCTTATTAATATTTATACTATTCGTTCATAATCGGCACGAGCGCCTATTCTCCTCCCTCGGGGTGTGTCCTAAAAAGAGGCCCAAATGTTAATGTGTAAAACATTTCATCAAAATCGACCCGGCAGTTTTTGCGTGAAAGAGTAACAAATATCCATACATCCATACTCACAAACTTTCGCTTTTATAATGTTTGTAAGGATGTTTTTTCTTCTATTTTACAGTTGAATTGTGAAGAAAACCATTTGCACCCAAATGCTGCGTCTATCGGACTCGATATACCAGGTTGGAACTTTTTTTATATTGTTGGTTATTATCTGTATTTTCTTGTCACCTTTAACCTGGCGCCATAAACGTATTTTTTATATTTTAATCCTAAAATCTGCCTTGGTGGTCGGTCCAGTGATTAGCTTATGCAACCTCTCACCGTGAAGTCTCAGATCGGGCAATTGTTGCTTGGGATTTTTTAGTCAGAAAATTCTCAAAAAGCAGCACGATGCATGTCGGATGTCAATTAGCCTCCATCACTAGTTACCTAAACATAACAAGTGAAATGTGGGTGCTAGACAACTTTACCACACCCTTCTGGCGTGAATATAAATTGTGGATCTCATTTATATTGTAATCTATATCTTTATATTTTCTTCCAGGTTCACTAGAAGACGGCTACTTCTGCCAAATATGTACGAAGAAGTTCGCAAACCCGGGCAACGTGCAGCGTCACATGTTGATCCACACAAAAGAAAAACACACCTGCTCCGAATGTACTAAACAATTCTATTCTTTAGAACAACTACAGAAACACATGAACCGACACACCCCAGCGACTCGAACACACATTTGCGAATACTGCCAGAAAGCGTTCAAATCAACTTCTAACTTAATGCAACATAAAAAAGTCCATCTCGAAGTTAAACCTTACTTCTGCACTCAATGTCATAGATCCTTCGCGTTCAAAGCTAATTTAACTAAACATCAAGGAAAATCTCGCTGCAAACGGCCAATCGACGAACCTATACAATGTCATGTGTGCAATAAAATCTTCGACAAGGAGTTCTTACTAAAAAGTCATCTACGTAGACACGATTCTGGCAAACCATTTTCGTGCGATCAGTGTACTATGTCTTTTAAATATAAAAGCACTTTGATTCGTCATGTGCAGCTTCATAATGGGGTACGACCTATAGTCTGCCCGGTTTGCGATAAGGCTTTTACACACTTGGCATTATTGAAGCCACATATGCGAGTCCATACTGGTGAAAAGCCTTATACATGTCCAGTCTGCAACAAAGATTTTGCTCATAAGCATAACATGCAGAGGCACGCGCTTCGTCACGAAAAGAAAAAGCATTTGGTTTGCGATGTTTGTCATAAAAAGTTTCCGAAAGAAAGTCGACTTATTTATCACATGAAAACGCATGTCAATGAGAAGTATTTTGCTTGTAGTATTTGTCCCAAGAGGTTTTCTCATAGACAGAATATTATTCGCCATTATGAGAGAAAGCATCCACATGCTAAGTATGAAGGTAAAGAAACTGATGCGTCAGTGGCTCTTAAAGTTTGGGATACTTTTAAAAGTAAATATAATGAGGAACCCGAAGAAATATTGGGATAAATGAGGGCAATGTTGGGCAGATAGATTTTTGAATCGCTTAAGCGATGTGATAGTTATAATCGCCAAATAATATCGATTGCTTGTAAATTACATTAGTAATTACCTAAATTAGAGAATATTTATTTGATAATAGAGTTTTGGAAATATGGCATTTGTTTAATTTTGTGATGGTTGTTGATTGGCGTTTTTGTACTTTCAAATGCATTTTTTTATATGTTTTGCTATTTTCATATTTCATTAATACTTTTTAGTCATGTATACGCTTATTTTAGTTTTTATGTTTATCACTGCTTTAGTCTCACATACGGACCTAGAAATGGCCAAAACGCGCGATTATGATATCGCAATTATTAATTGTCAAATCGTCAAGACACATCAGATAACACGTTTTATCGCAGTCAATTGTTAACTATTCACAATACAATTTAATTAGCTATTTTATATTAAGTCCTAATACAAGTGTAAATAATTCTAGTCTGATAATAATTTATTTTAATTATTATAAAAAACGTTATGAAAATCCTTTATAAGATATCGCAGGTAGTTGTGTAAAAATATATTTATATATACAAATGGCTGATTTTCTGTCACGCTGGTCATAAGCGCTGTGTCAAATCCATACAAGAACTCGTGTTATTAGTGAAAATACCCTGTATTTCGTCCAAATTGGTAAATCATATTTTGTTGACAAGGGAAAATATCGATCGACGAATGTAAAGGAAGCTAGGGAGTTTATGTCAGTACAAGATGTGGTGTTGTGGTCTCTGCCTACCCCAATAGGAAAGCAGCGTGATATTTCGTTTAATCGTATTAAAACTAAAATTTTTGAACATCAACTTTTAAAAGTAAGTGTCGCCATCTAGCGTCCATAAAATGACTTATTTTTGCTGTTCTGTACAATTTCACAGCAACGGCAATTCCGCGCGAAATCGACACGATTCGAGTGATTGAAGAAGTGAAACACGAACGGTGCCTATGGGATCCTACAGATGAATATTATAAAGTAAAACATGCAAGAATTAACGCCTGGGACAATATCGTCGATATACTGTTTGGAAAAATTTCGCATAATAAGAAGAAGTATTTAGGCAAGTATTTTTTGGCAAAATTAGTCGGGCAAAGATCTTGATTAAGTTTAGTGACAGGCTAGAGAGCGCCAGTATTGCGTAAATGCAGCCACAGATAAAGAATAAAACTTTGCTGTCAGTCTCTGATATAAATTATAGAGTTCTTTGTCCGACTATACATCGAAATATTGTATCAAATCCAGCTTAGCAAATGAGCTCACGTAAATTTCTACCACATTATGTGAAAATCTTTTAGTTTTCTTCATACAACTTCTAACCCCTTTACTTTTAAAAGGAGCTTCTTTGCATTTACCATCGAAATCATCTATGATCGGAAGCACATCTTTTTTTTTATATTTACAGTAAAACAAATCCAACAAAGATGGAAAACGGCAAGAGACGCATTTTTCAAATCGATGAAACAGCATTCGTCTAAAAAATACATCTACTGCAAAGAATTATCATTCTTAAATAATACTCCAAAAGAAAATACTGAAGAAATTAATGATAAATCTGATGATAGAAATGTACCTGTTGACACCAATATACATAATGACAAAGTACACGATGACGAAAATGTACCTTCTAACAACAATGTACCTTCTGACGAAGCATCAAACGCAGGTGAAACTACTAACTCTCAAGCGGAAAATAAATCATTTGAAAGACCAAGAACTCGCAAGAGAAAAAAAATCAACCAACCAAGTTCGTCCCAAAAAGAACTTGCTAATTTTCAATCGGAAAGTCTTGATAGTGACGATATAGCGTTTTTTTCTTCACTCGGACCAATTTTGAAGACATTTAACTTACAGCAGAAGATAGAATTTCGTTCTAGAGTTATGAGCGGGGCAATTCTGGTCGACAACATGTCAAAATCGCGTAAGAAATCTACGAAAACTTCGTCTGAGTCATCTGTTGACTAAAGTATTGGTAAAAACTTTTCCCTCTTTTGAGTAGCGCAGTCGGGTAGGATAAAAAGCCATTTGTTGACAAACAATATTGGTGAAAATTTTACTCTGTTTTGCAAAGTGTAGTGGGATAAAAGACAAGAAGTATTTATGAAAAATGAAGCAGTAATTTAAAGGATATATAAAGAGAGAACTCCCAATATCTCTTCTTATACTATTACAAATATAGACATTAGAATTAAGATATGCGTCTCTCTTTCTTTTCAACTGATCTCACTTAGCTTAGGTATTTATTCACGTTTTGAGTAGACTATAATTCGACATACTGTATGGGAATATAAGAACAGAAATTAGATATTATATTGGACCATGCATAACATGTCCCATTTCTGGACAAAGGCCTTTTCTCAACGTGAAAGGAATTAGGCATTGTCACGCCGCTGGCCGATGGGTGAAAAACTAGACGTTTACTTAATATTTCTTGTTTTTGTTCTTAAAAACTTTGTCCTCGTAGTGCTATATTATATGCATCCCTCCTTTTTATATTTTTAAATTTATTCGACGTCAGTCTTAACTACTTTAATTCAATTTGTTCAGGATAATGTTTTATCTACCTGAATAAATGTTTGCCTTACAGAAGCATAATAATCGAGAACCGAGAAGTTATCCTTAGGTCAAATCCAGGCTAAGCATCAGCGCTAACGGTCAGCGAGACAGAAAACTCAGCCTATCAGCGACAAACCTTGCTATCATGAAATAAACTGATTTATACAAGTATATCATATACAGTATTTAAAAAAAAACACGATTTAGACAAGCAGTAGCTAGGTTTAACCATCATATATGATCGAACACTAACGCCCTCTATTATGATCTAGGATAGTAATAAAGTTCCTTTAAACATAAGCTATGTTAAAAAAAATCTAATCCTCAACTTTACAAAATTCTTGTATCGCCGCGCCGTCAATGCTGAACCCGGTTTTCCATCTCTTTCTCTCTACCAATGTGTGAATGGGACAGAGATAGAAAGGTTCATTCGGCGATATACTCGATCGGTAAAATTGGCTATAAGCCGAATGCATGCTTGAGAATTTAAAAGGTATTGTGATTTAAACTGAATAAGAATGAACGTCAAGGTCGCAGCGCCTCTAGTGGCGAAATATGGAAACTAAATAATTCCATACACTTTAGTCGATTCGCTAAGCCTCTAGCAGTAAAAAGTAGAAACTAATTAACTTGTCTATCTTTTCCTGGGTATGGCTTTTTTTTTTATTTTATGGGAATACAAGTGTTTTGCAAAAACCTGCGTATTTATAATTTATTATTTCATGTTTATCGAGAAAATGTAAGCCCAATAATTTGTTGTATAATGAGCGAACCGAGCCATCTTGAGTTTCAAAATGTTTTTTCAACTACCCGCATTTGTTACAGAATTGTATATTGGATTTACTACAAATACATACTATTGTATAGTTTAGAATAAGTATATTAAAATATAGCTGCTCAAGAAATGTTTTAGAAGCTAATATAATAAAATGTACTTACTACAGTAAAGGCGCCAAAAGAATGAGTTTGTGACAGTTTGTGTACGCCCTTTAAGTAACATAAAAAATATGAAGTAGCTGCCCTTACAAGGCTATTCATCAGAGAGCATGCATTTAACTAGACAGAACTATAAGTTTTAAATGACTTGATCTTCACGTCAAAGTATAGAAATATACAGGTTTTGACAGCTTTTACTCGGCCCGGGGAAAATTTTCTATGAAATTTGACAGTCGTGTTGCAAAAGTATAACCGTTAAATTTCTTTATGTTACATCTTGGCATCTATTATCTCTGATGTTAACTGGCAGGCGCTTCAGTTTGACAGCTGACCAATAGGATGAGTCATATTTTGTCTATTGTGTCATCCTATTAGTCATTAACATAAACTAACAGACGTCACAAACGCATTCTTTCTGCGTCCGTACTATTAGCATTATATGTAATGCTGTAATAAGCTTAAACTTATTTTTTTGTTGACTTCATTGATATTTTATTAAGTTTTATTAATATCTAGCAACTTTCTCTGGTTAATCACTTTATGGGTAACTCAATTGTTAATGTTATTTTTTTTTAAACTAACTAGTAATTTGAAAATACAAATGACTAGTATTCTTGTTCCCTCCAGCTAAGCTTAATTCGCTTGTGTTAGGAAGAAGTTCATGTCCGTGGTGTGATGGCCAAGATTCGAACCCACGACCTATCGATCGTAAGACCGATGCCTTATAATCATGAATTCTTTTTTAAATACATCATAGCAGTTTCTTCAATTGCCTCTCCTTGCCTTAGTTATCATAAACAAAAATGATACATAAAAGTTTCATAGTTGAGGCTGACTATTAAAGTTCTTTATAAAATGTATATTTGCAATTGCATCACAATTAATTAATTATTATCTGTAAGACAAAATGCCAATTTACCCAGTTTCAGAGGTGTTAGATAAACCTTATTGGCAGGATATGTATATAACACACATAAATGAAAGTGACTGGTGTGTATCCGGCACCTCTGAAACAGGCCCTTAGTATCCTAGAATCCGTTAGATCCTAAGCAATTGACATCATTTTTTATATACATTCAGAAATTGTATTACACGTTTTTTAATAACTACATTTTTTAGGTTGATTATTTATTTTAGTTAATTATGTTGTATGTAAGATGTTATTATTCAAATATATGTGTTATTTAAATATTTTGATTTATTTCATAAAGGATGTTAGGCAAATTCTGACAAAGAGAAAAGACTTAAGACAAGGACGTGACGTAGACAGGGCACTTCTTCATCAGCCTGTAGCCGTCCACTGCTGGACATAGGCCTCTCTTTCTGCCTCTATGGACAATACTGAGAGGTCTGACAGTCGTAAATGTCCCATCGAGATTCTTACTATTAGATAATTTTTTCTTTCTTACTTACGCACTTTGAGGGTCCGTATAGTTAGATACGGCGGCGTTAGCCACGCCCCTACCCAAATCTCTGACCTCCGTAAAGCTTCGATTTCCTAGAAAAGCGGTGTGGAATAATGCGGCCGTAATATTATTACCGTGACACGATTAATATGTAATACGTTTGGTCGATCACCGCTCTCTAGGAAACCACTACATTTGTTTTACATAGGCAACGTTCTAGTGACGTCATTGTACCGTTATCTTTACGACCGCATTATTCTACACCGCTATGCTAGGAAACCGAAGCTTTACACGCTGTAAAGGTTCCCCCTCCATGTGAGACGTGTAATGTGTAAGGGTGCGTGCAGAAGCGAATGACAGTACAGATATTTTTTTTACGTTATAATTTTACAAAAAAAATACCGACTTTAATTACAAAAAATGCACTTAAAGGTAAGAAATACTTAAGTAGTATTCAACGACTTGCCTCATCAGTGTGCTTGGTTTTTTTTTGTAATACGTTTTATTTATTTGTTTTCGCGAGTACTGGTAATAGTTTAAAAAAGGTTAGTAAAAAATGGTAAAAAATACATGATTACTTTTTAAAATTCATTTAATACATTTTAATGTAATATTCGCAAAAGCGATATACAATGCATATTTATGGACATTTATAAATTGTGGATTTTATTTATTTAATATTAATATCGTGTTTTAGAAAAAAATCTTTATTTTGACCCGCAAAGTAGCTAAATCTTAATTTTTAAAGATAATTTTGTTGATAATATAGAGCTTCATCATGATTGTATACTTTGTCCAAAATAAGACATAAATAATAAAAGTTTTGTAAATTTTTTTTCATAACAATTTATTTTGACTTCAGACGTGTTAAATTGTTTTTTTTTTTAAGAAAAGATACTTTCTAGTTTTGCAGTTCAGGTTTAAATGTTAATTATGGTATATTTTATATTTATTTTTATTTTGCACGGTCCAAAATAAGATAAGATTAATAAAAAAGTTTTGTAAAATTTAATCGAAAAATGAAAAATTAACTTTCCACTGTAATATATTTTGACTTCAGACGTGTTAAATTGTTTTTTTAATAGAATAAAATACTTTCTAGTTTTGCAGTTCAGGTTGATTTTTTAATTATGGCAAATTTTATCTTTTTTTTTTTTGACGTAGTATAGTAAATTTTTTGATCAAATTATAAAGTTTCAACATAAAGTTTAATTTTTTCACATTTATTAAATAAAATCCACAACCATTACATTCGTAAATGCAGCCTTAATAAAAATCTATGCTGCTATATATCTACACATAGTATTTAGGTTATATATAAATAAATAAAGGCATATTGGAGTTAGCTGGTAAAGAGGTACAAAGAAATGTCTTTTGAGCCCCTAATTTATTTTACATACAGGTAGTGCAAGCACTATTCGGCGGCAGTTTAAAGGTAAGGCGGTGGTTCTTACTGAGGAACCCAAATCGGACAGATTACTGAAAAGTCAGCCACCAGAGCAGTGGTGTAACTATACCATCGGGGGCCCTCGGCAAAAATATTGCATGGGGTCAATCATGCCCTTATTGATTCCAATTCTATTGCAATTTCCCGGTCAACAATTTTCAACATTTAGGCGATTATCTCTCTTTTTTTTTGATGTATTATGTTTAGTCGAGGTCGTGCTATCTTGGGCCCGGAGGCCTCATTAGGCTGGGGGCCCGTGACATTTTGCCACCCCTGCCACCCTATAGTTACGCCACTGCACCAGAGGATGTCGAAATTTATGCAAATGAGTATTATGTTGGCTACCTGCCTTGTTGGTCTATTTGTTAGCGTATGCGCCTCAACGTGAGGTCAGGGGTTTGATGCCCGGGTCAGGCACTAAAGTGTTTATTGGGATCTTTTCCTCAGGAAATTCTGAAATTGGAATTTTGGTGTTGGAATTGTGCCCGTTGCATGGCTCACCGCCTATTACATGGGATGTAAACATAACAGGTGAAATGTGGTTGTTAGCCACTTCAACCACACGCTTCAGGGTAATATAGGCGTGATGTTATGTGACCATGTTTGTCTTTGGAACCATTAGACAGTAACCTTTTCCATTTAAAAGTTTATATTCAAATGCCAACTAACTCCTTAATTTATTGTACTTTTACATCAACACGTATAAATTTACACTATTTACAGTAAGTTTCGGCAGTATTTTACATAACTTACATTGATATATTCAAGTTAAAAACAATTTAAAACTAAGTTAAATCCAAAGTTTCAATAAAATAATTACAAATTACAAAATATAGACTAAAAACACTCAAATGGGAAGCAGAATGCGATTTGACATTTAATGAACCAATTTGTTAGTCTATGTATTGTATTACTTTTAGAGACTTATTACAAAAAAGAGACTAATAATGAAAGTAAACTGTATTTAAGATTTAACTATTAACATTTTATTACAATATTTTCCATTATTATCTGAAAACATAAAGGAACTTAAACATTATAATTGTTAGTCTCTATTTTGTAATCAATACAGTTGTTTGTTATATTGCATGAATAATTTATTGTTAATAATGACCAAAAAATTACATCGCTTTCCTTTAGAAATGTTTTTTCTTACTTAGCAGCACGAAGTTGGCATTATGCCCGGTGGATGGCGATAGGATCACCGCCTATCACATGGGACCTACACATATCAGGTGAAATGTGGGTGTTATACACCTATGTCGCATTTTCTGGGTAATATGGGAATGATGTTAAATGACGTTATATGAAAGTAGAGTAGAAATAATGTACATTTAGCTATTTCGTTCATTTTTATGTTAAAAATCGGTAAAAATTACTTTCTAAAGTAAAATCGTTGGTTTTTCATAATATGGGCAACCCTTTAGTGGGTATTTACAGATTTAAATTTACCTCAAATATTCATATAAATAAGACACAATCTATTTTTTCCCTTTTAAACATTTAAAACGGAGAATTTTAACAATATTATAATTTTTGTTATTTTTTTACCAGATAGCTCTTAGCGTAAGTCAAAAATTGCTTAATTTCAGATAGAGTGAAAATCTATAACATGAGTGCAACCAAGGATGAGATTATTACGATTTCTTAGTATCAAATCATCATTGTTATAAAAATTACTTTTAGCTTCGGATGCTTTCTTGTAAAACTCGTTTTAGTCGACCGCGGTTTCATCTACTTATATTAGGCATTTTCAAAAGAGTGCGACACGTCGCGCCTGAGTCTCAGCTAGCTTTGCACTGGTGAAACTGCGGTCGACTAATTAGACCAACATTACGTAAATAACACTCGTATTTTATAATTGAAATAATGTTGCTTTCTCTCGTCAGTTTAATTAAAAATAATAACGCGATCATTTATTAAACTTATTAATCTTTTCTAGGATCTTTTTGAGCTTAGTGAAGGAGCTTACTGCTATATTACTATAAAAATCTTTGTATAATGTTTAAAATTTTGTATAATATTTTTCTAGTCAACTCGAATAATTATATAACTACATTTTTTTAATTTATATTGGTGTTCGTTTCAAAGTCCGAAATATGTTTCATGATAAATTTTAAGATGGTTTGCGTATGATTGAATTTTTGGTAATTGACATATGACATATTGTTTAATTTTTTTTTTATTGTTCTTGTAAAGCAGAGGAGATGGCAGTGCGCCTGATTGTTAGTATAAAAGGCTCTTGAACATGATATTGTAAATGCACTGATTTCCTTGAGATCTATGACGTGATGATGTTTTTATATGTTTTTTTTTTAATAATTTAAAGTAGACTGCCACGTTGGTTTAGTAGTTAGCGTATGCGACCTCTCACCGCGAGGTCTCGGGTTCGATTCTTGACCGGGCAAACGTGTTAATCGAGTCTTTTCGTCACGAAATTTGCAATGTGTGGTGGATGGCGATATGTTCACCCCATATCACATGGGACCTATACATAACAGGTGAAATGTGGGTGTTATACACCTCTGCCACAACCTTATGTTATGATTTGAGGCAAAATGCATATGGCTACATCTTAGGTTATTAAAATTTGACACAATACAATATTCAAATTTTTCACTCTACATTTTCTACAGTATAATTTAATTATTTTTCTTTATAATTTAATCTAGGTGGTGTTTCCTTTACCGAATATAATCCTCACAGCCAACTTAAGGGATATCTAATTTTCGTTTGAAAAAGAAACATGTTTGGCAGAATTGACATTGCAAATTAAAAAAATTGGTAAATTGGTTTGTTGTTCAAAAATTGTCTTTTTACCAAAATCGAATGATAATATAAATACAATAGACATAGAATATAACTTCTTATTGATTATTTTTATAGCATTCATTCTGCCGGTCCTGTATTTTTTTAACAGTAAAAAAATAGAATTGTTACTATTTTATTAAAACACGAAAATTACATATCCCTTCACCCAATTTTTATTCAACTAACGACCTTTCCTTTTTTTTAAATTTAAATAAATAATTTAAAATTGATTGACACTCACAGCTTTTTATATTCACTCAGGAAAAGCCATATTAATTTTAAAACATGATCCAAAAGTTTTTATGCATTGAGGACAATTTATTCAAAAGATTTTTTTTATCCCACTTAAGATAGGAACAAATGGATGAATGTGACGTCATGAGATGACGTAACATACAGTTGAGAAATTTAGGGTCCTGGCACGAGGCGACCGTAGCTGGTTGGCTAAAGCGACTGCCCGATGCAGGAGGCCGCAGGTTCAAATCGTGGCGGTCCCTTATCTTTTCAATGGTTTCAGACTCCCAGAAATCTGAATGGCCTTAGAAGTGGTATACACCGCCTACATATTACTATGTTCCCCGCCAGAAATTATGTTACCATATTTCTCAGGGTATCAATCCAAAGGTTCATAGTCCATGTTGCCGCAGTACTCAGCTAGGAAATCTAGGAACAATGTGAATTTGCCTGTAGACGATCTGGACCAGCGAGCCGATACTGACTTCATGCAGGTGGATAGACTTTCGAGGACGTTCTGTGGACAAATTATAGGTAAATTAGTGGATATGGTGGTAACAATAACCAATAAATATAATAATGCTAGCTTCTACTTTGGACAAAGGATCAGCATTGCCATACAACGTGGCAATGCCGCCAGCCTTCTGGACACGTTACCCGCGGTCGACATCGATGCGGACATATTTTTTACACCTGAACTTTTTACGAGATTATTTAATTTAATAAGTTTATATTATTCTTCTATGTGATAAATATATAATAAACAGTTAAAGAAACAATATAATTTGCTATAAAATAATTAATAAGAAGTTGAAATAAGGTACAGTCGGCCAATGAGTTGGGTATGCAGGGCAAAAACTTCTACGCCATAGTAAAAACTGACTGCAATAGATATGCAAGTTTGTATTTCATATTTAATAAGTGTAATATACTCACTATTTAGATATATAACTCACTTATCCATAACTGGTGTCGTAAGTCTTTACTATGACTTAGAAGTTTTTGCCCTGCATAGCTAACTCATTGGCCGACTGAACACGTTCTTACAAAATTTGTGCTGAATGTAACTTCGCCATGTTGGTTTGTATCCTACTTAAGATAGGAACAAATCACGAAAGGACGTTACATACAGTTGAGAAATTTAGGGCCTTAGCAAGAGGCGGCCGTAGCTGGTGGGTTAAAGCGACTGCCCGGTGTACAGGTCACAGGTTCAAATTCTGTCGGTCCCATAATTTTATCAACTGCTTCTTAGTATAGTTAGCTAACCAAAGCTAAATGCTATAAAAATATTATTAAGTTGTTGATGATAGTTAGTTATTTTTTTAGTTTTCACGAGTAAATTGTATTTGTTGAGCTAAAATAAATTCTGTATGTAAAAAAACAAGTTTTTTTTTATAAATGTAATTTTATTATTCTGGTTGACTCAGATTTTTTTATCGTTTAAATTTTTGAAATATATTTTTTTTAGTTTTTTTTTTTATATAAATAGTTATGAACGAACGTACCTGAGGCCAATCTTGCCTATAAACCGCCAAACACTGTTCAGTGAGCGAATCTTCACTCAAATAGTAGTTTTTTAACAAAAACACCAGCACCGTAGCCATGGCTTCCCAAACTCCAGGACACTTGGAACTGCTCAATATCATTATATTCCTCGGACACAAAATTCTGTCAAAGAATTCCAGAGCATTGTCTTCTGGTTCCACTTTTTCTGACTGACTTTGATTAGGTTTAGAGAGCTGAAAAGAAAAAAAAATTGGTCACACGCACCGAGGATTCGGCCGAAATAGCACTTGGCCGAATACTCGGGACGTGCTATCTTGACATTATTTGCGATATTCAGCGCACAATTGTCATGAACATGCTACATGTTGCACTTAAAATATACACATAAGATTTTAAATTGATGGTGTTGAAAATTTACGAAAGCGTGTCCGAATTTGGGAGAATATATCATTGTCAATATTAGAGATCGGCCGACTATGGGTTCGGCCGACAAGTCGCCTAGCCGGTTAGTCGGCGATACCGACTAATCAGCGAGGCCGATCATTAGTTACGGTAATATTGAAATTTTTAAATGCATTTAAAACCTAGCTACATTTGATATGTGTATTTGTTCGTCGCCACCTCATGCATATATTATTATTATATTAAGCGGCAAAAGTTATGTAGTACTTCGAATCCTTGATTATTGGCATTTATAGTAACGCCAACCAGACGGCGGCTACAAAAGTGGCCGATTAGTCGGCTTATAAACTAATGCATTTAAAAACTAAGCATCATATTATCAAAGATCTCTGATAGTATAGTAGCAGCCCAGTATCTTATACATGTCCCACTGCTGGACTCGGGCCTCTTCTCATGATGAGAAGGGTTAGGTTAGATCTTTGATAAATCAATGCATTTGGGAAAAAAAACCTTAATCGCCAAAAGCTTTTAAAAACGTATAAATACACATTGCACTATTTTGATCATGAATAACTACAGCATGCCACAACATGGTGCAATTTAACGCTAAAATTTCGACAGCATTCATAACCTTACTTCAAAATAAATTATGCATGACTTATGTTCTAAATATTCTAACTACACATCACAAATATTCTAACTACAGAACAAATAAAAGTGGTAAAAAAAAAATCGTGTTTTCGGAACGCGTTTTAAAGGTACAAGCAGACGCATAGATTTATGATCCTCCTTAATACTAATTTTGTAAATATATTCAAAATATCAAAGTCTAAATTCGCTGACAACAAATTTTAAATTTCATTTAAAATAGTGGAAGATGTCAAACTTAATAAATACTTATCAACAAGCTTCCTTATCAAATGTGACATTTTAAAACAAACTTTTTGTAAAATGGGTCATGAATTTATCCATCTGATAGTAAGTATGTAAAGCGTGCCAAAAATAGGGATGTTCTTTAACCACTTTTAACAGACAATTTAAGGACAAAAGCATAATTATAGATGAAAAAATGAAACAAACCTGACTTGTCTTCATATTTGGAGTGCTATGACTCATAGAATTTGGTGACCTAGGGCCCTGACTTAAAGAATTGGGTGATCTAGGGCCCTGGCTCAGTGAATTTGGGGATCTTGGGCCTTGACTCAGAGAATTGGGTGACCTAGGTCCTTGACTAAGCGAATTGGGTGATTTAGGGCCCTGACTCAATGAGTTTGGTGATTTGGGGCCCTGACTTAATGAGTTCGGTGATCTGGGGCCCTGACTAATCGAATTTGGCGACTTAGGGCCTTGTATAAACAAATTCGGCGATCTACGTCCACTCAACGAATTTGGCGATTTGGGGGCCGGATTTAATGAATTCGGCGATTTAGGTCCTTGCATGAACGCTTTTGGAGACCTAGGGCCCTGATTAGGTGATCCAGGACGTTGAACCAAGGAGTTTGGTGACCTAGGGCCTTGATTAAAGAAAGTTGGTGACCTAGGACCTTGATTGTAAAAATTTGGTGACCTAGGGCCCTGGCTATAAGAATTAGGTGATTTCGGGCCTTGGTTTATAAAAGAAGGCGATCTAGAGCCCGTGTTTATAAAGGTGGGGGATCTAGGGGAGTGAAAACTACTTGGCAATCTAATAGTTAGTGGTTGAGTGATGATTTTTAATTCTTGGTGCTGAAATGGAAAAAGATTTAACACTATAAAATGATACAATAATCTATGTTTAATTCTAATACTAGAACTATATTATACTAAATAACAGGGTATTTCTAGAAACATCTTGTAAATACATTAGTAAAATTTGGATAGTCTAGTTTTAATACCAATTCCAGTTTACCGGTTCTGCCGAAATCCGAACGATCGGGTGTCGTCATAGATAGATAGATACGTATAGATGGGTAACTGATAAGTGAGCGCTCGCCGCATGTTTGCGACAATAACACTGTAGGTAATTAAAATTGCACTTTGTTTGTGCTCAATTTCTCATTGTTCTGCAATATTACTAATTAACAAAATTTTCTTTTAAATATAATAGCAGCTCTATTAGAATACATGTCCCACTGCTGGGCTCGGGCCTCTTCTCATGATGAGAAGGGTTAGGTATCGGATTGGTAGCCTTAACACACTCTTGAGTAGTTTTTAGGCACTCTCAGGCATGCAGGGTTCCTCACGATGTTTTCCTTCACCGTTAGCGAGCGATAATTTATATGATATTATGTACACACATATCTTCGAAAAGACGAATCTTAACGATTTATTGACAGAGGTGTGTGCCGTGGGTTTGAACCCGAGACCTTCGCAGTCCTACGGTCTCCCACTTTCTTTTAAATGTTTTGCATTAAATATTAATATGTGTTTTTTTATATAGGTCTGTTCATTATACTTTGTAACACATTGTAGATAGCTATAATTGGCCATTGTTTAGTAATGTTAGCTATGTAATACATTTGTAAACGAGTGTTTTTATCACGAATAAATAAATAAATACGCTGCGAGCATCGCTGGCCCCATAGCACGGCTTTCCACTATTCAACTATGACGTAGTTTTTACATAGAAACGTCATAAGACACTTATGACGTTTCTATGTTGATAACAGGGATGTTATTGATTGCCTTTTTCGACGTTTTTCCGTATCCGAAAATATTGGATAATCCAATATTTTCGGATACGGAACTCCCTAACATCCCTGGTTGATAACTACGTCATTGCATCAAGATATTGTAAATTAGATCTCAAAATGTAAAGCTCAGCTCAGCTCAGTAGCCTTTTTTTAAATTATTGTTTTATGTTACTTGCTTCAGTCTATTTATATCTTTTGTTTTGTTTTTTGTTGTTTATTTTTCTATTATTTCTGCCCACTTTGCCATGTATCTACTGGTTATATCTGCTGTATATTTTGTTTGTTTGATGTATTTTATTATTATTGATATCCGTGTTGTCACTTAGGCCGGATTGAAAATCAGCGTCAGAGTCTGACAATATGCTGAATCAGGACCTATTTGGTGCAACCATGAGGCATAATACTAAATGTTGTGTATTTATATAATCTGTATATTGTTAACTTTCTGTGTCCCATTTGTTGGAACTAAATGAATGTATTTTTTTTCTTTCTTTCTTTCTTTCGTATTCATAACTCAATGGTTGTGAAGCAGACCCTGAAGGAATTAGTATTTGTTGTCTATCGGGAAATTGAAATACTACTACTAATGTTAGGTCTAGAAGTCTAAAACCATAGAAATCTTAATAACTAGTCAATAGAAATGCTATCGACTATCTTTTAACACTGGGACGCATGTCGCCGTTTTTCAAATACCACTTTTTGTATTCCTGCAAACAAAATTATTCTTTTTGGCGATGACATTAAGACGACAATTCCTCAACTCGCACTTGTGTTCGATTAGACAGATGCGCTTGTATTCCTGCAAACAAAATTATTCTTTTTGCGATGACATTAAGACGACAATTCCTCAACTCGCACTTGTGTTTGACTAGACAGATGCGTGGCGACAAGGTCACGCGTCTTTGACATTTCTATTGCCTTATTATTAAGATTTCTATGTCTAAAACTAATCTATGATTGAAGATGTTAACAGAATAATGCAGGCTTTGGATGGATTAATCAATATAATATGTATAATATTAATTTATTTTATTTATTTTAAAACTTCTTGTACAATATCGCACATAAGCGGACTTAATGCCATAGGCATTCTCTACCAGTCAACCTTTGGGTGATTCTGAGAGTAGGGTAGTAGGTGCAAAAGAGGCAGTTTTAATTAAGAGATTTATAGCATTTATCTTGTAGCCAGCGGTCATTTTGATGAACATAATTTGTCATTAAAGTGAATTAGGACTCATTAGTCCTAATTCACTTTAATGACAAATTATGGTGATGGTTCAAGATCCGTCGCATTCTATTGAATGCGACATCGGATCTTGAACCATCACTTATCATGAAAGTGCTCATTAAGACAAGGGGGTATGACCAATCGACTATGGGATTGTTTATTGCTGCTGTGCTATTTATTCGGTGGCTTTATCAAGATAAAAACTGCTGTATTGTATGCAGAATAATATGAAAGTTTAATTTTAAGCCGGATATTTTCATAGTATGCTGGGATGTCATGAAAAATTTAGTAAACAAGTGAAAAAAACGTGATAATCCTATCAAAACAAAATTAGATTCTAGTTCATCCTTCATGTTTAAATAGAAAATCTCTTTTGTTTATTAAATCCCGCTTAAGTTATGTCTCTTATTACTAGATAATCGTCATACACAAAACTAGAAATTATTTACTATCTTATATTCGTGACACTAGGGTTTTGGCGATACAGTTTTTGGGCATTGCCTTTTAATAAATATAACAAATGTTATAATTCATGCCATCTATCCATCCATTTATCCATCCATCTATCCATCTAACCATCCATCCATAAATCGCGTTGCTGCCACTTTTTAGAATAATATATATTTATTTTTTTATGGTGGATGGCACGAGTTTGACCACGATCTCACCTGATGGTAAGTTATGATGCGGTCTACGGTGGAGCACGCTTACCTATGAGATACCTATTAACTCTTGCTTTGAAGAGATCCAAGAAAATCAATTCTTTCTTTGAATTTAACTGTTGTTATTTTTATCTACAAGATTGCTCGTTTAATATAATAGGATTACCAGTGGCAATAAACACTGACCACGTCTACGATCTGTGGCTTCAATATAACGCATCCACCCTGTATGACATTATTTTGCTAAAACCTTCATAAATACGCTAGGGTAGAAAAACCTGTTTTCTGTTAATTTTTACTACAATTTTCTAGTATAATCTGCGCTAAATATCTATATTCTATACTATGTTTTTTTTACTAAATTTAGTTGGTATAATTAATCAAATGGTCTTTCGACCATCCGGCGCGAAGGACCATACAAGGTCGTTATTAAATCAATTGAGCAAGCGTTGATCGATGATTGAATGGATTAGTCGAAGTCTATCAACATTTTCTATTACGATAATCGATTGGACATCGATCGATGATTGAATGGATTAGTCGAAGTCGATCGACAATTTTTATCATACTATCGATAGAGGCTATCTATCGATGATAGAATGGAGAAGAGATTTTTTTTTGTCTGCACGTGTGGTGTGGTTTAAGCTGTCGCCCCGCCGTTCTCCATTGCACTAGTGTTGTGGATTCCGATCCACACATGGGACAAAATCTTTGTGTGATTCGCAATGATTTTGAGACTGGGGGTGCTTGTGTGAGTGAATGTGTGTGGCCTTGTCATTGGGACCATTGGATAGTGTAATTGCTTATGTTGTTCTATCTAATGTAAAAAATCCAAAATTTATTTATTTATTAATTTATCAACGTCCATCGATCAACGTTCGATCGATTAGTGTAAAACATTAATGAAGAATACAAACCTGATTCTCATCATCAGTAACAGGAGAGATGACGCGATCATCGTCTTTGAAGTTCCGGAAATCCGGTGAAATGTCCCTCCTGTCCGGTAACGTGAGGTCCTTAGAGGGGGCGGGCTTGCGGGACGGACAGCATGTGTTCCAGATCGCGTGAAGCTTTGAGAGAAAGATGTCAGTCACTTCTGACGGCTTTTTTGATACTGAAACAAAGATTGCAAATCAAATTAAATAAAATCATTTATTTCTATGGGCCCCAGGGGCGCTTGAACACGTCAAAACAAAAAATATAAAATTCAAATAAAACTGAGCCAACTAAATTATAATACTTATTGTAATAAAATGATTTGACACCGGAGCTTAGATTGATTTTAATTCAACTTAGAGATTTGAATTAAAATCAATCCAAGTACCAGCTCCGATGGGTATTGCATCATGAGAAGAGCTGGTGAGAAACTCATGTGCACCATCTTTTCAAATAATTCATACAATATTTGTTTGTTTTTTGACAATAATTCTATGTGTAAGTTATAGCAACCAAAACAACGTTATGGCTAAAGATGGTTATAAAGAGAAAATAAACTTAAATATAGAAATGGAATTAAATTAATACTTATTAATAAATCCATAGTATATAGGGTTGCAATATCTTACACTTCAAGCAGAAAATAAAGGAGTAAAAGCAATGTGTGTATACTACTGTATATATAAGGGTTCCAGAACAGACAAAAAAAATTATATATATGCTAATAACAAAAACTATTTAAACTCCAAAAAAAAAAAATGTATGTACACACAGATTGCAGAACATAACTTCACGGCTCACGGCTATATTACCCAGAATGGTGCGACAGTGTCGTGAAAAAAAAATGAAAATGAAAAAGTGTTTATTCAGTTTTTGCTACATAGTTTACACATACAATATCTTCTGCCAAACTGCAGCACAGTTTGTGGGCAGAATTTGCTCCCATTATATTACAGTAGGCATATCGGTTTTACAATAGTTTTATGTTGTACTTTTTCATTTTAGAACATGCAAAAACAAAAAATATTATTAAAGATTGGCACATAAGAAAACTTGTTGAAACACAATAATAGGTTGGCAAATTGCAAATTTGTGATTGCTATAGTTAGATAATTTTTCACTTTATTACAGTAGGTATAGCGGTTGCACAACAAATTTTGAGACAAAATACTAATACTAGGCTGGTAAATTACAAATTTGTGATTAACTACTATAGTTACAAAAATTTTTTGCTATCTATCTATTATAATATATCTATGACAGAAACTTCATATTTGGAGTATGCTTTAATTATGAGTTTCAGACTAAAGACTTATAACACTTTGCCCGAACCGGCAATCGTATGTTTTAAAATATTTTCTTTAAAAAAACTAAGATGTAGCACCGGAGCGCCTCTGACGATAATAGTCAGGTAACGCCGCCACTATTAAATAGTTTTCTGGCATCAAAAGCTTTAAAGTTAGTTATTTTTTCATGGATGTGCCATGGCACGCTCTTTCTGGACAACCTAACTAATCTACTACGATTTCGATTTATCAACGTCAATCGATTTGGTGTATCAACACTTTAATTCAATTAATTATCGATTACATAATAAAAGATTAAAAACATTTTTTTTATGATTTTTTGAATCGAGTATTTTTTTGGAAATAGATCACATATACACAAATCGATAAAAACAATCGATTAAACACTAATCGATACTTACCATAAACAACGCACATATCTATAGACAATAGCAGCAGCGCCTTCTGCGTGGGAGCTCTATTGAATATGTTGTTAGGAGAGCACGCAAGTACACAAGCCGATAGCGTACTACTCAAGTCTTCCGGCTCTTGGTCTTCTAGGAGTAGGCAAATTTGTTCCTGAAACAATTGATAAATACTTTTTATTGATTATTTTTATAGCATTAAGCTTCTTCTTCTTCTTACGTGTCAATGGAATTAAATAAATAAATATTTCACAACGCCATCTAGTCCCAAACTAAGCAGAGCTTGTACTATGGGTACTAGAATAACTGATACTAATACATATATACTTTTCTTTTGTAAACACATACATATTATACAAAGAAACACCCAGACTAAGACAAACCCCCATGTTCATGCACACAAAGATTTGTCTTAAGTGGGAATCGAACCCACGACCTCGGCGTCGCAGGCAGGTACACTACCCACTCCGCCATCCGGTCGTCTAGTATTATGGTTTCTCATTTTTATTTATATTGTTTTTGCCCAGTAGGTAGCAACTTCTACTATCTTGCTTGTGGCTTGCATTAGGTCTTCACGGGTACACGTAGAGAGCGACAACGGGCACAAAAGCAGGTGCCATGTTTTGAATGGGGAAACCACAATTGCACGAGGTGTCATTGGTGTTTGATTCCCCATTTGGCTAGGTTCTCCCTGCGGCGACCAACTTTGTCCGAAGGCGGTTGCAAATTATACTAAGAAACAGTTTTGTTCTTGTATCCTACTTAAGATAGGAACAAATGGATGAAAACGTGACGTCACGAAATGACGTAACATACAGTTGAGAAATTTAGGGTCCTGGCAAGAGGCGACCGTGGTTGGTAAAGCGACTGCCCGGTGTGCAGAAGGTCGCAGGTTCAAATCCTGCCGGTCCCGTATCTTTTTCACCTGTTTCTTAGTATAATGAATAAATAGTTAAACCGACCTTAAAAAAGGAGGAGATTGTGTATCCGGAGCAATTATCTTTTACTTTTAGAAGTCTAGTGGGAGAGTGTTCAAGTTGAGTTGTATTAGTTGTCAAGTGTTGTGTGGCCTTGTAATGAGGGCTTTTGAGGGTGTGTATGGTTTAGTAGTCGAGTGATTGTTCGGTTGGAGGAGTCAAGTCATCGAGTATTTGGGTTGAGTGGTTTAATAGTCGAGTGAGTGGTTAAGTGTTCGGTTGTCAAATTTTTTTGCACTCACCTTCAAATGTATAATACAAGCGGCAGGGCTGACATTGTTGGCTTCAAACACTTCGCTGGATGACGTAATAGCGGTGACGTCACACGTGCTCTTGTGCGCTGATGATGTAGCTAGAGGCCCCAGGGATATCAACGTCTTCACTTCTGATTCTATGTCCTTGCAGAGGACCGCTGAAAAGAAAAACAGCATATAACGCTCATATTACCCAGATGGGTGTGGCAGAGGTGTGACACCCACATTTCACCTGTTATTTTTAGGTCCCATGTGATTTGAATGAGTCTTGTTTGTTTGTTTTGTTTTTAAACTTTTTATTGTACAATGAAACAATTTATAAAACAATTCATGACACAAAATACAATAAAGGCGAGCTTAACTCAAATTTGAGTTCTCTTCCAGCAAACCTTAGAGTAATAGAGGAGAAGAGGATGCGAAAAGAGGGCAAAAACAAGTGTACAACTCAAAGGAAAAACGGAGTTACCATTATTATGGTAAAAAAAGTAACTAAAGTTACAATACATAAACATAAACAAATAGACATAAATATATTATAATGCTTTTTGTGGAATACAATACCTAAATAAACTAATTTATCTATAATTATATACCTAAATACACAGTTAAATAAACATACTTAAATATAAATAAAATACTTATTGATAATAAATACTAAATATAACTAATAAATATTGATATAAAACTTTACCTAAACAGTCTGAGATAGGAAGTATTTTTTTAACTCTTTCCCTGAAAATGAGTCTTCACCTACTGGACACAGTTTTAGACGTATTGATTATGAAAAATTTCTGACGGAAAATTCCCAAGTAAAACTTTTATAGGCTGACCGTTTAACTCGCGTATCGCCCGCGGGGTGAGAAGGGGGCGGGGCGAGATGTTACCGGGTGGGTGAGAGGGGTGCGCGGTGCAAAAAGCTCACGTTAAACGCGGCAGTGCGCTGGCAGTGCTCGCAGCGCACGGTTAGTATTTTTGTTACGGACGCTTGGACATTAACGCTCAAGGTAAACGGTTTACCAAGATTAATCCCAAGATGAATCGCTCTTCCTGTTTTGCAAAAAAAAACAACAACACGGACTTTTGGACACGGCAAGCATCGTGAGGAGGTTCCTCTCTCTGGAGCCCTAACCTCGGCAGCTTGGTCCTTGCACCTGAAGTCGGTGGGACACTTTTTTATATTTGAAATGTTTTTTTGTATTTTTCATAAATTATATTTAAAAATATATAAATAAAATAATAATAATTAAAAGTAAAATTTTTAAAATGTTGTTTTTTCTTTAATAAGTTATTTTTTTCTTAAAATGTTCATTTTTTCTTTAAAAATACAGATACTACAATTATATTTTTTACTTTGCCTACAATGTCTATCTCGAGATAAATCTTTGGATCAATGACTCCGTGTATAGCCGTAGTAGTCCGTTACCTTCCCCCGCTCACTTCTTACGTCGCAGGCGATACGCGTGTTAAACGGTCGGTCTATACCCACACGAGCATCGATTACGAGACCTAGCGGTGAGAGACGCATACGTTAATTACTAAACTAACGAGACAGTTAAAGAGTTATTCACCAAATAAGTTTAGCTTGAATAAATAATAGTTTCAAAAAAAGCGTGGGTTGCTCGATAGACGAAAAATATGGCACAGAGCGCCCCACGCTTTTTCACAATAATATTAGTATTTTTTGTTCATTACCATTTGCCATTATACCATATATTAGGAATTATTTTTCACTTTTTAGTTAGAAGTACTTTAAAAGCGTGTTTTTTAGTTTTTTTAAACTATTATTTATTTCCTACTTTTTTTTTCTACTTTTTAGTTTGGATTATTAATAAGAGCGTTTTTTTTTATTTAATTTTTTTTTTATTTTTTTATCGAATTATTGCATTGTCATCGATAGAATAGAATAGAATAGAATAGAAATCATTTATTTGTTTAACATAGGTTTTTTTTACATATAGGTCTTATAATTTAGATAAGTGCACTATGTTATGTCTTAAAGACGTACAAATATTATTATCATTTTATATTTTCTACAATAATATCTTAAAGCATGCAAGTTAAATTAAATTATTATTAGTTTATTATTTAGATTCATAAATTAAAATTCATTATCAAGCAACACTGGTTAATATGTCAATACAATAAAAAAATACAATTAGTCAATTAAATAAAGAATTATCATTCAGGAACGCATCAACTGTGTAGTAACATTTTTCAATTAATAAATTATTAAGCGATCTTTTAAACTTAAACAGTGTCATATTTTTAATTTCAAGTGGTATTTTATTATAAATACGAGGGGCAGTACCCAAAAAGCTTTTTTGCATGAGCGTGGTCTTACATTCCACGGTACATAATTTATTTGTGTATTGACGGCGTATTGGAGCCCTCCTGACTTCAGACAACTTCTGAAAAAGATGTGGATTCATCTTCACAAACATAGCTGTTTCAAGTATGTACAATGATGGTAGCGTTAAGATTTTTAAGGACTTAAAATAAGGTACACAGCTATCGGTTGTATTTAGACCACACATTGACCTTACACATTGTTTTTGCATCCTAAATACAGTTTCCCTATTAGCAGACTGTCCCCAGAAAATAACGCCATATCGAAGAACAGAAGCAACTAGTCCATGATATGCCGTTAATAAAGCCTGGTTGTTGACTTGTCTTGAAATTTGGAATAGCGCATAAGCAGATTTACTGAGTCGCTTACAAAGTTGTTCAACATGTGGCTTCCAAGTGAGTTGATCATCGATCTCAATACCTAGGAACTTGGTATTGTTAATTGACTCTATAGTACTGTTTTCATGAGTAATACTAGTGTTTGGTTTTTTACAGCGTTGATGGAAGTGCATTACTTTAGTTTTTTTTTAAATTGATGACTAAATTATTATTTTTCAGCCAGTTTATAATATCATCCAAACATTTGTTAATCTCGCTTTCATAGGTCGTTGGATTAGTACACTTAATTACAGCTGTACTATCATCTGCAAAAAGTACCATTTTATGAGTTGTTGTTTTGGGGAGATCATTTATATATATGAGAAAAAGCAGCGGCCCCAATACGCTGCCCTGCGGGACACCATATTTTATGGTCCTTGGTTCTGATAGGTAAGTTGTTTCTAGATTCGTTATTGGACAAATTCTACAGATTTCCGTGTACTGAATCCTGTTGCTTAAATATGATTTCAGAAACTGAAGGATGCTGCCTCTTATACCATAGCCGTTTAATTTCTGTAACAGTATTCTATGGTCCACGTAGTCAAAAGCTTTGGACATGTCAGTAAAAATAGCGCAGACAGGATTTCTACTGTCGACAGATGGCATGACGTGGGTTAATAAGTCGAATAAAGCGCTGTTAGTGCTGGTATTTGCACGAAATCCTTTCTGTTCATTGCAAAATAAATTGAACTTTTCAAAATAGATATATATTGAGTTGTAGATGACTTTCTCAAATATTTTGGAAATGACAGGTATCTTCGCAATGGGCCTGTAATTCTGCAAATCCGTCTTAGAATCTTTTTTATGTAGCGGTTTGATGACAACGCTTTTTAATTTATCAGGAAATGTTCCATTGGTAATGCTTAAATTAATTATGTGCGATAATGGTGCTGATATTAATTCTTTTGTGCATTTAATAACTCGTGTACATATGTCATCGTATCCAGTTGTATTAGTATTATTTAGGCTGTGAATTATTTTTATAATGTCATTAATTGATGTCGGGTATATAAATAGTGAATTCAAAGTCAGATTATTGTAATTATGATTATTTAATGAGATGTCAACTTCAGCATTTTTTTCAATTGTATCTAAAAAATAATTATTAAACTTGTTTGCAATATCACTAGGTTCTGTGTATGATAAACTGTCTGTCTTTATACACGATATTTGCTCCTTTGGTAAGCTTAATTTAGACCTATTTATAATTTGCCAAGTAGCTTTGGATTTGTTTTGGGCCGTGTTTATAAAATGATTATTTTGAGATTTTTGTGTTAACCTAATTATTTTTCTATATTTTTTTGTGTAGTTTTTAAAAGCCAATTTATTGTCAGAGTTAGGTTTAAGTCTATAAGCCCAAAGTAACTGCCGTTGCTTTTTACTGCAAGCTTTTATTCCACGAGATAACCATTTTGTTGCTTTCTTAGTTTTAATGGTAATAATTTTCTTTGGGAAGCAAAGATTATAAAGAAGAGCAAAATCATCCATGAAGGAATTAAAAGCTTCGTTAGCATTACTCGATTTGAATACTTGAGAAAATGATAGGCAGCTTAAATGTTTCTTAAATTTATTAATATTTTCTTTGGATACATCTCGTTTTTCGATTTTCCAAAACTTTAACCTACAGGTTTTGTTAATAGGTACCTTTAATATCTGTGACGTATGATCAGAGAGTACAAGGTCTACGACTTCTGACTTACATCCATTCCTGTAATTGTGTGCAAAATTATCTATGCAGGTGTTACTACTCAATCGCGTAGGTGAATTTATGGCTAATTTTAAATTATATTGCATTAGAAAATTTTCGAACTCAAATGTAATTTTATTTCTTTTCAGCACGTCAATGTTAAAATCACCACATATGATTACTTTTTTATTTGATGAAAGGCAGATTTTTTTTAATATTACTTCTAGTTTTTCATAAAATATTGTATAATTATATTTTGGGATTCTATACACACAAATGATGATAGCACGGTGTGCCAAAATTTCTATCCCACAACATTCAAAAATACCTGCTGGAGGCCTATTCTCGCCACTCAAATGTTGAATTCGAATTCGTTAAAAACTCGAATCCGAACTTTTTACGAGTGGTAAACGGTGAATGGTATTCTGAGCATCTCGAGGCCAACATTTCTCGAAGGAAAACCGCTCGAACTGCACGATGACATCTCGACTGGTCGGGACCAGTCGAGATGTCATTTTGGATTCGAAATGACGCCATATTTCAACGTCAGTCAAGCTATCTTATTTATTTCGTTTTACAAATTAATATTTGATACAAAAACAAATGGACGAGCTTGTAGTTAATTTATTAAACAATATAATTTTCGAAATCGAAAATGTACAAATGGAGCCACCACGTAATGAAGCGGACCCGTTTGAAATGCGGGATGTCGAATTTAAGAAACATTATCGGCTTAATAAAGCCCAAGCATCGATTTAATAAATATAATAGAGCCTGTAATAGTACCTAGAACCAATCTAGATTCAAGTACAAAGGTTAGTACCAACATTAATTGAGTATTGCAATCGTAAATTATGTGTTTACAACATTTGCATTGAGATACTATTATTATGAACTTTCTGAATGGCCTACAGTGCCCATATTTTACATTATTACTTTAACAAAACATTATATTTTTAGGTGTTGTGCGCACTGCTTTTATTTGGAACTGGGAGATACCAAACTGTCTAAAAACAACCCGTGCAACTATTGAACGTTGCAACGGCGTATTAAAAGGCAGATTTAGGTGCTTAGAAAAGAAAGAGTGATGCATTACACACCAAATAAAGCAACAAAAATAATTAATGCCTGTTGTGTGCTCAATCTATGTGTAACCCATAATTATGATGATGCTGTTGAACCTGTGGAAGATTTAAAGTTATTATATTAGGGTTCAAAAATGTTCCTGTTGCACCACAACATCCAGCGGGCAGAGAAAATGATTTGTTACGAGGAAGACAGAAACAAATGCAAATCATAAATACTTCTTTTAATAACTATCGTTGATTTGTATTTATTGATAACATTAATAAACCACCATCACTTGATTGGTATGTTGTAACTACAGTCCATGAACATTAACAATCCAGAAAATCAAATTACAGATGCATTGCTTCATCTGAGGTCTATAATGTTATGCCTCATGTTACAGTAATTTAAGGATTGATCTCCTCATGCATTACTATCTATTGGTAAAATCCGCATGATAATCTGATATTTTTTTTCGTTAAACTCAATCAGACAGTGCACACCTTCTTTACCTTAAATCTATTTAAGTGTTCAATCATGTAATGTAAACAAAATATATGCCGATTATATAACAATATGTATGTTTTTTCATAGCATACATATTGATTTTTAATGCTACTTGAGGTGGAATTTTCAATAATTTCTTCTGAATTGTTTTTATTCAATATTTTCATTCTATGTAATAGTCATGGCTAATTTACAATTTTATTATTAAGTTTGTATGTATAGATAAATGTTAGGATTTGTAAGGATAAAAAAAAAGTAATATTTTAACATTGTTTTATTTCTGTTTCTTCTATTATAATTAGGATATGCACATTCAACTAATTAAATAAAACTATGTATGTGTACAAGCACTCTTTAACATTTATATCACAATCACATATTTAACTTGTTTATCTATATAACTTAACACTTGTATTTATAACACTAATCAAATTCAAATTCAAATTCATTTATTTGTGGATCATAGGTAACATAAAGGTCTTATAAAATAATACATTTGAGTGCGCTATGTCCTACCATAGTGGTATACAACATTATATTGGAGTATTATTGAACATGCAGAATGTCAAACAGGCAAAAGTAATATAAAAATAAAAATGTCAAAGAAATATATAACTAAATTAATAAATGATCAAAATTAAAAAAAATTAAAATATTAATAATTAATAAATGTCAATAACATAATTACATAGGGCAATTGGCGATTAAATTCAATAATAGTAATAACAATAGGCAATAATAATTATTATTATAATTTGTCGGACAAAAATTCATATAAATTATCAACATTTTTATAATTGTTTGTCTATATATCAGTATACATTACAGTAAACATACATACAGTCTTATTTATATCACAATCAATGTTTTTGTATTTGTTCATTTTTAACAAAACAGTCTTATTTATATCAATTAACATATTTGTACTTGTTTATCTATAATTAAACAGTATTATTAATATCACAATCAACCTTTTTTTTCCTTGTTTATCTATAATTTATAATTAAACAATCAACAATTATACTTAACAATTTAGTGTTTTTTTTTGCCTAAATTGCATCTGCAATTTTATTCAAAGCTGCACATTGTAGTTTTATCAGCTCTATGAGCTCTGCATAATATTTTCTTCATTTCATTTTTTTCTTTTAATAATTCATACTTTTGCATGTTTTTGCCATTTTTAGCGTTTCTGTCAATCTTTTTTGTCCCCTCACCTGTCGGTGACTCCTCTCTATAACAAAAAGAAAAACAATGTTCAATTATTTAATAAAAAATATAAATTTTCTTTGTTTTAAGTTTATTTTTTGTTTCTTGGACAGTTATTTGTCCCTCAATGTTATCTTGGACTCTGGCAAATATTTTTTTTGCAATGGATTTTCGATCATTTAAGAATAGACGATAATAATATGTATACAATGTAGCAAACCAACAATATTGATATTTTACTTACTTTTCGACAATCTTTCCATGATTTATTAGCCCCATTTAGGGCATTTAGCTGGTTCCTTAAATCTCGCCACCTATCTACACTCTCTGTTTTGTGAACGGCGAAGAAAATTTACCGCTTCGCAGTTATGGATCCGTTTCCACCAGTTGAACTAACAACTGCCGTTGTTGCGGCGAGGGATATATTTTCGGCGCATTCATTTTAAATATAAGAAAATTTTTCATAATTTCCAAACAAATTAATAACAAACGGTCTTTCTGGAAAATTTATTGTAAATGACAATCTTGACAAGACAACTGTCAGTCATAGGAAAGAATTACGTTTCATTTCAAGTAGTATTAATTTTTATGAAATAATCGATTAGAATCGTTATATTTATCGTTAAACACGTAAAACGAAACGCATTGACATTCATTCATTCAATCTTTTAGTTAAGTAATGGCAACATTTTCTAGGTTCGAGTGGTGATGAAAGTCTATTGGTGCCGAGAATACACAATTCGAGATTATGCATTCGTGCTTCGTATTTTTGTAATAGAAATCGAAATGAATCAAACATTCGGATCCGAATAAAAACTTCGAGTGCGCGAGAATTGGCCTCCGATACCGATTGTTTTGCAACGTCTGCCATTTCTCTAAATTGCAATCCTGCTCTAACAAATATACACGTCCCGCCCCGCTTAGTATTTCTTGAAAAGAACGCAGCAAGGTGGTAATTATTAAGATGAATTAAGTGTTCATAACCTGTTTCCATGAAATGTTCTGTGATGCACAGTACATCAATAGTGGTCCCTTTGTTAAATAGTTCGTCCAATTTTACAGTTAGTAAGTCTGATTTACCTATTAGGCTTGCTATGTTCTGATGTAAAACGTGTAGAAAATTATAGAAAAAACTGACTATGACCTTTCTGCGAGTCAATAATATTACTTTTATTTTTATGGAGACAATCAACTGTCAAGTGCAAAGTATTCATTTTATTAAGGTCAATAATTAGGGCCTGTAAATCAGTTATAACTGTCTTTAAACCATACTTATTCAATATTCCATAACGTTTACAATAAGAGTTACAATCATATGGAAGATTAAGATTTGAGTCTAGGACGGACGCATAGTTATAAGACACTGTGTCTATGTAAAGGAGGTTATTAAAATTTTCGACGCGGCTGTTAAACATTAAGTTGGTATGTAGCATGTATTTAAAAGTAGGTAAACATATTATAAAGTTTGTATGATTTAATGGTAATAGTTTTTCTCTAACAAACATGACTAGTTCTATATAACTCTGCGTCATCAAGAAATCATCTTCGCCAATAAAAATAACGCAGTAGTCAGAGAATGTAAAGTTTTTTACTTTTCCTTCTATTCCATCTAAGATTTGTCTCAGCCCACATTTTGGTTTACGGTAGTGACAAATTTCAAAATTGTGTAAGTTCATTTCATTGTATATCCTATTAGAAGTCTCGCTACTTATCAAGCAAATTTTCGATTTTATACATGAAGTTATATTAGGTCTAATAACATTGATTGTATTGGACGTGCTCGAAATAAACGTATTATTCGACTGGCAGCTTTTTACTTCCAATGGGTATTTAGGCGACGAACAGAAATTTGTACCAATTTGCATAGTCTGTGTTCCTTTTGATTGTTTGCCTGGATGATTCAAGGTAGTTTGGAGATCGTTGCATTTCGTATTTTTGTTCTTGGAGGTATCATCAATCACATCTGCGTCCAGCAATGATAATTTCTTTGGTGAAGTAGCAAGCGACCCTATTTTCAGATTTATGGTTCGTTGTCTTCGTTTGTACTGAGGTGAGAAAAACTGTTTGGGAGTTGCTACAATAGAGTCCTTTTCCATACCTTGTAGACCTATTGTTTTGCATAATTTTAATTCATTTTTTATCTTGAAATTTTCGGTAACTAAATTGTCGATTTCTTTATGAGCAATTTGTAATTCAATTTTAAGATTTTCATTTTCTTCCTTCAACAATGCAATTTCATACTCGTTATTGCCTGTGTTTGGCAAGCTTTGGTATGACATGTTCATATCGAATAGTTCGCTATCACTGTTGTTTACATTTATATTTTGTTCTCGTTTGTTGCGCAGAGTAACATTGTCCTCATATTTTTGTTCCATTTTATATAAAGTTCTCAAAAAGAGAAACAGTTGACAAGTGAGGTTCGAACCATGAAGTTCCCGTTTCACCTACCGACTACGTTACGATACTAGCCACGGTGACGTTGAAAATCTGTGTTAATGTGTGGACTACTTTGCTTGCCTTCGACAACTGCTTTACCGACCGTAACCTTCTGTTGCAATGCGCTTTAACTAGATGGCACTACACGTCAGATTCAAATGAAATTTTGATGAGTAACTGTTTTCGAAATTAATTTGTTCTGATAAAGCACTTTTTCACTGTTTCTTTTGAAGTTTGTCACTTTAAAAACATTATTGGTAGAAAGTTATAAGCAGTTCAACATATATTGTCACTAAGAAATGTTTGGTAATGGATTAATATTAATATTAGTTATTGTTCACTTATCACTGTTTTATACACTGTATGATGATTGTTTGTATAAGATAACGATATCACTGTGGTTTTATCACTTGTATTGCACGCCACTATTATAATAATGCGTGAAAATAACTATTTACTATTTTTGATGAATATTAAAACACGGACCCGATGTTGACATGACAGCATCAGCGCCATCTCGATCTTTGACAGGTGTGCAAAATTTTAATGAAATCTGTCCGATTAAAGTGGGTCAAAATCGAGTCCAAAGGAGTCCGTTACATACATACATACATACATACTGACATACAGGTGAAGCTAACGTAAGCGTGTTAAAAATACATTATATTGAATATTGCTTATTATGTCGTAAAGATACAGCCAAGTTCACAAAAAAAAACAGGGCAAAAATAGTGTCAAAAAATACGTCCGCATTGATGTCGACGGCGGGTAACGTGCCCCTTTTCTTTGTTTTTGTTTTTATTTTTGATTTTTTAAATTTTTGTTAAAAAAACGTTGCTAGCACTAGGAATAACTCCAGTGTCGCGGGGGTGTCCACAAACATACATTTCACACACACAAAGCACACCACACCAATTACCTGTAGTATTCCAGTTGTCATTGATCCATTTCCCCAATCGGCTCATTGCCGCTTTTACCACTAAAGACACTAAAGGTGCTGGCGCGGATGCTAGGAGAGATGATACTGCGTTTTCTGCTCGATTCTAAAAAAGAGGGTAATGTTATTATGTCGAATATTATTATTTAATTCAGAAATGATCGATATTAAGTTGAGCAGCGATATAAGATAGAATGGCGGGACAAACAGAAAAGACTTAAGTTACGGACGCGTCGCAGACAGGGCACAGAAGCATTGCGGTTAAAGTAAATGTACAGGATAGAGTGCGAGCGGGACGCAAAAAACTGTCACGTGATCAAAACTTCAAAGTTTTTGTCTGCACCTCGTCTTTTCTGTAGGGTTTCGGATAAGAATAAGCGGTCGTGGCGCAATGGATAAAGCTTGCAGTTGGAAGTAAGCGTCAGCGTCAACGCCCGATGTAGGTTAACATAATTTCATACAAGAAAGATGCACGCGCAGACGTGACGTCACGACACGTTTGCGCGCTCATCTTTTTCTTCGCTTAAGGCATCGCACTTGCGATGTAGAGGTGGTGGGTTTAAATCCTGGCCATCACAACACGAACATGAAACTTCACGTTAACAAGACTTACTAGTAATTTGAATTGGAAATTATTAGTCAATTTAAAAAAAAAGTAGAGAGAATCATCGTGGTCGTGTCTCGTCCTTGCCCTGTCTTTTCTGTTTGATTTGTGTCACGACGCTTCCACACGTCTGCCTCCTACGACTGTAGATGCAGTCAATAATAATAAATAATAATAATAATAAATGAATTTATTCTCACCATCAACCATAATATACATATAAAATTGTAATCTACGTAGCTATGTTACAGCGTAGGTTGAGGATCACTGGTGCCTGAAGTAGGTTTAAAATAACCTGTGATACAGGTGGTAGTAGTAGTTTTTAGCTCTTTAGGTGATTTATAAACTAGAAAATTAACTATTAAACATAAAAGAGGCAGATTGAGTAATACTGTGTAATATAATACTAACCTGTATGTTAGTCTTGGCAGTCGTCAAGGCTACAGTCCGCAGTTGCTGCAGTTGATCGCTGTATACTTGCTGCACGCTCGACAGCAATGCTGCCTGGAACATACCAATTAGATATGTATGTACATAATACATGTACAGTGGGCCTAGCAGGAGGTGTGTGCCGTGGGTTCGAACCCGAGACCTTTGACTTGTACTTGACGTAATTTGATTGAATGTTATAATTTGTTTTAGTTTTTATTTCATTTTTTTATTTTAATGACATTTATTAATTTATTCTATGATTTGTTATCTATTATTATGTGTTTTTTTATATTATTTCTTGTGTTCCCTGAAATTTTCGACACAAATGTATTTTTGTTCTGAAATAAATAAATGAAATGACTTAGCGGTCTCCCATTAGTGCCTTATCATACTAGCGGATTGCGAGCGGATTCAAAGCGGAGCGGGCGCGCAGCGAATGCGTCGCGAACACGCAGCGGCTGCGCAGCGGAGACGTCGCGGACGCGTGGCGAATACGCTACGTTTTCGTCGCGTGTTTGTAGCGAATTTACGACGTACAATACACTCAGTAACAAAATTGATTCCGACGAGGAAACACTGCTGTTGGCTTTGTTACTTCGGAAACGCCGGCGACGAAAACGAAAGCATCGACGAATTTGGGAAGATCCATGATCAATTAATCGAATGGAAGAGAGCGACTAATTTGTGTTGTTTTGCAAACGATTAAAAAATAATCCTAAATAATTTCGTTTCTACCTACCATAAAACAAACATAAAATATTTAAGCAAGATAAAATCCCACAAGAATCCGTTATGATGCAAAATGATTTGACATTTGAAAAAAATATTTTATTAAGTTGGTTGGCTGGCGTTTGTACGAGACAGTACAAAATGGCGTCCACGCCGCGCGTCCGCAACGAATTCGCTGCGAATGCGCGGCGTGTTCGTTGCGCGCCCGCAACGAATGCGTTGCGCGCCCGCTCCGCTTTGAATCCGCTCGTAATCCGCTAGTATGATAAGGCCCTTAGGCTATCGCTGCATAATCATAAAATATTATATTATTATTTATTTATTTATTGGTACATCAACAATATACATATGGAAATTTTACTGTACATGCATTATGAAATCAAGTTCTTATATATATGTATATCTATTACAGACGTACACATCGTTGTCTATATTTTGAAGGACGGATATTTACTGACTTAAAACTAAAACAATATACTTATAATATAACATATACAATATAATTACTATGTTGAGCCAAAATTATAATACTACAATAATACAATTTTACAAAAAAAGATTATTTAAATTTACTTAAATCTAATCTTTACTAAACTATGAAATAAATTTATATATTATTTATTAATATAATTAACCAATTAAGAAAAACTATTTGTATGTCTACAGAGGCAAAACATAGTAAAACAATGTTTACTTTCCTAAATTACCACCATGTCATACATATTACATACTAGCTGACCCGGCGAACTTCGTACCGCCTAACAGTCAATGAATGTCGCAAGAACAAATAAAGCGGATGGTTTGCCGACACCGTCGGCAGCAGTAGATCTTTGAATGACTGGTAGTGTTTGTCGGAAATCGCCAGATAATTAAATCATTATCTGACTTGGAGATGCAGAAATAATTGCTTCAGCGATTGTTGTGTCCCAATGAGTATCGTTTTCAAGCAAATTCAGCTCTTGACATGCTGCACGAAATGTGGGGCACACTATACCATTAACAGTTCGTAGTGATTCAAATGATGTTGGCCCTCGAACATGTACCAGCAACAACCGCAAATAGAAACATTCATCATTCTTCGGATGATCTGTGTAAATACGACCAAAAGGAACATCAGTAGAACGCATATCTGGATAACCAGGAACTGCATCGCCTTGCTTCCGACGTCGACAAATATAATAACAGTGCCTGAACTTTAGACACATAGACAATAATAAACAAATCAGCATTTATTGAAATGATTAAGTATTCATTACACATATCGAGTTTTTTATTGTTTTAAAGATGTATTATGCTATTCGGAGCGGAGACAAATCCAACGAATCAATAACCATGGAAATTGGTTCAGCAGATCTCGAGTTATAAGTGTTGTAACAAACCCGTCTTTGTTTTATATATATAAAGATTATTATGTTATAGAAATAAATTATGTTGAATGTTAGTTACCTGATCCTGCGAGCCACCCCTCGCCATGTTGGCAGCGCGTTCCCGGGCCGCGTCGCGCGCGTTCACAAGAGCTCTCGCGCTGAGCTCTCTCACCACGGATGACGTCACTCGCTCTATCACTAGCTCTAGAACTCTGCGGGTAGATGACGGTTGGGATTTTAGGAACTCTTCTTCTAGGCGGGCCTGGAAATTATAAATAAAAGGTATTTAGGATTATAATCAATTCTAAAATCGATATTGTGTAATTGAGAATCTATTTTTGTAAGAGTTTTTTTATCGATTAGACACATATCGATAAACATTAGTCATTAAGAGGGTTAGACACTAATCGATAAAATATTAGTTATTAATAGGGTTAGGCACTAATCGATTAGGCAATTCTCGATTAGACTTTGATCGGTTAAACATTTATCGATTATTTCAGGGTTTAACTTACCAACAATGTAGCGCCAGAATATAGGTGTGGACGCTGATTATATGTATATTTTACTGATTATTATTAAAGCATTTAGCTATGCTTAGCAAATTATACTAAGAAACAGTTGAAATAAAATATGGGACCGCCAGGATTTGTACCTGCGACCTTCTGCACACCGAGCAGCCGCTTTAACCAACCAGCTTCGGTCGCATCTTGCCAGGACCTTAAATTTCTCAACTGTATGTTACGTCATTTCGTGACGTCACGTTTATGCATTTGTTCCTATCTTAAGTAGAATACGCAGGTGTGCAAGCAAAGTCGCTGGTTCAAATCCGGCCGGGCCGTTTTTTTCTTTTACTGTATCTTAGTATATAAATATGTATAAATAAAATAAATAAATATATCACAACTTACACACAACGCCATCTAGTCCCAACTAAGCAGAGCTTGTACTATGGGTACTAGAATAACTGATACTAATACATATATACTTTTCTTTTGTAAGTACATACTTATTATACATAGAAACACCCAGACTAAGACAAACCTCCATGTTCATGCACACAAAGATTTGTCTTAAGCAGGAATCGAACTCACGACCTTGGCGTCGTAGGCAGGTACACTACCCACTCCGCCATCCGGTCGTCGTATGTATGTTTGTTACCTGTAACTCCTTCTCCTTATTCTTGATCCGATCTTCCTGGTTGAGCGTCAGACTAACTGGCGTGATATGTCTATAGCTGCCCATCTCTTTCTGCTCCTGAGACAATCTACTACTCGACAACAACACGTTCAAGTCTTTTAAATGCGGACACAACTCGATTATAATCGATTCATCGATCAAATCGCAACAATCGATGTTAGCGTCCGTAACAACACTACAACTTAACCGATTCTCGTAGAACAATTCTTGTGGGAAGTGAGGCAAATCGAATAGCCAACCGAGAATCGATTTCAAGTAAATAATCGTGTTTTTCTTGAAGTTTGTATCGGTGATTTTTAATCGATTAGTGTAGATATCGAATAGCAGTTTTAGTAGATTTTGGTAGTATTGGATTCGTAGAGTTGTGTAGTCTAGCATGGATAGGTAATGAGTTATCCAAGGTATAGTAATGGATAAGCGCCCGGCTTCGTTCGCGTTAGTTAACATGCCTTGTAGATCTATTGCTGGTTGGCTCTGTAACAATAAACATAAGAGTAATTCGTCTATAGTAATATATAATAGAAGACGGCAAAGGCGCTTAAGTACTACTTCTCAATTATCAAAGAAAATATTTAAAAGTAAAAGGTGCCTTAGGCGCCCTTCGAATCTTAATGGCAAAAAGTACTGCTTTTCAATTTTAAAAGAAAAAAATTAAAACAAAAGTCTTTAGTGCACTCCAACTCTTAACGTCAAGGGCACTTCACTACTGCTTATAAATTTTTATCTTAATCAAGGTTGCAAAGGTGTACAGCACCCACATTTCATAGAGGTGAGCCTATCGCCATCCACATGGCACAATTCTAACTCCGTGCTACTACTCTGAATTTCCTGACGGAAAGTTCCGCACCCGAGACCGCGCAGTAAGAGGAGTATACGCTAACCACTAGACCATCGTGGCAGCATTCCATCTAAATATATATATATATATATATAATATTAATATTTAAATTAATAAGGCACCTTCAGCGCACTCTGACTCCTTACGTCATTGACGCTTCAGAGCTCCTTCTCATTTTTAAAGTTGAATGTGCCTTTAGCGCCCACCTGCTCTTGACAGCGGGGGCGCTAAGTAGCGCTAGTACTTCCATCCTTAACAGTTACCCGAAATAAAGAAAAGCTCGTAGAAAGATAAAGAAGGTGTACTTACATAGTTCCTTAACGCTAAATCGTTTGCCAATACTTTCTCTTTCGGGGGTGCATAATTCATGTCCCTCTGTATAGTTTTAATTGTAGTACCCTTGTTAGAACTCAACTCTATGACCTGGGAGTACGGCAGGGACGCCAGGAACCCCAGGAACTTCGCCAGGAGAGCGAGCTTCTTTGAAAGTAGCACGAATTCTTTTGTGATGTCTAGGTTTGCTGAAAAGAAAGAAATAGTTAAGTTCGTAATTTCTTTGAGCGAAGAGCTTTCAGTGAGCAAAACTTTGCTTCGAGCGAGAGAAAACTCGAATGTAAATCGAGTTATACTCACTAAAAGGACTCGAAACAAATTCGAATTTTGCTTAACAATACAAATAAAAAAGGTGTATATTTTTAATGTCATAATAACAATGTTTTTTCAAGCTGGTATAGTTTTTTTTGCATGTTTCCGTTACTTTTTCATTACATACATTTTTCACATCATATAACATTATAACCTATAATTATAATAATTATTATATAAAAAAGTATGCCGATTTTCTTTCTTTCTTTTTATTTTTAGGTTACGTTTTGTTTTTAGGTACCTACCTAAGGTACCTTAAAATCTGTACCTACTGTATCGTTTTGCTCTTGTATCAGATAATACCAGATTTTTAGTTATACTTATAGTTTATTTTTGTTTATTTTTTTTATTTTTTTTCTTCTCAACAGAAAACTGTTTAATTTATAACTGAGGGTGGGCACTGGTGACCTGTAACACAGGTTTTTTCTCAAAACCTACATCAGGCACCAGTCTCTCACGGTAAAAATAAACTGATGTCTACAAACTAATTTAATTATAAGACCTTTTGTGAAGAGAGAATAAACAATTTATTATTATTATTACTTTTGCCTAAAATACAGTATATAATAATATATATATTTTCGTCAGTCAGGCATTCAGTTAGTTGGTAAGTCAATAAAGATATAGTTTGTCAATGAAGAGTACATATTAATGAGACCGGCACTATGCTCCTCGTAAGGCCATTAATTTGAGTGCACGGTTGGCGTAGTGGTTATAGCGGTCGCCTCGACGCCTTCAACTGCGCTGGTGTTGTGGGTTCAATCCTCACATGGGACAAATTTTTGTGTGATCCGCAAACATTTGTTCTGACTCTGGGTGTGCTTTGTGTGTGTGGAATATAATTATGTTTGTGAACACCCCGCGACACAGGAGATATCCCTAGTGCGCTCGTTAAAAAAAACGAACAAAGCAACAAACTAGCAAAACTCAACCTAAAATGGCGCGAAATGATCTATCAATCCTGAACTTTTGCTGTCATAAAATGACATTACTTTGACAACGTACATAATGTTGCCAGCAGACATAAATAAGTTTCCATTTCTAGACTATTATGACAAGCTATAAAATATCGCAATTCAAGTAAAAATTACTTACAATTCGTCCTGTCATCGGTGATTATATGCGTCGAGTCTAGGACAGTAATTTCCGAAGCCAACGCATCTCGCAAATGTACCCGAAATGCTTCGCTCTCCGCGTTTATTACGAATTCTCTGAAAAAAAAAAAGATTTAATTACCTTGAGTGTCATCTACACGGCTCCTGACCAATAGGAAGAGGAATAGGTGTATGGAGAAACCGTACACCATAAGCAATGTCAGCATTGACATGCGCGCGGGCAGTGGGCGTGTGTCTTTACCTAAGCATTTACGTCAGTTCGCGATCTTTCCGCATCGGCTAAAGACACGGCTCCACCAAACCGCGCGTGTAACCTTCTTTTGTCGATTATTACACGTTTTAGTACAAATTTACGTGTTTCATTTGTAGAACTTATCGTTAGGCTCTACAATAGGATTCAAAGGATTTGAATTTAAATATGATTAGGACTCAACTCAAAAAGCTACTACTGCGTGGAAAGTGTTATTATAATTATTGTGAATTTTTTGGCCGACAAATTATAATAATAAATTATTACTTAACAATTATTATTGCCTATTGCTATTTGTTATTACTTGTATTGAATAATATAACCACAATGTAATTTGCCGATTGCCCTATATAATTATATAATTGACATTTTATAATATATTTTTTAATTTTGAATCTTTATTAATTTAGTCATTCAATTCCGTGAAATAAATATTTCTGTTAATTTTATGCATTTTTTTTCTTTTGTGAGAAATCTTTACCCTGCATAAGGAGTTCAAAATATTTAAAATTAGAATTATAATTAATAAATTAAAATTTTCGGTTGTGTGCGGCTCCAAAGAGCACTTAATCAATATGGAGAGGAAATGAAAGCAAATATAGATCTATGTAACTAATTCTGCCAAAACTCACGAGGGTATGCTTTTTAAAAAGAAAAAAAAGTCTAAAAATGGTGTATGAAACACACTTACTTGTAAAACGTTTCGTTGGCAGTGAAATGTGGTAGACGATGTGATTCTGGAGCATTTGGACATGTTAAACGACGCTGTAGCTTGCTTAACTTCGATTCCTGTGAGAGGAAAAATATATTAATAGTATAATTATTGCCATCGAGGCAATTTTTGTTCATTATAAACAAATCTACGCGGACAAAGACGCGGACAACAGCTAGTATTTATAAAGTTAGTATAGTAGTAAACAATTTTTTTGGCCATTCTAGAGTAAGCTGCAAAAATGCGATATCTCTGTCACTCGTTTAGGATTATCGCTTTACGTTAGTCGCTCTCGCTCTCGCAGCGTCGCCGTCGCCTGGAAATTTGGCGTCCACTATAGTGTCGATAAGTCTAACTTACCTGTATGGAGGCTGGCAGACATCTTTGTAACAGATGCTGAGTGAAGAGTTTAGCAAGGTGGGCGTTGTTACTGGCACAGCCTCCACTTTGCAATGCTTTAATACAAGCTTTTAGAGACCAACGGGATCCTAAAGATGCACCGAAGTCTTGGTACCATCTAGGATTTCAGTGTTTATAACCTATTTTTCATCAGTCTTCGAGCCTTTTCCCAATTACATTTGGGTTGGTTTCTCATGGCCATAGGACCTCCACAACCCAGTACGAGGCAATACAATACTGATTGTTAGAAAAGTTGTCAGATTCAAATTCAAATTCAAATCATTTATTTTCATAGGCCCCAGAAGGCGCTTGAACACGTCAAAATATTACAAACAAATGACATAAAAATAAAATATAAGTAAAACTAAATTATACTAATTACAATGATTTGAATAACCGGGGCTTGGATTAATTTTAATCCAACGGTTTAGAATCAGATTAAAATCAACATAGTACCAGCTCCAATGGGTATGAGCTGGTGAGAAACTCATGTGCACCATCTTTTCAAATGAAATGAATAATATATAACAATTATCATACATATTGAAAGTCACATAAAACGAGCAGTTCATTTCCAAATACTGTTATCATTTATGTAGTCTGAAATACAGTAATAAGCTTTTTTTCAGACTTTCTGCTCTCTGACTACCCTTAACGACTGGCATAGATCTTTAAATGGCACGGTGACAAACTCATAATGATAAGATGGTCCCCATCCCACGGTCGACCTTCTATACTTTTAACTACTTATACTATAAATGAGAGTAAATAAGTTTTACTTAAGAAGTTTTTGAAACAATTTTACACACATGTAGCTTATTTCATAAATAGATTTACATAAAGGCTACATCTCATCCATATTTATTTAAAAAGTAAGTATAGTAGTTAACAATTTTTGGGCCTTTCCGGAGCTGTGAAAATGCACTGTCTTGGTCATTCGTTTAGGATTATCGTATTGTATAGACTTAATTAGTCTCGCTCTCCCTCTCAGAGCGTCACCTGCAAATTTGGCGTCAACTATAGTGTCGATAAGTCTAACTTACCTGTATGGGGGCTGGCAGACATCTTTGTAACAGATGCTGTGTGAAGAGCTTAGCGAGGTGAGCGTTGTTACTGGCGCAGCCTCCGCTCTGCAATGCTTTGATACGAGCTCTTAGAGACCAACGGGATCCCAAAGATGCACCGGAGTCCTGGTACCATCTGAGGACAATAATTTAACATACAAAGTCAGAGTCAAAGTTAAAGTTGCTTTATTTGTTGAACATGGTAAAAAACAGATGTATTAGTATAAGATTATAACAGCATGTTCTGTCAATTCTGACGTTCAAATTAAACATAATATCTAAATATATTTTAATAATTATAGATACAATGCAACACAGAACAATTAAAAATAAGAAAAAATTTAATATAAAATTATCAAGCTTACTAAATATTAAAAAATACAATCAAATATAACTATAAATAACCAAAGAGTGCTACTATTATATTGTATCATTTAAAAATTCTTCAACACTATAGTAACTTTTATAGCACATATTATCTTTCTTTCATCAACTTACTTCTAAATTCGTATAAACTAAAGCTCTTGTAGGAACTTGGAATTTTATTAAATATTTTAGGAGCTAAACAAAATAAACTTTTCCCTAATAAAGCTGTTTTTGCTGTGTAAATACTAAGTTTGGTGTTGTCGCGTCTATTACGTTGGACAACATCTGACATACGTGGAAATAAGTGAGGATTTATATACAATATGCCTATATTACCCAGAAGGGTGTGACAAAGATGTACCCAACCCACATTTCACCTGTTATGTTTAGGTCCCACGGGATCAGGGGTGAGCCTATCGCCATCCACCGGGCACAATTCCAAAAATGTGTTTGCTATTGAGAATTGCCTGACAAAGTTCGCAAATAAGACTTTGCCCGACCCGGGCAATTCGAGACCTCACGCTGAGAGACGCTTATGCTAACCACTAGACCATCGAAGCAATCGTTCGTATGCGGCCTCTCACCGCGAGGTTTCGGGTTCGATTCCCGGGTCGCGTAAAAGTGTCATTTAGATTATTTCCGGCAATTCTTAATAGTAACTAGGAGTTGGAATGCCATGAAAATAACTTCTGATTATTTTTATAGCATTTAGCTATGCTTAGCAAATTATACTAAGAAACAGTTGAAAAAAGATATGGGACCGGCAGGATTTGAACCTGCGACCTTACTGCACACCGGGCAGCCGCTCTTAGCCATCCAGCTACGGTCGCCTCTTACCGGAGCCCTAAATTTCTCAACTGTATGATACGTCATCTGTTCGTTACAACATTTTTGCTGAATGTAACTCCGCCATGTTGGTTTGTATCCTACTTAAGATAGGAACAAATGGATGAACGTGACGTCACGAAATGACGTATCATACAGCTGAGAAATTTAGGGTTCCGGTAAGAGGCGACCGTGGCTGGATGGCTAAGAGCGGCTGCCCGGTGCGCAGTAAGGTTCCAGGTTCAAATCCTGCCATTCCCATATCTTTCTCAACTGTTTCTTAGTATAAGTCTAGAATTGTGCCCGATAAGTGGAGATAGGCTCTCCCTATATTATGGAAGTACAGTATAATAGGTGAAGTGTAGGTGATATACACCATTTGTAGAGTAACTCACCTTAATATCTCATAGAACATATCCCTCTGTTTCTTAAAGTTTTGAAAACTCAGCATCGATGGAAAGTTGTCTGCATTGTCCGTCTCAGAATTAAAGCAAATCACTCCATTGCATTGTTGTTCTGTGGTGCGAGTGCTTTTGTCCTGTGTGCTCTCCGCCTCGCACCGGAGACCGTAGCAGTTGAGGAGGAACTTGGCTAGATCCGGGTAGAAGGAACGGACTTTTTTGTTTTCTCCTACGAAATATAAATAGGTTAAAGTATATAAAAAACAATGTATAACATATGAGCAGCGATAGCCGAGTGGAAGACCATAGGACTGCTATTAAAGTCTCGGGTTCGAACCCACGGCAAGCACCTGTATCAATAAATTGATAAGATTCTACTAAGAAACAGTTGAAAAATATATGGGACCGGCAGGATTTGAACCTGCGACCTTACTGCACACCGGTGCCGGTAAGAGGCAACCGTAGCTGGATGGCTAAGAGCGACTGCCCGGTGTGCAGTAAGGTCGCAGGTTCAAATCCTGCCGGTCCCATATCTTTTTCAACTGTTTCTTAGTATAATTTGCTAAGCATAGCTAAATGCTATAAAAATAATCATAGTTAAAAAATCGATAAGATTCGTCTTTTTGAAGATATGTGTGTATTTATCATTAAAATTATCACTCTCTAACGGTGAAGGAAAACATCGTGAGGAAACCTGCATGCCTGAGAGTGCCTAAAATGTGCTTGAGGGTGTGTGAAGTCTACCAATCCGCACTTGGCCAGCGTGGAAGACTATGGCCTAACCCTTCTCATTATGGGAAGAGGCCCGAGTCCAGCAGTGCAACATGTATTAGATACAGGGCTGCTATTATTATTATTATATAAAAAATCGCGTGGGCTTCGTTGATCCCGCGGTTTTACCCGGAGCAAACGTTATGCTCTGTCCTCGTGGCGCCATCTATTACACTTTGATGTAAACTTCCTACTAACTTTAAAACCTTAAATTACACTCTTGGGCATAACTTTTAGGAAAACCTTGTTTTAAAAGTTTATTTATTTTTATTAAAGACTAGCTTCTATGAATGGCGTGGATAAAAAGAGGCCTATAGTATTCCTGGGAATTTGAATCTCCACACCAATTTTATCATTAAGATCGGTTCAGTAGATTCGAAGATTTTTGGGTACAAACAAACAAACAAAATAAACTTCCCTCTTTAGATATTGGTATAGATTAAGTGCACGAAATGTTGTCCCATTTTTGCTCTGTCTCTTTTGTGTTGCGAAACTTCTATACATTATTTATAAAAAAATATAGAATGAGCGCGGCGTATCTGACGCCTTCTCGTACTATGACTTTTGTGTATGTCCATGCCATGGATACCAGGTTATTGTGGTCAACAAAATATCACAGAAAAAACTATTGAAGCCAAATTTTAATATATTTTTGACAGACTTACTTTATATTTATATAATTATAATTATACAATTTTATTGGTATTTATAATGAATTTGTTTTACAGCTTAAAAAATTTTATTATTAATTCATTACTTAATTTTTTAATATTTTATTTGCCAATTTTTTATATTTTATTTGCCTTGTATTCCGCTTATAATCATTTTTGTAATAATTCCTACTAATTGTTATTTTTAAGGTGCCTAGTTTTAAGAAAACATTATATTTAAACACAAGTGTATTTGTTTATGAATAAAATAAATGAAATGAAAATAAAATATACATTACTTTTTCATCATAATAACAATTTATATACAAAATATATTATATGAATTCAATGTTAATTTTCATTGTTTTGGGGTAGATACTTTTTGAAAGCATTAAATAAATTGAGTTACTTACCTAAAGTCTTCAATGAGCTTTTATCCAAAATAACTTCTAATATAACTCTTTGGTGCCATAATGATTTGACAGCAAAATAAGTGCTATTATGTATAGTTCTTAAAAGATAATTCATATCTTCTTCATTTAATTTCTTCTCAGCCGAAACGTAATCTTCTTCATGCTGTTTCGATATTAAAATAGATATAAGAAAATATATTTCCGTATTAACACTCATTATAAGATTGTTCTTGAGTAAAATTTCATTAATATCAATCAACAAATCCAATTTTTCTTTGAAAGTAATTTTTAATACATCACTTTTGATGAAATTTTGGCATTTTTCTATAGAATTCTTTTGCGTTATCTTTATTTGTGGCGACATTATAGGTTTTTGAGGTAACGAAGTATTTAAAATATTGAATTTTTCCATTAACTTGTGTCGTTCTTGTTTCAAAATGCTTCGTTCCACTTCAAAGCTGTTGGATTCTTTGACTTGTAACTTAGGTTTAAAAGCTGAATTTTCTTCCAAAAGCAACGGGGAAGTATGAATAGATTCAGCACTGAAACTATTCATCGATATACTCTTTTGAGACTTATCAATATTTGTTGGCTTGATTCTTCGTTTTTCTGAACGCAATGAACTAGATTTCCTCGCACCAATTTCAGGAAACATCTCAGAGTTAGTCAAATCCAATTCTAGTTTGCTCTCATCATTGTCCGAAGAAATTCTTTTATCCCGTTTCTTTTTCGAGCTTTTTGTGGCAATAACCATATAGTCTCCGAGGCAGCTTTTGTCTGAGGACCTGGAATGTCTATGACTCAACCTTGGTGTGTCACATCTTTCATGATGCTCTTTGACAAAGCTCTTCGGAGTAACAGGGCTGGTTAGAGGTAGATTGGGGTACTCAGACAGTTTCAATCCGTTTTTCATTGGAGTACTTGTTAAATTTATTCTATCTACACCAGTACTGATTCGAGATTCGTCTGACGAGACCGATTGGTTAGATTTTTCTTCAGTAAAAAGTTTGGTCTTGACTCTCCGGCCTGTTCTTTTACGTTCTTTGCTGGGGGATTCGTGTGAGCGCTGTCGGTCTGTCTTGACTGAGAGGCTGTCCATGGTACGGTCTTCACTGGTAGGGTCTGAGATTGACCGTTGATGCTTTCGCCGAGTGCTGAGGAGTTTTTCTGGGGTACTGTGTTGTAGGATTTGGACTGCATTGCTGTTTGTTTGCAGGATGCTGGAATTGAAGATTTTGATTAGTTATACTGTTATGAATACAGGGTGTCGCACGGACATGCCTCATGGAGGAAAAGTATTTTAAATATGGTAGAGAATCGCACAAGCTTAATTATAGGAATTAAGTCTCTCTAACAAAGCTAGTAATTGAAATTAAAGGGTAACCATGAATTTTGTTCTTTTTATAAATGAGTACCAACATGTAACCAACCCAACTATTGGTAATCCAAATTTTTTAGCAACATGTTGTGGGATTCCAAATGATAATAATCAATGATAATTATAACATGACATCATATTATATTACCCTGAAGGGTAAGGCAGAGGTGTTCAACACCCACATTTCACCTGTTATGTTTAGGCCCCAAGGATAGGAAGTGAGCCTATTGCCACCCACTGGGCACAATTCTAACTCCGTGCTCTATTGTGGATTTCCTGACAGAAAGTTCACAAATAACACTTTGCCTAACCTGGGAATTGAACCCGAGATCTTGCGGTGAGAGGCGCATATGCTAATCACAAGACCATCTAGGCAGAGTCATAAGTATAAAATTATAAATAACAATCTCTAATGCCATTATTGACCTCACCATGAGTATACCAACACAAATTACTGATTTTTTCGTTTTAAAATTTTTAAATTTCGTTTTCTGTTTTTGTTCATCAACTGTATTGGTAATAAACAAATCAATGAGCCAAGAAATAAAGATTATTATGTATATAAGCAGAATTTGTATGCAGGGAAACAGAAAACACTGGTTTATAGTCTTGGCTATAAACCAGTGTTTTCTGTTTCCCTAAGTATTACCAATACAGTTGATGAACAAAAACAGAAAACGAAATTTAAAAATTTTAAAATGAAAATAAGAAGACTTAAATAATTGTCAAAGGAAATAATTATCTTGAAAGTTTTGACCCCTTAAAATATATTTTTTCAATAGGAAGAAAGAAACATATTTATCCTGACAAAAAGAGCAAAAACAATAAATTTGCATAAGCTGCAGTGCAACAAACTCCTGCAGCGCCACAGAGGTTGGCACTGATGATGGAACTTTCATATTTTTCATAAAAAAAATAATGATCTCTGAATTATACTCAAATATTCATAAATTTAAATTTATAATACCTTGTGAAGAGTGATATATATCTATAAATAAAACATATTTGAAATTGAAAGTAGTTCATTCAGTATTCATGGACAAACAAGAAAAGGGGTGAAAATGTAAATAAATTAGTGATATCGAACCAAATGAATATTTAGTTCAGTATCTCAGACAGAACCCATTAAATAATAAAAATATGTAGGGCAAGTCCCAATGTTTACATCTTTTTTTGTATAACTCACCTGTCAGTTTGGTTTCGTAAAAACGATAGAAAACTGGTCACAAACTCATTCCTATTGCAGCAATTCAATATACAGTCTTCAGGTGTGTCCTGAAAACAAAAATAACACTAGTTATACTCACAAATATGCTAAAATTAACACTTTCTTTTAGGTTATAGTTTCACCTCTAAAGATTCATTATTTAGCCATTTTGTAAGCAAGTTGGCATCTAATTTGCCTGTAAGGACGCTTTCTATTATTGTATCGGGCATTTTGGCGTTTATGGTTTTCACTTTAACTACATTAAAACGTTTTTTTTAGCAAAAATCGATTTTCATATGCTGCGCGCTCAAACTTCATGACTGCCATATTTGTTTATGTTGCCATATTAATAATTCACAAGATTATGAAACGTCAAAATAATATACGAAATTTCTATCTCACCTTGTTAATCAGTCTTGATGATATTTCATTATTATTTTCTTAATTTGACGATATTTAAGTAAAATGTGCTAACTTAGAATTAAATGTTCACATAAATAAAAATCGACTAAAAGTCATCCGAGATTTAGTCTCATCGTTATACCGCTAGGGGCGCTAGTATATTATTTCAAAATTTAATTTTGGTTTATTTTCTTCAAAGCAAGAAGATTTTCTTCGACCAATAAACATTGTATTTTGAAAACGAAGTATTATGATCAAATAATATAATATTACCTACCATACCAAGATAATAACCGCAAACAATAATAACTCTACCATCAAGTTTGTCCCTCAGTCCAACGTACATACAAGAATTTGTGCAACAGCAACGCTAATAACAATGTGTTTACATAAACAATACATCACGCTATACGCTTCAATGGATGAAAACAGGAATATTATGAAAGAAATACATTAATTATTTGAAGTGTTGGTTACTTAATTAATTATTGCGTGTCATAATCGTAACTGAAACATAAAAAATATGGTATATATGGTCCTAAAAACGCGGCAGTTTTAAAACTGCCTCATTGGATTCGATTCCCGGATCAGTTAAAAGCTACGAATAATAAAACTAAGGAAGCGTAACTGTGAACAAAATCAACAAGAAATTCTGCTCCACACACTACTACATAGACAAAGTATTCAAACGAAAGAACACACATGCAAATAAGCCAATGAGCTGCGGTCGCGTAACGCATTGTATGCCGGCAAGCGCGATTATTGGTTCTCGGCATGACGGATAATAGTGATTGGTTCGCGTGCCTGCTGCAGTCCGAGATGCGTGGACGATGTTATGCAATAAGTATGAACGGATAAGTCATAAGTCATAACAAAAAAAATATTGTATTTTTGCACTACTAATATTACTTAAATTAATTAGTTGTAATTTAACTAAACCATTCTTGAATAAGATTGAGATTTTAGTGGTTTTAAAATTAAAATGTTTCTTTATATGTTGTAGTATTGTATCGTACGTAAGCATCTAAAATTCAATAGTATTTTAACCCATTTAAGGCTTTTTACCCACGAATAATAGTGATTGGTAGCGCCAATGTCAGACCAGCTGATAATTGCGTAACACGCTATCAGTAGCAATGCGTTTTATTTTGACAGATCAACAACATTCATTGCGCTTTTTACATTGTAAAGCAACTCATTTTATCGAACATGTGAAGCAATGGATCACAGTCTTATTGGTGTAGAAGTATATTACTTCAATATTGATAGTGTGTTACGCAATAAGGGGCGGCAGGAATTGCGTAAATGGGGATTTGAAAAATAAGTGTACGTTTGGCGTAGCGGTTAAAGCGGTCGCCTCGCCGCTTTCATCTACGCTGGTGTTGTGGGTTCGATCCCCACATGGGACAAATCTTTGTGTGATTCGCAAAGATTTGTTCTGACTCTGGGTGTGCTTTGGGTGTGTGAAATGTATGTTTGTGAACACCCCCGCAACACAGGAGTTATTCCTAGTGCGGGCGTCGTTTAAAAAAAAAAAAAAAGTAAGCTTGTTTATATGTTTACTTTTTATTCAATAAAATAGCCTAGAAAATAATTATGTCCTTTTGAATATAATTAGTATTCAACTTATGACGGGTAGAAATGAGTAAAGATTCTTTTTTGGCCATATTATGTAATCGAACTCTGAGAAATTTCCTTTTAGAACTTTTTCCGCTGCACTTCATTTTTCGGGAATCTGTAAAATTATATTTTATAATATAATAAATTAAACTAATGCATACTATCATTTTTCCTTTAGTAAGCTAGTAAAAAAAACGTATACATTAAGCTTTACATTGCATTCGTGTTGCATAACACTTTCCACGCGTCGCAAGTATAGGATTTTAAAATGGTTATTACTCACATATGAAAAGTGATTCCAGAATGTATCATATCCGTATGGCTTCTACAACACCTAACAACACATGACGGCATATTTGCCGTATGTAAACACTGTAAAAAACATTTTTTTTCGCAATTATAATAATCCGCGGCACGAGCGCATCGAATCAATGACACCGGCGAACTGGCAGCGCTGCGCGGTCCAGTTTTTAGCCCCGCCTACCGTGGTCTTGTTTTCGTGGTGACGTTTTTGAGCTTGAGTTACATTTCTTGACTTTTATTATGCGTAGATTTAAGCGTTCTTCGTCAGAAAATTCTCAATAGCTGCACGGAGTTGCAATTATGCCCGGTAGATGGCGATAGGCTCACTCCCTATCACATGGTACCTAAACAAAACAGGGGAAGAGTGGGTGTTACGCCTCTGCTACACCCTTCTGGATAATATAGGCGTGATGTTTTGTTACTTCTAATTGATTATTTTTATAGCATATAGGTAGCTATGCTTAGCAAATTATATTAAGAAATTAACCAAAGCGGCTGCCGGCTTTCCGAAATGTCCATCCTAAGGTTGCCTGGAAGAAATCGCTTTAAGCGATAAGGCCGCCCTTTGTAAATTTTTTTCTGTTACTTTCCTTTTTTGTTACCTCTTAAGATTTTTATGTGAAATTATGTACAAATAAAGTTTTTTTTTATCTATCTATCTATCTAAGGTCGCAGGTTCAAATCCTGCCGGTCCCATATCTTATTCAACTGTTTCTTAGTATGTTATGTTACGGAATCTTGCAAGCATTATTTGGCGGGCTCGCTCCATCACCAGTTTATTATCGTCACTAGCGACTTTCCCTGGCTTTACTCTGGGTACTGTGTAGTACTATAATATGCATGTTTTATACGTAAAATCCTTCGTTATTGATTTATTTATATTTGATTAAAACGGTTACAATTAATTATATTATTCACAATTTATAAGAACATATTACTGACATTCACAAAATAGTTGGAAAAACACCAATAATACTTACACCGTATTCATTTGAAAATATAAATTTCTGGATTGGAGTCCATGAGATTGTTGAGAGTTATAAGTGCGCGTGGTATAGGAGAAGTGACGCGAACAGCGCAGTAGGACATGGTGGCACGGCAAACAGCCGATGACTTCTACTACGAAGGTAATTGTCGGGGACGTAAAGCCGAACCAGTTCATTGTGCAGATCTGGTGCATCAGTTCGCCCTCTACACACTTTTAACATAGTGCAGACTTGGTCGACTAATCTCCGGGTTTCGACTGTATCCAAGACAGCTAATGATAAACATTGTAGGGTACATAAATGGGTAATAACCGAATTTTAATTTGTACATGAACCGTAAAAATTCCTTTTGAACCATTTCGAGTAAGAGTGCGTATTTTTTAGGTATGAATTTATCTATCTACTAGCCGACCCGGCAAACGTTGTTATGTCAAACATTTTAGATTTGCCATAAGATCAAGGAAATTTTAATCGAAATAGAGTGAAAACATTTACAAAAAAGACGATAAAAAATGATCAGTTATCGAGCGGGATGAAAAATGATTAAATTAATTAAATTAATTATTTAAATATATTAAATTCTAAAAGAAAATAAATAAATAAAATAAATAAATAAAAATTACTAAAATGGCTATTAAAAAATAGGGGTTGGTGATAAAAAGGTGAAAATTTTGGGTTGTATGTATTTTAATGCCACATTATAGAAAAATAAAAACAAAAATTTCATTAATTTTCAAAAATTAAAAAAATATATATTAAGGGTGAACAACTCAGACCTACTGAATATGCATATAAAATTTGGTAAAAAATCAGAAAAGCCGTTTCGGAGGAGTAAGGTACCTAACTAACATTGTGACACGAGAATTTTATATATAATGAATACATTTCCCGTATCGCAATCCATCGCGTCGTTTCAAAGATCTTAGCATACATAGGGACAGACAGGCAGCGGTGAGCGACATTGTTTTATACGATGTAGTGATTATAGAGGTCGCTACTCCCAAGAGTTCATTTCAATTTATTCATAATCATTCTTGACAGTGTAGGTGCAGGCTGAAGAATAAATTATATTTATTCTGCACTAGCTTTTGCCCGTGACTTAGACTTTAGGGTCATAGCTGCTCCCGCGCTTTGACTCAAGTTTAACCTAACTGCTTCGCTCCCGTGGCGTTTAGTGTAATGTAACATTTTTTTTTTTCTTTTATACTGCGCCCACAGCGAACGGAAGTGTAGTCCACTTGATGGTAAGTGGAGTACAGCCCATTGAGCCCATGGACATCAACAATCCACAAAAGCAGACTATAGATGCGTCGCTGCAGCTGAGGACTACGGTGTTATGCCTCATGTGCCAGTAATTTCAGGGCCTGATCACACCACCAAACCGGAACACAGTAATGGAAGCACTACTATTTGGCGGCAGGTTAAAGGTGAGACGGTGGTGCTGCCGCCCTCGAGCTTATTCACCAGAGCTCTACCATCAGTCTTAAACACCAGTCTTAACATGTCTTAAAACCTTTCTTGAGAGTTAGGCAATCAAACACTTAAAAAAAATGATTAAAATCTGACCAGTAGTGGCCGAGAGAGAGCTATTAAACAAACAAAATAACTTTCTCTTGAAAGAAAATAAAATCGAATTGAGAACCTCTCTTTTTGAAGTCGGTTAAAATCATTTGTTATTTCGATTTAAAAAACAGACACTTTAATTAAATTTCCTTTATTGATTTATTTATTTATGTCTTTTTTCACTCTAAAGCTATTAACTCTGTTAGACCACGCTTTCTTAATTTTTATTGCCTCTCTAGTTGCAAAAGAGTTATTTACAACGTTTTTGGCGGCGACCTACGCCAGGCCGTCTCGACACGCAGCAGTTTGGGTAGCCCTTTTCTAGACCATAAACAAATCCAGAAACTAATAGAACTAAATGATTCATCCTATAATCAATTTCGGTCACAAATTCATTAGTATTTGAATCACGTATCATATATTCATTGTTATTTCGCTTTAGTCTAAGACGTCATTCAGTTCCTTAATAGATTATAGACAAGGCTGTATCTAGGGGGGTTTTGTAGTAGAGGAATTGTGATGGATCACGTGTTCAATTCCCGCTCAAGATAAATCTTTGTGTGTATATACATGGAGGTTTGTCTTGGTCTGGGTGTTTCTATGTATAATAATATAATTATAATAATAATCATTTATTTGCCTTAAAGTTGGTACAATGTAGATCTTACATACTACATAAAAAACAGATAGTTCATGCAACTTCAGTCAAATGTATTGACATGCAAATATAATTTACTAAGGTATACATGCGAACATCATTATAAAAACTTGGTAAATGTATTGTCATGTTTGGATAATTTAAGCTCCACATAAATGAATTAAATTGTAATATAAATTTGTTAATGTCAGTTACAAAATCATTAAAGAATGTCAATAAAAATAAAACAATAAAATATAAAAAAAACAATTCAAAAGTTATTAAACGTCACATTAGAATAATAATATAAAATGATGTCAAGTATGTACCTATTTACAAAAAAAAGTACATAATATTAGTATTAGTTATTCTAATACCCATAGTACAAGCTCTGCTTAGTTTGGGACTAGATAGCGTTGTGTGTATGTAGTGTGATATTTATTTATTTATTTACACACTGTCCGTCTGTCCGTCTGTCACCAGGTTGTATCTCATGAACTGTCAAAACTAAACAGTTGAAATTTTCACAGATGATGTATAACTGTTGCCGCTATAACAACAAATAGTAGAAACCAAATAAAAACATTTTTAGAGGGGCTTCCATGCAACAAACGTGTTTTTTTTGTTGTTTTTGCTTGATGTTATATTTAACATTCCTGTGTCGCGGGGGTTCACAAACAAACATGATTGTGTCCTCTCTCACGAAGCACACCTAGAGTCGGAACAAATGTGTTATTAGTTATATTTATATATAGCCTCCCCGAGTGACGTACACAACAATTCCGTACGTCCGGCGCACCCTGGGCAATTCGCGAGTTCTCCAAAGCGAATTGGCTAATCCTTTCAACACGATGGCAAGTTATAACCATGACCACCTTACTGACTGTCCAAAATGCCGTACCACCTGCACAAGAGAGGCGCTCATGAACGCTGACGAGAGCGCCATAACAGTGGCCACTTATTGGACCAATAAATTTTGACTCAGCCATCGACACGACGAAGAAGAAGAGTTATATATAAATGTGTTTTTTGGGATTCTTCCTTCAGGCTATTCTCAATAGCACCACGGATTCGGAATTGCGCTTAGTGGATGGCAGTAGACTCATCCCAACCACAATGATAAATAAATAATTTCTGTGGATTGTTTACATTAGATATAACGCCAGAAGCAACTACACTATCCAATCGTAACAATGACAAGGCCAAACACACACAAGCACACCCAGTCTCAGAATAAATCTTTCCGGATCACACAAAGATTTGTCCCATGTGGGGATCGAACCCACAACACCAGTGCAGTGGAGAGCGGCGAGGCGACCGCTTTAACCACAACGCCAACCGTGCCATTAAATTATAAGGACTATCCGATTTACCAAGAATAGAATAGAATATATTGAAATAGAATACTTGAAATCGTATTATTCGTAAGAAACAACATGGACATGTTTGAAAAGTTAGCCAGCCGTAGACACAATTTGAAATTAAGGTTTCCATCGAACAGAACTGCACTACTTAACAATAGTATATTTTGCATGATTCCACGAATATACAATAAACTTCCAAATTCAATTCTGGAAACCTGCACTTTATGTATATTTAAGAGTAAAGTAAAAGCATTATTGTTATCTAAAGGGTACTACTCTGTCCAAGAATATCTGTCCGACAAATCACTATCTAATCTGTGTAATAATATTACATAAATATAATGATTATTCTAATTTTATCCTTTTGACATTGCATGAAATTTAAGTAAATTTAATTGTATAATTCTATTATTGTTAACATAAAATTTTTGCATGCTATGTAGCTGATTATGGTGATACCAAATGTAATAATATTGTAACATCCCTTGTACCCATATTTCGCAAAATAAATGATTGATTGATTGATTGATTATAGTATAGAATATCATTTATTTCTGAGTATATGGTATTACAGGTATTACAATTAATACAAATGGTTCACATATACTACCTTAGCCGGTGTAGAAATATTACAATTTTTACCTTATGATCTATTTATACTATTTTACATTTTCAAAAAAAAGAAGCATTTGAATACGTTAAATATGTTATTATGTTAATATTTTTTCTACCTTCATTTATTTAACATTACAATTTATAATCCATAAAATCTTTAACTGAGTAGAAACATTTGTCCAAAAGCCAAGAAAACATTGCATGTCTAAACTTATTTATAGGTAACTGTTTGATCTGTGGTGGAAGCTTATTGAAAATTGTAACTGCCATGCAGGGAGCATTACGACCATAGTATAAATAGTAAGTTATCTTCGAACAAAGGTACATCGCGCCGTTTGTATGTACGCGTAGCGCTTGCCACGCCCCGGGTTCATGTACGTACGCACGCACACTACGCCGCTCGGCCAGTTTCTCGGTCAGCGGTAGTGCGGGCCGTGCCATTACTGTGAGCGGTCACTGTTTGTTTAAAAAATTAGGTACGGTTACGCGCTGCACTGCAAAATGTCTTCGCGAGTCAATAGATATTATTGTGAAGTTTATGGTTGTTCAAACGACACTATTTCAAACCCAGAATTAACGTTCTTTAAGGTACCCTCTGAACACAAAAGGTGAGTTAATAAAATACGTATTTGGTAATAACTACTAAATACTTAATAATAATGTAGGTATGTTTTTTAAACGCCGCCGTGCCGTTGCCTCTATGGTTTATTTATTTCACAAAATTGATGTTACATTATGAATATGATGCGCAATTTTGTGATGTGTTATTAAATTATTTTTATTTTAACCGATATTAAAAAGGAAGTTCTCATAGTCTGTATGTATGTTGGTCTGCGATTATCTCGCATTTGGCTGGTTTTAATGTAGTTTTCAGAAGAGAACCTATATGTTAACCTGTATGTACTTATAAGATATTAAGTTAGAGTTTTTGTTTTATTTGTACTGTGTTAATCTATTTAATAGTAATAATAATAATAAAAATATTTTTCTGTCACAAATTTGTAATTTTTTTTATGCTTGTTTTCATTAGTAGCATAAATAATTAGCATTTAATTTTACAGTTTAGATTTTTTTTCATTTTTCTATGTCTGTTCTAGTACCAGTATGTATGCACACATTGTTTTTACTCCTTTTCCTTTCTGCTTTAAGTGTAAGAGATTGCAACCTTATATACTACGGATAATTTTATTAATATAATATTGGTCTATTTGACAAAGAATTTAATTTCATAGTATTATTCTCTCCATAACCATTTCTAGTCATTGTATTTTAGTTGGTATAACTTACACATAACAATTATTGTCAATAAACAAACAAAATTGTATGAATTATTTGAAAAGATGGTGATCATGAGTTTGTTTCTCACCAGCTCTTCTCATGATGCAATACCCATCGGAGCTGGTACTTGGATTGATTTTAATTCAAACCTCAAAGTTGAATTGAAATCAATCTAAGCTCCGGTGATTCAAATCATTTTGTTGCAATTAATATTATAATTTAATTAGCTTAAGTTTTATTTAAATTTTATTTATTTGAACGTTGATGTTTGTTTTGACGTGTTCAAGCACCTTTTAGGGCCCATGGAAATAAATGATTTGACTTTGACTTGACATAAATAAATGCTTTGTTTTGTAAAAAAAACGTTTTTTTTATAATTAAAAAAATGATTTCTGTACAGGTAATTTAAAATATCAATCTGACAAGTGACAACCCTACGCCTCGAGCAAGTTTAGGTATCGTGCGCTCCTAAACGCCGGGAGTTGGCGTACTTATTTATTTTTACTATGTTACGACTATATAATTGAACCTATATATTTAACTTAAACAAGAAGCTACGGAGGGCAACCCATCAACCTAAGCATTTCCAGTATGAGATGGTATTGCGTTGTATGCTTCCCGTGCAATTTCAGACCAGCTTATACTATACTATATCCTTGTTTTGGCTCCACCCGCGTGATAGGTATGACGATTAAAGTAGCCTAGGTCCTTCCTCAGGTCTTGTACTATATCCATATCAATTTCCATCAAGTTTGGTCAAGTGGTTTAACCGTGAAAGCCGTGAAAGCCTACAAAGTTTAGCAGACAGACAGATAGAATTTTTCATTTATATATAATTTTAAGTAAGGAGTAAATATAATACCATTATTATCAATTACTCTATTTTTTTTAACTAGAATGCACTTAATTTTTTTTTAATATCGATTCAGCTTCTGCCGAATGAAAAGAAAGCTTTGACTTGAGAAACTCCTTCGTTCTTTTTGTCAGTTCAAATTAAAAATTACGATTATTCTTTGTATATTATAATTATTACTAAGAAAAAAGCAGGTAAATAAATATGAACTTTGAGTGTCCTACACCAAAGAAACTTACTAGGTAAGTTTTATTATATTCTAGCTGTGCCCCGCGGTTTTATCCGCAGACAAAAATTAATTAATGTTCTGCCTTAAGGTCCCATCAACCTCCATACCAAATTTTATTGAAATCGGCCCATCCATTTGGGTGTGAAAGTGATACAGACAGACAGACTTACAGAGTTACTGTAGAATTTTTTATAGTAATTAGTAAGGATTAGTCAATCTACAATTTCGTAGTCAATGCTTAAATTAATTTTATTTTATCATGATTTGATGTTAAAAGAACTGACTCTTTGAATAAAATGTATCTAACCAAAGATTTAAGTACATCAAAAAACTAAAAATCACTTTCAACCAAAAACTCAATTAATTTTTTAATATCTACCTAAAAATCAGTTTTAAAAATAAAAATAAACACATTATTAATCATTAATATTGTTTACATACAGACAAACAGCGTTATATATAATACTTGAGTGATTATGTATGTTACAATCAGTTGGTCGTGAAATCATTCAGTACACTGTGTTTGTGAAAAGTGTTAAGTGGTGTTGGCAGCGGTGAGTTGTTTTTTTTATCTATTTTTCATCATAGAGCGCAAGATCTTTACTATTTATATTTTTAACCATAAACAGGCATGTTATTTTTTATCAGTTTTGAAAAGGTATTTTAGGGATTTTTTTAACATATACGGAATTGCATATTTTACGTACGTAATACTAGAACGGCCCAAAACTGACAAGAATACACTCCAATAAAATTAAGAAAATAAAAATGCAATTTTAAGGTTTTGTAAATGAAGTATCGGAATCAATAACATTATTAAGCGAAAAATATAATTAAAATTCTTTCATTAATTATCTGACTAACAATAAATTAATACAAACATTATTTAAAGTAATAATATTAATAATGAATTAATAAGTACTTTTCCAAAACTTTCCTATTTGACTCGAAATAATAACTTTTTTGTACGCATATCAAATATAGTTTATTTAAAAAAAAAGTTTTGAAATCCTTTTTTCACACTGCGCGCCGGCCCAAAAATATCGAAATATAGCCAATGCAGATAGCGAAATGTTGTTTACATACAGACAAACATCGTTACATACTTGGTATGTGATTCGTGTATAACAATCAGTTGGTCGTAAATTTCATTCAGAACACTGTGTTTGTGATCAGTGTTAGTGCGGTCTGTGGTGAGTTATTTTGCTTTAATTATAGAGGAGGTAAGATATTTCTCTGAGGTTTTCTGTCTTTAAGGTTTGAATAGGTATTTTATTAATAATATTAAAACGGTATAAATAATAAATTCATAATTATTTGTAATTAATTAATTATACATTTCTTAATTTTTTTACCCATTGAGGTTTTTTTTTCACTTATCAGTTTTTGTTTAATTAATATCGTTTTTTACACTGTGTGGAACCAAAACCATCGAAATAATACTTCTAATGTTTCCCTACGCGACATTAATGAACAATAAGATAGTTTTTTGGCAATTCCAAGTTTCAAGGGGGTAAATTTGGGGTCGGCAGTGGATGAGGAAAGTTTCTCAATTTTATAGAAAATAGCAGTGAAATATCGAATTCCACGCAGACGATAAAAGCTAGATACTACATAAAAATTAATAAATAAATTCATTAAATTAATATTACGTTATTAATCAATCAATGAGTACTTTTTTTGACCCGTCGCGTCATACTTTACTTATTTGCACACAATAAATTTTGTTAATTTTTATTAATCAAATCTTTTTAATGTCCATTACCATATAAATACAGATAATGAAATGTTATTTACATACAGACAAACAGCGGTACAATATTTTATATGATTCGTGTATTTTACAATCAGTTGATCGTGAATTCAATCAGAACACTGTGTTTGTTATCAGTGTTAACTAGTGCGGTCAGTGGTGAGTTATTTTTTTTAAATCATGGACGTTTTTTATCAAGTTAAGTGTTGTTTTTTTGGTGATGTTTAAACAATTGTTTGATTTAAATATTTTAATTATCGATATGGCACGTATGGTTAGGAGGATCATGTCTTTAGCTAGTAGGACTGCCGTGTCAGAAGGACAAATTTTCTTTTTCTAGTAGTAAGTACTTATTTAAAAAATAAAGTTTGTAATTTAAAAAAGAAAAATATAAAAGTTAAAATTATAAATATCTATGAAAAAAAAAATATACGTTTTATTTTTTTTTAGTTTATTTATTTTTAAATAAGTACGTAAATGAATTACCTCATATTTTAGTGTTTCGTACTTTTAACCTAAGTTACTCATATCTTTTTTGTAATTAATTAATAAACGTACTTCATGGTCTGGAACAGTCTCAGTCAGTCTCTATGGTCTAGTGGTTAGCGTATGGGCCTCTCACCGCGAGGTATCTGGTTCGATGCCCGGGTTAGGCAAAGTATTATTTGTGAAATTTCCAACAGGAAATTCACAATAGCAGTATGGAGTTGTAGTTGTGCAACTCCATACTGCTGTTGTACACCTTAAACTTCCCTTTCGTGTCTCTTTCTTACTCTCCATCCAATGGTTGTCTGTAAGAGATTGCCTTAGTTGCGATAAGACCGCCATTTGTACTATATATCTTCTTTTTTTTTTCCTTGGTGTGCAATAAAGCGTTTTATTATTATTCCTCTTTATTTATTTTTAAACTTATTTTATATATTTCTAAATATGATTTATAAAAAATACAAAAAAACATTTAAAAATATAAAAAAATATTATTATTATTATTATTGTGCCCGGTGAATGGCGATAGGCTCACCCTCTATCCCATGGGACCTATACATAACAGGTGAAGTGTGGGTGTTGTACACTTCTGCCACACCCTTCTGGGTAATATAGGCGTGATGTTATGTTATGTTATGTACTTCATAAAATCATAATACCGTTTCGCTGGTCTTGTTGTTAGCGTATGATGCCTTTCACCGCGAGGTTTTCGGTTCGATTCCCGGCTCGTGTTATTTGGTATTTTTCCATCCTGAAATTCTCAATAGCAGCACAGAGTTGGAATTGTGCCCGGTACCTAGATATAACAGGTGAAATGTGGGTGTTGTACACCTCTGCCGCACCCTTCTGGGTAATATAGGCGTGATGTTATGTTAGAAAAAAAGTTCAGAAGCGGCGCGGGATGCGAGGCGGGGAAAAGCGCGTCAATAGCCTTTCGACCGGTGCGGGCGGGATTCCAGTGTGCTACGCTCAAAACTGTAGTTTTTCTCAACTCTTGCGGGTTTTAATGTAATGTTAAATAGTCTATGAGCCTTAATCTTGAGTTAGGCTATCAAATGCAGAATTAATTATTCAAATCAGACTTGCACTTTCTGAGATTAGCGTGAGCGAACATACAAACTAACTTTCGCCCGTGGTTGCCTCTGCGTGGTAGGTACAGTGGGCCAAGCAATTAGGTATGCAGTGCAAAAACTCCTCCATCACAATGAAGACTGACTACACTAGTTATGCATGTGTTAGTTACATTTTTAAGAAGTGTAATGTACTCACTGTTAGGTATGTAACTCACATTTTCATAACTTTTGTAGTCAGTCTGCCCCATGAGGTACAAGTTTTTGCCCTGCATACCTATGTGCTTGGCCCACTGTACATCAATAAATAGTAGCCTATGTTACTCGCCTTGTAATCAATCACTTGCTTCTAAAATTTCATTAAAACCCATACAGCCGTTTAGAAGATTACCCGATACAAACAGACGGACAAATCGTGCAAATAACTATGTCAATTGTAAAAAACATTGTTCTTTGTCCTTCAAAATAATTAATTTTGTACCGGAAAGAAATGTAAATTAATTATAATTTTAAAATGTCGCCGGTCGTTCCTTTGCTTTTTAAATATTAATTAGGTACAAGCTATTTATAAGTAAAATTCATTTAAATAAATCTGAATCGTATAATGTGCGTAACTACGTACTACAATTATTTAATATAGCTAAAGAATTTATTCGTTTGCGCTAATCTCAGAAACCACTAGTCCGAATCGAAATATATGTTTGTGTTAGATAGCTTACTTATTAAGGCAGGCTATAGGCTTTATATTACGCTACAACTAATAAGAGCAGAGCAGCAAAGATATATGTTAAATAACGCCACGGGATCAGAGTAGTGAGGTATAACCAGTGGCGTAGCGTGCCTTGGCGGGGCTCCGTTTAAAAAAATATTTGGGGTCCCGTATAAAAAAAATTAGGGCCCTTATGAAGGGTAAAGATTTCTCACAAAAGAAAAGAAAGTTTGCATAAAATTATATTTATTTATAATTATTATCTATCTGTCACTTTTACCATATTTTTTACAAACAATTCAAATTAAATATACACTCTCCTTAGCTTTTTTTGGCAAACTGATTTATTAAATCATTTATAGCTGATGATGACTTTAGTTTTTCTAAAGTTTCTGTCTCTATGGACAATACTGAGAGGTCTGACAGGCGTTCATGTCCCATCGAAGTTCTTAGCTAATTTTTTAATTTCTTACTTACGCACTTTGGGGGACCTCGTATGTAGGGGGCCCCCGTATGTAGGGGGCCCCACGCCTCTGGTTATAACGCGGGCATAACTAAAGTTAATATAATTAATACTACGCAAACGAAGTCGCGGGTAACAGCTAGTAGGATAATATTCATTCACTGAAATAAATCCGTATCGAATATGTGCATATTTGTAATATAAAATGAATGAACTCGATTCAATTCAACACAGTCTAACTATCGTTGAATAACCCATGTATTATCGCCGTGGGGCAGTGGATAAGGCATCGGTTACGACCGAGAGGTCGTGGGTTCGAATCCTGTCCATTACACCACGGACGTGAACTTCCTCCTAACACAAGCGAATTACGCTTAGCTGGAGGTTAACAAGAATACTAGTAATTTGTATTTGCTAATTACTAGTACACATAATAATATTTTTTAACAGAAGCAATTACACTATCCAATGGTCCCAATGACAAGGCCAAATACACACATTCACTCACACTAGCACACCCAGTCTCGGAACGAATCTTTGCGAATCACACAAAGATTTGTCCCGTGTGGATCGAACCCACAACACCAGTGCAGTGGAGAGCGCCGAGGCGTCCGATTAAACCACTACACCACACGTGCAGACATTATTATTGTTTGTCTATCTTCACATCACAGAACTCCTCAAGGTCGCCTCTTATAGCGGTCGAATTCAATTCGGGGTGTCTATATATAGACGCCTATATATAATAATCATGTATCATTTACTAAGGAAAAAATATTTATACTAACATAGAATTTTTAAGCAGTGCATACCTACTAACAAAAAACTTTACAATTTTTTAAACTGTTTATCTTTTTCATTTTGTTGTTGATATTTTGCAACGAAATAAAAGGCTTTTTATTCTTTATTTTATTTTAATTTATTATTATATGTATATAGACGCAATTGTTCCATCCCAACAATCTATGATTTATAACTGACTTAAAAAAAAAGAGGTTTTAATGTTTGATTACTCGAAGACGCTTGGACTGATTTGAGATCTTCTTTTGTCTGAAAGAGTATACTAAACTCGTCATGTGGTCCCAATTTCATCAGGTCACGATGGGATCCTAGACAAATCGAGGGCAACCCTCAAATGTTAAAGGCATATTGTTTTTCGTATTTTACCTAAAGCTAATCGTGTATTTGCATCTAGCAGTTAGCATTTCATGTTGCTGAGCTGATGTTGGAAGGTACAACTCCTCAACGGTTAGAAGAACGAGGATTTTTTTTAAATATAGACACCTATGGCAGTTTACTGTATTCTTTCAAGTTATACACAGATGAGGCGAGACGTTGAATATTACTTATAAAAGTATTTTTTACTTTTCAGTGCATTTTTTTGTTAACGCGATGTCTCGGGTTCGAATTCGAATTAAGCGGGGCAAAAAGGTTATTAAGTATTGTTCCGTTAGGAAACTCTCAATCTCTCAAAAGCACTAGATGTATATAACTTTGATCATACAAATTTTCACGTCAGCAGCTCGAAATAGTAGTTACCCATAGCACAAAATCTACTTAGTTTGGGACTAGAGGAAGAGAAAATAAAAAAGGCGAGCAGTGAGCAAAATTTTAACTTTGCTTCGAGCGAGAGCAAAACTCGAAGAAAATCGAGTTTGCTCACTGTTTACATACTACAAAGAATGACTTTTCGAGGTGCAGAGGTGAATATAAACGATTTGTCCTTTAAAATTTCATAAAAAATGTGTTTTTATCTCAGTTATTTGACCTAAAATTAACCGACTTGAAAAAAGGGTCGGATGAACCGTAACATCAAGGTCAACACTCAATATCCGAATGTCATAGCAAAGATTAGTTTTTTGTCTGTTTCAAAACCTACTGGATCGAATTTGGAGCCCATACACTCCTTACGTATAATCGATATTATTTGAATTATTTTACAAATGAAAAAGTACCGTTAGACAAAACATGCTAAAAAAATCCACTTAATAAAAAAAAACTATTCATTTTGTTGTATCGCCAAAATTTTTATCAATAAACCTTTTTTCGTGTACTGTTTATTATATTTATTTTATAATACCATTATTCTGCTGACTGTTCTTTGAATGTATCTGAAATAAGGTGTGAATGGGTACTGTTCTTATTTCAAGGAGTGAATAGGCACTTTTTATTCCTTATCAGGGGAGAATCTTGAGGGGCGAATGGGCTAGTAGCCTATTATAGTTCTCAATTCAAGAATAGAATAGAATATTTACTGTCTTAAAGCGTGGTACATTAAGTTCTTAAATTAATAATTTCCAGAGCCATAAACACTTAATCATATTAATGACATGACATAAAACAAAAAATAAAAATAAAAATTAAATGTTAGTGTTCTTTCATTAATGATTAAAATTAATATTAACAATCATAATTATATTAAATGGGTTCATAACATTATAAAATTCGTGTAAAATAAATTTAATGACATTATTATTATTATAATTATAACTACACAAACAACACAACACAACTCTTAAAATACCGAGCAATATAGGATACATTAATATTATTATTTATATCAGCCACAGAATAAAAGTTCATTTTTAGAAGCCATTTGCGAAGTTCTTGTGAAAATCGTTGGTTGGATAACATTTTAATTTCGTCTGGAACTGCATTATACACTTCAATACACATGGCGTAAGAGTTCTTTTGAAAAAGTGTAGCTTTTGGCATGGTGTCTAAAACCAATCTGTCTGGATTTCTCGTATTTCTCGGAAAAATGTTTCAAATTGCATGTTTGTTCGTCGATTACTCGAAGACGCCTTGACCGACCTTTTTGACTCAAAAAGTATAATACTAAGAACAGTCGAAGAAGTGTTTGGCCTTGAAGCGGGATTTCAGCCCGCGACTATAGTATTCCAGCCTATCGCTACCACTTAGCCAGCTAAGCCCTGCTGCAAATCCACGTATCTTTGCATGCATCATTATATATCCATCCATCGTCTTTCCCGACGTCTATTGCAACTACATATTAGTAAGTAGCAACCAACATGACTGGTTTTATATAATATAAGTTAAAATTAAGAATCTATCAGGACGGAACCTGCACCCCCTGGGTATACGCCCCAAGTGCTTTGCCAATTCAGCTAGGGATTCGTATGCTGCTAGACTCGAAATTTCTCAACTCTTTTTGTGCCAGCGTCATAGGTATATATATATATATATATATATATATATATATGTATATATATATACATATAGCTTAGCTAGACGAACCTTACTTGGTTTTAGCGCCACCTATGCGATAAGTGATAGTTAGTTACATAGAACTTGGGGCGTATACCCGGGGTGCAGGTTCGAGTCCTGCTGGATTCTTAATTTTTCAACTTTAATAATTTACAAAATTCTAAAAGGCAAAGCTAAAATTTGCTTTAAAATATTACAATGACTGATGTTATAATCAATACAAATGCTACTGTAACGTATGCATATTGTTGTTGTCTATCATTAGTTGTCTTTAGTTTAAAATGAAAATGATATGCAAAAAAAGTTTTAATAATAATAATAGTAATAAAATTCTTTATTTCGGACAGCAAAAATCCATTGGGTTAGTTTACAAATCTTACATGCTAGTGTTAGTTACATTTTCCTATTTGGTATTTTCTTTTTAGAAGGACACTCAATGGAGAAGTTGCCGTTGATAGTCCTTCTAACAAGATGTATTAAAATCGGAGAATCCATCGTCTCCGCCACAGTTTTGAGAATGCTGTTGTTGCTGGCTCGTAATCGCAACAAAAGCGAGGCAGTCTTTTTGCGAATGACGGCGTGAAAACCGTCCGTGTGATTTTGCGCAAACATGCCGGACGCGCTGCATCGCCGTGGCAGCCTCAGTTTTATCTATCTATCTGATTTTTGCCATGAATGGTAAAAACGCGGTCCGTCCGCCGGACTCTTAACTCAGAAAATACGGATATGAACGTTGATAAGTCTGATTTCAATGAATCATTGTTTTATTATTGTAAATACGTATAACAGCTATCTACATTCAATTAGGCCAAGGGTTGTCAATAAAATATTTTCAAATATCTTTTTATTAATTTATGCTGCTAGACCAACAAGGCAATTTCACAAGAAATTAAGCTTTTACAGTTATTGCGTAAGAGAATCAACATTTTGATGCTAACAAACTTTCGTATAGGAAGCAGCAATAGCCAAGTGGGAGTCCATAGGACTGTTAAGTCAAAGGTCTCGGGTTCGAACTAGTGTTGCCCAAATGCAAGACCAAGACCAAGACCAAGACCTATTAGACTATTGGTATTTATTAAAGTTTACTTTAGAACTTAGAAAAACGTATCAGAATAGGAACATTTTGAGCTTGAATTAACATAGCCATAGTAAAGACCAACCAGATTAATAAATGTCTAAAGATTTTATGAGAAATTCGAAAAATCATCTGCCTCATGGTTATCAACTGAGCTATATGCGAAGCGGACAAGCGCGCACCCTACGCAGCCCCAGAACAATTATCACGAAGAGAAGAAAAATCATCTAGCAGTAATCGTAGAAACCATGAACGTACGTATTTATCGAATGATTCAAATAATAAAAAGTGCCCTGTGTGTAAAGCAGAACACGTACTGATTAAGTGACCTAAGTTTTTAAACTATGATTCGAACAAACGATGGAACATAGTACGCCAAAATAAATTGTGCTTTAATTGTATAGTAAGCATGCATGAAGCGAAGAAGTGCGGTAATAACGGATGCGAACAACCGCATCATAAATTATTACACACCGAACGAACGAGCGAAACCACGGCGCACTATGTATGCATCACGAACCATCGAGTGAGCGCAAGCAAGACGCCAGCGCAGCGCCCGGCCACCCGGCCGCCCCGATACGCCGACCTTCGTCGCCGCTGCGCCCGCGCAAGCCCCGCCCACACTCGTACTAAGCGCATCGAACACAGCGACAGCGATACAAGGTCATGCGTACTCTGCTTGACTTTGATGAATAATAGAATGATGAAGGAAGCACAGTTACATTGTTGGACCACGAAATCGCGAAGACAATTGGGACTGCAAGGTAAAAAGGCGCCAATGCATGTACAAGGCATAGGCGGCACGGAACGTGAGCCTGTGTGAGTATACCTAGGCCCTGTGGCGGCAATCAAATAGTGTCAAATGTTGTGCGTTCGGCGCGGCTGCGACGATTGTTTGTATATGAGATTTCAATAGAAGCCGCCGCGCCGGCGGCGCGTGTATCGTCACCATGTACTGCCGAAAAGCTGCAAAATGTCTTTGAGAAGTCAGTACAAAACCTTTGATGATGCCGACGACAAGGCGCCGCGCATAATCAAAGTGCCGATGGTTAAAACTATGAATGCACTCTGTTTTCTTTTAATGGATATTTTCATTCGCTATGTATGTTTATGGTATTGGTCGTAATGCGCATAGGTCCAGTTTTTCATATTCTTTAAAACAGTTTTTTTGCGTCTCATAGAGTCCCTATGCGTACCTATACCCTATACCCCAAAATGTTATACCTACGTACCCGTGAAACGGCGCTCAGTCCTAGCTGCAAGACGCAAGAGTCTTGCAGGCTTAGTCTTGGTCTTGCTATAATTAGGCGGTCTTGGTCTTATTTTTATAGCATTTAGCTATGCTTAGCAAATTACACTAAGAAACAGTTGAAAAAGATATGGGACCGCCAGGATTTGAACCTGCGACCTTACTGCACACCGGGCAGCCGCTTTAGCCATCCAGGTACGGTCGCCTCTTGCCAGTACCCTAAATTTCTCAACTGTATGTTACGTCATTTCGTGACGTCACGTTCATCCATTTGTTCCTATCTTAAGTAGGTACAAAAAAATATTTTAAAATAATATTTAAAAATAATGTATCATGGCAGCCCTAATTTGTTTATTATGTAAATACAGTGTTGTTTGCCCTACTATCGAAAACTTCAAAGTTCAATGTATTCTTATCTACAACTTCATAGTTGTTTCTAACCTACATATAATATAAGTAATATACTATACAGGGTGTATTTTTGAAACGGGGCAGTAAGGGCAAGTACCTTAACCGTTGCAGTTACAGCAAAACGTTCTTAAAAGACCTTCCCTAACTTTTTGGGACATTTTGAACTGCATTCACAGATTTTGTAAAAAACTTACAGTTAGCAAAAAAAATGCAAAAAGTTCATTTTTTTTTTTTTATGCCAATCGATTCTATTTCATGTGGGGATCAAAAAACTCTATGGGACCATTTTAGCTTTCAGTACTAGAAAAGACAGAAATCGCCAAAAACGTTTCCCATACATTTCGGCAACAGAAACGAATTTCTACGATGGTCTAACTTTTTGTTATGGCCTGGAAGTGGGTAGAATTGACTGTAAAGTAAATAAAAAAAAAATTTTACCCTCAAATTTCGAATTTGATTCGAAAATCTGTGTGTTATACTTAGTTTCAGCTGAGAAACTTCGTATGAGTTATTATTTTTTTTTTTTTTTTTTTTTTTTGTGCGATTAAAACAATTTATTTATTAAATAAGAAATAAAATATTTTACAGGCATTAAAATTAAATTATAAAATTATTAATTATTAGTTATTAATTAAGGATTTTCGCTAAAATGTCTTCTAATCGTGAAAAAATTGACTTATTAGAAGCGTATTTTGTCAATAATCGAAATGCGGGAGCTGCATTAGTGTGGTACCGCAATAAGTATCCGTTGCGGCATGTGCCAACAAGAAAGGTTATTACAAATCTTTTGAAAAACCTGGAATTGCAGGGTTCTTTCAAAATACGCTTCTAATAAGTCAATTTTTTCACGATTAGAAGACATTTTAGCGAAAATCCTTAATTAATAACTCATACGAAGTTTCTCAGCTGAAACTAAGTATAACACACAGATTTTCGAATCAAATTCGAAATTTGAGGGTAAAAATTCTTTTTATTTACTTTACAGTCAATTCTACCCACTTCCAGGCCATAACAAAAAGTTAGACCATCGTAGAAATTCGTTTCTGTTGCCGAAATGTACCTATGGGAAACGTTTTTGGCGATTTCTGTCTTATCTAGTACTGAAAGCTAAAATGGTCCCATAGAGTTTTTTGATCCCCACATGAAATAGAATCGATTGGCATAAAAAAAAAAAATTGAACATTTGCATTTTTTTTGCTAACTGTAAGTTTTTTACAAAATCTGTGAATGCAGTTCAAAATGTCCCAAAAAGTTAGGGAAGGTCTTTTAAGAACGTTTTGCTGTAACTGCAACGGTTAAGGTACTTGCCCTTACTGCCCCGTTTCAAAAATACACCCTGTATAAATATTGGTATTCTTTATAAGTAGTTAAATTTTTATCCGAGACTAGCTTTTGCCTGCGACGATTCCTGCTATTGCCTAGAAAATTACTTCACCTACCTTGATATTGATAATCTCTGCATCACCCAAAGGTATAGGTCGCGTCATGTAAAAAGAACGCTGGCGGTCAATCAAGCTGCGCATTAGGCGATTTTTCGGACTGTTTGGCGGTATGAGGTGCGGCGCGGGGCAGGCGGGTCCCGCGCCGCATGCTTGCCGGTGCGCTATTGTTTCATCAGTCAACCTTTGGCTTCCGTACTGTGTCCACGTTATATTCGTTCTCAAAATAACATCGCGCACAAAAGTTTTTATTTACGAAATGGTTTTACACAGAAAAGTGAGAAAAATGATTTATGACGTATATTGTTTTATGAAGAGAGAGGCTGATAATAATGCATTGATTATTTTTATAGCATTTAGCTATGCTTAGCAAATTATACTAAGAAACAGTTGAAAAAGATATGGGACCGGCAGGATTTGAACCTGCGACCTTACTGCACACCGGGCAGCCGCTCTTAGCCATCCAGCTACGGTCGCCTCTTACCGGCACTTTTGTTCCTACCTTAAGTAGGATACAAACCAACATAAGGTCGCAGGTTCAAATCCTGCCGGTCCCATATCTTTTTCAACTGTTTCTTAGGATAATAATGCAGTTGATAATTTAAAACAATGTATGAAACGGACCGCAGTGGCAACAAAATGTTCTGAGTCTACAGTGAGACGAATTGTAAAAGGTTCAAAAGATTCAGAGTTCCTTATTGTCTTCGGAACTCCCGGCAAAAATAAAAGAATCAAACAAAAACCAATAACAGACATTGACATCTTTGACCAGGGTGTTATGAAAAGAATCATACACAATTTCCACGTCACTGAAAAAGAATAGCCTACCATAGGCAAGTTACAAAGACCGCGTCCTTATCTGGTTTTCACCTCACCAACGACGACTTAATGGAAGGAGTATCAATATTACTTTAATTTTTTGTAATTAGATTAAACATTTAAAACTAAATTAAACATACTTGTAATATTTAAAGCAAATTTTAGCTTTGCTATGCATTTATTTTTATGTAATATTAAAGTTGAAAAATTAAGAATCCAGCAGGACTCGAACCTGCACCTCTTGGGTATACGCCCCAAGTGCTTTGCCAATTCAGCTATGGATTCGCATGCTGCCGGACTCGAAATTTCTCAACTCTTTTGTGCCAGCTTTTTTCAACTTTAATATTACATAAAAATAAATGCATAGCAAAGCTAAAATTTGCTTTAAATATTACAAGTATTGATAAAAATGCGTCATCTCTCGACAGTAATGAGTTGATCTTAATTCAAACGTACTGTATGCGATTATGTGAATAAGTAACGCATAGATGGCGCTAAAACCAAGTAATGGTTCGTCTAGCTTCGGCTGGCACAAAAGAGTTGAGAAATTTCGAGTCCGGCAGCATGCGAATCCATAGCTGAATTGGCAAAGCACTTGGGGCGTATACCCAAGAGGTGCAGGTTCGAGTCCTGCTGGATTCTTAATTTTTCAACTTTAATATTACATAAAAATAAATGCATAGCAAAGCTAAAATTTGCTTTAAATATTACAAGTATTGATAAAAATGCGTCATCTCTCGACAGTAATGAGTTGATCTTAATTCAAACGTACTGTATGCGATTATGTGAATAAGTAACGCATAGATGGCGCTAAAACCAAGTAATGGTTCGTCTAGCTTCGGCTGGCACAAAAGAGATGAGAAATTTCGAGTCCGGCAGCATGCGAATCCATAGCTGAATTGGCAAAGCACTTGGGGCGTATACCCAAGAGGTGCAGGTTCGAGTCCTGCTGGATTCTTAATTTTTCAACTTTAATATTACATAAATTAAACATGTTTTAAATTCTATTTAATGATATTTTACCTAATAAATTTTGCAATGTACTTACCGAAAACCAATATACGAAGCCGCGAGCGACAAGCTAGTTCAAAAATAAAACAATAGGTAGCTAGTACTTTCGTGCGTGAGTGTACCAATGCGCAAACACCCCCCCCACCACTTTCTTCCAGCGTTCTTTTTACGTGACGCGACCTATAGTCTTGTAGAGAATGCCTATGGCATTAAGTTCGCCTTTATATATATATTTATGCCTTATTATGTTTTTATTTTTAATAATTAAAATCAAGGAACTTACCTCATACACTGTTATCTCCAAATGTATGCCCTTGGAGGGGGGAGGGGGTTGAAATATACAAAGAAATATCATATTGTTAATTTATGTCGTGTAGAGCACCTATGCACGGTTGGCGTAGTGGTTAAAACCAGCCGTAGTTATCTTCGAACAAAGGTACATCGCGCCGTTTGTATGTACGCGTAGCGCTTGCCACGCCCCGGGTTCATATACGTACGCACGCACACTACGCCGCTAGGCCACTCACTCGGTGACCGGTAGTGCGGGCCGTGCCATTACTGTGAGCGGTCGGTGTTTGTTTAGAAAATTAGGTACGGTTACGCGCTGCACTGCAAAATGTCTTCGCGAGTCAAAAGATATTATTGTGCAGTTTATGGTTGTTCAAACGACATTATTTCAAACCCAGAATTAACGTTCTTTAAGGTACCCTCTGAACACAAAAGGTGAACTTTAATAAAATACGTATTTGATAATAACTACTAAATACTTAATAATAATGTAGGTATGTTTTTTAAACGCCGCCGTGCCGTTGCCTCTTTGGTTTATTTATTTCACAAAATGGATGTTACATTATGAATATGATGCGCAATTTTGTGATGTGTTATTAAATTATTTTTATTTTAACCGATATTAAAAAGAAAGTTCTCATAGTCTGTATGTATGTTGGTCTGCGATTATCTCTCATTTGGCTGGTTTTAATGTAGTTTTCAGAAGAGAACCTATATGTTAACCTGTATGTACTTATAAGATATTAAGTTAGTTTTTGTTTTATTTGTACTGTGTTAATCTATTTAATAGTAATAATAATAATAAAAATATTTTTCTGTCACAAATTTGTAATTTTTTTATGCTTGTTTTCATTAGTAGCATAAATAATTAGCATTTAATTTTACAGTTTAGATTTTTTTTCATTTTTCTATGTCTGTTCTAGTACCAGTATGTATGCACACATTGTTTTTACTCCTTTTCCTTTCTGCTTTAAGTGTAAGAGATTGCAACCTTATATACTACGGATAATTTTATTAATATAATATTGGTCTATTTGACAAAGAATTTAATTTCATAGTATTATTCTCTCCATAACCATTTCTAGTCATTGTATTTTGGTTGGTATAACTTACACATAACAATTATTGTCAATAAACAAACAAAATTGTATGAATTATTTGAAAAGATGGTGATCATGAGTTTCTCACCAGCTTTTCTCATGATGCAATACCCATCGGAGCTGGTACTTGGATTGATTTTAATTCAAACCTCAAAGTTGAATTGAAATCAATCTAAGCTCCGGTGATTCAAATCATTTTGTTGCAATTAATATTATAATTTAATTAGCTTAAGTTTTATTTAAATTTTATTTATTTGAACGTTGATGTTTGTTTTGACGTGTTCAAGCACCTTTTAGGGCCCATGGAAATAAATGATTTGACTTTGACTTGACATAAATAAATGCTTTGTTTTGTAAAAAAAAACGTTTTTTATAATTAAAAAAATGATTTCTGTACAGGTAATTTAAAATATCAATCTGACAAGTGCCAACCCTACGCCTCGAGCAAGTTTAGGTATCGTGCGCTCCTAAACGCCGGGAGTTGGCGTACTTATTTATTTTTACTATGTTAAAACGGTCCGGCGAGCCCCGTGGATGTAAGATCGATCCGGGGCTCGCCGACCCACCATCTTTCGGCGACGAGGGCACACCGCGGGGTTTTAGTGGGTATTCTGTGCCGTTTAACATCGTAGGCACGGGAGTCCCACATAGCCACTCTGCCCGTCCCCCCACGGGTGGGGTTGGTATGCGTAAATGCATTTCCCCGCGAAAAAAAAAAAAAAAAAAAAAAAAAAGTGGTTAAAACGGTCGCCTCGCGGTCTTCAACTGCGCTGGTGTTGTGGTTTCGATCCCCACACGGGACAAATCTTTGTGTGATCTGCAAAGATTTGTTCTGACTCTGGGTGTGCTTTGTGTGTGTGAAATGTATGTTTGTGAACACCTCGCGACACAGGAGGATTCCCTAGTGCGGGCGTCGTATTTAAAAAAAAAAGAAGAAAGAAGAAGAATTGACTAACTGTACACATTAACTTATAACCTTAATTCAATCTTTTTGGGAGTGCATTAACCTCATGTAAGGAACCTCTCTGCAGATTTTCATGCATTTTCATTTAAAATGTACGTCCCTCCCATATAAACTTACACCCCCTAATTTATCCCCTTAGAGATAAAATGGGTGCGGTCTATTTGGTAGAAACTTGATACTCCGAAACCTATTTGGGATAACTGACTTCGCAGAAACTTCTTTAGTCGATCATTTATTAGGCATAAAAAATATTTGACATAAATATTTTTAGGCATAATGTGCTTATGACCGAATTTAGAATGGCATACATTTAAGATAGTAGAATTTTTATTGGCATATTTACCTTTGGCATAGGTAAAATTTTGTATAATTTCATTTAGCATAACGTTCATTTAGAGTACAGATTATTTGGCATAATTTGACTAGGCATACTATGAAGATCATAGAATTTCAATTAGAATAATATAGATTGGGTTACTTTCTTCTTTAAAAATGCGTAGGTTAGGTTAGGTTAGAACTGTGACCAGAAATGAACATGCTCTCATGGGCAAGGATATAAAAACCAAATAATTATCATTAAATCAACTTTTATTTATTACAATTACTAAAAAAATAAATAAAAGATGATTCTTGCTGTAAGCATTATGCGAAATGATGGTTCTACTTTTAAATAGTTATGGATAAGAAATATATGCCAAAAGATGAATCTGGTTTTGAACTTTCTGCGATGTGATGATTATACATTGTGATTATTATGGATATCAAAATTATGCGTACAGATGATTCTGACTTACAGAATTATGGGTTCCAATGTATGCTTAATGAGTTTATGACAAACGATATTCTGCGAAAAGAGGTTTATGCTATTAGTTGTAATGCAATATAAAATTATTACTTAAAAAGTTCTACTATAATAGGTGTACCCAGATAAAATACAAAGATGAAACATAATATACCAGTTTTTTAGTTAGACCACCAGCTGCACAACTGTGAAAACCGCATCCAATTTTATGCAGTAGTTTTTGCGTTATGCGCGTACGAACATACATACAGACAGAAAGACAGGCAGACCATAATACTAAATAATAATAAAGCTGCTACTGCTATTATAGAGACCCCTCGTATATTTTTTTCTTATATATCTTCACTATAAAGGGGTATGACCAATTGACTATGGTATTGTGTATCGCTTCATTGCTATCTATGCTGTAGCTATGTCAAGATTAAAACTACTGTATATGAAGAATAATATTAAAGTTTAATTGTGAGGTGGGTTTCATGAAGATGTTAGTAAACAAATGTAAAAACACGTGACTATTAAAAATCAGTATTTTGTTCATCCTTCATGTTTAAAATAGAAAATCACTTTCGTTTATTAAATCCCGCTTAAGTTATTTATTTTTTATTTATTTATTTAACTTTTCGCACAGATACATGTGTCGAAGGCGGTCTTAATGCCAAAGGCATTTTCTACCAGTCAACCTTAAGGTGGTGCAGAGATATGTTCGGGTAGGTGCATAAGTATCGAAAATTAAATGATTTTTAAATAAAACTTATACAAAACTACACTGCTAATACTATTTAAATGATGCTATTAATAGATTGTCGGTAAATATGATTATAAAATAAATAAATTTAATATTTACTAAAATAAAATAAATAAATGTATATTACAATATATACATACAATATATATTAATATCCATATGTTATGTCTCTTATTACTAGATAATCGTCATACACAAAACTAGAAATTATTTACTATTTTATATTCGTGACACAAGGTTGGCGACGATACAGTTTTGGGCATTGCCCTTTACAATTTTATTGTATTATATATAGATGGTTCATGTAATATCCATAAATATGATGTCTTCTGAATAAATAAACAAAATGTAAAAACAAAAAATTATATACTACTATTTTTTGCGTGAAATTGTGCAATTTTACAAATCTGCATCTGCATTTTATCTTTTTTTTAAAGATTAATAAAAATAATTATAAAAAAAAAGTGGTACCCTAGGTAAAATTACCTCAATGGTTTTTTTACTAGTTTTTTTCCTGGCCAATAACGTCTTGATTATGAAAGGTGATATTTTTTGGGTCTGTCTTTGTAAGTCGATGACCCCGACATTGGAAATACATTGAAACATCATTAATCATTAACTAAACTAATAAAATGATTAAAGATTAATTGGACAAAAAATTACCAACTTAAATTACAAAAAATGCATTAAAACGTAAGAAATATTAAACGTCTCGCCTCATCTGTATTAACTTAAAAGCATACAGTAAACGGCCTTAAGGTGCCTATATTTAAAGAATTATCCCAGCACTCTTAATCATTGAGGAGATGTACCTTCCAGCATCAGCTCAACGACATGAAATGCTGACTGCTAGATGCAAATATCCGAGAAGCTTCTAGAAATATATTCTATAAAATTTGATTCGATTTTCCTAGGATCCCATCATCAGATCGTGACCTGACGATAATGGGACCACATGACAAGTATAGTCTCCGAATCACAAACATATTTTCTCAAATAAGACAATGCGTCTTTGAGTAATCGGCGAAGAAACATAACACTAAAAAATACAATCAAATTTTTTTATTTTTTTGTTTTTTTATTAAAGCTTTTTAGTAATTTGCAAATACAAATTACTAGTATTCTTGTTAACCCCCTCCAGCTAAGCTTAATTCGCTTGTGTTAGGAGGAAGTTCACGTCCTTGGTGTAATGGCCAGGATTCGAACCCACGACCTCTCGATCGTAAGACCGATGTCTTATCCATTGCGCCACGGCCGTTTTGTGAATCTCCTCCTTTTTTTGAAGTCAGTTGTTATATTATATAATATATCAACTGACCACAGCGTAACCAAAATAAATGGCAATGATTACCTTTGTTCATTTTCCGTAGCGTCTAAACAATTTATTAAATTTTTATTAATACTTCTCAGCCTGGAGTTGGAAAGTTACTTATGGAAAATCCCTATAACACTTATGTCCGAAGTGTCCGAACCGGGCACCGAACCCGAGACGCTCGCGTGCCGGGTGTCCATCGATTGGTCAATAAAGCCATTTGCAGTCAACATCGCCTAAATGTTTGATTTTACATATTACTAACTTAGATTACATTATATTTTTTGTTATGTAATATACAAAGCGCGTGAGCAGTGCCATCCATCCTGAAATGTTTGTACTACGGGTTGGTCTAATGTATGCCGCCTACATTGTTGCATCGTTGTCCAATACTTTCGATAATAAAGCCATAAATACTTAATATATAATAACCATTAACCCTTCATTTTTTAAGGTGGACATTTTTTTTCATTTCACCTTGTCAAATGTGAAATCAATTTAGCTAAATCCACTTTAGGTAACATCTCACGTTGTTTAAAAACTTGATAGTTTTTGTGTATGAACACATGTCATGCCATGTAGTTAATGAGTATAATTTCCAATACAAATAAATAAAATTGTATTGTCTGTTCTTAATGTCAAAATAACAATGTTTTTAAGCTGGTATAGTTGTTTGCACGATACCTTTGAAGCATAATAAATTTGACGACCGGATGGCGGAGTAGGTAGTGTAACTGCCTGCGACGCCGAAGTCGTGGGTTCGATTCCCACTTAAGACAAATCTTAGTGTGCATGAACATGGGGGTTTGTCTTAGTCTGGGTGTTTCTATGTATAATAAGTATATATTTACAAAAGAAAAGTATACAATATATGTATTAGTATCAGTTATTCTATTCATAGTAAGTAGTCATAGTACAAGCTCTGCTTAGTTTGGGGCTAGATGGCATTGTGTGTGAGTTGTGGAATATTTATTTATTTATTTTAAACAGAAAATAAATAATATTAGAATATGGTAGATCTATATACCATTTACATCTTTAATTTTTTTTGTCTATTTGTTTGTATCGGCTAATCTTCTAAATGGCTGGCAAGAATTTATTAAATTTAAGATACAGGTAACTGACTAAAAGGCGCGTAAAATAGGCTAATTTTATTGATGTACCTATCACACAGACGAAACCGCGGGTGAAAGTTAGTTTGTTTGTTTGGTAGCGCTAATCTAGAGAAATTTACAGTGGAAACTTTGATGGATTAGGTTAAACCCAAATTTTGTATTTTTAGTTTTTTATAGTTCTGTTTGTTTCCCGAATAAATAAAAAAAATAAAAAATAAATAATAAATACTGGTCGAATCTTGATAATTCTTTATGTGTTTGATAGTCGAACTCTTAATAAAGGTTTTATATATTTAACATTACGCTATACTCTACGAGAGCGGAGCAGCTAGGTTAAACGCTTGTCAATACGCAGGAGCAGCTACTATTATATTTAATCCTACGAATTCCACGTAGACGAAGTCGCGAGCAAAATCTAGTAATTCAATAAAATTGTAATTACGGTAAATAAACTTCTTTCAATATGCATATTTATATAATTATACGTCGCTACATTAACTGAAAATTATTGTGTACACTAATTCTATGGCCTAATACCACCTCTGAATGAAGACCTAGTTTTATTTCAAGGTCTATCCAGGGCTGTAGCTAGAGTCGAATTTGAGGTAAGACAGCATCGGTTACAAGTAAAAAAAAACTATAACTGGTCTGCCCTCGAAGCATGGTCTCCTAAAGCAAAACTTATTGATTATTTTTATAGCATTTAGCTATGCTAGCAAATTATCAATTCGATTGTGTTTTACTTTTTTTGGTATGTTTGTTTGCCAATCACTCAAAGACGCCTGGACTGATTTGAGAATCTATTTTTCCGTCTAAAAGAGATAGAGATCTATTTTTTTCTTCCTCTTGTTGTACGGGAAGTTTACTCGTACAGGAAGGTAGGAAGGTTGTAGGGTAGTGAGTGTGAAATGTTTTGTCAAACACGGGATTTGTACAAAAGTAGAATCACTGGTTTGTGTCTGTATAATGACATAATTTTATTGCACACTAATAAATAAAGTAAAAACATGTAAAATGTAAAACGTACTATGCGATACAGCGTTTCTAAATGCTTAATGAGGTAAAAAGTTAAACTATTGATATTATGTGACGATGCCCGTACCCCGTACACTTGTCATGTTGTCATGAGTCATCAGAACACGATCTGATGATGGGATCCAAGAAAAATTAAGGGCAACCCTCAAATTTGAAATGCTTATATTTTGTTTTTCTTATATTTCCTAAAACTACTAGGATATTTGCATCTAGCAGTCAGCATTTTATGTTGCTGAGCTGATGCTGGAAGGTACAAATTCTCAACGGTTACTTAAGCATTTTTAGAATATTTTTTCTTCTATGTGATAATTTAAATATTTTCATACCTACCTAGAAAACACAATGGAGTGCGATAATGACCTTATGAAGTCAAAAGCAAAGATCAAACAATAGAAAAACGCATTGAATATCTCATTATCTAGAGTCTGGCTAACCAAAGCTGGCCCCAGAATATTGGCGGCAAATTTAAAAAATACATGCATGACAACACTAAAATTATACTATGAAAATTGGAATAACCTACTTTGATACTTGGTAATTCATTATTAAAAATATCATATATTTAGACAGTATAAGAACATTATGTTAGGGATATAAAGACACAGAATTTATCTACACATGTATTAATTTTTGATATGTACCAGGTTTGTAACGGGATTTAAAGGATTTATTGATCTGGTATAGGATGGATCTGTTGGTATAAAAGGTGAATATGGGTGGAATCCGAAAATAAATAGAGAAATAAAATACGATAATATTCCATACATAATAACTTAGTTTTATTCATCATAATCAAAATCAGATTCTAACACTTCAATGCCAAAAGATTCATCACTGTCACTAGTATCGCTGTCTCCAACATTTATAATAAAACTTTCTAAATTTTCTTCTGTTATTTTATCACGTTCTTTATATTTATTTTCAACATGTATTACATGATCAGTAATTTTCTTCCAATCCTGTGAACTTACGTTTTCAAATGAATCTTTAATTATTTCTTCTAATGCAGCTGTAGTAACTGCAATATTTTTGCTAGCCACTTTACGTTTTGCCAAACTCCACACAAGCTCAATCGCATTTAAATCACAATGGTAGGGTGGAAGTCTCAACACCTCATGACCACATTGATTTAAAATTTCATCAGCTTCATATATTGGATCAGGCGTATTTCGTTTTACAATACATAACAGCTCTGCTTTCGTGTGGTAGTCCTCATATTGAGTTCCATTATCACGGAGCCACTCTCTTATATTATTTTTACGTGTTTGTGTTTTAGGAACCTTATTTATAATTACCGAATGGTAACTAGCATTATCCATTATGATTACACTTGGTTCTTCCAAATTTGGTATAAGTTTTTCTTTAAGCCATTTATTAAAATTTTCAGCATTCATATCATGGTGATAATCAGCATTTTTTGATTTAGTACTAACAAAGAGTTTGGTACTGGGCCTTTCTCTGATCCAGCATGAACTATAATGTACATTTTTCCGGTCGAAACATTTTCAATTGCACCACTAGTTGAAGGACCTTGCCATGACTTCTTAGGCTTGTAGTTTCTATGGACATAAGTCTCATCTAAATAAATGATTGGCTTGCCTTCTGCACGTTTTCCTGCTATAGTTCTTAAAAATCGATGTCTCCAAGCAGATATGTCATAGCGTTCTATTAATACAGAACGCTCATTTTTATTCTTTTTAAATTCATAGCCATTGGCTATTAACAAGCGGCGCAGAGTTTCTCTGCATCCGTTAAAAGCAATACTTTCTTTTAACTCCACCAACAGTGTCCTCAGTGTAGGAACTTGTTTTTTAACAATATAAAATTCGTTTATCTTGTTACGCATAGCATCTATGTCAAAGTTATCTAGGTTAGACACAGTAGGTTTCCGTGGGCGTTTCTTCCCCGGGGTACTCCAGACACCTTCATTTACTGCACCTTCCCTTTTTACTCTCTTTAGTGTTCTGACACTCACTTCTGCAAAGAAGAAATACAAAATATGTAATTAATTCTTGGTATTCTTACGTGAAAATCCAAAGGCTTTTTATGGCATAATTTCACAACATCATTCAAAGCATAGTAAAAACTTACCGGTCATTAAAGCTATTTCTTCTAAGTACTGATTCTGGTTTATTATCATAACTTTCTGCTCTAATTCAGTGAGATTTCCAATAGTTCTAACTATTTCATCAACTCCTTCGACATCTTGCAGATTCTCTGTTAAAGAAAGTTAATCGTTTTAAAATTACCAACAAAATACATCATAAATTAATTATGAGTATACGTAAAACATAGGTGATGTTATTAAAATAAATACGTTGACTGATGCAATGTACGAATGAATATAATTAGTTTTATTCAATACGAAGAAGCGTAAGTAACTTATTTGCAAGGATACGTAAAATTATAAATCAAAATTTTATTATGACGACTGTATAGGTAGGTGTTCAAAGTATCAAAATAATATTGTCTACTAACCTATGAAATTCAACACCACACGTAAACAATCTTGTTTTTGTTTAAACGCGGCATCACGCTGTTGTTGTTTTTCGTTGAACTTGCCAATCATGCAAAACAACATCTTTCGTACACCACTTTTAATAGATTTGTTCATTTTAAACCGTAATTTAGAATCACAATTTTCACAAACGCATACAATTTGAAACCAGAGATACCGAACGACAACCTTGTCAAATTGACGTTGACGTTCCTACAGAGTTGCTATATAAAAAGTTCGCAAATAATTCCAGGGACTACTTTGCTTAGCCAGACTCTAGCGATACAATGATGAGTCTGCCTGATAAAGGCGCGAGCCCATCGCGGCGCATACTGTGCACGGGCACGCGGCGCATTTTAGCTGCGTGCTCGTGGACAGCATGCGCCTCGTGTCGTTTGACAACGTGGGTCTGTTTCCACTAGAGTACACGAATATGACCCACGACTATGTAAAGCGGCGCACGGCGCAAGGAGAGGCTATACACGCCACTGCATCCACTGAAAACTGCGCTGCAATAAGTGAGCTGTACATAGTCGTGGGTCATATTCGTGTACTCCAGTGGAAACGTAGAGCCACGTCGACAACGTTGAGCTATGTAGCCGCCTATTCGAGTAAGGGTCTACCCATATTTATCGACGTGGTATCGGCTAACGCCGCCGCGTCGGTCAAAAAAGTCTTTACGCCGTCGGAATAAGGGTGTTAATAATACCTTTCGCATCGGCTCGAACCGACCGATTTGACGCGACACCGGCCGACGACGGCGAAACGAGCCGTTTGTCGATTAGCTGATCGCATCCGTACGGCGATGTCGAGTAGTGTGGTGATATGCACTCGGCTTAAGCCGATTCCGCTTCGATAAATGTGGGTTGACCCTAAACAACGCATGTATCAATGACGTCAATTCATGCGTAGCCTCTCCGTGGGTTGCAGTGGACACAACCGCATACATTTTCTTACAAAGCGAAACTTAATACACGTGTGTAACCTCTCCTTGCACCACGGTGGACCCACGCCTTAATACCGTCAACTTGAACTACACTGATCTTCTAAACAAAATCGAATATTCATCGCCGGATACAGTACGTATCTTTAATTTAGAGAAAATAACACAGTTAAAAAAAAAAATAGTAGGTACACAGAAAATGTGTGGCAAGGGATCTAGCTCAGTATTTACGGCGCGCAATGCACAGCACTGATTTTCAGCTAGTGCTTAAAATAAATAATATGCCAAGCCTTATGAGAAAATCTGTCAATATAAATAAAAAGTCCAGTCGTCGGTTGTTATACCTTGAGGTTTATAAAATTTTGATTATTGTGGCGGTATCCGCATGTAATAAATGACGGCCGATTACATTGACAACGTCAAGAAGAGACACACACGACACAATTACAATTATTTCTTACTTTATAGTTTTATAGTGCATTATTGTGATTGAAGTCGGGTTTTTAGGGTTCCGTAGTACCTACAAGGAACCCTTATAGTTTCGCCATGTCCGTCTGTCCGTCCGTCTGTCCGAGGCATAGCGACGAAACTTTTGGTGCTAGAAAACTGAAATTTTGCATAAACATGTATGTTAACTATACAAAGAAAGTCGTAGAATAAAATTTGGAAAAATATTTTTTTTTCGGGTAGCTCCCCTACATGTAAAGTAGGGATGTTTTTTTTTTTGTCGCCTACCCCATAGTGTGGGGTATTGTTAGATAGGACTTTTAAAAACGTTCAGGGGTTGCTAAAACAGTTTTTTGATTTAGAGATCCGTTTGCGAGATAATTAACTTTAAAGAGCAATTTTTTGTTCGAATAGAGCTTCCCCCCCCCCCCCCCTCTAAAAGCTAAACTACTGGATCCCAAAATCTGAAAAAAATTGTGTCGGTAGTACATGTAATGAACTTTAAAGGAAAACTATGATAAGTTCACTTCATTAGTCCAAGAGGAATAGGGGTCCAAAGTGTAAAATGCAGTTACTTAGAATAATTCGTGCAAATTACAAAAACCTTTGAAAGTAATGACTTGTATGAAGATGTTACTTGTTTAATACAGATAGTAAATCCCTTTTAAGTCGAAATATGTTGTTACGAGTCGCTACGGAACCCTACTGCGCGTGGCCCGACACGCACTTGGCCGGTTTTTTTCTTGTAAAATTATTGAGGTAGGCCATTGTGATTTCAAGATAGGGTATTGCCCTTAGCTACGGCTCTGGTCATATCCCACTGCTGAATCAAGTGACAGTTGTTCAAACTCAAGCAAAAATGTAATTAGGATAGGGTGCAAGTAATAATAATGAAACAAAGAAAAAACAATTATTAATGTAAAATATACTGTCACGTTGGTCTAGTGGTAAGCGTATACTGTACACTGCGAGGTCTCTATATAGGAAATACTCTATAGCAGTAAGGAGTTGGATTTGTGCCCGACGGATGGCGATAGCCTGGGAAGGGTGTGGCAAAGGTGTATAACACCCACATTTCACCTGTAATGTTTAAGTCCCATGTGATAGGGGTGAACCTATCACCTTCGGCACAATTCCAGACTCCGTGCTGAAACAGGAAATGTCAAACAGAAAAATCTTAAGACACCCTTTTGCCCGGGATCGAACCCGCAACCTCGCAGTGAGAGGTGGCATACGTTCACCACTAGACTAACGAAGCAGTTCAATGAACATATCAAATTGTCCGTATCGACAATCATCCTTCATACATACTCAATACTTTTTTTCACAAAATGGCGGTAACAACATAATATCTTCAGGAAATTCGCAATAAGCCGTTTTTTTTACATTTTCCGTTACATTTCGTCAAACGTTGGCAGTTTGTAACATCCTTTGCAGTTAATTATAGTTGTACTTTTGTAAAAATAGCTTTAATCTTCGAGTATTGGTAGAGCTCTTGTGAACGAGCTCGCGGCACCGTCTCACCTTTAACCTGCCGCCAAATAGTAGTGCTTGCATTACTGTGTGCCGGTTTTGACGGTAAGATCCAGAGATAATAGATGCCAAGATGAAGAAAGGAGTATGACCAATTGACTATAGGATTGTTTATCTATTCATTGTAATTAGTATAATTTAGTATTATTTATGATTTATTATTATATCATTTTTTTGTAATGTTTGACGTGTTCAAGCGCCTCCTGGGGCCTATGAAAATAAATGATTTGAATTTGAATTTGAATTTGAATATCGCTGCTGTGCTATCAATTATGTGGCTATGTCAAGATAAAATCTGCTGTTTTATATGAAGAATCATATAAAAGTTTAATTGTCAATCGGATATTTAATAGTTAACCGGGTTTTATGAAAATAGTTATTAAACAAATGTAAAAACGCGTGATTATTTTATGAAAAAATGTTCAGCGCTCCGTTCATTCTTCACGTTTAAATAGAAAATCACTTTTGTTTTTTAAATCCCGCTTAAGTTGTGTCTTTTATTCCTAGATTATCGTCATACGCTAAACGAGAAATTATTTACCATCTTATATTTGTGACACAAGAATTATGGTGATACAGTTTTTGGGCATTCCCTTTTACGGTTATACATTTGCAACAATCGGACTGTCAAATTTCATAGAAATTTATGCATAATGCATAAATTTTTCAACTGTTTCTTAGTATAATTTGCGAAGCATAGCTAAATGCTATAAAAATAATTAATTAGAAGTTAATTCTTTTGCTTGCTTTGTTTGCGTTTTTCTTATTCTTCGCCATCGTGGTGAAAGGATTAGCCAATTCGCTTTGGAGAAGGGTGCACCGGACGTAGGGAAAATTGCGTTCAAAAAGACAGAGATAGCGGATCAGGTAATGAAGGTAATCATTCATTTCCATATCAGAGTCAATCACCTCAAATCGTTTACGTCAAAATTATGATCGTTCAGGTCAAAGTATAATTCAACGCCCTTTAATGTACGGTTCACACTGGTTGCTGACGTGACAGTTTCTTGCAGTTCAGTATCTGACCAGCTACCAAATACACTATCGTCATTATATTTTATTTTACAATATTAGGCAAACTTACAGCTAATATTACAGTCAGAGGTGATGTGAAAATGAAGACCAATTAAAAGTTTACACAGATAATAAAGTATACATAAAGAAACTAGACATTTACATATAGGTATAACAAAATACGAAAAAGCAAGAGATAGACACAACTACGATTTTTAAGTTAAGAGTGAAAGAGAGTTACACAAGTTTTTCTTTAGTTGACCGTTACTTTGAGCAAACAAATCTAGATCCAAATCTTTATTTTTATCAACACTCCGGCATGCCGCATTGAACGTACGGCTAGCTCGAATCAAGAATGAGTTTTGCCTGTATGTTGTATTGACTGTTGGTGTGTGAAGAAGAAATATTAACACGCTTATTATTAGCTTCACCTGTATGTATGTATGTAACCGACTCCTTTGGACTCGATTTTGACCCACTTTAAACGGACAGATTTCATTCAAATTTTGCACACCTGTCAAAGATCGAAGACAATGCAATAATTCGATATAAAATTAAAATATAGTTTAAATAAAAATATAGTTTAAAAAAACTAAAAAACACGCTTTTAAAGTACTTCTAACTAGTGTTTTTTTTAGTTTTTTTTAACTATATTTTTTTAACAAATTATACTTAGTTTGTTGTTCAGACCGACTCGCGTTATATCTTCTCGAGATATATATTTTTTATTTATTATTATAACTCTTGTAGCGCGGCAGTGTTCACGAACATACAGCACACCCAAAGTCGGAAAAATCTTTGAACCTACAACACCAGCACAGTGCAGCAGTGGAGAGCAGCGAGTCAACCGCTTAAACCACTGCCAACCATGCTTTCTCAGAATTGGCGCCAGCAAATGTAGAATTGTCCAGAAAATTAACGCTAGCTAATTTAGTATTCCGAGACTTAGTGCTGCCTTTTCCCAACGGAAATACTCGCAAGCCTGATCTGAGTGAGGACCCAAAAGGCCCCACACAGGGCGGAGAGGAGAGGGACTAGCCAGCGCCACCCTAAATTTTTTCTTTCAAATTATTAAACTTAGTAAATCAGAAAATTGATATTTTTGTGTGTTCCCAGAGCGAATTCGCAAAAATCACATTACATATAATATGCTACGGTTGTGATTAATTTATAGTTAGTAAAATAGTGTTGCATTGATTTGTTTTTAAGATTGTAAATATTTCTTGAGTGTATATATATTTTTATTATTATTTTTTTGAAATTGTTAAATGTAAGATGTATCTTTTTTATATTTTTTAAATGTGATTTCGTAAATTATGTGTATTATGTGTATGTTATGTTAATTTAATCTAATTTCATTGATGTTGTTACTTATATTTTGTCTTATGTCATAAACTATCGCATTGGGAATTTCCTGTCATGGTAGTTGAGTGTACGATAAATAAATAAATAAATAAAAATGTCTGGCCAGTACCTCTAGGTACCTACACAAATCAAGCCGGTAGCTTCCCCATGTAAACCCTCCATTCCTCCAACACGAACTTCGACCTATTCTTAAATGCATTGTTTGGTTTCCAATGAGCATATCATTACGCTGTGCGTGGGGTCAGCAGACATTTGCATACAGTTATTTTGTTGCCATATCATTGTAAACTGAAAGTAAGGTTCAAGGATAGGCTCGTGGCTAAATCGATGCCGAGTCGATCGATCTTACAGGTTAAGTGATGATAAACGCGGTCGGCCTTAAGATCGGTGACCATCTTAACATAACGGTTACATCACTCTACGAAGTGTGAAGACCTCGTAGAGTACATCTGGGGCAAGACGAAGTGGACATTGAGGGTCGTTCTGCTAGAACCGCGCCACAACACAAATTTCAAATCGTTTGTGGTGCGCGTCCCCACACACCATCTGGAGACGTTACTTCAAGAGGAATTCTGGCCGGAGGGAGTCGCGTATCGCCGCTTTCGTGGAAGGTTACACGACACCTCGCAATTGCGCAACACTTCGCCGATTAAAAGTGTAAAATAGTCTCTTAGTTATGAAATACAAATATGTATGTTAGTTATAATATATTTATGTATGGGCCCTGATGCCTGAAATAAAAATAAATTATTATTATTATAACGTTATTTCTGATGTATACCTATATGTATTGATGATGATCTAATCATCAATACAAACAAATTAAATTGAAGTGTCTTTTTTGTGGTCAGAATAACAATGTTTTTTTAAGCTGGTGTAGAGGAACAGGGTGTGATGTTCCTCCACCACAAAGGGAAGATCCTCCGACCAGGCTCGGTGGTATTGCCTGGCGGACAGCTGTCCAACGGTAGCATATTGGAAGTGGTATATATGTATACTCTGTGAACACTCCGTTATCGCGATTCAGCTCTCGTCGACATAATGTACGTGATTATGTGCGGATACCGCCACACTGGTATTGTTGTTTGCACTTATTTTTGATAGTCAAACTATCAATAAAGGTCTTTAGATATTTAATATTGTTCTAAGCGCCACGGAAGCAGAGCAGTAAGCGTAGTAAGTGAGCGCGGTAGCAGTTATTAGTTAATTTAACGAATTGCAGGCGGATGAAGTCATGGACTAAAGCTAGTACTTACAAATCGAGTGCACGGTTGGCGTGGTGGTTAAAGCGGTCGCCTTCGCCGCTTTCAACAGCGCTGGTGCTGTGGGTTCGATCCCCACACGGGACAAATCTTTGTGTGATTCGCAAAGATTTGTTCTGACTCTGGATGTGCTTTGTTTGTGTGAAATGAATGTTTGTGAACACCCCCGTGACACAGGAATTATTTAGGTGCGGCAGTCGTTTTTTAAAAAAAAATTAATAAATATTATAAAAATGAAGTGTTTGTTTGTTTGAACGCGCTAATATCTAAAACTACTGGTTCTATTAGAATAATATTTATTTGTTACATAGCCCATTTATTGTGGCATATGCTTGCTATATGGCATATAACATTAGGCTACGATTAAAAAGCGTGTAGCTGCGATGAAATTTGTTGCCAAAACAGAGCGGGTGTTTGTAAGGTTTAACATTACGCTAAACGCGACAAGAGCGGATCAGTAACGTATAACTCCGGTAAAACAGTTGTCAAAAATAACTTTCCTAATATTGAAAGATCTTGTGTCTTCTAGCAATCCTTAAACAAATAAAAATCGGAGTCATGGTCACCTTATTATTTCATAATGTTGCCATTTCAAGTACACATAGAAGTAGGTGTCAAAACTTTCAGCAAACATCACAAAACACATGGTAACACCTCAAACTATACATTCCTCTAATTCCTAGTATTTATAAGATGGTCTCGCATTAATGACCGTTGACCCGCGTTCAACCTTACTGCTCCGCTCCCATGGAGTATGGCGTTATGTTAATAAATATCTAGACTTTTATTGAGAGTTAGACTATCAAACACAAAAAGAATTATCAAAATCCGATCAGTAGTTCTCGAGATTAGCGCCATCAAACAAACGAACTAACTTTGTTGCCGCGGTTTCCTCTGCGTGGTAGGTACATCGATAAAAGTAGCCTGTTACGCGCCTTATAGTCAGTTACCTGCATCGCAAATTTTATTAAAATCAGTCCAGCTGTTTAGAGGATAAGCCAATGATATTATATAAAAACAAAAGCAGATATGTTATAAGCGCTCGCGCTGTGAATACTCAAATACGTCCCAATTGGGACGTCTTGTGTTTAGTTTGCGTGTGGCCTGCGTCGAGCGCAGTCACGTGCGTACCACTGAAGTGCAATCATTAAAACTATAGCTATCTCTTTCATTCTCTTTCATTTGCGTGCTATTTCGTATCTTTTGTTTTACTTATCAGTTACATTTGTCAATGTGTGCAATTTGGAATAGCTCGGAACGGATTTAAATCGTAATTTCTATGAACGTAACATATCTATAGTTCTATAATATCATTGGGATAAGCCTATAAAAACAGACAGACCGACAAACAAAGTTTTAAAAACTATTTTAGACAAAGGTATCGTGCAAACAACTATACCAGCTTGTTAAAACATTTTTATTTTGACATTAAAAACAGACATTTCAATTTTATTTATTTCTAAGAGCTATGTCATTAAAGAGTATATATAGCCTTTGTCCCTCCCCATTTCTTGAACTACCTCCATACCAATTTTTAGTAAGAACGGCTCAGTGGTTCTTTTCTTGAGTTGTAGCGTGATGTTATATAACTTAAAGCCTTCCCCAATAAATGGGCTATCCAACACAAAAAGATTTTTTCAATTCGGTCTATTAGTTCCTAAGATTAAAGCGTTCAAACAAACACACAGATTCTTCAGCTTTATAGTTAGATAGATGATTGATGAAATGCTAATAGATTTGCTAACTTACATTATAAATACGACGGATTACCTAGTTACATACTTAGTTAGATCGTCTAGTCTAGTGTTAGCGGTACTCGAGGTCTCGAATTCGATTCCCGGGCCCGGCAAAAGTGTGTCGGGATTTTACAATTCTTAGTAGCAGCACGGAGTCTGGAATTGTGCTCGTCGGGTGGCGATAGGCTCACGCCACCTAAAAATAACAGGTGAAGTGTGGGTGCCACATTTTTATTGGTAATATGACGTGATATTACTTAAACTCATCTGAAATGAATTCACTCGCGGATTCACCTAAATATTTATTATATTTTATTTTATGAGATCAGTTTTCTACTTAGATTTAAGGAGGAATCTACCACTACGCTTAAGCCCAGGGTCCACCAGATAAAAGAAGCGCACCATACCCGGCTCTAAGGCCCCCGAAATTCACGGTCCAGTCCAACCCTGTTTAGAATACTTCTTCTACATAAGATATAACACTAAACATGGTAATTTTCTTACGAAATATTAAATATCACAGGATATTCACTCTTTCAGACAAATAAAATCGGTACTGGCTTCGTTGAGTCATCGGGGAACAAACATAAAACAATTGAATTGAAAGCCTCCTTCTTTTTTATTATGTCAGTTAAAAAGTGTTAATTATTTATGGTTTATGTTTTGTTACAGAGCTAGAAAATGTCGTCAAGAGTAGCAGATTACTACCGAGAGAAGTCGGTGTTCATCACTGGAGGAACCGGCTTCGTCGGCAAGGTCAGTCTTGTTCGAATATGTAGGTATTCCATCGTCAGGACAGTAGGACTTCAGCAAAAAAGGATTAGTATTTAAATAATTGTAATCGAATGATTGCGAATATTTTTACCTAAATGTAAATTAGAACTACCAAAGAATATACTATAAAAAAATAGACAACGTCTTTAAATCGCGTAATTATTATAAAGGTAATTACATATTATCAAGTGTGGGTAGTAGACAATATCCGCGCTTCACGGAGACGATGCACGACGCTGAGCTTCACCAGTCGGCTCGTGACCACGAATGATGCAAGTCATATCTAATCGTTGAGCATTATTTATTTACCTTTATAATAATTACGCGATTTAGACCCGTTGTCTAATTTTCGAAAAATGTTCTCAAATCGCTAAAGTTTAAAAACATATATGCCAAATAATGGAACACCCTGTCCAAGTCTGTGATTCCGCGTGAGAACAATGCAGTCTTCAAAGCAAGAGTAAATAGTTATCTCTTAGGTAAGCGTGCTCCACCGTAGACCGCATCGTCACTTTATAGTGACGACACCCACAGTTTGGCTATCCCTAAAAGTACACTTTATTCTATTTTAGCGCCCCCTTAGTGGACAGCGCTTGGTGCCCCCCTAATCCCGTCCTTGGGCCGGGCCTGGAGGTAAACAATATATCTTCTATTCTCTACTTGCAGGCGCTGATAGAGAAGCTGCTCCGAAGCTGTCCAGAAGTAGGCATTATCTACATCCTGATGAGACAGAAGAAAGGAATCGGCTGCGAGGAACGGTTGAAAGATCTATGCAATCAAAGAGTGAGTAAATTATTGCATACATTGCATTGAGTAGCTCGTGGCTTAGACGAAGGCGTGTGCACCGATCGATCTTTCAGGCTAAGCAATGCTAACCGCGGTGACCACCTTAATAAAACAGAACAATGTTTTCCTACATGCCTTTAAGAGCACGTTAAGCCGTCGATCCCGGTTGCTATTTTAAGTTCAATGGCAATCGTTACGGGCAGTCATAGGCAGTGGCGTAACTATAGGGTGGCAGGGGTGGCAAAATGCCACGGGCCCCCGGACCTAGGGCGCCCCCGTGCCCAAGATGTGGCATCTCCTCGAAAATAACTGAACACAATTTATCTGAAAAAAAAAACAAGACTTAAACGCATTCATCTAAAAATAATAATTATAAAACGCACATTGGTTGCATTTTTTCACGGTACTAAAGTAGCGCGGTCGAGTTTGCAATTTCCAGTAAAATCTGGTGAAAAATTTGTGCATTCCAGTACTGAATCATTGGTAAGCGCCTTCAACGTAATGATTTTTACAAGGGCCCACCCAATATTTTTGCCACGGGCCCCCGATGGTATAGTTACGCCACTGGTCATAGGCCAGAAAGTATGACAACTATTCTAACAAAGAGTATCGTATCAACTCGTAGTGGGTTGTGGATGACTGATAACAGTCGCTCAATGCAAAATACTGATATGCAGCTAAATCCATTACAATGTAGTCAGGCAAATGCTCGGACGATGATAACATTGTTTCTGAGTCACAGGTTTGCGTTCTGCGTTCACTGTTCGACCACCAGTAAAGTGGTCGGTGTCTAATAATTCTAAGACACTGCATACAATAATTATAACTGTGAACGCGAAACGCAGACCGTCCACAGTGGGACCGGCGGCATCTAGAATGATACTTAATAATAGTAAATATCAACTTCTTTAAGGTGTTCGACCTGATCCGCAAGCAGGACCCAGACTGCTTCAAGAAGCTTCGTGTCATCAACGGGGACATCACAGAAGACAACCTTGGTATCTCAGAAGATGATAGAAGAATTCTGCAGAAGAATTGTAACGTCATATTTCATAGTGCGGCTTGTGTTAGGTATGTAATACAGTCTCCTTCTGTTCTGACGCCGAGTAGTAGGCCACTTTGGTGCCCTGGATAAAACTGATAATGCGATTTCCAAAATCCTGGTAAAAAGGGTCAGGGTAGACATCAAGTGGCTTATTGTCCTTACAAATTGGTAATATGATGGAACCTTTTCACAATTGTAAACAAGCAACCACATTGAGGTGATCATGGGAGACTCTCGCATTTCTTATAATCCATTGAGTCCATTTCCCGTTCATCATGGTTTTATTAAAGTTCTGCCTGAATCCTTAATTCTTGTCTGCACGTGTTGTGCAGTGGTTTAAGCGGTCGCCTCACCGCTCTCCACTGCACTGGTGTTGTGAGTTCGATCCCCACATGGGACAAATCTTTGTGTGATTTGCTAAGATTTGTTCTGAGACTGGTTGTGCTTGTATGAGTGAATGTGTGTATTTGGCCTTGTCATTGGGACCATTGGATAGTGTAATTACTTCTGGCGTTCTATCTAATGTAGAAAGTCCAAATTATCATTATCATTACGTCTCTCTCCTTCTACATACGATATAAGATTAAGCCCCGATAACCATAATAATTTTCTGAGAATCGCTGCGGTATGTTAAAAAGGTAATTGTCTTTTTTCAGATTCGACCAGAAACTAAAAGACGCAGTGAACATGAACACAACAGGAACCTGGAGGATCCTGACTCTAGCTGAAACCATGGAACAGTTAGAGGTAGTTTTTGTACACACCTGTTACTTCAAAAACTGAGTTAGGCTGCCCCCATATTAGGCATGCGCGATTGTCTGGCGTGTGTGCAGCCAGCGTAACGTTATGAAATATTTTTCAATACGGTGTCTCCAACAGAGGTCACCAGTCTCCAAATTTCAGTAACAAACATCGATGAACACGATCGGTTTTTCAATTTCTATTAATAAGAAATTGAAAACACCGAGTGTTCATCGATACAGCATTTGCATTGATTGTAACATCAGTCTTGTTGGTTTCTACCTACTAATATGTAGGTTCGAAAGGCGACGCGAGGCTGTCAGAAAATCGACGCTTACAGCCAAAGATTCGTGGATTTGGATGGCTGAGTGATAAAATCCAACTAAATAAAATAAATTCAAATCCCACTGCAAGCCCAAAAATTATTTCTACTTTATTATTGATAAGTAACCCTTAGTTACGTTACTTTAGCCGGGATATGCCGACTAGTTTCGAATCTAGAACGTAGATTCATGAACTGGGCTATCCCGGCTAAAGTAATAACGTGAGTAACCTGTATTCTCAATAATAATGTCTTGAGCTCACGTCGGTTTTTATAATATTATTATGTCTACTGTTTTTAGTAATAAAGATTTTGATATTTTGCAGGTATTTGTACATCTATCAACAGCATACTGCCGTTGCGACCTAGATGTACTAGACGAGAAGCTGTACCCCGCCGTGCATAACCCCAGGAAGATCATGGACATCGTCTCATGGATGGACGATGAAACCCTTGATTTTTTGGAGCCCAAGTAAGTCCCACTCTTCACCTGTTATGATTTAGATGGACTTGAAGAGTTTTATTTAATTTTCTCACTCCAACAGATTTTAACAGATTAAAAATAACTTTTTGTGGCATAGAATGTCACTTTTTTGAGCAAGTGGTACGAAAAATTACTTTATTTATTTATTTATATACAACTACTCATTGCACTAACAGTTTCCTAATACGTGCAATGAGCCATTACAATTAACTTAATTACAGGACTTATAGTTAACTTAAAGTGCTAATTAATATTAATTAAAAACTGAGCAGATATTTTTACAAAATTCTCAAATTTTGTGTAGAATATATCAACATCCGGGTATTGAGCAATAAGACCGTTGATCAATGTTAAAGCCTGGTGTGTTGGTGCAAATTGTGAAGTACACGTTCGTACTGCCGGCGTTGCTAACAAACGACGCGAACGCAGCCGGGTGTATTGATTCGGTGCCGATAATGCACAACGAGATAATGTCGGTGGATCATCAATTTTGTTTATATTGCGGTTTCAAAAATTTAAGGAACTCACAATATGAATAAAGTACGCACCACGCCTAAAATGCCTATAAGGGTGCGGCAGAGGTGAACAGCACCCACACTTCTCCTGTTATGTTAGGTCCCATGAGATAAGGATGAGCCTATCTAAAAAATATTGATTTAAATGTTCTTTCAGGTTAATATCGTCAGAGCCTAACACGTACTCCTACACAAAGGCTATAACTGAGGACTTGGTGGCGGAGTACAGCGGGAAGTTCCCGATAGCCATCGCCAGACCTTCTATTGGTAAATAATAGTCATTTCTGGTATTAAATAAGAAAGTTTGCTAGTTCAGTTGACAGTCTACGAGATTATGTAGTTACTAATATAGAATAGAGGATAAGAAGGATTTCTTAGCAAGTATTTAAAGAAATATCAACGTAATATCATCATCTATATGGTGCAATTTATCTCTCCTCTAGGTGTGGAATCTTTTTCTTTATCACATTTCATTCTGATTTAAAATACTTCAAGCGACAAGAAGATACTATCGCCATCTAGCGAACCGCACTAGCGTTTACTCGTCTTCGATTTAAAATACTTGAAACCTATTCAGTGAGCGTTGCACGTCGCCATAGGGTCCTCAATTGGGGACCAGGGGCCCATTCTTTATTTAAAGAAATATCAAAGCGATTGGTTGATACAACACGTTGCCGAATGGCTGGACAGCGAATTAGCATTGCCATCCAGCGTGGTAATGCTGCCAGCATTTCGGGAACGTTGCCCACTGGCTGTGATTTGTTAGATTTGGTTAGGTAGTCTTTTAATGCTAGTTTTTAAGTAGTTTATTTTAGGTTATCTAGTTTTTTTTTTTGTGTTTTAATTTCATTGGTTGTAAATAAATTATTCTTATCTTATTATTTCAAAGTATAATTCGATTACCCGTGAATCACCGGTTTTGTCCGTTATTTACTTATAACGGTGGATCACCTGTTTTACTCCGGTTCTTGCCGCTTCGTTACAGATCTCTGTTAGAAGTTTTTTTAAATCGGTCACCGAGCATCCGTCGTGTGAGAGCCCTTATAGGCGCCATTCTTGGGTCAGCTTCAATATATTTGCCTTTTAAACGTGTCATCTATTGCGTAGCCCGAAAATCTGACGACGGAACTAAATATAGTATAAATTATATCATATTCTTTCCATTTCAGTGACAGCAGCATCCAAGGAGCCCATGCCTGGTTGGGTGGACAACATCAATGGACCGACGGGACTTGTCATTGGCAGTGGAAAAGGTAACAGACACCACTTAAAAAAATACATATTTTATTAAATGGTTAAAGGGGCGCACAAACAGAAAAGACTTAAGGCAAGGACGCGTTACAGACACGGAGTTCGTTCAGTATTTTTTTTATACAAGTGTATAGAAATGAGTATTGCGACATAAATAAAACAGGACGCGAATTAGGCGCAAGCACGGACGTTCAATGGCTACAGCCTTTTCGAAAACGCACAGAAGAGATGAGGTCCAGGCTAAACGCGATAAAAATAGGTGCGGGTTACATTGCACTTGCGGGCCCGTACAATTGGACCGCGACGCGTCTGTACTCTGTCTGTCAGTCTGTATTGATTCAAAAATTTAGAAATTAGGGCATGAATTAGACAAACAATTTTCTCGAGTTTGAAGAGTAAAACTAAATTATTTGGTTTTGATTTTGCAGGTGTAATCAGAACCATGCACTGCGAGCCATCCTACGACGCTGACGCTATTTCCGTGGACATAGTTGCTAATGCTTGCATCCTCATCGCTTATGCTACGGCTATTGATAAGTAAGTAAATAATAAATAAACATAATTACGATATTTAAATAAGATATTAAGTAAAGTGACAAATATTAAAAATAATGGCGTATTGAAACAACGGAAGAAATTAGATGAGCGAAAGAGATAATGCGGATGTGGCTGGAAGTATTGGAAGAGGTCGCCCGTTTAAGAGATTCGAGGCCACGATACAAAGACGAAAGAACTAATAATAATCATATGTTTTCAGACCGAAGGAGACGCAGATTTATAATCTCACATTGTCTGGTGCAGTAAAATTGACGTGGGCAGAAATTATTTTATTGGGTAAGACATTTTTTACAAAATAACTGATTTAATCATAGTGTAAACTCAAATATTTATATGATAGAGAATCTTACAGGACCTAGGCCAATTCAGCTGGGGGAAAGGTACTAATTCCAGTACGCATCCTAGCTAGATTTACTTTCGAAGCCTTCCAGTGGTTTAACCCATAATAGTTTCAGATAAAATAATGAGTCATAACGCTAAAATATACGCGTATAAATTGCCATCAATTGATATATGTTACTTTACAAACAGGCTATATCAATTAATCACTGCAACTTCTTTTCAGGAGAAAAATGGGTAAACGAGTACCCATTCACGGTAGCGCTGTGGTATCCGGGCGGTTCTATCAAGTCGTACCGGATAACCCATCAGATCGACAGTTTCCTCACACAGACCCTGCCTGCCTATCTAGTTGATGTCCTGCTATTTCTTTTGGGCAAGAAAACCTTGTAAGTTTATGTGTATTAGGAGCTCTGATCTACGACTAAGAGCTCACGACCGAGTTTTTTTAGGACCGACAAAACGGCTGCGCTATCAATCCTTTCTTATTTTGACCGATTTTTTAGTAGGATGTGTGCGTTATCATACATTATTTTGCTATTTTTCTGCTACAAGCAACCTTTCACCGATTATAAGTTGTGAAACCCATATCAGTAAAAAAATATCTTCATGTGCTTCAAATAAAAATACTTAGGGACAGGGTAAACAGAAAAACGTGAGACTAAGACGCGACTCATACCAGGCATAGACGTTACGCGGTTAAAATATATGAAAAGGAAAGGGCACGGACGTGACACGTACAACTATGCGCATGTGTAATGTGTTTAAAGTACTTCTAAGAAACCCCCTTACGCCCACGTCCCCTTCATGTCGCGTTTTGTCCGCTCTGCTCCTTGTATCTATTGAATATTTTCGAATAGAGCATAGTCTTTAAAGCGTCACTCGTGCCCGCATCCTATATTTCTGATTTGTTTTGTGTCACGACGCGGCGACATTTCTTTACACTTTGCATGTAAATTTATTGACTAGCCGTGTTTCCATCGCGTCCTCGTGTTACGACTTTTCTGTTGTCCCGCCTCTTTACCATGACTTACACATGTTTTGTTTTACAGCATGATAAAGCTCCAGAAACGTATCCAGAATGGACTGAACGTGATCCAGTACTACACCACCAAGCAATGGAACTTCAAAAATACCAATTATATGGGTAAGACGATTTAGTTTACCACGCTTATTTTGGTCTAACTGTTGTCCGCTTCTTCTACGGGTTTACCCGCGTTATACGATACCGCTCCGTTCCTGTCGCGTTTAGCGCGATGTTAAAGCTTACAAATAAAATATATCCCCCGTTCATGCAACATATTTCATTGCTGCTACGCTCCTGCTTGTAGCGTGATCTTATATAGCCTTCCTCAATAAATGTATTGTCCAATACAAAAATATATTTTTAAATCCGACTATAAGCGCCTGAGATTAACGCGTTCAACAAACCAACAATCAAACTAACTCTTCCCTACCCTGAATGTATGCTCGATCTGACCACCTTATGCCACCAGCACCACCATGCCTACTTACCGGTTGATTGTGAGACTCGGCTCTGTAACTTCTGGAGCTAGTATCAACAGCAATATTTTAGTTTGTTACTGTAGTTACAACTAAACTATCCTATATGCCGACCCAGTCTAATAAATCTTCAGATATTTTCTCTGCTTGCCCCAATAGGATAAAGGTGTGATTATATGATGTATGTATCTTCCAGGTCTTCGCAAACGTATCTCAAAAGAAGACGATGATACGTTCTTCACGGATCTCTCCGTGATAAACCCTGACACGTACCTGAAGGACTATGTGCTTGGCATCAGAGAGTACGTCTGCAAGGAAGACCCAGCCACCCTGCCCAGGGCAAGGAAACTTCATAAGATGTAAGTAAAGTACAAAGTAGAAAAGTCAGTGATTGACGAAAACTGCGAAAGCTCACGATAAGTGGCGAGATTTCGTATCGAAGGCCAAGACTTAATTTGGGCCGGTCTGGGCCAAATAAATAGTAGTTATATCTAGATATATGATAATGGTAGATAAGCTATCTTTTATAATAGATATCTTTGGTAAAACAAAGTAATATAGTCTTGAAGTAGAACAGTTACATGCAAAATGTAGGTAGGTAAATGAAAAAGGACGGGGCACCGACGCGGCGGAGGTGCCACGTGATCCATGTAACCTCCCCGCGCTCGCCATGTTTCGTCAGCGTCTCTACATTTGTATATTTCTGAATAGGGCGCAGTTGCCAAAACGTCGCCGCGTCGTGCCGTGCCTTGTCCACGTCCCGTCCTTTCTGCTTGACACGATGCCTCCTACGACTCTTGTGTTAGTCCTGACCCTAAAGAACGTGTATTACTTAGGCTATAAAGTAGTCTTAATCAATTTCTGATTTCCATGTAATTAACATATTATCTTCCTTTCTTTCAGTCGTTACTACGCCGACAGAATCTTGAAGTTGATCATCATCACCCTTTTCTGCTGGTTCCTGTATAGTAACGCCAGCGTGTTCACCTCCACGGTGGAACTGCTGGACAGCACCCTGAAGAGTCTGGCTCCCATTCCCCAAGTGAAAGCTGATGACGTACATCATATTGTGACATAGAATTCTGTGCAATAATTAGAAGGATAGAAGAGAAACATACAAATTCGCCCCCGTCCACCCAAATATCAAAATGGTCAAAAATTTATAAAATACTTCTTTTATCCGTATAATCACAATCTTCTATCCCCCATTCTGGTCCCCCGCTGGTCAGACCTTGTAAAATCGTTCACTGGCCTTTCAATAACCAAGGCTATAAAGAGCGCCGAGGACAAGAATATGTGCAGAAGCATAGTGCATCGAGTGACCAACACTTCTAGCTAGACACGACATTCAGCAATAAAGATAACGACTGAAAAAAGATCCCGCATTCTGGCTGGTCTATTTTTGCAACTGTGTAGGAAACTTGACGTGGTATTCATTTTATTATTTGCCACCAAAACTCAAAATTAATATACATAATATTTTTAAGTTTATGACACTAAGCAAAAAATTATCACTTATTTTTTACTTTTTATTATTAGTTCTTTTTCGTCGGATAATTTTTGGTTTAAAATATTTTTATTTTCTCATTTCAGTGAAGTAGCTTTAGCAATAAGGTAGTTTAATAACAGATTGAATGGCCGAAGCTAACATGAAAGATTTAAAACTTAAAAAAATATATATACGAATAAATCAACCGCAGCGATCTATGTCCTGTATGCGACGCATCATATCCTTATGTACTTTCTGTTTGTCTCACCCCTAAAAAAATACTCCTACATAGTACTGTGAAAAAAAAATAATATAGGAAAGATGGATAGACAAAGCTGACAAAGGCGCCAACCATATAATTATATTTTTATTACTTTTTTTTTACCTTCTAAGCAGGTGTGCGTTACCCCAGCAAAATAATGTTGAAAATTGTAATTTTTATCTTACAGATTTTTAGTTGTCCATCTTCTGTAATTGTTGCGCACATTTTTAAATTTGTTGCACTTATAGTTTTTTAGTTATTTAAAAAAAACTAATCCTGCTGGGGTAACGTTACTGCAGCCAGACATTTTCCTTTTTAATGGGAATATTGAAATAAATATTAGCTATATAATTAGTTGTCTAAACGAGGTAAATGTTGCAAATAATTTTGTAATTTTTCTTTCTTCGGCTGCGAAGTTATTCGAGATCCTGCTGGAGTAACGTTTGTGGTTTTGCTGGATCTCTGAAACGGTCAAGCGGATTCTTATCATCTTTTGTACATGATCTTTTAAGAATTAGTTTTAATTTGTTGGGCAATAAAAAAATGAAATTAATGAACCGTTCAAAAGTTATTTAATGAAATATAAAAACACTTAAATAGGTTCTAACACCTTAAATAAGAACTTTAAAGACTTACTTTAAACGTTATTTTGTAGCTTATAACTGTCTTTAAATGTATGTGAAGTTTCATTAGTATCCTGTGTGTAATAAACAAGTTATGATCAATTCAGTTTACCGTCTCAATGCGCGTGGAGTTATTTGGCCACAGATAACCCTGTATGTGGATATATCAACTGAATGATACGTCAATAATTAGTTGCTTAGTTCAGTTATATACCTGCAAAATTTCAGCGCAGTACATACAATAATTTACGAGATATTAAATAAAAAGTCATAAGGAAGTACATGACCGTGGTAACCCGGCCATGTTTAGGTGGTTACAAAAATGCGGCCGCGTAGTACATTATGGTATCTTCTAAAATGTTTAGTATCATACACCTTACAAGTTCGGTACAGACGCGTACACTGTTAAATACCGATTAAATAGTAGATAACAATATAATAATATCTGAACTATGAAAACATTATAATTATTATTTCGGCTTTCGGCTACTTATTAGATAAGTATGTATTAAAATTATGCACAATTGCACATGTGAATACATATCATAAAACAAAATGGAAAATGCCATAAAAGCAGAATTGCTACCTATAATATTTATCTGTAATTGTTTTTAAGTTGAATTAATGTAAAAAAGTTCTGCAGAATTTGTGTACTGAACCTGTAAATAAAAATTCTTTAAGAAACATAATTATAGTTTTTTAAAACACTTGTGTACACATCTGTACTAAACTTGTTACACTATCCTACATATTTAAGAATATACCATAATGTACTACGCGGCCGCATTTTTGTAACCACCTAAACTTGGTCGGGTTACTACGGTCTTGCACTTCCTAATGACTTTTTATTTAATATCTCGTAAATTATTGTATGTACTGCGCTGAAATTTTGCAGGTATATAACTGAACTAAGCAACTAATTATTGACGTATCATTCAGTTGATATATCCACATACAGGGTTATCTGTGGCCAAATAACTCCACGCGCATTGAGACGGTAAACTGAATTGATCATAACTTGTTTATTACACACAGGATACTAATGAAACTTCACATACATTTAAAGACAGTTATAAGCTACAAAATAACGTTTAAAGTAAGTCTTTAAAGTTCTTATTTAAGGTGTTAGAACCTATTTAAGTGTTTTTATATTTCATTAAATAACTTTTGAACGGTTCATTAATTTCATTTTTTTATTGCCCAACAAATTAAAACTAATTCTTAAAAGATCATGTACAAAAGATGATAAGAATCCGCTTGACCGTTTCAGAGATCCAGCAAAACCACAAACGTTACTCCAGCAGGATCTCGAATAACTTCGCAGCCGAAGAAAGAAAAATTACAAAATTATTTGCAACATTTACCTCGTTTAGACAACTAATTATATAGCTAATATTTATTTCAATATTCCCATTAAAAAGGAAAATGTCTGGCTGCAGTAACGTTACCCCAGCAGGATTAGTTTTTTTTAAATAACTAAAAAACTATAAGTGCAACAAATTTAAAAATGTGCGCAACAATTACAGAAGATGGACAACTAAAAATCTGTAAGATAAAAATTACAATTTTCAACATTATTTTGCTGGGGTAACGCACACTCTAAGCAGTGCTATCGAAGCGTAAATTAATGAAACACGATACAATAATTGCTGTTTATGGAACGTGGCATCCTTTAGCTGTCATATCTTAAGTAATTTAAATAATAAAGACGACCGGATGGCGCAGTGGGTAGTGTACCTGCCTGCGACGACGAGGTCGTGGGTTCGATTCCCACTTAAGACAAATCTTTGTGTGCATGAACATGGGGGTTTGTCTTAGCCTGGGTGTTTTTATGTATAATAAGTATGTATTTACAAAAGAAAAGAATATATGTATTAGTATCAGTTATTCCAGTACCCATAGTACAAGCTCTGCTTAGTTTGGGACTAGATAGCGTTGTGTGTGTGTTGTAAAATATTTATTTATTTATATAATTATCTTATTTGCTAATAAGAAATCAGTTTATTAATCTCAATAGACACACGTCAATTCAGAGCAGAGGGCATGCCACAGTGCCCACATGGCTGGATCCGCGCCCGTGGTATTGGTCATCATTATAAGTCACGGATAAGTGACAAGCTTTGTTATGCGTTTATTATTATATAATATACTAAGAAACAGTTTAAAAAATATGGGACGGCAAGATTTGAAACTGCGTTCTTCTGCACACCGGGCAGCCGCTTTAACCAACAAGCTACGGTCACCTTTGGCCAGAACCTTAAATATCTCAACTGTATGTTACGCTATTTTGTGACGTCATCCATTCGTTCCTATCTGTAGGATACAAAGAGCGATTGGCTGGTGTATATTTTTCAACTGTTTCTTAGTATAATTTGCTAAGCATAGCTAAATGCTATAAAAATAATCAATAAATTTATAATAATATTGTTTATTACTGGTGGTAGAGCACTTGTGAATGAGCTCGAGGGCGGCAGCACCACCGTCTCACCTTTAACCTGCCGCCAAATAGTAGTGCTTCCATTACTGTGTTCCGGTTTGGTGGTGAGATCAGGCCCTGAAATTACTGGCACATGAGGCATAACACCGTAGTCCTCTGCTGCAGCGACGCATTTATAATCTGCTTTTGTGGATTGTTTATGTCCATGGGCTGTACTCCACTTACCATCAGGTGGACTACACGTTCGTTCGCTGTGGGCGTGGTATAAAAAAAAATCAATAAACGTGTTTAGGGGCCGCTGCATATTACACTAGATATTTCATATAAATGTTACTTTTGTATATTTATTTAATTTTAATTGTACAGCGATAGAAGTGTATGAAATAAAGATTTTTATAATTTTCTTTAAGCTGTAGTTTTTTTTTATTTAACCTATTGAATACCTGGTGAAGTGTGGGTGTTGTACACTCCTGCCACAACCTTCTGGGTTATATAGGTCTTATTTTTAAACGGGATATAATCCCACCCACACGCCCACCACTGTGACTCCTGTGACGCCAGGATCTACAGCGGCAACCAACTGAAAGGCAGCGTGCATGACACACGGGCAATCCCAGGGAGAGTTACAATTGTCTTGGAACCCGCAACGAATTTAATCAGAAGTATATAGTTGGAGTTGGAAAGTATGTGTATGGGTTATATAGGTCTGAGGTTAAAACATAGTCAGTACATATATATATTTTATTTAAATATTAATATACATAATACAGAGATCGATTACTACAACGCTTGTATATCCTTATACAATTTAACCTACAGTACTTAAAAGTATTATGTTTTTATTTTCGTATCTAAGTTCTAATAATTATAAAAATCTCGTGTCACAGTGTTAGTTATCGAATACCTACGAAACTGGGTGTTTCTATGTATAATAAGTATGTATTTACGAAAGAAAAGCATATATGTATTAGTATCAGTTATTCTAGAACCCATAGTACAAGATCTGCTTAGTTTGGGACTAGATAGCGTTGTTTGTGAGTTAAACTGCTTGACCGATTTATATAATTTTTTATTAGTTTAATTTTTGGTAGGTCTAAGTCTCCATACATCAGTTTTAATAAATTTTATCCAAACTAGTTACAATTAACGTTTGTAAGTATTTCGTGAAATGTGTGTGTGTTTGTGTGTGTATAACTGTAAAAACATTTGATTGGTTAGGGGGCGGGGCTAGGCCGGTAGACAATGATAACTCACTGCACTCTTAACGCGAACGAACTATAGTTTGGAAGCCACTGATTAAAAACAATGTTTGTATCTTTTTGGTACTACACTTCGTTCTTTTTTTTACCGCCGCAGCATAACCAGTATAGTATAAAACCTAGAGATGGGTTTAGTCGATTATTCAGTGACTACAAAAGTAGCTTTATAGTCGGCACATCTCTAGTAAAATCCAATATGGCGACCATCAGCTGATTGCATTGTTCTATGAAGTAATATACAATTCAACGTTCTTCTTCATTATTCCATATGAAAGGTTCTAAGCGTTTATCTTCTGGTAGAAGCGCGTTTAATTCTTCTATGTCTTGTAGCGTCTGGAAAGAAAAAAAAAACAATTTGGTCCGATGAATGCTTGCTGAGCTTTCTGATTCTAGTTAAATTTTGGTCTAAGATTCTGATTCTAGTTCAATTTTGGTCTAAGATTCTGATTCTAGTTCAATTCTGGTCTAAGTTAGACGGACTGCATTGAAACTGCATTTGTCAGTTGTAATGAAGTTTTATTGCAACTAGCAACTGCAATTAAAGTGCACACGGACCACTCAGCTCGAGTCATTGCAGTCGAGCTGCACGGTTGGTTAGCAGTTAATTGCATCGCGCTATCTGCAAAGAAATCACATTACTTTTTTCTTTTTAAAAAAAACGACGCCCGCACTAGGAATAACTCCTGTGTCGCGGGGGTGTTCACAAACATACATTTCACACACACAAAGCACACCCAGAGTCAGAACAAATCATTGCGGATCATACAAAGATTTGTCCCATGAGGGGATCGAACCCAACACCAGTGTAGTTGAAAGCGGCGAGGCGACCGCTTTAACCGCTACGCCAACCGTGCAGCTCGACTGCAATGATTCGAACTGAGTGGTCCGTTTGCAGTTTAATTGCAGTTGCTAGTTGCAATTACTACTACCAATTGCAGTTTGAATACAGTTCATCTGTCTAGAGTCTCAGAATAATTCAGATATTTTATTTGTCGTTTTCAATGATGTCTGTAAATTAATTACAGTAAATTAAAATCACAAATAAGTGCAGTCGAGCTCGTGGAATAACTAGGTACTAATAATATCTGTATCAATAACCACAAAATTGTATGTCTCGGACAAATAAAGAAGCATAGAGCGAGTAAGACTAGAGGGAGTCCTAGACTACATCGACTTTAATAGTCTATGAAACTAAGAACTATTGACCTTAATGGAAGCGTCGAATAAAACGAAAAAACGCTCTGTCGGCGTCGCGTCCTAGTCTTATGTTTTTTCTGTCTGTCTCCGTTCTGCCAAACCTTTTCTCAATTACATTGGGGTCTAATCTAACGAATTAAGCTGAATATCAGTATTTTACGGGGAGCGACTAACGAGCGTATGTATGTGTATATATAGTCATACCTGATGCAGCAACGAGTTGCACCGCGACAGTTGATGTGACACTTCATGCACTCTTGCTAAACGTTCCGCGTGGCGTGCGTTGGCTCTCTGCTTATCCACCATTTGGGAATATAAACGTGATATTTCTGTATCCATCTGAAATAAAATGAAAAATATATTTTTATACCACTACGTAAAGGCCGACACACCGTCGAGCCGCAAATTTCTTACTTAGACCTGTAAACTCCCTAATAACCATACTTGCCAAATTCAGTTATTTCGGCTGTGCAGTTAATCCCTTTTCTGCCCCAAGGGGGTGGGGGGCATTTCCAAAAACCCTCTCTTACTCTTTCCCTTCACTCTTTAACAAACACACATGAAAAATTTCAGCTTTTTACGGCCAGTAGTTTTGGCTGTGCAGTTTTTGCCCTTTTTCTCCCCCTAGGGGGCGAAGAGAAATTCCAAAGATACCTTTCTTATTGAACAATTATCTTCTTATATATAAAATTCTCGTGTCACAATGTTAGTTACCTTACTCCTTCGAAACGGCTTTACTGATTTATACCAAATTTTATATGTATATTCAGTAGGTCTGAGAATCTATTTTTCATACCCGTAAGTAATAAGAGTTGTTCACCCTTAACATTATTTTTTTAATTCTTGGACAATTTTTTTTGTTTTTATTTTTCTATAATGCGGCATTAAAAATACATACAACCCTAAATTTTTACCCTTTTATCACCAACCCCTATTCTTTAATAGCCAATACAATATGAACTTTTTGAATGTACCTTTGTGGGGTTTGACATAATGCGTGCTGCAAATATCGTCACAGAGAATGTATGCATAGTTAAGACAGGACAACGTCTGTCGGGTCAGCTTGTATAAGTATAGATTTATTGAACGGGCACCGTGTATGCGACGCATCCATGCCCTACAACTTGTCTGTTTGTCCCTTAAAACTTCTTACCTCTTTAACTTTATTAGCAATGGATATCTCGTCGGCGGCTAGTGGATGAGCGCACGCGGCGAGATGTGCCTGCAGGCGAGTCGTCACCCGCACCCAAGGACGGTTGTCTAAACCTGAAAAAAAAAAAAAATCATTTACTTTTAATAATAGCAGCCAGTGGCGTAACAATAGGGTGGCAGGGGTGGCAAAATGCCACGGGCCCCCAGCCTGAGGAGGCCTCCGCGCCCAAGATGTAAACCTCGAAAGTAACAAAACATAATTTATTAAAAAAAAAAAAAAAAAAAAAATTGTTGACCGGAAATTGCAAAAGAATTGGAATAGGCAAGGGCAAGACAACGCAGCACGGTTACATAGTAAATAGTGAACTACTTTTTTTTTCCTAAAAATCTGGCTTTCTAAGGCGAAAATTTTGCATTCCAGTACTGAATCACTAGTAAGCGGCTTCAACGTAACGATTTTTACTAGGGCCCCATCCAATATTTTCGCCAAGGGCCCCCGATGGTTAGTTACGCCACTGATAGCAGCCCTGTATCTAATACATGTCCCACTGCTGGGCTCAGCCTCTTTTCATGATGAGAAGGGTAGAAAATGTTGGCTTAAAACAAATAAACCAGGAATAAAGAGAAAATTATATTAGGAAAATAAACTAAAGAAAAACACTGAACCAAGAAAGATAAAACCAAAAGACTGACAAGAAACTTAATTGTCAAATACAAAAAAGCAAATTCTTATAAAAAACGAAATATGTACAAATAATATACAAAAAAGGTCCGATTGGGCACATCGCTTCCTTTTTTTAAAGGATAATCAATTTAAAAGGGGAATCAATTTTTTCAAGGGCATCTTTAATTGGCCAGAAGAAGACACATCGGCCACGTTAGGTCATAGTCACGCTGGCCAAGTGCGGATTGGTACGTTTTCTAGGCACTCTCAGGCATGCAGGTTTCCTCACGATGTTTTCCTTCACCGTTAGCGATCATTTATAGCATAAATACACACATATCTTTGAAAAACTGGTCTGGTGGTAGAGCTCGAGGGCGGCAGCACCACCGTCTCACCTTTACCTGCCGCCAAATAGTAGTGCTTCCATTACTGTGTTCCGGTTTGGTGGTGAGATCAGGCCCTGAAATTACTGGCACATAAGGCATAACACCATAGTCCTCAACTGCAGCGACACATCTATAATCTGCTTTTGTAGATTGTTGATTTCCATGGGCTGTACTCCACTTACCATCAGGTGGACTACACGTTCGTTCGCTGTGGGCGTAGAATAAAAAAATAATAAAAAAACGAATCATAACGCTTTATTGAGAGAGGTGTGTGTCCGACGGAATCGAACCCAAGACCTCGATCGTTTCTGTTATAAATAGTATAGCTTCTCTAATATTTATCTAGGTCATAAATAGTAAATCAGTGTACCTTCTAAAACTTCGGGATCCCTAGCGCCTGGCAGTCCGAGGGTACCTCTCATTATTGGAAGGAATGTTGGTATTTCCTGAAACAAACATATTATATTTTAATTTCGAATATCTAAATAAATAATATATTATAATTATAGACAAAAAAAGAATCATCAAAATCAGTTCATAAACGACGGAGATATCCGTGAACAAACATAAAAAAAAAAGTAACATATATACGAATCGAATTGAGAACCTCCTCCTTTTTTAGAAGTCGGTTAAAAATACAATCTTTCCATACATTTTTGAATATTTGGAATGTTCAATTTGTATAGAAAAGTAAGTAAATCTTTTTATTTTTTTACTAGCTTTTGCCTGCAACTATGAATGAAATTTGTTATATTAAAATATTATATAAGGTTGCAATATCTTACACTTCAAGCAGAAAATAAAGGAGTAAACGCAATGTGTGTATACTACTGTATACATAACCGTTTAAGAACAGACAAAGAAAATTATAGTTATGCTAATAACAAAAAATATTTATACTGCGAGAAATAATTTATAACCACAATATATGATGTTTGCATGCCTATTAGGTAGAACAAAGAGTTAGTATTGTTATTTTTACACCATTATTGTACCTTTGTTCAGTAAATAAAGTTATTCTATTCTATTCTATTCTAAAAAAGAAAAATGTACACATATACATGTGTGGTGTAGTGGTTTGAGCGGTCGCCTCGCTCCTCTCGACTGCACTGGTGTTGTGAGTTCGATCCCCACATGAGACAAATCTTTGTGTGACTCGCAAAGATTTGTTCTGAGACTGGGTGTGCTTGTGTGAGTGAATGTGTGTAATTGGCCTTGTCATTGGGACCATTTGTCGTTACCTGCAACCGTTGTATATCTTCATCAAGCTGTTCGTCAGTGGCGGGCTTGACTACTATAATATCGTGGGCTCGCTTGTTCTTCCTCGCTTGCAAACTTAACTGTCTTCGTTGCAGTAAAGATTTCTTATTGTCAGTTGTGCGTTGATTTTTTGCTGACGTTTTAGGTGAATCTGTAAATATTATAATAATAATAATAAAGCCCTTTTAATCCATGAAAAATAATAAATTAAATTATAAATGTTATTAGTTATTTCCTACTATGTTAGTTTAGTTGATTTTAGATATTATTTCTTATAATGGATCCCTCTTTGGGTGAAGGCCTGTATCTGTAAATTTTAGTGTATTATTATAACTTTTATTCTGTGCACGGTTGGCGTAGTGGTTTCAACTGTGCTGATGTGGTTCGATCCCCACATGGGACAAATCTTTGTTTTTTTTTTTTATACTACGCCCGCAGCGAACGAACGTGTAGTCCACCTGACGGTAAGTGGAGTACAGCCCATGGACATGGGGTGCATGAAAGAAGCCTCCCCGAGCGACGTAAACGTGAACTCTGATTTCCCTAACGTCCGGCGCACCCTGGACACCTAGATTTCGGTAACGCAGAGTCTAGGTGACTAATTCTTTCACCACAATGGTACAATACAGTCCTAAACAGGACAACTCCAAACAAGCTCCTTTAAGAGCCAACCAATTGAAGAGGAACAATCAACACCCGCTCACAGAAGCCGCATTAACAGTAATCTCAATAAACATCGAAGGCTTTTCCGAGAACAAATCTGAGTTACTATCAGAGCTATCCCAGAAAACAAAATGTGACGTAATGTGTGTCCAGGAAACACATCGTGGCTCAGAACATATAAGACCACACGTACATGGCATGGAACTTACTGCAGAATTACCACATTCGAAGTATGGGAGCGCTATCTTCACAAACCCTAAAATCAAGGTTTTATCTGCTAGTTCCAATAACATCAACCTCATAGAGACTCTAACTATAGATATTGGCACCTGTACAGTAACATCTATTTACAAGCCACCCAAACAGCCCTTTCTTTTCTCTAAAACAGAAAATTTCGATAACCGCAATACTCAAATAGTTGTAGGTGATTTTAACAGCCACAACACCAGATGGGGTTATCGAACCACAAACAACGATGGCAAAGCTGTTGAAGAATGGGCTGATTCTTCAAACCTGACACTTATTCACAATGCCAAACAACCAGCAACGTTTAACAGCTGCCGATGGAAACGGGGTTACAATCCAGATTTGATATTCGTGAGTAGTAACATAAGTCATATGTCTTCCCAATTTGTGTGCCTACCTATTCCCAGCACCCAACATCGACCTATTGCGTGTAAGATAGGGGCGGCAGTAAAACCAACGCTTGTTCCATTTAGAAGGCGTTTCAACTTCAACAAAGCCGACTGGAACCTGTTTATGAAACGCATAGATGAGAAACTCATGAACATCGACCCTAACTCATCAAACTACCCAGCGTTTGTAAACACTGTCAGAATTGCTTCACGTCAATCCATCCCCCGTGGTTGTTATTCACAGTATATACCGGGACTCAGCAAAGATTCAGCCAAAATTCTCCATTTGTATGAAGAACAATACGTAAAAGACCCGTTCTCAGAAGAAACGCAAATGGCTGGTGAAAGGCTTCAAAACATAATCGCTGAATCACGAAAACAGAAGTGGATCACTACGATTACACAAACTAACATGACTTTCAATAGTAAAAAAGCATGGTCCACAATACGAAAACTTACCGGGGACCCACCTGCGGCATCTTCTCCAGGTCCTGTCACGGCCAACCAGATCGCCCATCAGCTACTTCTTAACGGAAAATCTCCATATCGCTTACCCAAACAGGCCAAACACACACCAAATCCGAATAACAATAGCACAGATATTAGTAAACAATTCACACTAACTGATATAGTCGAAGGTATAAAATCGCTCAAAAATGGCAAAGCGTGTGGTGTTGATGACATTACTGTGGAGCAAATTAAACATCTCGGCCCGGTTGCACTGTCATGGCTTCTTGCTTTGTTTAATTCATGTCTTTCCACGTGCAAACTGCCAAAATACTGGAGACAAGCAAAAGTAGTAGCCCTTCCCAAACCTGGCAAGCTTCTCAATGATCCAAAGAACTTTCGGCCAATTTCATTATTATGTCATACCCACAAACTCTTCGAAAGGCTTTTGCTTAATCGGCTTACAAAAGCTACTGAGCCAAAGCTCATACCCGAACAAGCGGGTTTTCGCCCTGGAAAATCTTGTTCCAGCCAATTATTACGTATGACTCAATATATAGAGGATGGATACGAATCAAAAAAAATTACAGGTGCCGTTTTTGTAGACCTCTCGGCAGCATACGATACTGTCAACATTAAAAACTTGTTGTCAAAGGTTCAAAATATGACAAACGATACCGGGTTCGTTAATATATTGTGTGAACTCTTGCGAAACCGGCGATTCCAAGTTATGCTCAACAAGACAAAAAGTAGATGGCGATGTCTGAAAAATGGGCTTCCACAGGGCAGTGTGCTGGCACCTATGCTTTTCAATATCTACACAGACGATCAACCGAGGTGTCTGCATACAGAACGCTTCCTTTATGCCGATGATTTAGCTTTAATAGCTCAAGCGTCTACCTTTGAGGAAGTCGAACAATATCTCTCGACTGGCCTTGAAGAGTTAAGCACCTACTATAAGTGTAACTCCCTGAAACCAAATCCATCCAAGACCCAGGCTTGTGCTTTTCACTTGCACAATCACTCAGCTAAAAGAAAACTCAACATCACCTGGCACGGGACATGCATCGAACACCATCAATTTCCTAAATACTTGGGTGTCACCCTGGATAGAGCGTTGACATACAGAAGACAGTGTGAGGTGACAAGGCGAAAAGTCGAAACGCGGAATAATTTATTGCGTCGCCTAACATCGACACATTGGGGAGCGTCACCCGACGTTGTCCGCACTACTGGCATGGCATTGTGCTTTTCAGCTGGCGAATTCGCCTGCCCAGTGTGGCACCGATCTGCCCATGCCAAACAGGTTGACACTGCCCTTCATGAAACATGCCGCCTCATAACTGGTTGTCTAAAACCAACACCGCTCAACCAGCTCTATCCCCTGGCAGGTATTGCACCACCAAGTGTACGAAGAGACGTTTGTTGTGGTGTTGAGAAATCTGTTCAGGAGTTGGACAGCCGGCATCCTCTTTACGGGCATACAACACCCCCAGTGCGACTGAAAAGCAGACGAAGTTTTCTTAACTCTACTAAGGCTGTCGAGGAACCACCAACAAATGCCAGGCAAAAGATTTGGCAAAAAAAGTTTCCACCACCACCCAATTTTGTGAAGACTACGGAGCATCTGCCCTCTGGGTCAAATCTGCAGTGGCCTATATGGAAATCGCTAAATCGCTTGAGAACTCAAGTAGGCCGCTGCAGACACAATCTAGAAAAATGGGGGATATTAACAGACCAGATCCAATGTGACTGCGGTGCTCCTCAACAAACGATGTCACATCTGCTGAATTGCCCCAATTGCCCTTACAGCTGCTCTATGCAAGATCTGTACGACGCTACAGAATGCGCAATTGGTGTGGCCACGCACTGGGCGGGAGTAATATAAGTTTTTTAGTACCATTGACACGAAAGAAGAAGAAGAAGAAGCCCATGGACATCAACAATCCACAAAAGCAGATTATAGATGCGTCGCTGCAGCTGAGGACTACGGTGTTATGCCTCAAGTGCCAGTAATTTCGGGCCTGATCTCACCACCAAACCGGAACACAGTAATGCAAGCACTACTATTTGGCGGCAGGTTAAAGGTGAGACGGTGGTGCTGCCGCCCTCGAGCTCATTCACAAGAGCTCTACCACCAGTTGTGTTGTGTGATCTGTAAGAGATGGTCTTATGGCAGTGGCTTTGCATAAAATACTGATATTGAGTCCGACAAACACTTACCTCCTATAGGCCGATCCACAGTATAGGATATGTATGGCAACTCGGAGTCAGAGCATATGCTTGTGCCAGGAGAATTGTTACCACTGGCGGTAGGATCAGGCGCTCGAGATGATGCTAAAAAGAAAAAAAAATAGTCTATGAGGAAGAAAGAATAACATTATAAAAAAAAACAACTGTCTTGTTTTCAACTGGTATGTTGAGGTGCCATGGGATAGGGGGTTAGCCTATCCCCACCAACGGGTCCCGCGTTGTCGTCGCGGTGGGGCTTAGTACCCGTGGCGCCCTCCACGCCACGGCGAAGCCAAGTGGACCCCAGAGGGGGGCTGCTCCTCGGGTTTTGGGAGTGAAGCCCTTGTGGAGCGGCCCATGTTGCAGGGCCCTTATGGGGGGGCTCTGCAACAGGAGGGCTTGCGGTGTTGGCGTGAGTCGGCACCGCGGCCGAGGAGTTGCGGGGCCGCGGCGGGAGAGGACTGTCGGTGTTCCGTTGCCGCTTTCCCTACCTTCCGCGGTCCCGGCGGGGCCGCAGCCGTCAGTACTGCGGCGTGGTGGGCGGTGGGACGAACATCTGTCTCACCGCGGAGGGCCAGGCCGTCAGATACGAAAGTGTCTGACGGCTTTGCACGCGGCCCTCGGTGCCGGTCCCCCCACATTTTTGGGGGCCATGAGGGGCCTGCCTTGGCGGGCAAGGCCGGGCTGCGGTGTTGGCGCAAGCTGGCACTGTGGCCCGGTGGTTTACGGGGCCGCGGCGGGAGAGGACTGTTGGTGTGTCGTTGCCACTTTCCCTGCCTTCCGCGGTCCCGGCGGGGCCGCAGCCGTTGAACTGCGGCGTGGTGGGCGGCGGGACCGACCACCTGTCTCGCCGCGAGAGGACCAGGCCGTCGGACATGGGGAATGTCCGACGGCTTTGCACGCGGTCCTCGGCGCCGGTCCCCCCACATTTTGGGGGCCATGAGGGGCCTGCTTCGGCGGGCATCGCCGGGGGGGTTGTGGATGTAAAGGCTGTGCCGGATTCCCATGACCCCCCCATCAAGGCGAGTGCGGGAGCACCGTGGGGTTTTAGTGGGTATTCCCGTGCCGTTTACCATCTTTAGGCACGGGCGAGTCCCACATAACCACTCTGCCCTTCCCCGGGGTGGGGTGGTATGCGTAAATGCATTTCCCCACGAAAAAAAAAAAAAAAAAAAAAAAAGGGGGTTAGCCTATCCCCACCAACGGGTCCCGCGTTGTCGTCGCGGTGGGGCTTAGTACCCGTGGCGCCCTCCACGCCACGGCGAAGCCAAGTGGATCCCAGAGGGGGGCTGCTCCTCGGGTTTTGGGAGTGAAGCCCTTGTGGAGCGGCCCATGTTGCAGGGCCCTTATGGGGGGGCTCTGCAACAGGAGGGCCTGCGGTGTTGGCGTGAGTCGGCACCGCGGCCGAGGAGTTGCGGGGCCGCGGCGGGAGAGGACTGTCGGTGTTCCGTTGCCGCTTTCCCTACCTTCCGCGGTCCCGGCGGGGCCGCAGCCGTCAGTACTGCGGCGTGGTGGGCGGTGGGACGAACATCTGTCTCACCGCGGAGGGCCAGGCCGTCAGATACGAAAGTGTCTGACGGCTTTGCACGCGGCCCTCGGTGCCGGTCCCCCCACATTTTTGGGGGCCATGAGGGGCCTGCCTTGGCGGGCAAGGCCGGGCTGCGGTGTTGGCGCAAGCTGGCACTGTGGCCCGGTGGTTTACGGGGCCGCGGCGGGAGAGGACTGTTGGTGTGTCGTTGCCACTTTCCCTGCCTTCCGCGGTCCCGGCGGGGCCGCAGCCGTTGAACTGCGGCGTGGTGGGCGGCGGGACCGACCACCTGTCTCGCCGCGAGAGGACCAGGCCGTCGGACATGGGGAATGTCCGACGGCTTTGCACGCGGTCCTCGGCGCCGGTCCCCCCACATTTTGGGGGCCATGAGGGGCCTGCTTCGGTGGGCATCGCCGGGGGGGTTGTGGATGTAAAGGCTGTGCCGGATTCCCACGACCCCCCCATCAAGGCGAGTGCGGGAGCACCGTGGGGTTCTAGTGGGTATTCCCGTGCCGTTTACCATCTTTAGGCACGGGCGAGTCCCACATAACCACTCTGCCCTTCCCCGGGGCGGGGTGGTATGCGTAAATGCATTTCCCCACGTAAAAAAAAAATAAAAAAATAAAAAAAAAAAAAAAAAAAGGGGGTTAGCCTATCGCTATCCGTATGGCACAATTCCAACTCCATGCTGCTATTGTCGATTTCCAGAAGGAAAGTTCACAAAAAACACAGGAATCGAACCTGAGACCTGAGACCTTGCGGTAGTACAAAGACGACCCTGCGACGCCGAGGTCGTGGGTTCGATTCCCTCTTAAGACAAATCTTTGTGTGCATGAACATGGGGATTTGTCTTAGTCTGGGTGTTTCTATGTATAATATGTATGTATTTACAAAAGAAAAGTATATATGTATTAGTATCAGTTATTCTAGTACCCATATTACAAGCTCTGCTTAGTTTGGGACTAGATGGCGTTGTATGTGAGTTGTGAAATATTTATATTATTATTATTATAATAATACCCTTTGTTAGAATAGTTGTCAGACTTTCTGACCTCTGACTATCTGTAACCACTGCCATAGTGTGACCGAAGGCTTACATGTTAAAGATGGTCACCTATCATGGCTGCCAGAGAAGAACAATTGGTCCACGCGGCTTCAACTTACCCACAAGCACCACAAGATGAAACATGTAGTGTCCTCTTATTTAATTAAACCATGTTTGTTACCATGTTTCTGGCAAATAAACATTATTATTTATATGAGTGCACGGTTGGCGTAGTGAATAAAGCAGTCACTTCGCCGCTTTTAACTGCGCTGGTGTTGTTGGTTTTAAATGGGAAAAATCTTTGTGTGATCCGCAAAGATTTGTTTTGAATCTGGGTGTGCTGTGTTCTGTGTGAGTGAAATGTATGTTTGTGAACATCCCCGCAACACAAGAGTTATTCCAAGTGCAGGCGTAATTAAAAAAAATACTATATTTCTACTTTTACATCAGGTCCTTGACCTAGCTCAAGCTTTGAAACGCGACAGCATGTCTTTATGGAATGCAGTAGCGTGGCCGACCAACGGGCACAAATTCTTCAGTCTCCAACATCACTTCCAGAAGCTTGCAGCAGCCCTCGGAGGCTGCTTTCCTTCTGGACCGATATAGGCTGGCTGGAGTAAACGGGGAAACCTCTCACGTACAACGGTCCTATAGGAGGACTAAGTGCGGACACCGCCCAGGAAAACTAACTAAATAACTAGCTCAAGCTTTTTGCAATTACTCCATTGACCAAGATGAACATTGTTGTGATATATTACCTGGCATATTAGAGACAGCTATGGTATGTCCCCGTCTTACTGGAGGTGCCCTTTGTGCTGGCTTCTTAGGAGGAACTGAAGACTGTTCGGAGCCCATTTTGTATCTGCAATAATAAATAATGACTCAAGTAAAGATAATGACTCAAGTAAAGATAATAGGTGGGATGATGACATTAGACAAGTAGCAGGTATCACATGGCACAGAGTGGCACAAGAAAGAAAAGAATGGAAAAGGCTTTTGTCGATTGGCATTTAAGTTAAATGTAAATTTTAAGATCTGAATAAAAGGCTTATTATTATTATTAAAGTAAAGATTGGTTGCAAAGCAGCCATAGCCAAGTGGGAGACCGTAGGACTGCTAAGTCAGAGCTCTTGGGTTCAAAACCCACGGCACACACCTCTGTTGGTAAATCGTTAAGATTCCTCTTTTCGAAGATATCTTCTTCTTCGTTGTGTCGATGGCTGACTCAAATTTTATTTTGACTTGCAATCATGGTGAAAGGATTAGCCAAGCCCAGGGTGCGCCGGACGTAGGGAATTGTTGTGTACGTCACTCGGGGAGGCTCCTTTCATGAACTATTTGAAGATATGTGTGTATTTGACATATAAATTATCCCTCAATAACAGTGAAGGAAACATCGTGAATAAACCTACATGCCTGAGAGTGCCTAAAAAGTGCTCAAGGGTGTGTGAAGTCTACCAATCTGCACTTGGCCAGAGCATGGAGGACTATAGCCTAACCCTTCTCATCATAAAAAAAGGCCCGAGCCCAGCATTGGGACATGTATTAGATACAGGACTGCTATTATTATTATTATAAAAATTAGTTAAGAGCTATAAAGTTAAAAGTTAGAGAATTTTAGGTAGATATGAGAATAGGTTGAAAGTTATTTTTTTATAACTGCCTCAATGCTATCAGTGCATTGTGGTATTTATGAACTTTCCGTCAGGTTATTCACAGTAGCAGCATGGAATTGGAATTGTGCCTGGCTGCCTATCCCATGGGACCTAAACATAAACAAGTGAAATGTGGGTACTGTACGCCTCTGCCACACCCTACTGGGTAATATGGGCGTGATGCTATGTTATGTTATTTTTTATAGACGAGTATACTTTTTATATAAGACACCAAATCATAGAATAAAAAATATGTTGGACTAAAAATCAATATAGTTCACTACTAAGTACTTGCATCGTTCAAGTATATCAAGCAAGTAGAAATTATACAATTTGATATTAAAATAATTCATTAAAACACACAAATAACGCGCAAAATGAAAGGAAAGTTACTTATGGGCGTAAATATAAGAAGTTTTAAGAACTTACGCTTTCTCAAATATACGTTCACTAAAATGCTAGTGATTAAACAAGCTTTATTATAATCATTAAATCATATTTTGTGATTGCTCTTATGTGTTTTAATCACATTAAATGCGGTAAAATTTCAGTATTTATCACAAATCGTCTTTTCTCATCTTTTGAGTTTTGAGACTTCACTATTGACAGCTGAAATTTTGATGTAGGGATGTTAAAAAATAATCGATTTTTATTTTAATCGATTATTTTTTACTTATAATCGATTTTTTATAATCGATTTTTATAGTTCTATTAATCGATTTTTTGGAAATCGATTATATAAATTACGTGTTTAAATCGATTTTTAGAAACAGCTCGTATCTATGCGGCGGATGAAAAAATCTTGTAGTAAGTTTTAATTTTGATTCGCCGGTAAGTGTCTATGACGAACACATGTGGTAGAATATTTTTCACTTTTTTAGGCTTTTTAAGTTTAAATTAGTGTGATTTTTGGTGTTTGTGTTAGTTTATGTGTTGTTTGTGTGTTGTCTTTGCATAGGTAAGTCGAATACTTAACTTTGCTATTGCGTGGTCTATGCCGGACGACCATGGAGGTTGACGATCGGCCTCCTGGCCGCCCGCCAGATCCAAACTCAGTTCCACTTCCATCCCCGAATCAACCTCAACAAATCAACTCTCAAGATGTACTTACATATGCCCCTACCCTAACTTCACCTTTGTCTAATTTCGAACAACATGAAACACAAAGTAGAAAGCGTGGTTCAATCGACACCGATGTTAGTGTTATACCCACCCCTAAACAAGCTAAAACCAATGATGCACCTGCTCGATTCAGCCGCACCCGTTACTCGTCTATGGATATTGCTCCATTCCTTGTGCATGTGTCAGTGACGGAATCCAACCCTGCATCTGGAACAACATTCCATCCACTCAAGTTCGGTCAACTTATGTTACAACTAAATATTAAAAATGTTCTGCCTGATGGTGTTAAGAAAGTTGGCCGTAATAGAATATCTGTCGAATTTAAAGGTCCTGAAGATGCAAATGCATTCTTAGGAAATAAAATAATACAGGAGAAAGGCTTTACTAATGTTATTCCAACTTACAATATTACTAGAATGGGTGTAGTTAAGGGGGTCCCTTCTGACTGGTCTGAGGAAGAAATTATAGAGAACCTCAAGGTCCCTAATGGTGGATCTATTATTAAAGTAAGACGCTTAAACCGCAAGGTATCACAAGATGGCATCATCGAGTGGAAGCCTACATCAACAGTTATTTTAACTTTTGATGGTCAGGTTCGCCCAGAGCGTGTCTTTTGTTTTTACAACTCACTTCCCGTAGAGATTTATCAGTTTCCAACAGTTCAATGTTTTGGCTGTTGTAAGTTTGGACACACCAAGACCATGTGTCGTTCCAAACCGAAGTGCTTCCGCTGTGGTGGAGAGCACTTTGGGGAAAGATGCACAGAAGAAGACATCTATTGCTTCTATTGTTCTGGACCTCATTATGCTAACAGCAGGCAGTGCCCTGAATATTTGCGTCAAAAAAATATAAAAGCTGTGATGGCGGATAGGAATATTTCCTATGTGGAAGCATCTAAAGTGTTCCCATCCTCAACCATTCAAAGGTCCTATGCAGACATTACTTCTTCTTCTCCTTCAACCTTTCTCTCTCCCTCCTCTCCCCCTAGGTCACGCTCATCCCACACTCCCTCTACATCCTCATACCGAAAAACCATCACCATAAAACCTAAACCTCGTGTTCCGCCTCCTCCAGGGTATGATCATCATGCCCATCGTGATTTGGTACAGAACTATTCTTTTACTCCTTCCAATAATGGTTGTGCCTTGATAAATTCTAATACAACTGTGGATAACTGCTCAGATGACATCTCATTGGAGACTGATATTTCTCTACTCCTTTCCCTCCTTTCCAAACTTAACATACCCGAACACGTTGCCACTAAAGTACTTAATTTAATCCCATTCTCTCATCATGGCTTTAAAGTTCCTCCAGTGGAATTCCAGAAGCGCACTTCCCAAAAAACATGAATTTATTTATTTAATTAATACTTATAAACCAGCAATTTTCGCTGTCTGTGAGACTTGGCTTAGGCCAGGTCTCCATTTTAATTTTTCTGGCTATTGTACCTACCGGGATGATCGTGCAGATGGTTATGCCGGTAGCGCAATACTGGTAAATAATTTATTTAGTCCTATCCTTCTTTCCTTACCCCCTCATGGGGATGAGATTAATGCCATAGGTGTTAATATCCTAGGTATTAATTTTATTTCTATTTACATTCCTGCTCCAGACCCCTCATGTATTCTTTTTTTAAAAAATTTATGTATTCAATTTAAGCCTATTATTTTATTGGGTGATTTCAATTGCCATCATGCTCTGTGGGGATCTGACTATTATGATAGTTTTGGTTGTGATCTATCTGATCTGTTGGATGAAGTGGGTTTATGTGTCCTTAATGATGGTTCTGCAACCAGACTTCCCCGGCTTGGCCAGAGCAAAAGCTGTGTGGATCTTACTCTTTGCTCTTCATCCTTGGCTAGTTCACTAGATTGGGAGTGTCTTAATTTATCTTATGGTAGTGACCACTATCCAATTTGTACAACATTCTTCAACAGAGCTGTACCTTATAGTGACACACTACCTTTGTTGAAATACCGGGTCACTGACGCTAAATGGTCAGACTATCGTCAGAAGGTAGAGGATGGAGTTCATATTCTGCCTAATATTTCTCCACAAAATATAAATAATGTTTTGTCCATGTTATCTGCTACAATCTCAGAGGCTGCGGATCTATCCATCCCCTGGAAAAATTCTGCCTCAGGGCGAATTTCATCTCCTCCATGGTGGGATAGGGATTGTACTAGTGCTATAAAGGACCGGAATGCAGCTGAAAGGGCCTATATTGATGACATGTCATTGGAAAACTTGCTGAAATATAAACATACACTGGCCAAGTCCAAACGGTTTTTAAAAAAAAAGAAATTTCTTGGTTGGAAAAATTTTTGCTTTTCCTTGTCTCCTTCTACCCCTTCTGCCCTGGTTTGGCGGCGAATTAAGATGTTTAAACGTGGTTGCTCTCCTTTAAACTCTCCATGTATCTCTCTAGATACAGCAGAAAAATTCTTTGATAAATTAGCTCCCCCTTTCGTTCCTTCTATTAATGAATTGCCTTGTTCTTCCAATTTAGTTCCTGTTCTTAGCAATCCTTTAGAATCTTTAGATAGTCCATTTAGTTTGTCTGAACTAGAGCAAGTTCTTAAACATGTTCATGACTCTGCCCCAGGAATAGATGGTTTTCCTTACTCCTTTTTTAAAAAGACCGGTCCCAGTTTCCGTTTATATTTCCTTAACCTAATTAATTACTTCTATAATTCTTCTTCCATTCCTGAGTGTTGGAAATCTCAACTCATTATTCCATTGCTTAAACCTAATAAGTCCCCTGATAGTGTAGAGAGCTATCGTCCTATTGCCCTATCTCCTACCATTAGTAAAATTTTAGAACATCTAATAAAAAATAGACTGGAGTGGTATGTAGAGAACAGGGGATTACTGAGTAGAACCCAGTTCGGATTCCGTAAGGGATACAGTACAATGGACAGTATCGCCATGCTTATGACTGATGCACGTATTGCATTTAGTACGAACAAGTCGGTGGTTGCTGTGTTTTTAGACATTTCGTCAGCCTACGACAATGTTCTTCTCGCTGTTCTCAGAAATAAATTATGCCAGCTGAGTATTCCAGTGAAGATGATTAATTGCGTATGTAACCTACTGACTGGTCGTACAATTAATCTCCATATCCCTGGTAAGAAGTTTCTTCCCCGGACAATTTGGCGCGGCCTCCCCCAGGGGTCCGTTCTTAGTCCCCTGTTATACGCTATTTACACCTCCGATTTACATAGCTCTCTCAACCGTGACTGCCAAATATTGGAATATGCAGACGATTTATGTTTGTATTTGTCCAATGGTTCTGTTCAGGAAGCCGTACCTTCAATGCAAGTTTCCCTTAACTCCTTGAACAATTGGCTTAATGACCATGGTCTTGGTCTGTCTGCTTCTAAGAGTTCTGTAGTGGTTTTTACTCGGAAAAGAACAGTTCCTGATGTTCACTTGGAAATTGACGGATCTCCCATAAAGGTTGTAGATAAAGTTAAATTTCTGGGTGTCATCCTGGATTCTAAATTATCAGGTGCTGCTCATCTTAATTACATTGTGAATAAATGTGAGAGAAAAATTAATATGCTACGTGCCCTCGCTGGCGTATGGTGGGGAGCTCACCCCTTCTCTCTCAAGCTTGTTTACAATGCCACAATTAGAAGTTTACTAGATTATGGTACATTTCTACTAGAGCCGTGTAGTAAAGTCGCGTTAAGGAAACTAGAAATCATACAGTCCAAGTCTCTGCGTATTGTTCTAGGTTGCATGAGATCCACCCCTACCAATGCTCTGCAGGTCGAGAGTGGAGACCCACCTCTACTTCTTCGCAGACAGTACTTGGCGGACAGATTTCTCTATAAGGCCTATTTTCTTCGTAACTCTGAATTGATTGCAAAACTGAATTGTTTAAATGAACTATTGAGTAGATGTCAATATTGGAGACTGAAAGATCCACCATTAATTGTAAAAACTTTAAATAAAATTCGTTCTCTTGAAGAAAATACTCCAGTACAACAATGTACCAAACTCCCATTCTATGATCGTTCTTACGACGTTATAAATTTTTGTCCTAATTACGTTCCCCATATTAATTTGGACCACTCCTCAATTCAAGCTAGTGAACAATTTTCGGAGATAATAAATGAAAAGTGGCCCGACCACTTCAGGTTCTATACTGATGCTTCAAAGCTGTCTCCTCAGGGTAAAACTGGCATTGCTGTTTACAGCCCTAATTCTCAGATCTTTCTCCAGTTTCAATGCCCTCCAGAAGCTTCAGTATTTACCGGTGAGTGTATTGGCATCCTTGAGGCCAGCTTGTTTATAGAATCGCACAGTATCATCTCAAAGGCAGTAATTTTTTCTGACTCCAAAAGTGCTTTGGAAAGTATAGTGAAAAGCCCTTTCTCGGATAAATTACGTAGCCCAATTATTTTTGAAATTAAACAGTGCCTGTATGGTTGCCACCTGAAAAACATTGATGTGGTGTTGGTTTGGATTCCGTCACACATGGGTATTAGGGGTAATGAATGTGCGGATGCCTCAGCTAAGGCTGCTGTTGTCAGTGATTCTGCTGACCGCAGACATTACTCCGTCCAAGTATATGACCTACTCCATAATTCTAAAATTGACTTATTTAATTCTTGGCAGTTAGCATGGTCTGAATCAAGCAAAATCAAAGGTGGTTTGTTTGCCTCCATCCAGCCTGAAGTACCCACTAAACCTTGGTTTTACAAATATAAGAAGGTTTCAAAAACCGTTACTTCTGTGTTGTGTAGGATTCGGATTGGACATTGCTGCACTCCAGTTTTTCTCAATAAAATTCGTGTCCGTGACAATTCGTTGTGTGAGTGTGGTCTTGCAGATGGGTCCATCGATCATATCTTCCTCGATTGTCGGTTGAACCAGTCTTTCTCTTTTGATCAAGTAATTTCGAAATTGAAAATCCAAAAACCTGTTAATGTCCGTCATCTCCTTTCCTTTTTCCCAAATCCCCTTATGATTAATGCTTTTATTAAATTTATTTTGGCTAACAATATAAAATTATAATAAGTATTGTATAATTGTCTGTCTTTACTGTGTCTGTTGTATTATGGTTTATCAACTAATATTTTTGTTGTTCTAGATCCAAACATCAATGGTCTCCTAACGGATATATTGTAAATAATATATTATAAATTAGTCTTAAAACCCATGTGTAGCCATTACATGACACTGGCAAAATTTGCTGAAAGTATCGGCTGATTGCCATAGAAAAAAAAGAAAAAAAAAAAAAAAAAAAAAAAAAAAAAAAAAAAAAGTTTTAATTTTATAAACAGCGCCATCTATGCGTTAGATGAAAAATCTTGAATTAAGTAAGTTCATTGAATACGTATAAGCTGATTAAATAAAAACGGCGCCATCTGTGGGTAGGCATATACATACCAGCCTACAGATAGCGTTTTTTCAATACGATAATATTCAATATAAATATTTTTTTCAATTATTGTCGTTTAACTTTTTGACTTAAAGTTACATTTTATTTTAATACTACTCTTATGTAAAACAAGACTGAAAATGTGTGCCAATAATTTTAGTTTTCGTGTTTTGATTGTTTAAACTTGAAAAAAAAACGAACGATTTCTTAAATAATTTAGTTTTTGAGACATCATAGTCGTTTATTTTTTTTTACTCTCGTTTTAAGTATTTAATTAAAATACTAGTCAAATGTAAGACAGGATTGAACATTTGTGGCAATAATTAATTATTTTTATTTTATTGTTGTTGAAACTTGAAGATTGTTTTATATTTAAGATTTTAAGACCATAACGTAGTTGTTCAGGATTTTTAATGATCATAATAAGTATTTTATTTTAATACTAGTCAAATGTAAAATAGGACTGGACATTTGTGACAATAATTATTAATTATTTTTTTAACTTGAAGATTAACAAAATATTTAATTGTATTTAAGTTTAGTTTTTGAGGCTATTGAAGTATAGAGTAGTCGTTAAGTTTTTTTAATTATCATTTTAAGCATTATATTCTAAAACTAGTCAAATGTAAAATAAGACTGAACATTTACGGCATTTTTATAATACAAAATTTCTTTTTTCGATTTTTTCGTAGAAATCGATTATTTATTGTTATAAAAATCGATTTATGACAAATCGATTAATTTTGTGTCAAGAATAATCGATTATTAATTAATCGATTTTTTTCCATCATTCTCACATCCCTATTTTGATGATCTGTTTGACAATTTTCACTGTTTTTTGACATAATATAGGGCTTTCCTCCGGATGGCTAAATCCGGTATAACCGGATAGTTACATTCACAGATTACATTCTGGTTATATTGGCGATAGATTGGCACATTTGGTGCCAATATCGGCTTTATTGGTATTATCATTTAATTTTAAGTCTGTGGCTGATGATGACATATTTTCTGCCAACGTCACGTTACGTTACATGACATATGAGTTATGACAGTGACATTTCATTGTATTTAGTATACACGTCGACGTACACGGAAACTAGATTTTTCCTAGTTTTTAATTTAGTATAATGAAATAAACAAGCAAATTATTATAAAAATGGTTGACGAAAGCACTAGAAAAACTTTAAGCAGCATACCTTTGCTTCAAACTAAAGCAGGTCCCCGTGAAAAAGAATTATGGGTCAATAGGCTGAAAGAAGAATACCAAGCGCTTATCAAGGTAAGAAAAAAAAACATCGTCTTATGCCCCTTTTACTTTTTAAATTTACTTTTTTTATAACACCCATGTTTTGCTTTGATGATTATATTTTATTTTTTACATAAAAGTTTATTTAAGTACATAACCTATAGAAACTTTCTCTTTTATTGAGTACCATTTGTTAATTTATTATCATATTTACAACACATAAGAAATAGTGTGTTGTTGTTATCATAGCTGAGAGCTAAATTTATTAAATCATAATGTTGCTTAAACATATTGTATCTTAAAATAACTAGTCTAATAACTTAATCTAAACTTAATAAGTCACTGTCAGAAGGCCTCACACCCAAAATGCTGGCAGCATTACCACATTGAATTGTGATACTAAATTGCTGGCCGAAATATAAACCAGCATTTCAGGAACAAGCTGCCTCAGTTAGACATGCTGACCACATATATCTATCTTATTTTAGCTATTAATATATCTTCTACTTTTTTTATCTACTGCTTCCACATGGTGCCAATATTAATAAGAAGTAGTTTATGTAACTGTTACTAATACATAACAGTTTTAATTCAAATTTCTAAGTTGAATTAAAGTCAATCTCTGGTGTCAAGTCAAATAATTTTATTGCAATAAGTACTATAATTTAATTAGTTAAGTTTTATTTAAACATAATAATTTTGTATTTTGATGTTTGTTATGACGTGTTCAAGCCTTGAGGTCCATGGAAATAAATTATTTGATTTCTTTGATAAATATAATATAATATAAATTTGATAATATTAGTTATTTAATTATTTAATTGTTTTTAACAAGATATTTCCTGTGTTTACAGTACGTCCAGAACAATAAGACAGCTGACAATGATTGGTTCCGTTTAGAGTCTGACAAGACCGGCACTAAATGGTTTGGCAAATGCTGGTACGTCCACAACCTGCTCAAATACGAGTTTGACTTGGAATTTGATGTAAGTTGTTAAAAAAAAAAACTTTTTTTTTATGATGGATAGGCAGTATTTGACCACAATCTCACCTGATGGTAAGTGACGATACGGTCTGCAGTGGAGCACGCTTACCTATGAGATACCTATTAACTCTTGCTTTGAAAAGATCCAAGCTGTACTCATGCGGAAACACATGAATTATATTAATTATACCTGTTTTGCTGTGAGCGATAGCCGTGTGGGTGACCGTAGGACTGCCTAGGTCTTGGGTTTGAACCCACGGCACGCACCTCTGTCAATAAAACGTTAAGATTCGTCTTTTCGATGATATGTGTGTATCTGTTATATAAATTATCGCTTGGTGAAGGAAACATTGTGAGGAAACCTGCAAGTCTGAGTGAGTGGTGGACTATGGCCTAACACTTCGCATCATGAGAAGAAGCCCGAACCCAGCAGTGGGACATGTATTGGATACAGATCTGCTATTATTGTAAGGTGATTCTATACAGTAATCTAAAACAAGTTTTCTTTACCTTTCAGATTCCTGTAACATACCCCACGACGGCTCCAGAACTAGCATTACCAGGTCTTGATGGTAAAACCGCTAAGATGTACCGAGGGGGCAAGATTTGTCTGACAGACCATTTCAAACCACTGTGGGCCAGAAATGTACCTAGATTTGGTATAGCACATGCTATGGCTTTGGGTGTAAGTAGATTTAACTACCTCATTCTCCAGATTCTCCTGAGGTGCCTGATTCCGGGTCAGGCAAAGCTGTTACTTGATCATTTTCTGTCAGGAAATTCTCAATAGCAGTAAGGAGTTGGAATTGTGCCTGGTGAATGGTGATAGGCTCACTCCTTATCACATGGAACCTTAACTGTTGAAATGCTAGAGATAATACAGGCGTGATGTTATGTTATGTTCAATGCACTTTAGATGTACTAAAAGTAACGCAACTTATGAGGACCTACTTAAAAACTATAATGTCATGTGCTTAAAATCCCGACGTTTGTTCCTAGAAATGATGCTTCTTTATGATATTTGTGGTAATAGGTATAACTGCACTGAGTTAACTAGTAGTTTAAGCTACATTGTTCCTAGAACTGTTATAAGGCGACAAGCGCGCACACGTCTATTGTTTGCTGTACCACCCTGCAGAACTAATGCTGGAGTTCGAGCACCCTTTCGACGCTTGTGTCAAAATTATAATGATAATTTTACAGATTTAGATATATTTGCCATGCGCGCTAACGTATTCAGAACTACATTAATAGAAAATATCAAGCAAATTAAGGAATAACTGGAGGTGTTCGCATTCTTTGCCTATTGTTTTGCATTTCTTTTCTTCAGATTATTTAATTTTAAGTTGTTGCAAATATGTCACAAATTTTTTTTTACTTATATTTTGTGGATAACGTTGTGAGTGCACATTTAATCACTGTTTAATTTGTTAAATTTTTGAATTTACTCTTAATGTTATAACTGTTTGTTTATCCCTAATAAATAAAATAAAAATAAAATAATAGAAGCAGCAAAAAAAAGCAGCTATAGCCGAGTGGGTTCGAACCCATAGCACACAACTCTATCAATAAATCGTTATGATTCGTCTTTTCGAAGATATGTGTGTATTTGTCATATAAATTATCACTCGCGAACAGTGAAGGAAAACATTGTGAGGAAACCTGCATGCCTGAGTTTGCCTAAAAGTACTGGAGGTCGTCTGAAGTCTACCAATCCGCACTTGGCCAGCGTGGTGGACTATGGCATAACCCTTCTCATCATGAGAAGAGGCCCGAGCCCAGCAGTGGGACATTTTTTTTTCTATGTATGGCTTTGTTACAAGACCTTTAAGCCTAGTCTTCATTCAGCAGTGGGACATGTATTAGATACAGGGTTGCTTTGGTATTATTATAATAGAAGAGATTACTGTCTAACGGTACCAAAGACAAACATGTTTTCAATTCCTTACATTTTTAACTATCATCTAAGCGCCATCTATTGGCTGAGTTTTTCATTTGTAGTCTTCTCGATCAATCAGAGCCGCCCATGTATGAGTGACATCTAGTGGAGCTTTTAGTAATCTAGCCTATTTTCCTTTTACAGCTGGGACCCTGGCTAGCAGTGGAAATACCTGACTTAATAGAAAAAGGAGTTATTACCTACCAAGAAAAATCCGAGGAAGCAAAATAATATAACTGAAGATATTATTTGTAATTTTGTATATATTATATACTATAATGCTAATAAATATGCTTTTTATATGTTGTTTTTTTTATTTTAAAGTGTCTTTACCGCCAAGACTTTTTTTAAACTAGTGAAGTGTCAGAGAGCGATGTCTTTTTAAAATTTAAGAAAACTAAAAAGTGGCTCTGAGGCGCCTTCTAATTCTTTGGGACATTTTTAAGTGGTGGTAGAGCTCTTGTGAATGAGCTCGAGGGCGGCAGCACCTCCGTCTCACCTTTAACCTGCCGCCAAATAGTAGTGCTTCCATTACTGTGTTCCGGTTTGGTGGTGAGGCATAACACCGTAGTCCTCAGCTGCAGCGACGCATCTATAATCTGCTTTTGTGGATTGTTTATGTCCATGGGCTGTACTCCACTTACCATCAGGTAGACTACACGTTCGTTGGCTGTTAACGTAGTATAAAAAAAAAACATTGTTGATGTCTATGGGCTGGTAGTTACCACTTACCATACTTATACTTTGTAAAAAAAACATAGTGCCACTAAAAAGAATAACTTTCCAAACGAGGTTTCGAAAGCAAGGTTTCAAATTTAGAACTGCATGGATAGGATATAAGACTAGCTTTAGTATGGTATTTCATCCAATAGATGGCGCTCATCGATTTAAATTCGAGATATAGAAATTTTCCGAAACGTAATCATAACACTTCAGTTTACAGTTCTCTTTCTAACTGGGCCCATAACCTGTAAGAGGTATAAAATGAAATCCTCGATATTTTTGCATGTTCAGCCTTTTAGCTGGACTTACATTCCGTTTTAACATCACGCATATGGAAGCGTGTGCATAGGCGTATAACACTTGAGGTGAACTAACTTATTATTATTTGCTGAGTTCGAAAACTTGCTAAAGCTTCGGTTTCCTAGCATAGCAGTGTGGAATAATACGGTCGTAAAGGTCGCTCGCTCGTTTCCAGGTCAATGTATACGCTTTTACAATAAACTTCCTTTAGACGCAATAGAATTATCGATAGGTAAATTTAAAAAATATGTTAAAATTAGAATATGTCAAAAAGCTTACTACAGTATTTCAGACTACATGAATGATAATAGTATTTGGAAATGAATTGCTCTTCTTATGTGACTTTTATGTGTACTTTTATATTGTTATATTTTTCATTTTAAAAGATGGTGCACATGAGTTTCTCACTAGCTCTTCTCATAATGCAATACCCATCGGAGCTAGTACTTGGATTGATTTTAATTCGATTCTAAACAGTTTGATTAAAATTAATCTGAGCCCCGGTTATTCAAATCATTGTAATTAGTTCAAGCAGTTACACATCTTAGTTCTGGAGTTTTACACTAGATGTCACTATAGCTGTGACGTCACTTTCTGAATCGCGGTGTTAAGATTTTCCACGGCTGAATGACTACCGCAGCATTAATTAGTTATATTTGTGTTCTACTTCTGGATGCATCTGGTGCCAACTGTTGCGATGATGACATGACAACGTCCATTCAGTATAGTATAATGTAATGTACTCTGACTGAGGTCCATTCCTTTGGAATTGTTTATTGGGAATTCCTGTTTGATAACATTTTTGATGGCTTACGTTTGCCTATCCTGTTGGGCCTAAGTCGTACCTCTGTTACAATATAATTGTGAAGAATTATAAATATACGCACATTCCTTCCGCACGTGTTTAACTTACTTTCTCCGGCCGAAGAACTAACACACACTAAAACCTAATTAACACCTTTTATTTTGAAGTCGATTAAAAATTAATTATATACTTTTGTCAATTAGTTTGAAGAAGGTGCCACAATTTTACCTTACATTTTGTATCATGTGGCAGTTACCACCGGCACAATATTGCAAATACAAATTACTAGTATTCTTGTTAACCCCCTCCAGCTAAGCTTAATTCGCTTATGTTTACAAACACCAAGGGGCGCTTGAACACGGCAACAAACATCCTTACTAATATTATAAAGGCGAAAGTTTGTAAGTATGGATGTATGGATGTATGGATGTATGGATGTTTGTTACTCTTTCACGCCAAAACTACCGGGTCGATTTCGATGAAATTTTGCACACATGTAGCTTATAGTCTGGATTAACATATAGGCTACTTTTAATTGACATACCACGCGGGCGGAGCCGCGGGCGGAAGCTAGTAGCAAATAAAAATAATTAAAGAAATAAATAAATAAAAAATTAATTAATCAAAATAATATGACTTGAATTACCGAAGCTATCTCAAGCTAGCTATCAATATATCTGAGCTAGATCAATTATTTTAATAGAACTGTTTTGGTTCACAACAAAACAAATCTAAGTACGAGCTCCGATGGGTATTGCATCATTGAGAAGAGCTGGTAAGAAACTCATGTGCACCATTTTTTCAAATAATAAATCCTACAATTTTGTTTGTTTTTGTCAATATTTCAGGTTGTAAAACAAAAAACTAAGTTAGTATCTTTTTCTTGTCATTTATTACAATTTGCACGTTTATTTACACAATGTGACGGTGGACATCATATTATCGTCAGTCGTATCCGAAGTGAAACACGTCGAACAATCGCACGGAGGGCAGAGCGTCGACGGGGTGTTCTCAGACGTTTGGAATCTTGATGGAGTCTAGAATAAAAAAAACTAGGTGTAAATAAAATTGGGATTAAGCCGTTTGCCAGCGATTTAGAAGTACTTTTTATTTTTTTTTATACTACGCCCACAGCGAACGAACGTGTCGTCCACCTGATGGTAAGTGGAGTACAGCCCATGGACATCAACAATCCACAAAAGCAGATTATAGATGCGTCGCTGCAGCTGAGGACTACGGTGTTATGCCTCATATGCCAGTAATTTCAGGGCCTGATCTCACCACCAAACCGGAACACAGTAATGGAAGCACTACTATTTGGCGGCAGGTTAAAGGTGAGACGGTGGTGCTGCCGCCCTCGAGCTCATTCACAAGAGCTCTACCACCAGTATGTGTACATGATACTTAGACCCTGAGAGCAATTGTTTTTGCCCGAGACAGCTCTCAGGTCTTGCGGCTTGCGTGGTTTGCCGCGGTCTTCTCTGAGAAGACATTCCCCCGCCAGCATTGAGTCCCGGGCTCTTTGTGGTATAACATTTAGGCCATTCAAGCCCTGTCCATGGATGCTACTTACTTATGGATGGTGCTACAACCCCATGACCACTTTCCTGTCTATTTGCTACATAAGTTATGTAAAAATCGTTCATCAGAAGCTATTCCTGAGTCTTGCCTCGTTTATCTAGTGGTTAGCGTATACGATTTCGTACCGCGAGGTTTCGGGTTTAATTGCGGTTCGGGCAAACGTGTTACTTGGGATTTTTTAGTCAGGAAATTGACAATATCTGCACGAAGTTCGAATTGTGCCCGGTAGGTGGCGACAGGCTTACCACCATTCACATAGGGCCTAAACATAACTGTCGCAGTGAGTGTAGTGTGTGTTATACACATTCGCCATACCTTTATGGGTAATAATGGAGTCTTCTTCTTCTTGTCGTGTCAATGACTATTGTAATTCTGTTTAATATTTTCCAGCTTATATGCTTATATGCCAATAGGATGCGACTAGGACGCCTTTTTGGTTGGCTTGCATAAGGTCTTTTAGGGAACAAGGGGTATGAAGTAATGGGCAGGACAACAGCTGGGCCATACTTTGGGTGGGCGATCCACATTCGCATCTAGTGTTGGATGTGTTTGTGAATCCCCACTTGGCCACGTTGTCTTTGCAGCGACCATAGAAATCTTAATAACTAGTCAATAGAAATGCTATCGACTATCTTTTAACACTGGGACGCATGTCGCCGTTTTTCAAATACCACTTTTTGTATTCCTGCAAACAAAATTATTCTTTTTGGCGATGACATTAAGACGACAATTCCTCAACTATTGGAGGTTTATACCTTTGTAGAATACTCTTTGAGTATTGTCTATGTTTACTTACTAAAAGAAGTGTTCTTGTCATGTACTTGTCATTATAACAATGTGTGAAAAGTAATACACGAATTGTTCCTAAATATTTCTATAATTTATCACCCATATTCTGCCCTTACAGAGGTTATGGGCTATTTAAAGAATAAAATGAAAAAATACGAGTCAATAAATGTAAAAGTGTAGACGAAAGGAAAATGAAAATTTTACGACAAAACAAAAGAAATATGGCAATGGATACATCGATATCGAACTAGAAGGAAGAAAGGAATTTCTGATGGAAAAAGCAATAATAAAAAATAATAATAAAAAAAAAGCGAAGAAAAACCAGGAAATCCATTTCACTAAAATAGATAAAGGAAAAAGATAAAAACTAGAAAACAAAAAAAGATAAAAGTAAAAAAAATAAAAAATAAAAAAAAATAAATAATAATAATAATAACGATAACGATTGTATATGCATCAAATATGGCGACTTCTTCATCGCATTTCCCAATTTTGACAGGTGAAAATTTTAATAATTGGCTTTATAGACTGGAGAGGATTCTCGACGAGAAACAATTACTGAAAGCAATTAAAGATGATATAGGTCAAATAGAGGCAAGTAAGAAAGAAACATTTTTGATATCAGATGCAAAAGCTAAAAGCATAATAGTACAATGCCTACACGACAAGCACCTGAATATCATTAAGTCCTGTGAATCTGCAAGGGAGATGATACTAGTACTGAAGGATTTATTTCAACGTAAAAGCATAATCTCAATTATTCATCTTAGAAGAAAGATATTGAATTTAAAACAAGCAGCAAATGAAAAATTAGAGGACTATTTCAATAAATTTGACTCGCTAGTAAGTGAACTTGAAAGCGCACAAGAAATATTAAATGATAGAGACAAAATAGCATGTCTACTAACTGGACTACATGATAGCTATGACACAGTTATAACGGCGATAGAGTGCAACACAGATTTAACAGTAAATTCAACAACAAAACTCGATTTCGTGAAAGCACGATTATTAGATGAAGAACTTAAAATAAGGGAGAAAAGAGGTGGTGATACAGGAATTCCACTGGAGCTTTTGTAACATGCTATAAATGTAACAAACATGGTCACATTTCTAGAGATTGCAAAATGAACATAACACGCGGACGAGGAAGAGGTGGTTATCACGTTCGTGGAGGTCGACGCGGGAGATCAGGACACCAGCGAAGAGGAGGAACTACTTATTCCAATATTGCTCAAGAGGACAATAATGCATATAATTTTATAACAACTGGTGAGGCTTATAGTAGTAATACGGATAATGATCAAATCGAATGGGTCATTGACTCTGGCTGTACCCATCACATGATTAACCACAGGTATGAAAGTCAAATGTCTAATATTCAAAACTTAGAAACTCCTATGAGAATTTATGTAGCAAACGGAGAATACATTTTCACTACAAAGAAGGGTAGAATAGACATGACATATGCAAATAAAACTGTTAATTTAGAAGCGTTAATTATAAAAAATTTACCATTTAATTTATTATCAGTTAGCAATTAGTACGAAAAGGTAATAATGTTAATTTTGATAAAGATACTGTAACTATTAGAAAGAATGGATATAACAATTATATAACTGGTATTTCCAAAGGTAATTTGTATGTAATGAAGATGTATGTACAGGGCAATGCTGGCAACGCTATGTCTTGTGTTGAGACTTGGCACCGAAGGCTCGGACATCTGAATCGACGAAGTCTAAGAATAATGAAGCTACCTATAAGTGAGAAGCCGTGTGGTCCTTGCATGGAAGGTAAGGCTACCAGACTTCCATTTGTCAGCTGTCCCAGACCAAGAACAACGCATATTGGAGAGTTAATTTATACAGATATAGCCGGTCCCATGAGAACAGTGGGTATTAATGGAGAACTTTATTATCAAGTTATTGTTGATGACTATTCTCATTTTTGTATGACGTATCTTTTGAAAGCAAAAAGCGAAGCGGAAGGTAATATTATTTACTATATTAACAGATTTGAAAATGAAACTGGCACAAAAGTTAAGAATATAAGATGCGATAATGGAGGCGAATTTAAGAGTCGAAACTTACAAAATTTTTGTAGAAATAAAGGAATTATGATTCAATACACACAACCTTATTCACCTCAACAAAATGGTGTATCAGAAAGAATGAATAGGACTTTATTTGACAAAGCCAGAACTATGTTAGCTGAAACAAACTTACCAAGGCACTTATGGGGTGAAACTGTAACATGCGCTACATATCAACTTAATCGTTGTCCATCAGCTGCTATAAATTATAAATCACCAGCAGAGATATTTTATGGAAAGAATGATCTTTCTAGACTAAGGGTATTCGGAAGTAAAGCGTGGGTTGTTACGATACCAAGAAGTAATAAATTGGACCCAAGAGCAAGAGAAATGAAAATGGTTGGTTACGCACCAGCGGGATATCGTCTGTGGGATCCGATTCATGATGAAATCGTTATAGCTAGAGATGTTAGATTTGATGAGAATGATTTTGTTTACAAGGAAGAGAAAACTTGTAATAAACCGCAATTTGTACAAATTTATGATGAAGAAAACATTGATCGAGAGACGGAAACGGTAGAAACGAATGAAAGAAAAGAAATATCGCGCGCAGAACCTGAAACTTCGAATAGACTTCAAAGAGAACAAAGAATCAGAAAGATACCATCACATTTAAAGGACTACATTACAGAAATTGATCATGACCAAGATGATTTTGTAGATGCAAATATAGCATATTGTTTAATGTCAAATGATGATGATCCTAAAACATATGCAGAAGCTGTAAATAAAGGTGAGGATTGGATTGAAGCAATTAATAATGAGTTACAATCACTAAAAGATTTAGAAACGTGGAAAGAGGAAAATTTACCAGATGGTCATAAAGCGATTGATACAAAGTGGGTTTTTAGGACAAAGCCCAATGGACTTAAGAAAGCAAGACTCGTAGCAAAAGGTTTTCAAACTGAGAATAGATACAATGTTTATTCCCCAGTAGCAAGGCACTCTACAATAAGGTTACTGTTAAACTTTGCAGTAAATAAGGAAATTATACAGCTAGATGTGCCGACTGCTTTCCTAAACGGATATCTAACAGAACGAGTGTATATCAAACCACCAAAAGGTTTAAAAGTTTCTAAAGGTTCTACGTTTATACAGATCACTGTATGGTCTCAAGGAAGCACCCAAATGTTGGAACGAAAGATTTCACAATTTCATGATTTCACAAAACTTCAAACAATCTATGTATGATTTTTGTTTGTACACAAAAGAAAATGTGTGGATTATAGTTTGGGTTGATGATATCTTAGTAATTGGAGACGGTAAAGAAATTTTAGAGAGTTTGATAAAAGAATTCAAAGTGCGGGATATGGGAGAAATAAAAGAATATTTAGGCATGGAAATATTTAAAGAAAAAGGAATTATAAGATTAAGTCAAAGAAAATTTATAGAGAAATTACTAGAAAAGTTCGGAATGACTGATTGCAAAGGAGCAAAGACGCCAATGGAACATGGATTATTGATTCCCGAAGAAGAAATATTAAAGGATGTTCCGTATCGCGAATTAATAGGATGTCTTAATTATTTATCAACTATTTCAAGACCTGATATAACATTCGCAACATCTTTTTTAAGTAAATATCTAGATAAACCAACGCGTACGATATGGATTGCAGCTAAGAGAGTGCTGCGATATTTGAAAATGAATGCACAAAAATGTCTCTCATTTACTGCATCAATGGGGACAACACTTACCGCTTACTCAGATGCCGATTGGGCATGTGACAAAGAAGACCGGAAAAGTATTAGTGGTAGTGTAATTTTATATAACGATAATATTATATCGTGGGCTTCCAAGAAACAGTTAACAATAGCTCTGTCAACAGCGGAGGCAGAATATGTGGCAGCAGCACACACAGCTACAGAAATAGTTTATTTAAAAGGAATTTTAAATGATCTAGGTATTAGGAATGTTGACTGTGGGTTATATGTAGATAACCAAAGTGCAATTAAAATGGTTTGTTGTAACGAAAACAGTAAACGCACAAAGCATATCGACATTAAATATCATTACATCAAAGATTGTTTTCGTAAAGAAATTTTTAATATTAATTATGTACCATCGGACAAAAATATTGCTGATATTTTAACCAAACCTTTATGTTCAATTAAGCATGAATATTTTTGTAAAGAATTAGGTTTAGACGAATTGATTTGACTACCAACTTTGTATTGAATAACAATGATAATAGTTGGAAAGTTTATTTATTTTTAAGTTAGTGTTTAATAATATTTTATGTTAATTTATGTTGAACATAATAGGATTCTTGAGTTAGGCAATCTTTATTTTTTGTCGAAGTAAAGATTGAGGGGGGATATTGGAGGTTTATACCTTTGTAGAATACTCTTTGAGTATTGTCTATGTTTACTTATTAAAAGAAGTGTTCTTGTCATGTACTTGTCATTATAACAATGTGTGAAAAGTAATACACGAATTGTTCCTAAATATTTCTATAATTTATCACCCATATTCTGCCCTTACATCAACTCGCACTTGTGTTCGATTAGACAAATGCGCTTGTATTCCTGCAAACAAAATTATTCTTTTTGCGATGACATTAAGACGACAATTCCTCAACTCGCACTTGTGTTTGACTAGACAGATGCGCGGCGACAAGGTCACGCGTCTTTGACATTTCTATTGCCTTATTATTAAGATGTCTATGGCAGCGACCAACTTGGGTCCGAAGACGGTTTAGGGACTTGCAGATCGGCCACTGCAATTCATTGCCTGGTGGCAGATGTTTGGCCGGGTCTCGAAAATTGGGTGGTGCGGGCAGCTTAGCCTTTCATATTTCGCTTCTAGATTCAGCGGGGTTTAGGTCCGTGGCGAATAATGGCGTGATATTATGTCGTCACCAAACGAAAGGTGAAAAAAGTGAAAAAATCCTTTTATTTTTTTTCACCTTTTTTTTTCGTCACTTACGAAGCTGCTGTTTTAGCGAAAATGACATTTTAATGCCAAAGTGTACCTAATATGGTACTACGCAATGTGGCAAACTTTAGTATTTCTAGCTCTTACGGTTACAGAATTCAAATAGTCCGATTCTGCATTTTCTAATATTGCACCCATAGTAAACTTACCAAATTCAGATATGGTATTTTAGTGTACTAGAATTATAAAGTTCGAGTGAAATGTCCTATTGTCAACTTACGAATCTGACATATTCGTAAATTTACATTGGTAACAACTATTACTAAAATGGGTCAATGATCCCAAGGCAACGCAAATTACTTTTAATATTTAAATGATTTTATACCCTTTGTAAACTCACGAAAGTGGTACTTTCGTAAGTTCACCATAATTTCAATTAGATAATTTTGTTATGGTAGTTACGAATGTGCCACTTTCGTAAATTTTCCACGGTATCAATAAATATCTCACAGCTTCAATGTATGATGATGTAAAGTTACGAATGTGCATTTATTTCTGATTCTTTTAAAATATTGACAGTCCATTGATAATATCTAGAAACAGTACCATTTTAATAACCAAATCTACCACAGTACCTAATTTATAATTTATTAACCTAAGTTATAATTAATTTTAAATTTCAAAACGCTTCCCTGTAAAATTCATATGTTGCAGATTCGTAAGTTTGCCGATGGTGACGATGTTATGTTCTATTTCTTAATCTTAAATTACTTACCCGATGCTTGATATGCTTGAAATGCAAGTTTCCAATCAACTTGAACAAAGGTAAGGGCCCTCTTGTAAGGCACAAACACTGAAAACATTATCATCAATACTATACTTTTTGTGTTTGATAAGTTATATTCTCAAAAAAGGTTTTAAGATATTTAACATTACGGTATAGTAGCAGTGAAGCAGTAAGCTTTAAAGCGGGTCAAAGTGCGGGATTAGGTGTAAATTAATAAATAAATATAATAGACGCCGAGATCTTGGGTTCGATTCCCACTTAAGACAAATCTTTGTGTGCATGAACATGGGGGTTTGTCTTAGTCTGGGTGTTTCTATGTATAATAAGTATGTATTTACAAAAGAAAAGTATATATGTTTTAGTATCAGTTATAGTACCCATAGCACAAGCTCTGCTTAGTTTGGGCCTAGGTGGCGTTGTGTGTGAGTTGTGAAATATTAATATTATTATTAATTAATTAAATTCCACGCGGACGAAGTCGCGGGCCAAAACTAGTAAAATAATACAAAGTGATAGTGTTAAATATAAAAAGTACCTAACAATTTTGTGCGAAACAAAAATTGGACTTAGTGGGACTTACCGTGGTCTTTGAATTCCAAACACTTGGTTCAAATCCCGATTCAAGTACAAAAAACGTTTTCGACTGTTTTTAGGACTAGATTGCTAAGCATAGCTTATTAAGTTATTACTCTTAGTATAAAATTCAGTTAATTATTTAGGTTTTTTTATGTACAAGTATGTAGATATACATAGCCTAGTTCAGTTATTTAAGTATCTTATTTATTTTTTCATCTCTCTCTTTTTCTTTTTTGTACACTTCACTCTCTCATTTTTACAAGTCTCTTTTTCCTCTGGCCCTCAAAGGATTGCTGCCAGAAAACTCATTTTTGAGTTAAGTTCACCTTTTGTAATCACCACTATTTTGTAATTCTATTATGTAATTTATGTGTACAATAAAGTATTAAACTAAACTAAACTACAAAAACAAATAAAGGTAACAATATTTATTGCCTTCTACATTTTGAAAATAATATTTTACTTACATTTGGCTACAACAATAATAAAATAATTGAAATCATTGCATTATTTTTATTTAACAGAGAAAAATAAATTAAAAATACAGGAATACTCACTATCTAATTGTAAATAATAAAACATAAATATTTGATTAAATTGTTTAGTTCAAAATAAAAAAAATATATATATCTTAAATTATACTGCCTCGTTGGTCTGGTGGTAAGCGTATGACTTTCATTCACCGCGAAGTTTCGGGTTCGATTCCCGGGTTGGACACAGTGATATTGGTGATTCTTCTATCAGGAAATTCTCAATAGCACCACGGAGTTGGAAGTTTATATCCTAAAGTTACCAACACTCATGGTGCCTACACACAGTGCCGGCGGCAGGGCCGCCGGGCATGCCGCCGGTCAAGCCGCCGTGCACCCGGCGGCATACAAAACCGCCGGCTTTGCCGCACAAAGGAGCTGCCGGCATGGCCGTCGGGTTGAGCCGGCGGGTTACGCGGCTTGCCGGCGTCAGTTCGTTCCATGTGCACTTCACTAGCGTTCTATCTGACTGTCTCAACCGGAATGATGCGTCGCGGCTTTTCGCGGCTTGTATTGCCGGCGGCAAAGCCGCTCGGCATAAGGCCGGCGGTATTGCCGCCGGCACTGTGTGTAGTAGTCTTAAGAGCCAAGTTCAGAGGTTCCGGACAAATCCTTTCTGACCCATAAAATATAATTTGACCGAATTTAAAAGTGACACAATTTACACTTGAAAAAACACAGCTGTAATCTTCATTTATCCTGCCAAAATGTTTTATCTAATACCTGTGAATAAGATATAATGAAAAGGCTAACAATCCTTCAACGTAGACGCATTTTTAAATTCTTTGTAGATTTAATTACCATCAGATTAGTAATATTATTAAAACCGACGTGAGGTGAGGACATTATTATTGAGAAAACGGGTTACTCACGTTACTTTAGCCGCGATATGCCGACTAGTTTCGTATCTAGTACGTAGATCCGCGCGACGGCTGGCGCGCGGAGGCGACGACACACGAATAACAGCCCAGTTGATGAATCTACGTACTAGATTCGAAACTAATCGGCATATCGCGGCTAAAGTAACGTGAGTAACCCGTACTCTCAATAATAACATCAGATTAGTATAAAAAATTTGGTAAGTAAAATGGAAAATAATAATTTTCAAATTATTGAAAAATACACACCGTTGGTGGCTATAAAATTAAAAGATGGCAATATAATTATAATATTTGCTCGTTTTATAGAATTGAATAATTGTTCTATTATGTAAACTTACCACTGTCTATAAAAAACAAAAAATATATTTTAGTGGTCAATTATTATTATAAAACTAAAAATTATTAATATAATGTGTTTAGGTTCTTCGGCCGGAGAAAGTAAGTAAAACCACGTGCGGAAGGAATAGGTGTATTTTGCATTTCTTATAATAAATTATATTTAACAGTGGTAAATTCGACTGAAGACCAGCATTATAGGCAATCGTAAGCCGTCAAAAGAGCTATACTTCTGGAAGTCCCAATAAACAATTCCAAAGGAATGGTCAATGGACGTTGTCTGTCACCAGATGCAACCTTAGTCATCCACGCACTAGAGGTCCCGAGAGCTATTTCCATTTACATATTCTCATTCAGCCGTGGAGAATCTTAACACCGCGATTCAGAAAGTGACGTCACTGTACAGTGACACCTAGCGTAGAACTCGTGGATCGATGAACCACAGTTGCTCACGTAGGTCTAAGGCACTTGTCTCACCGGCAACGATTAACGAGTAACGAGTAGAGCTAGAACTAGAAACGAGTTAGCGAGACACGGAGAGCGAGTGCGTAGTTGCGATATTTTGTGTAGCTCGGCTATAAGCGAGTGTGCGAGTGAGGCGGATACAGATACGCACTGTAGAGAAATGACCACTGGTTGCTCCCGTTGCTCTCTCGGCGTGAGTTCTAATCGCTTGGCGAGTATCGCCGAGCGAGTGTTATCCCTCATAGCTCTTGTCGCACAGCGACAAACTAGTGAAGCGAGTGCTCGCCGGCAGTGTGAACAGTCAGCGATCAACTGTTTGTATATGCATTTCTTTTGTTTACACGGAAAGTATATCTATTGTACGTTTCTTGAGCGAGAAAATAGCCGATAGTTAGTCGTTTTCTCGTCGTTGGTGGGACAACTGCCTTAGGCAGACTTACAGATGGCATTAGTGGTATTTTAAATGTTGTAATCATAGAAATCTTAATAACTAGTCAATAGAAATGCTATCGACTATCTTTTAACACTGGGACGCATGTCGCCGTTTTTCAAATATCACTTTTTGTATTCCTGCAAACAAAATTATTCTTTTTGCGATGACATTAAGACGACAATTCCTCAACTCTCACTTGTGTTCGACTAGACACATGCGCTTGTATTCCTGCAAACAAAATTATTCTTTCTGCGATGACATTAAGACGACAATTCCTCAACTCGCACTTGTGTTTGACTAGACACATGCGCGGCGACAAGGTCACGCGTCTTTGACATTTGTATTGCCTTATTATTAAGATTTCTATGGTTGTAATGTTACATAAATCATTAATTTTTATTTTATTTTTTTCTTTTATAGGTATATCTAAACATTTATTTTAAAAGTAAAAATATCATCATCAACAAAATGCATCAACAAAATAAACTGAGATTTTTAAATGTTTTTAATATTTATACAAAAAACATTACGAGGGCTTTGCACCAAGAAGAAATAATACTCACATAACGCTGAAAAAAGATTAGAAAATTATTAAAACAAATAAAAAAAAATATAATAATAATATAATAATGATGAAGCAATAAAAAAATCATAACTCACCGTCACCTACGAGTTGGAAAATATGAAAAAAAAACACAAATTAATAAATTAACATTTTAATAGAAAAAAGGCAATATTTTATCAATAAGAATATCATAACAACAGCATAAAAATCAAAAAAATAATGAAAATAACCTAAAAATATTTTATTTAAATTTAACAAAATAAAAAGTTATTAATAAAATCAAAATTTACCCAATGCTGTTAAAAAAAGGGAATAGTTATATTATTATGTTTAAAAAATCAAATTATGCAGGTAAAAATTGTCCACGGACAGTAACCAATCCAGTTACAGGATAATTACACAGTACAGTACCTATAAATTTTTTTTAATGTTAAGTTTTAACACGCGTCGCGTCGTACGAGGCGAAATTTCGTAAGTATACGTGCATACGCGCGCTGCGGCTGCGCTGGAGGGACTGCTGAGAGCGTGCGAGAACTGCGAGACTGCGCGAGCCCTTTTCGCTCGGGCACTTGCGAACCGATAGAAACCGGATTCGCCTCGTACGCGATACGCTGCAAGTGCTCACACGCACAGTCGCCTATACATGTGTGAGTGGAATAATCTGAGAGCGGTTGTATGAAGCTTTGTCTTTGTTCTACTCTGTGATAATGGGCTCAGGATAGGTACCTATACTTTTTTAGTCTCGCAATTTTGATTTCAATTCGAAAGAAACGAAGCGAAAATTAAAAAATCGGAAAAAATGAAATTCGAAAAGAAAAAAATAAAGAATACAGATCAAAAAAAATCTTATCAAACAATTCTATTTTACACTAATACTAATACATATATTTATTGTGATTTATACATACATGAGTCTGCGAGAAAAACATAATTATATTTTAATAATAATTTCTAATATGACGTCAAAGATTTAAATAATAAATTAAAAAAAAATAATGAAATATTTTTATTTTTTTTACCCACCATTATTTTCTGAAAAGATAATCAAATATTTTATAAATACCTATACATTTTGTACAAACCATTTGGATCTATTATTTTTTGTGTAACTGAATATCAGTATTTTTAAAGATTTGCCACGCGATCCGTTAAGAAATTCTCAACAGCCGCACGGAGTTGGCATTGTGCCCGGTGGATGGTGATTGGCTGATCCCCTATCCCATGGGATGATGAAACAGGTAAAGTGTGAGTGTTATACACCTCTGCCACACCCATCTGGGTAATATAGGCGTGATGTTATGTTATGTTATAGAGCAAGAAGTTTGGTGAAGTCGGCCTTTATCGTCTCGTTGGTCTTGTGGTTAGTGTATCACAAATCACAAGCTGTTTCTGCCATACCTATTATAGCAATCAAATTTAGGCCCCATAGTTTTGTCACTGTCCGTGGTGCCTACACACTTTCCATATAGACACTTTGTCTATATTTGGCATTACTCAGTCGCCCGCTTTGCTTTGGAGGGAAGTAAAGATACATACTTACCAACTCCAACTATATACTTCTGATTAAATTCGTTGCGGGCTCCAAGACAATTGTAACTCTCCCTGGGATTGGCCGTGTGTCATGCACTGTGCCTTTCAGTTGGTTGCCGCTGTAGATCCTGGCGTCACAGGAGTCACAGTGGTGGGCGTGTGGGTGGGATTATATCCCGTTTAAAAAAAAAAAACACAACACGAGGTCTCAGCATCAATGCTCGGGTGGTCAAAAAAATAATTGGTACTTTGCGCCAAAAAAATCTAAGTAATAGATAAACTTCTTGAAACTTAAAAAAATTAGTTAAATATTAAGAATATTATATACTCACAACATTCTGAAATGAGAGGAAGTGAAATATATTAATTATTTAATTATTTTCTGTACCAATATTTTATTTTTTATTTATTGATTAAAAAACTTACACCACCCTGTAATCAAAATAAAAAATGTATTTTAAAATATTGCTATGTTTTTTTAATAACAGTAACATTTTACTAAAAACACTTGAAAAAATTTGGGACCAGCAGGATTGTAGCCTACTTAAGATAGGTGCAAATGGATGAATGTCACGAAATGACGTAACATACAGTCGAGAAATTTAGGGTCCTGGCAAGAGGCAACCTTAGCTGGTTGGTTAAAGTGGCTGCCCGGTGTACAGCAGGTCCAGGTTCAAATCCTGCCTATACTTTTTTCAACTGTTAGTATAATTTGCTAAGCATAGCTAAATGCTATAAAAATAATTAATAAGAAATCAGTTAAATTGTTTTAAATAATTAATCGGAATTGAAAAATCTAGAAGATTAAAATAGTAAAGGTTAGTTTTACTTACATTCAACTGCAATAAAAAATATAATATTGAAAAATAACTGTTTTTAATTCAACATAATTAATTAGTTCTGATAATACGCATGAGTGTAATAATTACCTTGATCTAAAAATAAAAACAAATAATAAATTTGGTTTCTGAATTGAATATTAAGAACATAAAATACTTATAATTCATCCTAAATAATAAATAATTGTAAAATGAACCGTAATTAAAATCTAATTTTTTACCCCACATTGAGGAGAAGTCTTAAATATTGTGAATAGGATATATATATATATATATAGGATTTTACTGAAAGAAGAGAAGAATTTTTAAAATCAATTTAAACTACATATACAGGGTGTATTTTTGAAACGGGGCAGTAAGGGCAAGTACCTTAACCGTTGCAGTTACAGCAAAACGTTCTTAAAAGACCTTCCCTAACTTTTTGGGAAATTTTGAACTGCATTCACAGATTTTGTAAAAAACTTACAGTTAGCAAAAAAAATGCAAAAAGTTCAAAATTTTTTTTTTTATGCCAATCGATTCTATTTTATGTGGGGATCAAAAAACTCTATGAGGACCATTTTAGCTTTCAGTACTAGAAAAGACAGAAATCGCCAAAAACGTTTCCCATACATTTCGGCAACAGAAACGAATTTCTACGATGGTCTAACTTTTTGTTATGGCCTGGAAGTGGGTAGAATTGACTGTAAAGTAAATAAAAAGAATTTTTACCCTCAAATTTCGAATTTGATTCGAAAATCTGTGTGTTATACTTAGTTTCAGCTGAGAAACTTCGTATGAGTTATTAATTAAGGATTTTCGCTAAAATGTCTTCTAATCGTGAAAAAATTGACTTATTAGAAGCGTATTTTGTCAATAATCGAAATGCGGGAGCTGCATTAGTGTGGTACCGCAATAAGTATCCGTTGCGGCATGTGCCAACAAGAAAGGTTATTACAAATCTTTTGAAAAACCTGGAATTGCAGGGTTCTTTCAAAATACGCTTCTAATAAGTCAATTTTTTCACGATTAGAAGACATTTTAGCGAAAATCCTTAATTAATAACTCATACGAAGTGTCTCAGCTGAAACTAAGTATAACACACAGATTTTCGAATCAAATTCGAAATTTGAGGGTAAAAATTCTTTTTATTTACTTTACAGTCAATTCTACCCACTTCCAGGCCATAACAAAAAGTTAGACCATCGTAAAAATTCGTTTCTGTTGCCGAAATGTATGGGAAACGTTTTTGGCGATTTCTGTCTTTTCTAGTACTGAAAGCTAAAATGGTCCCATAGAGTTTTTTGATCCCCACATGAAATAGAATCGATTGGCATAAAAAAAAAACTTTTTGCTAACTGTAAGTTTTTTACAAAATCTGTGAATGCAGTTCAAAATGTCCTAAAAAGTTAGGGAAGGTCTTTTAAGAACGTTTTGCTGTAACTGCAACGGTTAAGGTACTTGCCCTTACTGCCCCGTTTCAAAAATACACCCTGTATATTATTTTAGTTGTACGATAATTAAGATCAAATATTTCTAACAACATGTTAGGTTAAATGTAAAAAAAACCATGCATTCTAAGAATCAGATAAAGATAAAGATATTTATTTTTACAAAATAAATATCTTTATCTTTATCATATCTTTATCAGTAAATTCGTACAAAAATAAGCTAAAATGCCATGTTTTATATTTATAATAGCTATTATTTATATTATTTAAAATCACTTAAAATTAATATCTCAAAATAAGAAATTTCAAGACAATTACAATTCATTTTAAAAAAAAACCATGAAAAACATGTTTGACGCCATCGATTTATAATATTAAAGAACAAGATGTTTTTATCGCACAACACTATAGTAAATTATTTTCTTATTTTGGACGATAAGTTAAGATCAAGAAAATATACAAATGCGCGCTAAATGTATGTATTTAATTTTAATATCCATGAGAAATCTTTATCTTATTATTCTCGGGTATTAAACACTATGTGATGTATTATTTAAGAAATACATGATGACTTACCTTGATCTATCAATGACAAAAAATAAAATTGTTAGATTATACATTAAAATAAGACAAGATCACTCTGCAAAGTAAATATAAAAAAAATCTTCTTCTTTCTATAGGAAGAAAGACATTAAATTAATGAAGTTAATATACACTTACCTCATTCTAAATAAATAAAAAGTAAAAGGTTAAATTTTGGTTAAAAAATTAACGATATTTTATCCTTACTAATATTATAAAGGCGAAAGTTTGTAAGTATGGATGTATGGATGTATGGATGTTTGTTATTCTTTCACGCCAAAACTACCGGGTCGATTTCGATGAAATTTTGCACACATGTAGCTTATAGTCTGGATTAACATATAGGCTACTTTTAATTGACATACCACGCGGGCGGAGCCGCGGGCGGAAGCTAGTTTACAATATTCTGAAATAAACTTACTTTTGTCTGAAAATTACAATGAAGTAGAGTTAATTTCTAAAAGCAATTATTGTGTTTTGTTATAATAATACTTTTATATTTTAGTTTATACTAAAATGAAGATGCTCTGTTGTTGATGACGTACAGTGCAGCAAGTCGTCAACACTGTTTGTGCTGTGGGTTGACAGTGTTGTGGGGTGAAAAGAGCTCACTGTATCGGCGCTGATTGTCACACCCTCACTAATACACGTCCTTCCTTTTGTTGCACCGGTTTCCAGGTATTGGAAAGAGCTCAACCAGTATTGTGAATTTCGTATTCTTAATAATAATATCTTATTGAATCTCTATATAGAGCAGATTTATATTGTTGAGGAACAGGGTGTGATGTTCCTCCATCTCAAAGGGAGGATCCTCCGACCAGGCTCGATGGCATTGCCCGGCGGATAGCTGTCCTACGGTAGCGTATTGGAAGTGGTATATATAGTTACTTGCTGTGAACATTTCATTATCGCGATTTAGCACTCGTCGACATATTATGTCACGTGTGTGTCATTCGTCATTTACTGTGTGCGGATACCGCCACATACCCTCTATTATGATATAATTAATACTACATTTATTTAATGTCCTTATATTTTTAAAATGTTATTATAATATATATATTTTTACATACCGATATCTGCAATTATAGTTGAGTGTTTTTAAGTATCGAGTCATTATTAAATAAATAAAATGTTAATCATTTATACATATTAAAAATAATAAAATAATTTACTTACGGGTGCCTGAAATATAACATATTTTGTAATGAAACGGTTTGTATTAAAGTTAAGGTTTATTTTTTTACAGTTTTGTATTTTGTATCGATTTCACTTTCACTCGATAGATGTGAAGTCGATGTGACGATTTGCCGCCATAACAAACCATAACATTGATGTTATGGTATGTAATGTTATTTATTTCTACACCTACACGCTACACTGTATAGCTTAATAAAATAGATAAACTTAGTTTTGATTTGCTCCTTGCTTCAATTTTAGATTCATCCTTCATTTATTTAAAAAATCTAATGAATACATCAGCCTAAAAACCAAGGAGTGCCATAAAATATATAACGAGATATATATATAGTATATTTTTTATTTATTCACGACTTTTTTATGAACAAAATTAAAACTTACACCCTATTTTCTGCAATTTAAATAAAACAATATTTTTTAGTTAAAATTAATAAAATACGTAAAAAAGAACGTACGGCTTAAAAAATGCATAAAACTAACATTAAAGATAATCTAAAAACTTACCAATTAATTTTGTAGGAATCCCAAAGAAATATAAAACAGAAATAAATGTAAAATTAGCATTTTTGTAAAAAAGACATAAAAAAAAATAAATAACAAAATAAAATAAAATAAGCGGCGCAAATATAAAAATCTCGTCGGTGATTATTATATTTGAGCCGTTTGGGGTAGAAACTTTAGGGCCATGGGTTCCGAGCGCCCGGCTGCTTTTGAAAATATATCTCAAAAAGATAAATCGATACGACTCGTGACAAGAGGGCTGGTTTCTATTTGGCACAATGAATAAGCATTGCCATACAACGTGGCAATGCTGCCAGGCTTCTGGGCACGATGTCGGCCTTTGACTTCCATGCGGCTTTGATGCTGTATAAAGATTTGTAAATATCTTTTTATATTTTCTATGTATATTATTTTATATAAATATTTTTCTAAATTCAAAATGTATAATTGTAAATATTTAAAGAAAATAAAGATACAATAAATAATTGTTTTCTTACGTATCGATCCTAAAAAAAAAAAGATTACTGAATTGTTATTTTCATTACATGTAATCGTAAATGTTTCGAGTTTTTACTTACAGTAGCCTAGAAAAAGTAAAATTAATTAAATTATTAAAATATTTAAATCTGAACGGATTAGAAATTACTGAACAATTTTTTGACCACTGGAATATTATCATATATCTATGTATTTTCACTAAATTTCTTAACTAGCTTTCGTCCATGGCTGCTCTCGCGTGGTGCTCTAACAAAACATAGCCTATGTTACTCAGTGATGATTTGACTTACAAATGTTGAAAGAAATAATATTAAAATGAGTAAAGTAGTTTTTGAGTTACATTGAATAAAACAAAAAAAATGTGTGTCCTTTATAATATTAGTTTAGTTTTTTTTATAGTTACTTCTCCTGCAGCGAAACAACGTGTAGTCCACCTGACGGTAAATGGAGTACAGCCCATGGATATCAACAATACACAAAAGCAGATTATAGATACGTCGCTACAGCTGAAGACTATGGTGATATGCTTCATATGCCAGTAATTTCAGGGCCTGATCTCACCACCAAACCGGAACACAGTAATGCAAGCACTATTATTTGGCGGCTAGTTATAGGGAAGATTAAGAGAAGTTAGATGTTTCAATTAATTTATGTTAACTTACCACATTCTGTTAAAAAAGAAAGCATTGTATTAATAGTGTAAAACAATCTAATAAACAAAATAACTACAAAAAGAGTTGATAAATTTCGAGTCTAACAGCATACGAATCCATGGCTGAATTGACAAAGCACCGGGGGTTTTTACCCAGCGGGTACAGGTTTGAATCCTACCGGATTTTTAATTTTTTATCATTAATATTATATAAAATACAAAAAGGCATAGCAGAGCTATAATTTGCTTTAAAATATTACAAAATATAATAAAAAACTTTCAAAAGATTACCGAAGGCTGTAAATATAAAAATACTACTGTTAATAAATCGCAGGAAATTTGAAATTAATGTGATAATGTGAAATTTTATTGAAGAAGAACTTACGTGTTCCTAAAAAAAAAAAAAACATAATAAAATACCATATATTTTGTAATGTGCAATATTCAGATACAACAGAATTAATTTACTTCTTTTATAGGTTCGATTCCCGCTTAAGACAAATCTTGCTGTGCATGAACATGGCGGTTTGTCTTAGTCTGGGTGTTTCTATGTATAATAAGTATGTATTTACAAAAGAAAAGTATAATATGCATTAGTATCAGTTATTCTAGTACAAGCTCTGCTTAGATTCTTATCTGATAGATTCTTTCTGTGTCAATTACCAAATAAGTTATTAGATTTTATACATTACCTCGTCCGGCTGCGATAAATAAAAACATTATTATTGTCTTAAAATTATAAGTATCAAAAAGAAGAGAAGCTGGACCAATCGATCTTGCAGGTTAAGCTATGCTTACCGCGGTCGGCTGTAGATGGATGACCTTTAACATAACGAGTTTTCATCTCTTTCACACTTAACTCGTACTGGGTTGTTGAGTCTGATGGCTCCACGTAAAAAACTGATATTCAGCTAAATCCGATAGACTAGAAGCCCAATGTAATTTGGAAATGGCTCGGCAGATGATGAATTATAAGTATCAAAATATCAAATCAACTGAGTCAAGTGTGAAAGAGAATAAAAAAGTACTAGATATTTATTATTGATCGATATTATTGATTATTGAGATATTGGGGTGCATGAAAATTCCCAAGTAACGTACACAACGATTCCCTACGTCCGGCGCACCCTGGACAATTCGCGAGTTATTCAAAGCGAATTGGCTAATCCTTTCACCACGATGGCAAGTCAAAACCTTACTGATTGCCAAAATGCCCTACCACCTGCACAAGAGAGGCGCTCATAAACGCCGACGAGAGCGCCACAACAGTGGCCACTTATTGGACCAATAAAATTTGACTCAGCCATAGACACGACAAAGAAGAAGATTATTGATCCCTGGGACATTCGGATATTAAGTTCAAAACATAAATATACTTACACTCAACTAGAAAATATATGGTAAATATTATTAGTTAATGATAAAATATAGTTAAAATATTATTTTTAACTTAACAGTGGTTATCTGCCTCGATGGTCTAGTGGTTAGCGTATTCGCCTCTCACCGCGAGGTCTCGGGTTCGATTCCCGTGTCGAGGAAAGTGATATTTGTGAACATTCCAACAGAAAATTCACAATAGCAGAACGGAGGTGGAATTTTGCCCGGTGGATGGCGATAGGCTCATTGGACTTAAAACAACAGGTAAAATGTTGGTGTTGTACACCTCTGCCACACCCTTCTGGGTAATATAGGCGTGATGTTATATTATGTAATGTAAAAAAAGTAAATACTTACAGTAACCTAGAAATAATAGAGAAAATCTGAATTTAATCAGGAATCCGCTTCGATCTCTCTCTCGCGTTCATTGTTAGAACGGGACAGAGCGATCAAAACGTTCGATCAGCGTTAAAATCGGACTGTAATGAGTAGCTAATTATTTTTAATCTATCCTACTAAGATGAAAATAAGGGGCCATGGCGCAATGGATAAAGCATCGGTCTTACGATCGAGAGGTCGTGGGTTCGAATCCTGGTCATTACACCACGGACGTCAACTTCCTTCTAATACAAGCGAATTAAGCTTAGCTGGAGGAAGTTATTGTATTTGCAAATTATATTAATTATTGTAATATTTTAATTATAAAATAATAATCATTAAAATTTATATTATTCCATTTCTTAAGTGTAGTTAAAAATATACAAAATTAAAATTTATATTAATCCATTTCTTATGTGTAGTTAAAAAATATACAAAATTATTTTTGTAACAGCAGCATCAAGTTAAAATTGTGGCCTGTAGATGACGATAGGCTCAGCCCCATACATGAGACCTAAACATACATCAGGTGAAATGTTGGCGTTAAACACCTCTGCCACAACCTTCTAGGTAAAATAGGCGTTATGCTATATAAAATTAATGTTTACAAACCTCTACAATTTCTTCTTTCTGGAAATGAAATCATGTTCTTAATAATCGAAAATATTTAACTGTTTCAATTTAACTTCCTCGTTGGTCTAATTGATAGCGTATGCGACCAATTTTATAATTTGTTACAGAAAGTTTAAGTATATCAGTCAAGTCAAGGGTTAAAACCAAGCTAAGTGTCTGCGAATGGCGGCGAACATTTTTCAATCACCATGATCAAAATATGGAAAATTATCCTTTACAAGTTTAATTTTAATTGCCGAAGCCACCACGACCACGCCCCAAATCCAATATTTTATGATCGTTTTTTTATTACCGACGTTAAAAGTATACACAAGAAAATTTTGCAAAGCATCGCTTCGCATGAGCAAAATCTGAGTTTCTTCAGTTAATAGGCAGCTAAACGGCCTGCTAAACAGCAGACCGCATCATCACTTACCATTAAGTGTGGTCGAGCTCAAACACGTTAAAAATAGAAGATATAGGTGTAGAAAAATAATTTGCAAATAAATCATACCTGAGTATCATTGACGACAGTTGTTTCTCCATTTGTCGTTGAAGTCGGTTGATCTGTCTCGCCTTCTCCACCTTTATCATCTTCGCCATCTTCCCCTTCTTTTTTATCTCCTCCATCTTTATCATCTTTCTAGGAACAATAATTTTGTAAAATAAACACTGACTTTAATTACAAATGCACTATAAAGTAAGAAATACTTAAGTAATATTCAACGTCTCGCCTCATCTATGTATAGCTTGAAAGAATACAGTAAACGGCCTTTAGGTGCCTATATTTAAAGAATTATTCGCGTACTCCTAACCGCTGAGGAGTTGTACCTTCCAGCATTAACTCAGCAACATGAAAGGCTACTAGATGCAAATATTTAACTAGCTATCTTTTAGTCATAGACAATATCTTGCAAAACCTCTTTTTGAATGAAAAATGTATTTGAAGCGTTAGGTAAAATTTGGTGCAGAATCATGTGACTGTGACTGTACCAAATCACCGATAGCGGCTTTGGCACGATGTCATTTACATGTATAATATTATAAATACTTACACCATCAGGGTTCCTGAAAATAGAAATCAAATTAAATAGAAGAAAAAAAGAATATTAATGAACTTAAACCAAATAGTATAATAAGAAAATCAGCTTTCATTTGTGTGGGTAACAATTACATTGAACTGTATGTTAATATAAGGAAGAGTACAGTTTAAAAAAGTTCAAGAACATACTCTTCAGCCGGTGTAGTTTCCTCTTTTTCACCTTCGGCAGGAGTCATTTCCGTAGTTATTTGGTCATCTTCAGCTTTCGTGTCATCATCTTTAGATTTTTCATCACCATCAGGCTTGTTATTATTGCCATCTGGGTTCTTATTATCACCTTCAGGCTTTTTATCGTCACCTTCAGTATTTTTATCTTCATCTGCAGGTTTACCTTCAGTATCATCGGGTTTTTTCTCACCATCTTCAGGCTTTTTATCGCCATCTTCTGGTTTGCCTTCAGTATCATCGGGTTTTGCTTCACCATCATCTGGTTTTTTCTCATCACCTTCAGGCTTTTTTTCGCCATCTTCAGGTTTTGCGTCATCCCCTTCAGCTGGTAGATCTTCGGATGGCTGTGATACAAGATCGAATAAGCTTATTTGATAACAGAGCTTATGTTAATAAGCTATAAGTAGACAGGCGTATCTCACCTTTAATTTAAAGCTAAATATTAGCTCATGGTAGCTACAGTACTACGTCTCAGTTTGGTAGCAGATTTAATTATATACTCTATGGATTCAACCCAACTTCATACACATAATTGCACACAAGAGAGCGTAATGCAATAGGCCAGTGATAGCGAACCTACTGATGGCACGCAGCATACAAATTTGGATACGCGAAATCCACGAACCTCGAGGCCTCATTATTTTTTGTTTCGAAAATAACTAGTGACTTCACCCAGTTTTGCATGGATGTGAGAAACCTTTCTCTTAAATCGCTCTATCTTTAAAAAAGTCCGTTAAGAAAAATAGATCTAAGCATACGTAGCGTAGGGATAGACAGACAGCGACTTGGTTTTATACTAACGCATTCTAAAAAAAATTGAACTGAATTGAATTGAATTGAATTGAATTGAATTGAATACTATTTATATATATGTAGTGATAGTGAAGTGGCAAGTCCATCAATAAAGGTGCACCACTCCTGCCATAGGTATTCTCTACTCTATATAGCCCGGTTTCCATCCAACGCAAACTGCATACTTGTATAGTTGCAAAGTTTGCGTTTGCGAGTTTAACGATATCATTAATGGGTCCGTTCTGCTCGCGGTGGAAACCGGGCTTTACTTTGGATGATGCATAGATCAAAATGGTAATAAAAGAAATGACCAAAATGTTGCGTGTTACTTACAGTTGGTGACGCGCAAACCACCGCCAACATTAGTAAGAATATGAAAAAAATCTTCATTCTCTGTCCTGTGGAACGGAAAAGACTGAAGAGTCTATAGTTTTATACAATTTTAGGTTTAAAAATTAAGTATCCAGCAGGATTCCAACCTGCAACCCCTACGTAAACACCCCTGGCATAGATTTAACACTAATATGGGACGCCAGGTGTACCAAGTAAGGTTTGCCTGAAGCCTGATTGAGGGACAATATTGTTGTCACCTTTCCAGCACGAAAAGGCTCGTTTGCATGCCCGACATAAGTGAGTAAAGGTCGTTTTTACTCATAAGTGAGGCAAATATCTGATTCATCAACGCAAAGCCTAAACTGCTAAGGCTAGAAACTTGAATTTTTGCATGAAAGTTCCTTATATTGGAAATTCCTTTCCGAAGGGGGTAACATAAGTGTTAAAGGGTGGTATGGAATGGTCAGTAATTTTTAAAGTTAGAAGCACATTTCGTATAATTAGACTTGAATAGAAATTATATAATATGAAGGTTGAAAAATTTAGATTTAAGCAGGATTTGAACCTGCTTTGCAAGTTTAACCATGGATTCGTATGCTGCTAGACTCAAAATTTCTCAACCCATTTTAGTGAAAACTTATTAGGTAAATATACCTGTTGTATAAGCTATAGCCAAGTAAGGTTAATAAGACAAGCATACGAATCCATAGCTTAATTAACATAGCACCTGGGCCGTTTACCCGGGGGGTACAGATTCAAATCCTGCTGGAAACTTAATTGTTAAACCTTAATGTTGTATAAAATACAAAAAGGGATAGCAAAGATATAATCTGATTTGAAATTTTGTATAAAAATAGTAAGCCAGCGGTTCCCAATTTTTTTTTGGTGACGGAACTATTTTGATAAGCAATTGTATTGGCATCCCAAATTGTCTATAATATTAGTATTTGTGAGAACGATAAATAAATAAATATACTTACTGAGTTGTTGTCGAGTTCTGTTCTTGAGTTGTTTCAGATTAATCAAAGATTTTATGTCAAATATGATTGTAACCAATAAATATTTTATTGGAAGAAATAAAACCGTAATAAAATGTTACCAAGCACTTGAATAATATTATCACTTTTAAGAGGCGGGAATTGTGAATGTGGGGCCACACAAACCATGGCCCATATTTTAACTTGTCCTGCGTGCCCCACTACCTGCACGAAGGACGCGCTTATGAACGCAGATGAAAGCGCTGTTCAGGTAGCCACATACTGGGTTAGTAAAATTTGACTTTGCCGTCGACTCGAATGAAGAAGAAGAGGCGGGACAAACACAAAAGTCGTCGAACGAAGACACGTAGGAGACGCGGCGCGCGTAAAGCAAATTTCCACCCAAATACCCAATAGTTATATAAAAAAAAGAGTAGCGCGACAATAAACAAACTTCTTCTTCTTCTGAAGAAGAAGAAGAGAAGAATAAACAAACTGAATGAACTGAACCAGATTGCACTGATGCGGAAATGCAGATTCGGGCAGGGCGTGCCACTCCTTGGTCAAAGAAGCTGGCGTTGTTCGCTCGTAATGATTGCCGTCTAGATTATTTCGTATTTCTAATTGATTTATATATAAAGCATTTAGACAAGCTTAGCAAACTAATACTAAGAACAGTCGAAAAACTTTTGGCTGGAAAGACTATGCATACAGTCAAAAGATTCCTGGATTTGCAGCGGAGCTTGGATGGCTGAGAGGTAAAGCGATAGACTGGAACCCTATAGTTGCGTGTTCAAATCCCACTTCAAGTCTAAAAAAAAAATCGACTGAACTTAGTATTATTTAGTATTACCACAGATAATATAATACTAGTAGTATTACTCATTGTTATTATTATTATTGCGAGCCTATAGTGTCCCACTGCAGGGCAAAAGCCTCCTCTCCCTTTTTCCATTTATCTGTGGTTTGTAGTGTCCAGTCAATCTGCTATGAATCCATACTCATTGTTAAGGTACTTATTTCTATGGTTAAGGTGGAAAAATTATGATCGCTGTATTCGTGTACATAAATCATTTTACGTTTGCCATTCGTAAATAAAATCACTCCTTAACGTGTTATTCCCAACTCTCCGATCAACAGTCTGATATTTTGGCGAGCTGGGCATTAAATTACCTTCAATAATACATGGTTTATAGCAGCTTTTAAGCTATTTTAACTGGTAAGCGCTGCAGTTTTGGCAGCTGGAGCAAATCACGTTTATGTCCATCATTGTCATCAACTGCTAATCGCCAGGAATTAATTCTTCTGGCATCCGTACAATATTGTTTAAGTCAAAGCAGTCTTCCGACAGACGTTGACTGTCTACATTCTCTGTGTCGATATTTGGTGTGCGTCAGAATGGCTGGTTGTCTGTAGCGTTGGTTTATGAGAGTAGATTCGAAAATTGCTACATAATTGCTTATATGTGCTTCATATAATAAATAATTGCTACATAGGATATATATTTAGCTTTGATTAGAGGTTATCAAATATTTATTTTGACCAGCCAGCCTGACGTTTGGTGAGCTGGTCACCTCCTAGTTTTAAGTAAAGCGTGCAGAGCTTTCCAAAATGTATTGCGTCAATAATTGCTACATATTTATTTCATTTATCTAATTTAGTTGTAACATGTTAGATAAAGAATGTAGCAATTATTAAAATTATCCCAAGTAAAAGTGCCTGATAATATAATAATGGCAAACACTTAGTTCTTCCTCTCTTCCTCGTCACAAACAACATCATTTTATCAGGCACTTTTCCTTGGGATAATTTAAATAATTACTACATTGTTTATTTAACATATTATTATGTTTCTACTTCTAAAATGTCTATTAAAAAATAGCGGTTGGTGATAAAAGGGTAAAAAATTAAGGGTTTTATGTATTTTTTAATGCCACATAGAAAAATAAAATAAAAATTGTCCAAAAATTAAAAAGAAAATGTTAAGGGTGAACAACCCTTATGACTTAGAGGAATGAAAAATAGATATTAGCCGATTCTCAGACGTACTGAATATGCATATAAATTTTGGTAAAAACCAGTAAAGCCGTTTCGGGGGAGTAAGGTAACTAACATTGTGACACGAGAATTTTATAATATATAAGATAGCAATTAGATACAGGGCATCTAAAACATGTCCCACAGCTCGGACCTCTTCTCATGATGAGAAGGGTTAGGCCATAGTCCACCACGCTTGCCAAGTGCGGTTTGATAGACTTCACACACCCTTGAGCGCCTATTAGACACTCTCAGGAATGGAGGTTTCCTCACGATGTTTTCCTTCACCGATAAGGAGCGATAATTTATATGAAAAATACACACATATTTTTAAAATACAGGTGTGTGCCGTGGCGTGGGTGCGAACCCGATACCTTTGTCTTCGCTATAGCACTTATAACAGCACTGGTATCATCCGCAAAAAGGACAAAAAGGACATATTATGTGTCTTATAAATTTGACATACAACTTTGTCATTTCTATGAGGCATATAATAATTCTAATTGGTTTATATATAAGTATAAAGGATTAAGATAAGCTTAGCAATATAATACTAAGAACAGTCAAAAAATACTTTTGGCTCGAAAGACTATGCATACAGTCAAAGATTCGTGATTTGTGATTTAACTTTGTCATTTCTATGAGGCATATATTATTATAATATTACATTGGCAATACCGCGGACCCTGACAAGATAGTTGAAATAATAGCCAAAGACATTTAAAAAGAATTTATAACACAAAATACGCTATAGTGAGCTGGTGGATTCCTTCATCATTTTTCCACAAGCTGTATTATTACTTGAAGAGAACAATGACGCTCCCGACCTATGCAAAAATTCTAGATCTATATCTGTTTGACCAGATTTTGATGTTCCAGGCTCCGAAGATGGCCCTTTCTTATTCTTCTTAGTTAGAAGAGAAATAACATGCTTTATAACATTATTCTTTGACGTTTTCGATGACCTACCAGAAGAATTGCTTTTGTCCGCGCTAGAAATGCTGTCGTACGAAGTCATGTTTTTTACCGATAGATTATCGGCGAAAAACATGATTTCCTTTTCTGACAAAAGATCGTCTATGGAATCGTTAGAAATGCTCGCTTGTGCGGCCTTCTCTTGCGAGATGTTGTCTATTTCTTGACCGGGAACCGCAAAGCAAGTCGAACTTTTCGAAACTGGTTTAGCTGCCCCATTATCATAACTGTGACATCGTATTACCTGTTCCATAGACTCAGAACATTCTTTTTTAGGCTGACTATCTTTTGTGGTTCTGGCCGTTTTATCAAGATACTCTTCCTCATAATCAACCTTGACTTCCGGTTCTTTTTTTTGATTTCTGAAAAGATCCTTCTTTTCTTTTGTTTTAATTTCTTCATCATATATTTCTTGAATGGTGTCGGCTCTTGGCAGTCTTTGCCAGTCTCGTCTGGTTATACACTTAGATAGTATATCATCAGACATACTGAGTTTGATATTACCTTTTCTTTCTTTCTGACACGCTTTATAACATTTGATTTTTTCAATATAGTTGGACGGTTCGCTCCAGTATTGGCCTTCTTCTGTAGTTTCCGTGTCCATATTACTTGTTCCAATCAATGGCGTAGTGACTGAGACATCTTGCCTACAAGCATAGAATTGATTTATGGTTTTCTGTCTCCTTTTGCAATAATTACACCCATTTGCCCAGTAGTATGTCATCATGCAGATCAAACAACACTGAAGACAAATAACAGCAATCAAAATCATGATTGTATGCTTATTGGCGTACAAATACATCCAAAAATTCTTAAATCCAACTTTAATTAACCATTTTTTGGAATCATTGCTAACTTCTACAGTTTTTAAGTTTTTGATAGTGTTATTAGATTCAAAATTGTCTTTAATTGATTCCGCAAAAGATGCTGATTGTACTTTTAGTCGATCTTTTACTAAATCACTACTATTAGTTCTTTGTTCTTCAATTGTTTTTTGTTTTAATATATTTTTTGCATCTTTACCTTGCCTGTTATGAGTTATTTCTTTAATAAAATTAATATCATCTTCACCAATGGTTTTATGGAAACATTTGTTAGTATTTGGATTGTAAGCTGTCCTAGCCTTTTTGTTTGAAAGACAAACTGGCACGTTTACGCATTGCTTTTTGATCATGTTAAAATGAGACTTCTTGCCATTATAATAAGTGTCACAGTTGACTGGATTGCAATTGTTCCACGGATCTTCATCAATATGTTTGCATTTTTCGTTAGAATCTTTAAGTTTCGTATCGAATTTGATAGTTATAGTGTTTCTTTCTATGTTTTTTGGTCTTGTACTGGATAATGGTTTCGAATCTATGTAGAAAGTACAGAAACCTTTTCTTTCGAACGGGTCTAAGAGAGGCGCCACCATGTTAATGATTTTAGTTTCACCTATAACAATAAAACACAAATATTTTCTTGCCTTCTATACTTTTCGTATAAAAATAAGGCTACCTACTAACTGGTAATTGGTTGACTTCACACACCCTTACTTTTTTAAGGCACTTTCAGGCATGCAGGTTTCCTCAAGATGTTTTCCTTCACCGTTAGCGAGCGATATTTTATATGATATAGCTCATACATATCTTCGAAAAGACGAATCTTAATGATTTAGTGACAGATGTGTGTTCCGTAGGCTCGAACCCGAGACCTTTGACTTCGCAGTCCTACGGTCTCCTACTTGGCTATCGCTGCTCTACTGATACTAATAGTCATATATAGTTTTAAATATATACTATTTTGTAAATTTATACATTATTATACTTAAAAACACCCAGCCAGAGACAAGCTTCCATGTTCATACACATAAGTATTTGTCTTGAGCGGGAATCGAACCTGTGATCTCTGCGTAGCAGGCAGTTGCACTAGCGATATCCATGTATAATAACATTTACCTCCACCAATAACTTCCTTAGCTCCACCAATGACCTCCAGAATATCACATTTGGTATCGAAGCCGTGCAGACAGCATTCGTCCGGAAAAACTTCCACTGAACAATCATTTTCTAAAACATTTTCTACCTTTGCAAAAAACTTTAAACCTACGGAATTAGGTATTGGGACCTCTAAGCCTGACCTTATTACTATATTCTTACTAAAAATGGCTATAATTAAGTTAAATATTATAAAAATGTACAAAATCATCTGTAGAGATCTTCTGTCATTATTTTTGACATCTGTCAGATTGATGTTTGGTGAGTCCATAGACTGTCTGTTCTGTAACATTTTATTTAAAAGTCTATATTCTCTTATGGACAACCTTCTTTCGGGCAGCCGAAAGCCCTCCTCCACCCAAAGTGTTACCGGCCTACTGGCCATTAACACCCAAACGCGGGGACGTGTGCGGGTTTATCAATCTCCGTTGTCGATCTGTCCCCGCACACGGACAGATGCCATAAGAGACTCCACGGGTGCCAACATTAAACTTGGAAGAATATGATTAAGAGCAGCACTCCAGGTGGTCACAACCCTCAGCCATGAGGAACTGACCAAGAAGAATATTCATAGAGGTTAGTATTTCAGCTTTTTTTGGCAGAGAGCAGAGTAGTGGTTTGGTGAGCTAGTACCCTGGTACTAGCCCAATAACCAAGAGCGGGTTTCCTCGTGGTTATGCCATTGAAAATGACACTTACACCCCCGAGCATCTCTGCTCTGGCGACCCCTCTCTGACCAGCCGACCAAGGCAAGAACAGAGCTGAGAGTCCTGCGGGCGCTCCTGGGTTTCCACACCGACCGGCCAATGAAGGCAAGCCGGAGACGAGTCCCTGACCGACTCTCTGGGGAATCAGGACCGCAGTGTCGCCACTCACATTCAGCTCGCCACATGCTGCCCTGCGGTTTGTGTGCTCTTTATCGATCTTTAGATATATTTATATCAAAAGGATATTAAAAAGCAGATGACCTAATATGCCTCCGGGTGTTGCGATATCCTCAAGGTGAGGTAACGACTGTCACAGAGGATTTATTATTATTAATATAATGTGTTTGCAATTCTCTTTACCATTCAATATTTGTACGAGACAGGAAGATAGAATGCTGTACCTTAGCGCTAAACTTAAGTTTATACAGAGTTCCGCTCGCATGACGTCATTAAATAGTAGCCTTATTTTCCTGGGTTATTAAACTATCTCTTCACCAATTTCCATCAAGATCGATCTAGTAGATTCAGAGATTAAAGAGTACAAACAAAAAATCTTTCATGTTTATAATGTTAGTGTAGATCAGCGGTTCCCAAATATTTGACAAGGCCCTAAATAGAGGCTGGGAAGGTAAAACTTAACAAATGTCACCAAAGCTTCTTCACGGCCAAGTGTCAGCGACGAGTTTTTTTTTTTTTTTTTTTTAAACACATGCAAGTGGCAATGAAGCGTCTTCATTACCAAGAGACAGAGAGCGTCTTTTTAAAATATTTTTTGTTGAAACGAACAAATAGCATCTACGTCAAGTTTTCTTTCAAACCTTACGAATGTTACAATTGTTTTGAGTGCACGGTTGAAGTGGTTGAAGCCGTCGCCACGCTGCTTTCAACAACGCTGTAGTTGTGGGTTCGAACATATCTTTGTGTGATACGCTTTACACTACGAAAATTTGTTCTGACTCTGGGTGTGCTCTGTGTGTGTGAAATGTATGTTTGTGAACACCCACGTCACACAGGAGCTATTCCTAGTGCGGTTGTCGCAAAAAAAAGTGTCTTCACGTCCAAGAGTCCCGGAGGACATCAGTCTATCGATCTCAGTAGATTAAATATGACCAAGTATGATGTCACAAGCCAATTTAAGCTTTTGGCCGTACCCACAGTGCCCACAAGGCTAATTATGCTCATGGGTAGAGGAGGTTTGTTTCTCGCAGTCCTCCAACACTTTTGGAATGGCTGGTGTAGATAATTATATGAAATTTCCTGTCATCCGGTCAAATATAATAACGACAAATTACAGAAGTTAAAAATATAATGAAACAAATTATTTTTAGATCGGAAAATTTGTGTGTGAAGGCAATAATAATATTTAGATCGCATAACTGTTTTTTATGAAAATTTTAAGCAATTTTCTGTTATTATATCTATAAAGCTTCCGCCGGTGAGGTCGAAAACCTTGACAAATTATATACCTATACCTTCCCAACACCTACTAGCAATTTGTATCAAAATGACTAGTAAGCTTCTTTATTAAAAAAAAAGACTCCTTTACTTCAGGCCGTAAGATTATGGAATAATCTTCCTAATTCGATTCGCGATAGTCCTTCATTGGATGTTTTCAGGGAAAGAGTTAAAAAGTACTTCCTATCTCAGACTGTTTAGGTAAAGTTTTATATCAATATTTATTACATCTCAAAGTATTTTATTTATATTTAAGTATGTTTATTTAACTGTGTATTTAGCTATAGGTAAATTAGTTTATATTTAGGTTTTGTATTCTACAGATAGCATTATAATATATTTATGTCTATTTGTTTATATTTATGTATTGTAACTTTAGTTACTTTTTATTAATTTATTATTTTTTTCACCATAATAATTGTAACTACTTTTTCCTTTGAGTTGTAGACTTGGTTTTGCCCTCTTTTTGCATCCTCTTCTCCTCTATTACTCTTAGGTTTGCTGGAAGAGAACTCAAATTTGAGTTAAGCTCGCCTTTATTGTATTTTGTGTTACGAATTGTTTTATAAATTGTTTCATTGTACAATAAAAAGTTTAAAAACAAAAACATAAAAACAAACAAGAAGTACCCAGACGGGTGAGAAAGAGAGGTGTATAACAACTATGATAGTCGACACGGGTAGTCAGAGGCCAGATAGCCTAGTCTGACAGACTAGATAGTCTGACAGACTAGATAGTCTGGTAGACTAGATAGTCTGGTAGACTAGATAGTCTGGTAGACTAGATAGTCTGACAGACTAGATAGTCTGACAGACTAGATAGTCTGGTAGACTAGATAGTCTGACAGACTAGATAGTCTGACAGACTAGATAGTCTGGTAGACTAGATAGTCTGACAGACTAGATAGTCTGGTAGACTAGATAGTCTGGTAGACTAGATAGTCTGGTAGACTAGATAGTCTGGTAGACTAGATAGTCTGACAGACTAGATAGTCTGACAGACTAGATAGTCTGGTAGACTAGATAGTCTGACAGACTAGATAGTCTGACAGACTAGATAGTCTGGTAGACTAGATAGTCTGACAGACTAGATAGTCTGACAGACTAGATAGTCTGGTAGACTAGATAGTCTGACAGACTAGATAGTCTGACAGACTAGATAGTCTGGTAGACTAGATAGTCTGACAGACTAGATAGTCTGGTAGACTAGATAGTCTGGTAGACTATCTAGTCTGTCAGACTATCTAGTCTACCAGACTATCTAGTCTGTCAGACTATCTAGTCTGTCAGACTATCTGGTAGACTAGATAGTCTGGTAGACTAGATAGTCTGGTAGACTAGATAGTCTGGTAGACTAGATAGTCTGACAGACTAGATAGTCTGGTAGACTAGATAGTCTGGTAGACTAGATAGTCTGACAGACTAGATAGTCTGGTAGACTAGATAGTCTGGTAGACTAGATAGTCTGGTAGACTAGATAGTCTGGTAGACTAGATAGTCTGACAGACTAGATAGTCTGGTAGACTAGATAGTCTGGTAGACTAGATAGTCTGGTAGACTAGATAGTCTGGTAGACTAGATAGTCTGGTAGACTAGATAGTCTGGTAGACTAGATAGTCTGACAGACTAGATAGTCTGGTAGACTAGATAGTCTGGTAGACTAGATAGTCTGACAGACTAGATAGTCTGGTAGACTAGATAGTCTGGTAGACTAGATAGTCTGACAGACTAGATAGTCTGGTAGACTAGATAGTCTGGTAGACTAGATAGTCTGGTAGACTAGATAGTCTGGTAGACTAGATAGTCTGACAGACTAGATAGTCTGGTAGACTAGATAGTCTGGTAGACTAGATAGTCTGGTAGACTAGATAGTCTGGTAGACTAGATAGTCTGACAGACTAGATAGTCTGGTAGACTAGATAGTCTGGTAGACTAGATAGTCTGACAGACTAGATAGTCTGGTAGACTAGATAGTCTGGTAGACTAGATAGTCTGGTAGACTAGATAGTCTGACAGACTAGATAGTCTGGTAGACTAGATAGTCTGGTAGACTAGATAGTCTGGTAGACTAGATAGTCTGACAGACTAGATAGTCTGGTAGACTAGATAGTCTGGTAGACTAGATAGTCTGGTAGACTAGATAGTCTGACAGACTAGATAGTCTGGTAGGCAAATTGTCTCACAAAAGAGTATCCGACGTCACGCTTAAACATACATTCATCTAGTACATCTTCTTCTTCTTCTTCTTCTTCTTCTTCGTCGTGTCGATGGCTGAGTCAAATTTTATTTTGACTTGCCATCGTGGTGAAAGGATTAGCCAATTCGCTTTGGAGAACTCGCGAATTGCCCAGAGTGCGCCGGACGTAGGGAGTCGTTGTGTACGTCACTCGGGGAGGCTCCTTTCATGCACCCCCAATCTAGTACATTAGTAATGGCCGGAAAATCTCAAAAATGAAGATAAGCCTCACATATTAATAAAAAAACTAAAGGAAATATTAGAGAGTAAAGAATATTATAATATTAATGAATATCTGAATGATAAGACTCTTATATAATAGTACTATTTAAATTAAATAAAACAATAGATAAAATATTAAGTTTGTTTATAAAAGATATGCCGTCCTCTCTCCTAAGTTGCTTTGCCCGACAGGGTCCACAAAGATCAGTATCACTATTTTAAAGACCTTTAAACACTGTGGAATGCAATAAATATATTGAGTACTAGCTGACCCGGCGAACTTCGTACCGCCTCAGCATAAATTTGATGCACTATTTTGTATAGCTGACCTATCTTATGTATGCGTACCTATTCAATTTGAACTGGAATCTATAATATCCTCCATATAAAAATGAATACCTATTTCCCTGGTCTCGTCATACCTGAGAAGGACTTTACTAATTTTATTAAATAAAAAACAAAATATATATTTTCACAGCTCGCGGTTATGTCTGTGGTGTCATAGATCACCACAGAGTTTTTTGTTTTAAATTGAATTTTATTATAATTTTATTATATTTATTTTATTATATATATTTTGACATATTATATTCTATATTGAGATTGACATAATTTATTTTTGACATCATATTATTGACTTAAGTTTCAACTTTTGACATTATAATGAATATCAATTGATACATTATTTTTATTATTTAATATGATGATTAATGAAAATTAATACATAATTATATAGTTTCTTTATTAACTCACTAAATTTGATTTGTATAACCTCATTTCATGTTATTTCAAATATTGTTAAGTAAAGGCAATCTGTGTGTACATTTTTTTTTTTTAATTTTTATATTTTGTAGTGTAAATAGTTTTTGTTATTAGTATATAAATGTTTTTTATGTGTAGGCCTGTTCTAAAACCCTTATATATACAGTAGTATACACACATTGTTTTTACTCCTTTATTTTCTGCTTGAAGTGTAAGATATTGCAACCTTATATACTATGGATTTATTTATAATAATTAAATTGCATTTCTCTAATTAAGTTTATTTCTCTTTATAACCATATTTAGCTATAATGTTGTTTTGGTTGCTATAACTTACACATAGAATTATTGTCAAAAAACAAACAAATATTGTATGAACTATTTGAAAAGATGGTGCACATGAGTTTCTCACCAGCTCTTCTCATGATGCAATACCCATCGGAGCTGGTACGTGGATTGATTTTAATTCAATTCTCTAAGTTGAATTAAAGTCAATCTAAGCTCCGGTGTCAAATCATTTTATTACAATAAGTATTATAATTTAGTTAGCTAAGTTTTATTTTAATTTTATATTTTTTGTGTTTTGATGTTTGTTTTGACGTGTTCAAGCGCCCCTTGGGGCCCATGGAAATAAATGATTTGATTTGATTTGGTTTGATTTGAATGACGTTGACAGTCGTAACGCGCTTTTTTTAAAATATGCAAAATTAAATGTTTATTTTTCAATCTTTCTGAGAGATTTTCTTAATATTTTTTTCCGTAAGAACCTTGTACAGAGTATTAGAAAACTACATAAAAAAAAACCAGCCAAATCGGTCAAGCCGTTTTCATGCTATATCGTGACAACGGAAAACGGGTTTCATTTTTATATATATAGATTGAGTGAATTAGTATTGTACCGGTTCAGGGTTGAGGGGATGTAATAGCAGTCTCTACTTAAAATACAGATAGCTATTCAGCTTAATCCGTGAAGGTGATATTATACCAACGGATCGAGGTAGCTGGGCGACGACGCTGAGCTGGTGTTGTGGGTCTTTCTTTGTGTGATTCGCAAACATTAGTTCTGATACTGGGTGTGCTTGAGTGAGTGAATGTGAACAAAGAAACAGATGAAAAAGATATGGGACCGGCAGGATTTGAACCTGCGACCTTACTGCACACCGGGCAGCCGCTTTAACCATCCAGATACGGTCGCCTCTTACCAGAACCCTAAATTTCTCAACTGTATGATACGTCATTTCGAGACATCACGTTCATCCATTTGTTCCTATCTTAAGTAGGATACAAACCAACATGGCAAAGTTACATTCAGCACAAATGTTGTAACGAATGAACGTGTACGTTATTTTAACTTCTAATTGTTTATTTTTATAGCATTTAGATATGCTTAGCAAATTAAACTAAGAAACAGTTGAAAAAGATATGGGACCAGCGGGATTTGAACCTGCGACCTTACTGCACACCGGGCAGCCGCTTTAGCCATCCAGCTACGGTCGCCTCTTACCAGAACCCTAAATTTCTCAACTGTATGATACGTCATTTTGTGACGTCACGTTCATCCATTTGTTCCTATTATCTTATTATCGTATCTTGTTTACGGTTTGTTATTTGACTGATAATTATATAAGTCAACTAGGCGATAATAATGTTTATAATTATTTACATTATGTGTTAGATACACATCTACCAACCAAAAGAGCAATGAAAGCCTTTCAAGGGCACGACCTTCAGCAATGAAGAATACGAAGAAGAAGAAGAAAGATACACTATGCAGAAGAATGCAATGCATTCTTCTGGAAACATTGGAATTACCTCCAATTCCGGAATTAATTTTGGTTGGTAGATATTATGCATCTGATTATCGATAGCGGCATATCATTTCGAGGGCGGCAGCACCACCGTCTCACCTTTAACCTGCCATCAAATAGTAGTGCTTCCATTACTGTGTTCTGGTTTGGTGGTGAGATCAGGCCCTGAAATTACTGGCACATGAGGCATAACACCGTAGTCCTTAGCTGCAGCGACGCATCTATAATCTGCTTTTGTGGGTTGTTGATGTCCATGGGCTGTACCCCACTTACCATCAGGTGGACTACACGTTCGTTCGCTGTGGGCGTAGCATAAAAAAAAAATATAGTCAAAAATTACTGATTGCAGATAAATCTGGAACACAAAAAAATGTTCTTTTTGGAGGGGGAGGACTAAATAATAATAACTCCGTCAATATTTTAAATTGCTCCTGTGGTCATGAGCCAATTTGTTAAATTGCAGTAATACAGCTGCATCAAAATCTAGATTTTATCATCATTATTAATCATTACCTATTTTTTGTAATAAAAGTCATAGCTTCAGCGTTCCACCAAATATTTGTTGAAGTAGTTTGGTTGGCACAATGTCTTTACAAAATAATTATTTGTTTTTTATAATATTGCCTTTATTATATTTTCACTACTGCGTTTTGGAGAAGGTGAGCTTCTAACTAATACAAATACAGATTTAGTGTATAAATAAATAAATAAAAGTATTCCAGTGTAGTATTGAGTGATTTTAAGTTTTTTTTTCAAATATTCCAAGCTAGTCAACGATATTTTTATTTTGACGTATAGCCAAATAAATAATATGCATAGAAAAAAATATAATGCAATACGATAGTTAAAAGTTAATTTATCAAAGTTATTTTCGAATGCCTGATAACATAAAATTATTTCAAAATATCACAGTAGGTAATCTTTAATGGTACTTTAAAAAATCCGAGGTACAAGTTTTGTTTTCGAATATTACGGTAATATTTCGGGTTAGGCGTAAACTTGTCCACTCTGAAACTGGGACCATGGACCCGTAGCTGCTATTGAAAATTAATAATGGTACACTCGGCCCATATTTATCTAGTTCTCAATCAAGCGAAGTTTTAATTTTAGATACGTATTTATGGGTTGGTTTTATATAAATAATAAATAATAGCAGCCCTGTATCTAATACATGTCCCACTGCTGGGCTCAGGCCTCTTCTCATGATGAGAAGGGTTAGGCCATAGTCCACGCTGGCCAAGTGCGGATTGCTAGACTTAACACCCTTTCATGCCTATTTACATACATCTTTATTAGTACAGCATCGCTTCATAGTTGATATTTCTTAAATCGCAAACGGCCAATGTTAGCAAAGTAAGATGGTAAGTGCCTGCAAAACCAGAGTATATAGTTCTCATAGGTAAGCATACTCTACCGTAGACCGCATCATCACTTACTATTAGGTGAGATCGTGGTCAAACGTGTGCTTATCAACCTTTAAAAAAATACTTCCTAGAAAGATATGATTTTAAAGACGAAAAAAATCGGCAAATGTCATCACTTTGACCGTATACATAATTATGTTTTTCGCAAACATTTTGTATGGTGATTGGACATAGTGACGTCATCAGGTCTTTTACTGAGCTGACGAACTATTAACGGTTTAAAAAGCAAAGAATATCATATGTATTGATGAAATAAATAGCGACTTTGAATTATTTGTTAATGGTGTGAGAAACTCTGTTATAATTAATTGTATTAAATCATTTTTTTAATGCAATGTCCTAAACTTATTTCATTATCAATTAATTCTCTCAGAATCCGGTCAAAAGTTGTTAATGGTGTGAGAAACCCTGTTATAATTAATTGTAGTAAATCATTTTTTTAATGCAATGTCCTAAACTCATTTTATTATCAATTAATTCTCTCAGTCCGGTCAGAAAAAAGTCAACAAAAGTAAACGATACGCACGAATAACTATTCGGATTTCGCGACCGAGCCAATCCGCGCCACTGTCGCAATATAAAAAGGTCAATCGATTAAACTATTTAAAAATTAGGTATTTAATTTAGGTAAATTTTTGGGTTAATTTGGGTAAGAAGTATAAAAAAATAAAGAAAAAAAAAGTAAAAAAAAAATAAAAAATAAAAAAAAGTATAAAAGTCGAGGACAGAATCGTCGTTGTCAAACCAAAATCTGCTATGTGCAGAAATCATAGTTTTGAGAAATTGACAAAAAAAGGTCTCCTGCATTCAAGGGATTGTAGGTAAGAGGTCGTCAATAAGAGGTCGTAGATCGTCATATAATGGTCATAAGCACATGACAGTTTTTTATATGGTAGGATATAGCAGCGAACTATATGCAGAGGTTTAAAGTAGAAATCTTACAAAAGTGCACATAGCAGATTTTGGTTTGACAACGACGAGATGTTCCTTACTCGCACTAATACACGCAACAGTGTGTCTGTGGATACACGTTGCGACGATGGCGCGGATTTCGTTCGGTAAAGTAATATATAACTACGAAGGTATTGGCATTACAGAAAAAAGTTTGAGAACAAAATTGTTCATAATTAAAAGATCTACACTTCGATGATTGGTAAAATTTAATAAAATTGAATGGATGGGGAGAAAACGACGAAAAATAGAAGAAAAAGTAAAGTTTTTGCCTTGCGGGAGTAATAAGTTGAAAAATATTAATGTTATAAAAAAAAGTTTCAGATAAAAAAGTTAGGAAATTTTGTTTGGAAAAGAAAAGGTCTCTACAATTTTTCGCCTAACACTAACCATTCTCGAGATATTGAATTAAACGCGTTTCCATCGAAATGACCTTGAGCTGACCTCAGTACAGCCCCTCAAATTGGAATTTATGCTCAGAATACACCCCTCTATCGATCCTCAAAATCCCCAAACTGTGTTCGCTCATGTTTATTTAACCCGTTTTTAGCCATAATTTGACTGCATTATTATAAAAATAAGCAAATGGATTTAATTTAAAATATGGATTTAAAAAAAAATGTTTTCTTTAAAATATGGTATTAAACTTGTTAAAAAAATAAAATAAAGTGCTATGAGACATAAGACCCTTGATTTTATAATAGGAACACAGTAAAATAGATATTATATAGCCACGGAAGTATGTCGACTATTCTCATAAACTTTTTAGTATTGCAGAATATACAATTTTAATTTACCTTTAAATGTTGTCCGGCTTGTACAATTTTTTATTGGTGGCGGAATATTGTTCCAGCACTTAGTTGCTGCATACCGAAAACTACCCCTGAAAACAGCTGTTCTGTGACGTGGTATAGAAAGGAGTTGAGAACTTTGTCTACTTGGCCTGTTTCTGCCAATCCACTCGAGTTTATTATATAAATATGTGGGAGTCTGGTACTTAACTACGCCAAACAATAAACTCGCTAAGTGGAGCCTACGTCGAGCATTCATTTTTAGGATGTTGTTTTTATTTAATAAAGGAGTAACATGGCTTCTACGGGGTATGTCAAAACAAAAACAAGCACAGGCGTTTTGCATTCTCTGTATCATCCTTTCAGTTTTAGATAATAGCCTTTGCCCAAATACAACATCTGCGTAATTCATTTTGGAAAGGATTAGTGTCTCGACGAGAAGAATTCTCAACTCTTCACTAAGATAGGGCCGCGCCTTGTACAAGACTTTAAGCCTATAAAAGCAATTGCGAATTGTGTCAGATATATGCTTCTCATAACGCAGATCTGCGTCCATTACGAGGCCGAGGTTGCGTGTCTCATAGACTCGATCAATAGGTTTGCCCATTATGGATATAAATTTATCAGTTGCTTTGATTGCACTAAGCTGATTCTTAGTTCCAAAAAACATATATTTTGATTTTGTAGGGTTTAAAACGAGCGATTTACGATTGGACCACCGCGCAATGCTTTCTAAATCATCATTAAGGTCATTTATAGCCGCTTCATATTCAGATGGTTTAAACGATATATAGATTTGTGTGTCGTCAGCATAAATATTATGATATATACACCTATTTATACTCCTAGTTATACCCGCACAGTAAATATTGAACAGAATGGGGCCTAATATGGAGCCTTGTGGAACACTCCTATATATATATATGTATATATTTATATGTATATATAAATATCCGTTCTATGTAAAGGTTGATCCAGTACGAAATTAAAAGAAATGTTGATCCACCTTTTTGCAGTGTATAATTCGCTCTTTACAAATATAACCGATATACTTTGATCTGAAGTTGAAATGGAGGGGTTGTTCGAGGATCTGCATCGGTCTCTTTTCAACATACTTGCCATCAAAAAATACATTAACAACATGTTTTCGTTGATCCGTAACGGTCGCAAAAATTATACCAATGAGTCAAATGTGGATCCTTTTATATTCATGCTCATGCGCAATCTTACTAACTAACGTTGATCCGAGGGCAGTGATAGTTCCTAATTATTGAATGGGTAGTAAGTATATTTGGTATATGATAATTTTTTTACTACCTGTTAATAATTATAATCTGTGACTGACTGATTATAAATGTTATGAAGATTTTTTTTAAGTTATGGTACCTACATAATACCAGAGAACATACGAGCGGAGCGAGTGATGCTTTGTCTATGCATACATTAATAAATATATTAAGTAAATATTTTTTTTATTTTCTGGCTAAATAAAATGTTTTTTATATATGTTAGAATTGTCGATTAGGTACCTATAAACGAAACGTTACTTGACTTATGTTTTTTTGTTAAACATAATAATGTCTTTTTTATTTTCTAAATGTTAGTAATATCTAACGGATTAAAGATGTTACATAATTAAAACAATTATGATTGTTAAAAATAGATTTTTTCTACATGTCATCTAAACTTAATTTTAATAATATCCGATCCTTTATGCCTTTCAGTTATCACTTTAATTAATGTATGTATCACTACTGGGTGCGCGAAAGTTCACCTAAAGTTTCAATGCCGATAATTGGAAATCTGAAAATGTTCTTTCTAACATTCTTTATCCTAGCAATTAGGTACAATTCCTAACAACTCTGCCACAAATTTTCATAATCGAAACATTTAACTTCCTAATGTCGGAAGCAATAAACATCTATTATACTTTTATTAGTATTCCTATATTTTTTCAACATAACCATCTTTTACACTATTATTCAATGTCATATCTTTTTTGTTTAGGTTTCTTTTAATTAATAATAATCAGTATTGTATAAATTAATTTTACGTAACTTTTACACATAACATGTAGATATAACATATAAGACTAATAGTACCATGGTACAAGTACTTCTTCTTCTTCTTACGTGTCAACGGCATTTTGTTTTCTCATTTTTTTTTTTATTTTTTTTTTTTGCCCAGTAGGAAGCTACTTCTACGCCTTTGCTTGTGGCTTGCATTAGGTCTTCACGGGTACACGTAGAGGCCGACAGTGGGCACGAAAGCAGATGAGCCATGTTTTGAATGGGGAATCCACAATCGCACGAGGTATTATTGGAGTTTGTGATTCCCCATTTGGCCAGATTCTCCCTGCAGCGACCAACTTGAGTCCGAAGGCGGTTTAAAGACTTCCAGATCGGCCACTGTAGCCTACTTCCAAGTGGCAGGTGCTCAGCTAGCTCAGGAAAATCAGCGGGTGCTGGTAGCCTAGTCTTCCACATCTCGAGGCGTACGTGAGCTGGACTTTGGTCAGAAGAGTTCGCATATCTCAAGAAGCTCCTGCGACTTTTCAAGCGAGCTGGTGGGAGATGGTGGTCATACAGAGGATGTCGTCTGTCACTAATTTGTTTTAGCTTCTCAGTATGACACGAAGCTTCACGGCGTGCAGAAGGTGGCGCAATGCCCGCCAACGGCTATATCATATTGATAGGCGTGGGTTAGAAGCAGCCGGTGATGGCCCTGCAGGTAACATTCAGTGCCACATCTACCTCTTTGGCGTGAGCTGAACGATGCCACACCGGACATGCGAACTCCCCTGCCGAAAAACCACAACTACAAGTACTTACTTAGTTAAATATATGTTTTCATATACACATTTCAATTAAATTAGTATATAATAATATATAGTATTTATATCTTTATATTTTTTTATTTAAACTAGCGGCTATAGTTTTAAAATATTCACTTTTATTGGTGTATTCTGGTTTAGGTTAGGTTAGAACTGTGACCACAACGCATGAGTCGAGCGAGCGAAGCGAGCGTGCCGCGGCAGTGACCGGCAAAGTGCCAGAACCGAATCGGTCCTATAGTTATTAGTTTAGGTACGGTTAAAACTGCGGTATTAACTCCCAGGCCATGACCATAACCGTAAATGTGTCGTGTTTTATGAATTTTATTCATTTAAGACAAAAATTAGTAAAACGACCTTTAATCATTCTAAAGAGTTGATTTTTTTGACATTATTATCTTACTTGAACTTAGCAATAGACACAACTTAGTATGTTATGCAAAGTTTACCCCCCAAATAATAATCATACCCTCAAATTAAAACTATAAAAATATCTTCTACACCACATATATTTTTTATTACAGTTTGTAAATGTTTCTTTCTGAGTATGAGTGAATATATTATGGTAATCATGTTTAGGGATAAAAGCGTTATGATAAAAAAGTAAGAGTTTAATAGTTATTTATGGTACAAGTGAGAAAAAGTTTATATTTCTGTTGTGAGCGCCAATTTTAAACCCGAAGTAGTCTTGAATTGAATCACGAGCGTAGCGAGTGATTCTAATAAAGCCTTCTTTCTTTTTTTCCTGGTAAATAGCAAACTTCTGTATGAAATTCTGGGGTGTATGAAAGGAGCTTCCCCGAGTGACGTAGACAACGATCCCTTACGTCCGGCGCACCCTGGGCAATTCACGAGTTCTCCAAAGCGAATTGGCTAATCCTTTCACCGCGATGGCAAGTCAAAATAAAATTTGACTCAGCCATCGACACGACGAAGAAGAAGAAGCAAACTTCTGTGTTTAAAATTAGTTGTCTCAACTCTTTTGAAGTTCTACAAAGTTCTTCATCACTGGATTCACTATTTTTTTTGTTAAAAAGTGCCAGTAAACAATTAAACATAAACTGAAAAGAATTTATAGTTGCCCGTGATGACTTTTTTTTCTTTAATCGTGGTTCGGAAATTCATTCCGTAACATTTATTTATAGAGTCTAATATTAAGTACCTGATTTTAATTAATTTAATGGTCAATCACGAATATAAAATCATTAAAATACTAAATAAGCGCGTATTCATATAATTTAAAATAATGAAACAATGATGTCAATGTTTATTACTAACCTACATGGTGGGTGCTTTTTTAGCACCTATTCATTGGAAGGATTTTGTGTTTAAAATTTGAATCACTTTGCCTCACTAGTGAGTAAAAACGGGTTTTACTCACTGAATTCTGGCAAGCAAACGATCTTTTTCGTGCTGGTGTGGTGAAAATATATTTACATTAATGATATTAGTAATAACAATTTTTGGCAACATGAGTGTTATGAACAACGCCGAGAGCACTACAAATGGTATGAATAAAAACTTTAGGATAAAATTTTTTTAGTAATAGTGATCATTAGGATTGCAAATCGTTAGGAAGAACAATTTCGGGTAAAGTACTTTAGGTGAGCCAATATGGACTTATTACTACTACTTAAACATTATAATAACAATTAGAAATTGTCCTCATAAACGACTATAATATCTGGTAATAGTAGGACTCTTGCGGAGAGAATAGTAGGAGTCGGTTATTTAATGGCCATGTAGTAGCTCATCAACGCTACCGTATTTTGGGGCTTCGATATTCTAGATCTTATATCTCAGGTCTTGAGTGCGATGCAATGTCACATACTCTGTATGATATTAGCTGTTGGCATGCATGCAGCTGGGCACGAAGCTTAACATCGGGTAAGCGACAAGCTTGTGCCATCAACAAATTTTACAAATCCGTACCATACATAATTGTATCATACCCATAAACATAAAAACGAAATAAATAAATAAAAGTTAATGATTAGGTGGTCTTGCAATAAATTATAAGAATTAAACCATCCATATACATTAGGTAAGTCCAGTAGGAGGACCAATCAGAAGGCTACTGCCTTCTGATTGGTCTATTTGAATCGGATCAACAACTATCGGAGTGGATTTGTATATCGGATCAACATTTCGGTTGCGTTCCCTAAACTTCAACGGAGTAAAACGTTGATCCGGCCGGATCCACATTTGTATGGAAAAGATTATATTGGATCAACAAAAACCACTCGGATCAACATAGGTTTTCGGATCAACAAAGTGCTCGCCCTACAGCACGCATGATCAACAATTGACGGGTTGGTATAACTATTATATTTGTGTATATTATTGACGTATTTAAAGTATTATGTATGTACCATATATGTATTAATATGTAGTTAATCGATTTTCAAATCAGTGTATATTTACTATTAGTATTATCGTAACGCACCTACCTTTGTTTCTCTGCAGTTCTGCACCACCCTACGTTGGCTGTTAGAGAATGCCACTAGGCATTAAGTCCACCTGTGTACCATTTTGTGTGCAAAAAATTAAATAAATTAAAAAAAATACGAGTATAACCATGCTGAATAAATACCTATACACGTACAACACCTATTTTATAAAATATAAATAATAATATAGTCCTCTTCACCGTATCCGGTGACAGCGACCCTGATTAAAATTTATCGCCTTGAATGGGCTCTTTGATGACTAGCAAAGCCAAACTTAGTCTTAAATGTGCGATTACACTGCAAGCAGGAAAGATGACCATCCACGTCATAGGTATATATATAAGTTGTTTTAGGACGATTTTTGCGCTGGAGCCGCTTATTTTCCAGATCCTCAAGACGATTCGTTTCAAAGTTCTGAATTGCCTTGTGAGTTGTTGATCGCCACTCAGATCGTGTTTGAGTCATCTTTTCCCACTGGTCTAAGGGAATGCCGCAAGCTGTTAAATGACGTTTAAGAACGTCTTTATAACGGAGATACTGGCCACCCTGATTACGCTTTCCCTGAGCAAGCTCAGCATAAAATACAGCTTTAGGCAACCGAGTATCATCCATGCGCTGGATATGACCACACCATCTTAGCTGGATTTTTGTTAGGATCGCTTCCATACCCATCATACCAGTACGACGAAGAACTTCTGTATTAGGCACGTGGTCCTGCCATTTAATGTGGAGTATGGAGCGTAGACATCGCAGATGAAAAGTGTCTAGTGTTTTAATGTCCTGCTTATACAAGCACCAGGTCTCTGCTGCATATAAAAGAATTGGCAATACCAAAGCCCGATAGACAGCTACTTTAGTTTGAAGCCTTAAATCATGCGATTTCCACACCCGCTGATTTAGTCTGCCAAAAGTGGCAGCGGCTTTGGCTATACGTGCGGACATTTCTAATGCTAGCCTGTTGTCACGTCGGATTTGGCTGCCAAGATATTTGAAATTTGCAACCTCCTCAAGAGTTTTGGAGCCAAGCTTAATAGTCGAATCGTCCGCTTCACATTGCCTAGGTGGTTGCTTAATAACTTGTGTCTTCTTGACGTTTATAACTAAACCCAATCTGCAGCAAGCGTCCTGGAGTGCATTTACACTGCGCTGAAGAGATTCCATAGAGTCAGCCATTAGGCAAACATCATCAGCATATAACACTTCCTGTAGCGGCAGTTGAAAAGTTTTAGATTTTGCTCTTAATCTTGATATGTCAAAAACACTTTTGTCAGTGCGGACATTGAGCTGGACTTGTTCGACATTTTGCGAATTCCTGAGGACAGCCGAAAAGTACAGAGCAAACAGTGAGGGCGCCATAACACAACCTTGTTTCACTCCACTGGTTACATGAAATTGGTCTGAGAAATCGTTTTCATGCTGAACACGTGCAGTCATACCGTCATGAAATTGGCGTATTATGTTGACGAATTTCTCAGGACATCCAGCCTTTTTCAACACAACCCAGAGAGCAGCACGAGGCACACGATCAAAAGCCTTCTCTAAGTCTACAAAACACATGTACAAAGGTCGATTTTGTTCAAGGCTTTTTTCCTGCATTTGCCTAACAATAAAAATGCCATCTACCGTACCTCTACACGGTCTGAACCCACACTGCGACTCTGGGAGTATCTGCTCTGCAATGTTGGATAAGCGTTTATTTATTATATGCGCCAGCACTTTTCCAGCAGAAGAGAGAAGAGAGACGCCTCTATATGAACCACATTCAGCTGTGTCTCCTTTTCCTTTGTAGATTTTACAGATAGTGGCGTCTTTCCAATCTTGAGGAACGATACCCGTCTCCCAAACCTTAATGATAAGGCTAAACAGTTCGTTTTGAACATAAGGGCCACCATATTTATAGAGTTCAGATTGCAGCTCATCGCTACCTGGTGTTTTAGCATTCTTCAATCGTTTTGTAGCCGAAATAAACTCATCAAAGGTCGGCAAATCGGCAAGCTGTTCCTGCACTGGCTCGCATTTAAGAGCATCCACAGAAGACATGTTGGCGCTTAGGGAACAGGGATTCAATACATTATTGAAGTGCTCAGCCCATCGGTCTAAAATTTGCTGATGTTCCATTAGTTTCGTGTCCCCATTCTGAGAAAAAATTGGCACCACCTTCCTAGATCTTGGACCAAATATGGCATTAATACCCTCAAAAAACTTGCCAGATTGATTGGAGTCTGCAAAAAATTGTAACTCTTTAGCTCTTTCTAGCCACCACTGGTTCTTCAGTTCACGTGTTTTAATTTTAAGTTCGCGTTGGATGACTTTACGATCAGAAGCATCGGTTTGTGATTTTAATTTGCGTCTGTAGTCCTCAAGTAATGCTTGAATTTGGTCGTCTGAGTCGTCAAACCAATCTTGGTGTTTTCGTTGTTGCTTAGGTAAGATGCACAAGACGCTATCTTTAAGATTTTGAGCGAACGACTTCCACCTTTCATTTAAGTCGGTTGTGTTGTTGGTCACGCTTAACATTCTACTATCAAACTCATGGTCTAGAGCTTTTTTGACTTCTTCTGAGTGTATAAGTGGTGCAACATTCACTTTAGTAAGTGTTTTATTAGGTGCTCTTCGTGATGGTTTTATGTTCAGGTTCATCTTTGAACGTATTAGGCGATGGTCTGACCAGCCCTCGGCACCACGCATAGATCTGGTTATTAGTACATCTCTTAATTCTTTTTTACGGACAATAATGTAGTCTAGTAGGTGCCAGTGCTTGGATCTTGGATGCATCCACGAAGTTTTGAACTTATTTGGCATGCGGAAGAAGGTATTTGTGAGGCATAAATCAAACTCTGCACACAAAGTGAGAAGCTCTATTCCATTGGAATTGCAATTTCCGACTCCATGGCGGCCCAGTACTCCACGCCACGCTTCGTGATCTTTTCCAACTCGCGCATTAAAGTCACCCAACAAGATGATTTTATCTTGCGGTGGAATTCTTTCGAGAACGTATCGAAGATCACGATAGAATTTAATTTTGTCGGTATCGTTAGCAGTCAAAGTAGGTGCGTAAACACTAACGAGATGAATGTATTTAGATCCATGAATAGGCAGTCTCAAAGTCATCAGCCGATCATTGATTCCTTTTGGGAGCTCTGTTAGAGATGGCATTATCTTGTTACGAACTGCGAACCCAACACCACTCGATGCCCGTTCAGCTACTGGTTTGCCGCTCCAAAAATAAGTGTAACCACCCAGATGCTCGCATAAATTTCCAGTTTCACTAAAGATGTGTTTCGCTAATGGCGGCAATGTCAATCTCGTAACGTGATAGTTCTCTCGCAATTACTGCAGTTTTTCGTTCAGGACATAAGTTGGAGTCATCATCCAAGAGCGTTCTGACGTTCCATGCCCCGATTACAAAGGATTTTGTTATTTTCTTATTTTTATTACTTTGTTTCTTGCGACCGCGAAAAAAGTTGGTGATCGAATGACCGCGGTTTGCCATTCGAATTATAAGTGAGGTGAACTATTTTTAGGCCACCTTTTCTAGGCCCCTCCCCGGATTGGGGAAAGCAGAGCGATCCTAAATAGGGCTGCTTTGTCGCCAGTCGTGCTGCCGAGCCTGTTCTCCCACCTCAATCGAGTCCAGAAGCGACCACTCTCGTCTGACCGCCTACGTGCCGAGTCCCAGCTAGAGCCGATGATCCACCAAGACCCCAACCCCACCACCAGTTCTCGATCGCCGCAGGGCTTGATAAGTTCTTATGTCCGATAAATATAGCCAAGGTCATCTGCGCGTGAATATATTTAAGTGGATAAATAGTTGCGCATCCATAGATCCACTCTCTCGTCTTTCACATATAATTGCCAGTGGATTGAAGAATCAATACGACTGACGATATGAGAAAGATGCAGTGAATGGCCGCATGTAGTTAAGACCCTTACATGCGCCCCTAACGTATCACAGACGTTTTGCTTCCCGCTGTAGTAGCCGGGTGGCTTGTCGTGGTGACGGTGCCCGCCTCCTACACCGGTGAAGGCTTATTGTGCTGTTCGTAGGGTCATCCGATAAGCTATGCTTGTAGGAAACATAGTCCCCTCTACTAGGTTTAGCCCACAGGTCGATGTGGTATACCGGGGTGTGGCCGCTGCGCACTCACAGCTTCTTGGAGCCACTAGTAGAGAGATTACGGGGGCAAAAAAGTGCTATCAGCAACTGTCGCTTGCAGATACAAGCCGACCAACAGCTCCTGGTGAAAAAGACGATACAACAAAATACCCCGTGACACCCCAAAAAAATAATACCTAACAAATAATAATACCTAATATATAAACCATTTTAAACCTATGCATGATTGAGAGCTAATAGATGTGGGACGAGTTTACCATTATCAATTTTCAAAAGCGGCTTCTGGTCCCTGTAAGCATTTCCCCAAGTTAAAAAAAATAAAAAGGTATCTTGAGGTTATTTTCAAACATTCCAAGAAACTTACAACTGTTTTTGAATTGGGATATTCGAAAATAACCGTAAGTCTTGAAATGTTACTAAAGGTTATATTCGTATATCCCAGGTGACGTTTATTAACGTGGAGCACCCCCGCGTCACTTACTACAACAAGAATTACTTAAAATACGCAAATTTAACTACAACAAGATATGGCCGAGCAAACCCTGTATACTACGTGGGATTGCACTTTGAAAATATTGTGACCTTCGATGATAATATATATGTAAGTACCATTACGAGGGTAAGTATAGAAGACGTGTAGAACTTCCTTATTTCACCTGTTATGTTTTTCTGCCACATCGCGCTCTGTCACTCACTTTTCACATAACGTATAACTAGGATTGTAGTCGAGTACGATTAAATCTTTCACAATTTTACAGGTAGACTTTTACTTCTACGAGCTGTTAACGAACCAGTACAAGAGGAGTTTCATAGAATTCCACTTCACGTGGTGCCATCTTGTGGAAAAAGACTTATTCTTCGGAGCAGCCTTGAGGCAAGGAAAGCTGGCGCAACCTTGTCCCCACCATCCAGTGAGTATTTAAACGTTATCAGGCCTACATTACTTTGAACGGTCTGCTAGTGTATCGCACCTACATTTTACTTATGCTTACGTCTCATGCGATAGGGGGTGAGCCTAAACCAAACGTGCTTCAGAAATCACTTTTAAGCCTAAGTTCTATGACGTAGTCTAACAAAAAGAGTATCATATCATCCCGTATAGGGTTATGGACTTGTGGCAGTCATTTTACGGAAAATAGGATAGAAATGTCTTTAGCGAAATCCACGACAAGAAGCCGATTCCAATGTAAAATCATGATATGGCAGCTGACAAAATGGATGATCAAGGTTTTTTTTAATGTTTTTTCCAGGGTGTTTACAACCAGTACAACATGACGGTTAACCCCAAATTCATTCCACCGGGGTTTCCTTTCACTCATGGAAGAATACAGGCTAACTTTACTCTCGTCAAACCGAAAGGCGTATGGGTTGCAGATGGATACATAGATATGAAGATATCGCAGATTGATAAGAAAAAAGCTAGATTTTAAACCCCCTTCGCTCTTTCCATGTCAGAACAAACAAATAAAATACGGATAAAAGCCTCATAAGGATGTTATTACACCGAAATCGATCAACCACACTCAATGTATTGGAGGTTAAAAAGAGCCAATAAGAGCGCATCATTGCTCTGCGAACAGCAGCGATAGCCGAGTGGGAGACCGTAGGACTGCGAAGTCAAAGGTCTCGAGTTCGACTTCGAACCCATGGCACACACATATAATCATTTATTTTGTCACCGATAGATTATCGGTTTTCTGACAAAAGCTTGTCTATGGAATCGTTAGAAATTCTGGATTTATTACTTTTTTTTACAAATTACTTCAATATGATCTTTCCATTTCAATTGATTATCCTCCGTTAACACCAAGAAATTTAGTGAAACGCACTTCAGCTACAGGTTCATTCTTGTATTTAGTCTGAGGTGCAGTTGTGTTAAGACGTTGATTAAAGTTAATTATTTTTGTTTTTGCTATGTTAGCCCTTAGATTATTAATGTCTAGCCATTTAATTATTCCATTTAGAGTACTGCTTATATCATGTTCATAAACTGTTTTACCTTTGCACTTAATTGCAACGGTGCTGTCGTCAATAAAGAGTGTCATTGGGTGTGGCGTCGTAGTTGGCAGGTTATTAATATATATTAAGAAGAGCAATGGTCCCAATACACTTCCTTGCGGGACTCCATATTGAATTTCACGTACCATTGATTAATATGTATCCTCCATCGTAGTTCTAGTATTGACTCTGTTAATTTGTGTATATTGAGTGCGGTGTTTGAAATAAGAGCCAATTGATTTTAAAATGTTTCCTCTCATGCCGTATATCTCAAGTTTATCTAGTAAAATGTCATGAGCCACATAATCAAACGCTTACATCATATCCATAAAGATGGCGCTGACCGGTATTCGCTTGTCGACATTAAACATTATAATAATTAACTTATATTAGATAACCATAATATGGTTATCTAATATACCTAAGTTAAAAGCGTTTAGCAATGAGCCGTGAGATTTAATCTCGCTAAGTCCTTTCTATTCTTTTTGAAGTTTAGGGTATCAACATATTTTTGTTATTAGAACATCTTTCCTTTTTGTCATGATGAATCATTTTAGTAACATTTATATTATTGGTGGGTTACAATACAATAAAACAATTTATGAACGGTTACAAGGGCACTTCTATTATTAATTTAGGTAGGAATGTGACGTCACAATTATCTTAAAAGTTTTTTAATTGTATAAATAAATAAAACGTATAAACATTTTTATCATCATTCAGCATGACTTTTTTATTTCTATCTAACAATGAAAATAAAAATAAAAAACATACGTAAATATTATATTAATCTAAAATCTTATAAACGGTTACAAGGTAAATTTTTTATTTAGATAGGAATGTGACGTCACAATGCTCTTAAAAGTTTATTAATTGTATAAATAAATAAAACAAATAAACATTTTTATCATCATTCAGCGTGACTTTTTATTTCTACCTTACAACAATGAAAAAAAAAAATACGTAATAAGTTAAATAATAATAATACATTTAACTTATTAGTTATTATATTAATATGTAACTATTTATGTATTGTATGTAACTATCCAAGCATAAATACCTTGCAAGTTTGTGCTTAAAATATTTCAAATATTATTATGATTTCGTTAAAACAAAATACCACCACAAGAAGCATTGGGACCGTGAACTGAGTTTGATCATAATTTGTTAATTACTCACAGGATAATAATGAAACTTCACATACATTTAAAGGCAGTTATAAGCTACAAAATAACGTTAAAAGTAAGTCTTTAAAGTTCTTATTTAAGGTATTAGGACCTATTTAAGTGTTTTTATATTTCATTAAATAACTTTTGAACGGTTCATTAATTTCATTTTGTAATTGTTCTTTTTTCAGCTGAGAAGTTATTCGAGATCCTGCTGGAGTAACGTTTGTGGTTTTGCTGGATCTCTGAAACGGTCAAGCGGATTCTTATCATCTTTTGTACATGATCTTTTAGAATTAGTTTTAATATGTATGTACGGTTCATTAATTTCATTTTCATACATATTCAAACTAATTCTTAAAAGATCATGTACAAAAGATGATAAGAATCCGCTTGACCGTTTCAGAGATCCAGCAAAACCACAAACGTTACTCCAGCAGGATCTCGAATAACTTCTCAGCCGAAAAAAGAACAATTACAAAATTATTTGCAACATTTATCTCGTTTAGACAACTAATTATAATAGCTAATATTTATTTCAATATTCCCATTAAAAAGAAAAATGTCTGGCTGCGGTAACTGAATAAATGAAATGTGTTTAATAAAGCTGTAGAAGTTTACAATAAACTACCAAATCAATTTAAAGAACTGCCCTTGAACTTATTTATAAAGAAATTAACGTTGTTTGAAATGAAAATGAAATTAATGAACCACACATACATATTAAAACTAATTCTTAAAAGATCATGTACAAAAGATGATAAGAATCCGCTTGACCGTTTCAGAGATCCAGCAAAACCACAAACGTTACTCCAGCAGGATCTCGAATAACTTCTCAGCCGAAAAAAGAACAATTACAAAATTATTTGCAACATTTATCTCGTTTAGACAACTAATTATTATAGCTAATATTTATTTCAATATTCCCATTAAAAAGAAAAATGTCTGGCTGCGGTAACTGAATAAATGAAATGTGTTTAATAAAGCTGTAGAAGTTTACAATAAACTACCAAATCAATTTAAAGAACTGCCCTTGAACTTATTTATAAAGAAATTAACGTTGTGGCTTGCAGAAAAATGTTTTTACACCCTGAAAGAATTTATGACATGTACCTTTTAATATCAATGTTACATTTTTTTAACTTATTATATTAATATGACATGGATTATTGCTTAATTTAATCATTAATAAAATTAGACTTGTAATATTTTATTTTTGCTGACATTAACTGGACATTTCATTAATTCATTGACATTATAATTATGTATTTATCTTGACATTATATAATGAATTAATATTTAACTAGAATTTAATTACTAATTTTAATATGCTACTACTTAAAATTTACTTACTACTTAAAATTAATTACTAATTAAAATTTGCACACAATTGTTGTTATGGTAGAATGTCACAGTGTCTTAATATGTAATGTAACACCTATGTACTACTACATTCTTGTGAATAAATGAATCTGAATCTGAATCTGAAACGGACATCCTCTTAATCTTCTTTGCGTGTCAATGGAAAAAAAACCGACTTCAAAAAGTAGGTAAACTAAAAAGCCAAAAATAAATTTACTTCGCACAAAATAATACGTTTTTTCATTTAGTTAAATAGAAATGATTTAATAATTATTTTATAATTCTGAAGTCGGTGCCTAGTAAAAGCTATAACAACCTTTCTACAATATCAAATTACAGTACACACAATAAAGGGAGACGTATAATAATTAATATTCAGTCAGAAAATTGTTGTTAGAAAGATTGATATTATCTATACAGAGTTATTGTTTACTTGGTACCGACTTCAGTTCAGTTCAGTTCAGACACTTATATTTAACTAAATGTATAAACGTATTATTTTGTGCGAAGTAAATTTAGTTTTTGCTTTTTAGTTTACCTACTTTTTTAAAGTCGGTTTTTTTTTGTTAAAATTATTTTATTTTACGATTTTAAGTGATGGGTAGACCGAGCAAGAATGTTTCTCGAATGAGAAGACGACGGTTACTTGAGACGGAAAACTTATTTAAGGTGCCTATATTAAAAGAATTATCCCCGTACTCCTAACCGTTGAGGAGTTGTACCTTCCAGCATCAGCTCAGCAACTTAAAATGCTGGCTGCTAGATGCAAATATCCAAGTAGTTTTAGGTAATATACGAAAAGCAATATAGAAGCCTTCAAATCATGACCTCATATTATGAATATACATAAGTAATATTCAACGTCTCGCCTTATCTGTGTATAACTTGCAAGAATACAGTAAACGGCCTTAAGGTGTCATATTTAAAGAATTATTCCCGTACTCCTAACCGTTGAGGAGTTGTACCTTCCAGCATCAGCTCAGCAACATAAAATGCTGACTACTAGATGCAAATATTCGAGTAGCTTTAGATAATATACAAAAAACAATATAGAAGCCTTTTAAATTGGAGGGTTGCCCTCGATTTCTCTAGGATCCCATCATCAGAACGTGACTTGAAAAAAATGGGACCACATTATGTTTGTTCGCCGATTACTCGAAGACGCCTGGACCGATTTAAGAAATTATTTTTTTGTTTGAAAGGATATACTTGTCATGTGGTCCCATTTTTTTCAAGGCCCGAGCCCAGCAGTGGGACATGTATTAGATACAGGGCTGCTATTATTATTATTATTATATTCATAATATGAGGTCATGATTTGATGATGGGATCCTAGGGAAATCATGGGTAACCCTCAAATTTCAAAGGCTTCTATATTGTTTTTCGTATATTACCTAAAACTACTTGGATATTTGTATTTTAAGTTGCTGAGCTGATGCTGGAAGGTACAACTCCTCAAAGGTTAGGAGTACGGGGATTATTATTAATAAGTTTTCCATCTCAAGTAACCGTCGTCTCCTCATTCGAGTAACATTCTTGCTCGGTCTACCCATCACTTAAAATCGTAGAATAAAATAATTTTTAACAAAAAAAACCGACTTCAAAAAGTAGGTAAACTAAAAAGCAAAAAATAAATTTACTTCGCACAAAATAATACGTTTTTCATTTAGTTAAATAAAAATTATTAAATAATTATTGTATAATACTGAAGTCGGTGCCAAGTAAACAATAACTCTGTATAGATAATATCAATCTTTCTAACAACTATTTTCTGACTGAATATTAGTTCTTAATTATCCAATTTACTTGGCACCGACTTCAGAACTACACAATAATTATTTAATAATTTATTATTTATTAATAATATTTAATAATTAATCATTACCTATTTTTTGTAATAAAAGTCATAGCTTCAACGTTCCTCCAAATATTTGTTGAAGTAGTTTGGTTGGCATTGTGCCAACCAAACTTTCCAACCAAACTCGTCTTTACAAAATAATTATTTGTATTTTATAATATTGTCTTTATTATATTTTCACTACTGCGTTTCGGAGAAGGTGAGCTTTTTACTAATAAAACTACAGATTTAGTGTATAAATAAATAGATATAAATATTCCAGTGTAGTATTGAGTGATTTTAAGTTGTTTTTTCAAATATTCCAAGCCATAGAAATCTTAATTTCTATGTAGTCAACGATATTTTTATTTTGATGTATAGCCAAGTAAATAATATGCATGATGCGCGTTTTGTATCGCATTAATTTTAATTTATTTATTTATCAAAGTTATTTTTTCGAATATTCCTGATAACATAAAATTATTTCCAGATATCACAGTAGGTAATCTTTAATGGTACTTTAAAAATCCGAGGTACAAGTTTTGTTTTCGAATATTACGGTAATATTTCGGGTTAGGCGTAAACTTGTCCACTCAGAACTGGGACCAGGGACCCGTAGCTGTTATTGAAAATTGATAATGGTACACTCGGCCCATATTTATCTAGTTCTCAATCAAGCGAAGGTTTAATTTTAGATACGTATTAGTATTTATGGGTTGGTTTTATATAAATAATAGCAGCCCTGTATCTAATACATGTCACACTGCCGGGCTTCGGCCTCTTCTCATGATGAGAAGGGTTAGGCCATAGTCCACGCTGGCCTCGAGCACTTTTTAGGTACTCTCAGGCATGCAGGTTTCCTCACGATTTTCTTTTACCGTTAGCAAGCGATAATTTATATGATAAATACACATATTATATATCTTCGAAAAGACGAATCGTAACGATTTAATTATATGTTGGTTGTATGTATTTTGTTATTTTATGCCTATTTACATACATGTTAATTAGTACAGCATCGCTTCATAGTTGATATATGTTAGCAAAGACGAAAAAAAATCGGCAAATGTCATCACTTTGACCGTATACATAATTATGTTTTTCGCAAACATTTTGTTTGGTGATTGGACATAGTGACGTCATCAGGTCTTTTACTGAGCTGACGAACTATTAACGGTGTGAAAAACCCTGTTATAATTAATTGTAGTAAATCAATTTTTAATGCAATGTCCTAAACTCATTTCATTATCAATTAATAAAAAAAAAAAAACATAGCAGACCAACAGATCCATAAAGTGTTAGTAACAATAAAACTTATATCCTATGTTAGTATGACAACGAGATGTGAGCAAATCCCCTGGCAGGGTGGTTCACCGATCCTTAGCAACATGTAGTTCGGTGAATCTGCCAACCAAGTCTGAATCAACTCGCTCACTCACCATCCTCAGAACTTAGTTCGAGCTCCGCCGTACCCTATATACTAATGAGGCAACCTTTTTCCGCATTACTGCGTGAAAATCATCAACACTAGCATCGGCAAATATTCCCGATGCGCTACAGTAACGTGGGAGCCGGAACATAGCCCCGAAAACGTTGTTATATTGCACGCGTAGGGCATTGTAGGACTTCTGAGTAAAGTTGGCCCACAGACTACTCGTATAAAATACCTGGCAAAAGGCTTTAAAAAGCGTGCCCTTAACCTCGGCTGTACATCGCGCGAATCTATGTGCCAACATATTACCACGTATCGACAATGCCCTACGCTCTCTCTCTATATCTAAATCATCACACAAATTCTCAGTCACTATGTGACCTAAATATTTAAACTGTGTGACACGTTTCAAAGCTACTCCGTTGAGTAAGAGTTGGTGATATTGTGGATGGTCCTTTATTATTAGATTTAAATAACATGAACTCACTCTTACTGACATTGTATTTCAAACCGTGTAACACAGCACAAGACTCACAGATTTTCAATAGCTTCCTAAGTCCCCCAATGGAGGGAGAAAACAACACCATAATATCGTCTGCATAACTAAGATTATTATTGCACTCTCTATAGAGAGACCTGCGCGAAACCCGAATTGTGTATCAGAATGACGTAGACACAGTGTAAATAGCATACCCAATACCTTACAGAGTTGAGATCCAGCATGCTGCAAGTGCTCAATGCTGAGTCCATCGTGTCTAGGCGACTCACCTCGTTTCATATTCTTTACAATAATTGATACGTCTTTGGCAGAGAATTGAATTTGCTGTCCATTATCAGACTCATCACTGCGCACCGACTGCTCACCGGCTATGCTATTCTGTAAATGTGACTAATTTCCAGTCGCTTTCGAAATCGACTAAAAATTTGGCAAGTAACCGGTACATCTCGGATTTAGTACATCCTTATTTCAATTCAAATACGGTTGATAACTGCTTGGCAAAAAAATTGACAGCTTGCCAGTTACTATCCTCTAGCAGATTTGACAGCTTTACAGGCAAGTAACGCAATTTCTTATGTCAAAATCGGAAACTGGTCATGGAGCAGTTTCTTAGTAATTTCTTGTACTTTGGCGAGATAAAATAATGATATTTAAAAGGTTTTTTTACTTCAGATTAACGTTATACAACAAATCAATAACTGTTTAATACTATGTATGTCATAAAATACTAATTAAATACGTAATGCAATAGAATTTAGGTCATATTATTTTCAGTCATAGATCTCGAGATTTTTCATACGAAATCTAATAAATATGACAAGTAGTAGCACGAATTATGCCAGTCTGGGATATAAAAAGCACTAAATGAAAATAATGTATCTTCAAAATATTGAAACAATAATATTATGTAGCTAGGTTGTAGGCTTCCTCTTTCTCGCCAAACTAAACAAATTTTAATGAATTCTAGCACACGGTTAAGTGCTTTTTATTGACGTAGTTCAAATCTAGTTACATACTGTAATATAAAATGAAAAACCTGATTCATTCCATTTCAAGGATGGTGGAGACCTTTGCCCAACAATGGGACAATACAGGTTATGCACCAGATAATGTAACTGCTTACATTCTGTATTCACGTTTATTAATTTATTTGGAGTTTACATTTATAATTTCTTATGTACGTAACGTAGTGTCTATGTTTATGATAATTATGTGAGAGAAATAATAATATATTAAAGAAAAAGCAGAAGTTTTGAAAATTTTATTATTTCACAGAATTTCAGGAACATTTATTTTCTTTTAATGTTCGCTAGGCTTTCACTGATGAAACTTAAGTCTTAAAAAATATTTAGCTCTGAAATCACCCGCCGCTATCATCTTTATCATAATACTATTATAATATAGGTGTGCTGTATTCGTGTATTGCACCTGAAAGACAAAAAACATTACAACACAAGTGAGAGATATTTAAATGTGATTTCATCGTAGGTTTCAGGACTAAGTAGAAATTATAACGTATACTCACTGTTTCTAGTACATAGCAGTAGCAAAGAGTTAAAATCACATTTATATATCGTTTTTATAGTTGTCTTATAAGATTATCTTGATCTTTGATATTTGTTTTGTATTGAGGATAACTTTTTTTTCCATCACATCGCGTTCCATTCTTATTTAATTTAATTTTATGCACTCGTTTTACACTAAAGAGAAAATCTCTCCGAAAATACCTCTTACCATAATGACTTATATTGTGTTTGTTGTTATAATGTGTACAATTTTATTTTGATATAATCAGTTAAATAATTTGAATTTTATTGTTTGAATTTGTAACTTTCTTAATTTAGTTTAAAGCTATTTATATGCTTTTTGTTGTAATGAAACGTTCCAATTTTCTTCAGTCAAAGACATTAGTTGCCACAGAGTAAAAATGCATTTTAGTAGGTGTCAACAAGAAGGTTTTATCAATACAAATAAATAAAATTGAATTGTCTGTTTTTATTTTAATGTCAAAACAACAATATTTTTAGAATATGTTATAGTTATTTGCACGATACTTATTTATAAAATCCAGTTTTAATTTATTTAGCTGCCACGCAGACAAATCCGCGAATAATTTATTTATTTTATTATTTTATTCTCGCGAATGAATATTGAACTGATATTTGAGATTACGCTAAACGTCACGGGAGTGGAGCTGTAAGGTTTAATGCGGGTCAAACCGTGGGCATAGCTATTACTAATATAATGAATTCCACGCAAACGAGGTGGCGGGCAAAGTAGTTATATAATTAAATATATGGAGGATGTTCAAGTTAAATATTGAAAGCCCAAAAACTTAATTTATGATTTTGTGTTTATACTCTTTATAGCTACATGGCGAAACCTCACGGCAAGCGGCCGCAAATTTTACCTCTGTGGTAATACTAAAAATATTTTCTTTTTTTTCTAAGTGGCAGTCAGCAATTTTATGGCGTCTTTTCACCTTTTCACTGCAAATATTTTTTTAAAGATGTAGAAGATATATTTCACTCTTTACATCAATTTCAAATGTAGTTTAAAAAGTATTATTTTATTGTTAAATAGCTTCTGTCCGTGGCTTCGTCCCCGTTAAGTTCGATATTTCTGAGTTATTATATCTTTCAAAATTGAGAAACCTTCCTCATACACTTGCAACCCCTAATTTACCCCCTTTGGGAGTTAAATTTCCAAAAAATCTATCCCAAATTCATCTACAAAAATTTTTTTATTTCCTTGTAAGGAGCATAATTATGAACTTAAATTATATACAGACAGACAAAAATCCAAAAAATATGTTTCGGCTTCTACTGCTGTTCTAGTCTCCTCTTATTAATTTTTCTTAAATGTCTTTAATCAACAGGCATTTATAATTTTAAATTTTATTATATGTATGGATTAGCTAATAATCATAAAACCATTAAACCTTTTATTACGACTCAAGTTATTTCAACCACAGATAAAACATCATTAACTTATATAGTGCGCGCCACAACTCAGTAAAAACTGTAAAACAAAATAATTTTTACTCCTATTAAAACTATAACACAACAATAAAAGTGGATAAATTTGTATATTCCTCGTCCTATTAAATAAGAAATAATTTAATATCAGTAAATAATTTACAAATTGGTCATTTCCATTTAGTTTTGCCTATTGTCGTAAGCCATTAGTAATAACACGCACTGTGATTTTTTGCTATTTTGAAATGAGTTTTTAAGCGTAAGTATCAATATCAGGCAAGTAACCAGGAGAGTAATCGGTGGTTTCGTTATTTTAAAAATGCATGTTTTGAGTGAAAGAATTACTAATTGACAGAAACTATTTGTTAAGAAACCAAAATCTCAAATAACGAATAACCCCACGATTGCACTATAAAGTTGTCCTTATATTAATTCTCTCAGTTCGGTCAGGAAAAAAGTCAACGAAACTAAACGATACGTACGAATAACTATTCGAGCGTATCGTTTACTTTTGTTGACTTTTTTTGTTAAATAATTCTGCAGTGACAGGGACAAATAAAAAAAAATAAAAAGGTAACTTGAACTTATTTTCAAACATTCCAAGAAACTTACAACTGTTTTTGAATTGGGATATTCGAAAATAACCGTAAGTCTTGAAATGTAACTAAAGGTTATATTCGTATATCCCAGGTGACGTTTGTTAACGTGGAGCACCCCCGCGTCACCTACTACAACAAGAATTTCTTCAGATACCTAAATTTGACTACAACAAGATATGGCCGATCTAACCCTGTATACTACGTGGGAGTGTTCTATGAAAGTATTGTGACCTTCGATGATAATATATATGTAAGTACCATTACGAGGGTAGGTATAGAAGAGGCAGAACTTCCTTATTTCACCTGATAGGTTTACATTTCAGATTTCTGCCACATCGCGCTCTGCGATCAATTTGACGGACCCCAGTCCTCGTCACTCACTTTTCATATAACGAATAACTGGGCTTGGGGTGCATAAAAGTAGCCTCCCCGAGTGACGTACACAACAATTCCCTACGCCCGGCGCACCCTGGGCAATTCGCGAGGTCTTAAATGCGATTTGACTAATCCTTTCACCACGATGGCAAGTCAAAACCTTGACCTCCTACTGACTGTCCAAAATGCCCTACCACCTGCTCAAGAGAGGCGCTCATGAACGCCATAACAGTCGCCACTTATTGGACCAATAAAATTTGACTCAGCCATCGACACGACGAAGAAGAAGGCTTGTAGTCGAGTACGATTAAATCTTTCACAATTTTACAGGTAGACTTTTACTTCTACGAGCTGTTAACGAACCAGTACAAGAGGAGTTTCATAGAATTCCATTTCACGTGGTGCCATTTTATAGAAAAAGACTTATTCTTCGGATCAGCCATGAGACAAGGAAAGCTGGCGAAACCTTGTCCCCACCCTCCGGTAAGTATTTAAACGTTATGCCCGTATTACCCAGAGGGGTATGCTGGTGTACAGCACCAACATAACATTATACTTATGCTTACGTCTCATGCGATAGGAAGTGAGCCTAACCCAAACGTGCTTCAGAAATCACTTTTAAGCCTAAGTTCTATGACGGTTAATGGTGGTAGAGCTCTTGTGAATGAGCTCGAGGGCGGCAGCACCACCGTCTCACCTTTAACCTGCCGCCAAATAGTAGTGCTTGCACTACTGTGTTCCGGTTTGGTGGTGAGATCAGGCCCTGAAATTACTGGCACATGAGGCATAACACCGTAGTCCTCAGCTGCAGTGACGCATCTATAATCTGCTTTTGTGGATTGTTGATGTCCATGGGCTGTACTCCACTTACCATCAGGTGGACTACACGTTCGTTCGCTGTGGGCGTACCTAGTATAAAAAAAACGTAGTCTAACAAAAAGAGTATCATATCATCCCGTACAGGGTTATGGACTTGTGGAGGTCTTATGGCAGTCATTTTACTGAAAATAGGATAGAAATGTCTTTAGCGAAATCCGCGACAAGAAGCCGATTCTAATGTAAAAATCATGATATGGCAGCTGACAAAATGGATGATCAAGGTTTTTTTTAATGTTTTTCCAGGTTGTTTACAACCAGTACAACATGACGGTTAACCCCAAATTCATTCCACCGGGGTTTCCTTTCACTCGTGGAAGAATACAGGCTAACTTTACTCTCGTCAAACCGAAAGGCGTATGGGTTGCAGATGGATACATAGATATGAAGATATCGCAGATTGATAAAAATAAAGCTACATTTTAAACCCCCTTCGCTCTTTCTATGTCAGAACAAACAAATAAAGTACGGATGAAAAGCCTCATTAGGATGTTATTACACCCAAATCGGTCAACGTCACTCAATGCATCGCATATAATCATTTATTTTGTCACCGATAGATTATCGGTTTTCTGACAAAAGCTTGTCTATGGAATCGTTAGAAATTCTGGATTTATTACTTTTTTTTACAAATTACTTCAATATGATCTTTCCATTTCAATTGATTATCCTCCGTTAACACCAAGAAATTTAGTGAAACGCACTTCAGCTACAGGTTCATTCTTGTATTTAGTCTGAGGTGCAGTTGTGTTAAGACGTAGATTAAAGTTAATTATTTTTGTTTTTGCTATGTTAGCCCTTAGATTATTAATGTCTAGCCATTTAATTATTCCATTTAGAGTACTGCTTATATGATTTTCATAAACTGTTTTATCTTTGCACTTAATTGCAACGGTGCTGTCGTCAGTAAAGAGTGTCATTGGGTGTGGCGTCGTAGTTGGCAGGTTATTAATATATATTAAGAAGAGCAATGGTCCCAATACACTTCCTTGCGGGACTCCATATTGAATTTCACGTACCATTGATTAATATGTATCCTCCATCGTAGTTCTAGTATTGACTCTGTTAATTTGTGTATATTGAGTGCGGTGTTTGAAATAAGAGCCAATTGATTTTAAAATGTTTCCTCTCATGCCGTATATCACAAGTTTATCTAGTAAAATGTCATGAGCCACATAATCAAACGCTTGCATCATATCCATAAAGATGGCGCTGACCGGTATTCGCTTGTTGACATTAAAAATTATAATAATTAACTTATATTAAATAACCATAATATGGTTATCTAATATAAGTTAAAAGCGTTTAGCAATGAGCCGTGAGATCTAATCTCGCTAAGTCCTTTCTATTCTTTTTGAAGTTTAGGGTATCAACATATTTTTGTTATTAGAACATCCTTTCCTTGTTGTCATAATGAATCATTTTAGTAACATTTATATTATTGGTGGGTTACATTACAATAAAACAATTTATGAACGGTTACAAGGGCACTTCTATTATTAATTTAGGTAGGAATGTAACGTCACAATTATCTTAAAAGTTTATTAATTGTATAAATAAATAAAACGAATAAACATTTTTATCATCATTCAGCATGACTTTTTTATTTCTACCTAACAACAATGACAATAAAAATAAAAAATACGTAAATATTATATTAATCTAAAATCTTATAAACGGTTACAAGGTAACTTTTTTATTTAGATAGGAATGTGACGTCACAATGCTCTTAAAAGTATTAATTGTATTAATAAATAAAACAAATAAACATTTTTATCATCATTCAGCGTGACTTTTTATTTCTACCTTACAACAATGAAAAAAAAAAAAAAAAAATACGTAAATAGCTAAATAATAATAATACATTTAACTTATTAGTTATTATATTATATTAATATGTAACTATTAATGTATTGTATGTAACTATTCAAGCATAAATACCTACCTTGCAAGTTTGTGCTTAAAATATTTCAAATATTATTATGATTTCGTAAAAACAAAATACCACAAGAAGCATTGCATATGGGACCGTGAACTGAATTTGATCATAATTTGGTAATTACTCACAGGATAATAATGAAACTTCACATACATTTAAATGCAGTTATAAGCTACAAAATAACGTTAAAAGTAAGTCTTTAAAGTTCTTATTATGTATATTCATAATATGAGGTCATGATTTCAAGGCTTCTATATCTTCATGGCACCGACTTCAGAATTATACAATAATTATTTAATAATTTCTATTTAACTAAATGAAAAACGTATTATTTTGTGCGAAGTAAATTTATTTTTTGCTTTTTAGTTTACCTACTTTTTGAAGTCGATTTTTTTTTGTTTTCTATTTTTTTATTTAGATTGTTTTTGCTCAGTAGGTAGCATCTTCTACTCCCTTGCTTGTGGCTTGCATTAGGTCTTCACGCGCACACGTAGAGGGCGACAACGGGCACGGAAGCAGGTGAGCCATTTTAGAAGGGGAAATCAAAAAAAAGTTATTTGACTGATATTTATATAAGTCAAGTAGGCTAAAATAATGTTAATATTTATATTATGTGTTAGATACACTATGCAGAAGAATGCATACACATCGGAATTAACTTCAATTCCGGCATTAATTTTGGATGATAGATGATATATGTATCCGATTATAGTCAAAAATTACTGATTGCAGATAAATCTGGAACACAAAAAAATGTACTTTTTAAACTTAATAATATTTTAAATTGCTCCTGTGGTCATAAGCCAATCTAGATTTTATCATCATTATTAATCATTACCTATTTTTTGTTATAAAAGTCATAGCTTCAGCGTTCCACCAAATATTTGTTGAAGTAGTTTGGTTGGCACAATGTCTTTACAAAATAATTATTTGTATTTTATAATATTGCCTTTATTATATTTTCACTACTGCGTTTCGGAGAAGGTGAGCTTCTTATTAATAAAACTACAGATTTAGTGTATAAATAAATAAATATAAATATTCCAGTGTAGTATTGAGTGATTTTAAGTTGTTTTTTCAAATATTCCAAGCTAGTCAACGATATTTTTACTTTAACGTATAGCCAAGTAAATAATATGCATGATGCGCGTTTTGTACCGCATTCATTTTAATTGATTTATTTATCAAAGTTATTTTTTCGAATATTCCTGATAACATAAAATTATTTCCAAATATCACAGTAGGTAATCTTTAATGGTACTTTAAAAATCCGAGGTACAAGTTTTGTTTTCGAATATTACGGTAATATTTCGGGTTAGGCGTAAACTTGTCCACTCAGAACTGGGACCAGGGACCCGTTGCTGCTATTGAAAATTGATAATGGTACACTCGGCCCATATTTATCTAGTTCTCAATCAAGCGAAGGTTTAATTTTAGATACGTATTAGTATTTATGGGTTGGTTTTATATAAATAATCGCAGCCCTGTATCTAATACCCACTGCCGGGCTTGGGCCTCTTCTCATGATGAGAAGGGTTAGGCCATAGTCCACGCTGGCCTATAGTGCGGATTGCTAGACTTAACACATCCTCGAGCACTTTTCAGGCACTCTCAGGCATGCAGGTTTCCTCACGATGTTTCTTTTACCGTTAGCAAGCGATAATTTATATGATAAATACACATATACAGGGTTATTGGGTAAGTCGACCTAGATCCGTTAAGAGGTGGTAGTTCCCATCATTTCTGACTGATCTGACTATGAAACACCCCACCCTAAACCTAACCGTTTTCGAGATATTGGACTTAGAAGGTTTTTTTAAAAAATATCCCGATTTCTTAACTATAGCCTATTTTTTTTGTATTCTATGCCTTTTATTTTTTTTTAATTCTGATTTTTGTGTGCCAGATAAGTTTGTTTATAATTCTCAACCCAAAAAGTGCAAGTATCTGAACCAATGGGATCGTAGTAGACGATTGATACCGTAAAAAAGTAATTAATTTGAAAAAAAAAATTGTTTCTTTTAGTAATATTTAAAAAAAAATCTATGGCGTTAGTTCTGCAGATGTTTTAAATAATATCTACGTTCTATTAGCTATCCAACAAGGTATCACAAGCTAGGGTCTTATCACAATTCATAGAAAAAAAATCGATAAAAGGCTCTCAGGTAGCAGTACAAATTTGGGTTCTTTGGTCCTATTGTTCTTCCACGGAGCTGTGGTGCGTGCAAGCGGGACAAACTGACCAGGTGCAAGCGAGATAAAATAATCCCGGCCAATTTGTTGTTATTGTTTCGTTTTAGTCTGCTTCCGTGATTCGTCCGTAGTAGATGCGATATTTAGTGCTCTTCATTTCTTACCCGACTTGGCTTGTATTTCTGGACTGTTTCCTACAAGTTGTGACTGTGCTTGTTAACTGGACTTTGAATTGTGCTTCTGAATTGGAACTGTTGAAGATGGCAACCTTCACGAACGAGGAATACGCGGATATTCTACTTTGTTATGGGTACTGCAATGGTGTTTCTGCACGAGCTCGTGACGAATACATTGCACGTTATCCCGGCCGCCTAATACCGGATGTCACTGTCTTTGACGGCGCTTACCGGCGACTCAGAGAGACTGGCTCTGTTTTAAGGCGTCGAGCAGACCTAGGCCGACCACGGATCATTGTTGATGATGAAGATGAAGATAATCAAATAGTTCAACGGTTTAGAGCGGATCCAACTACTTCAACTAATGCTGTTGCCCGAGAACTTGGACTCTCGCAGTGGAAAGTGTGGTTTACGGTGAATACTGCAGGCCTCTACCCCTATCACTACACGCCAGTACATGTTATCGAAGAGGGAGATCCAGTGAGGAGGTTAGACTTTTGTAGATTTATGCTTCATGGAGATTTAGAAGACCCAGCATTTTTAAAACAAATCTTGTGGACAGATGAATCAAAATTTGATAAAGATGGAATTACAAATTACCACAACGCTCATTATTGGGCCCCAAAAGCGCAAAAAAATCCTAACCAGAAGAGGACAAAAGCCGCACAAAGAAGATTTAGTTTAAATGTCTGGATGGGAATCATAGCAAACAAATTAATTGGGCCCTTCTTTCTACCTGATAATTTAAACGGAGAATTTTACGAACATTTTCTAAGAGAAGAGTTACTAAATTTATTAGAGGATTTACCCCTAAATCTGATTAGAAACATGAAGTTCCAACACGACGGTTGCCCTGCACATTACAGAAGAGGGGTCAGGGAATGGCTAGACAACGAGTATCCTAATAGGTGGATCGGAAGAGGTGGACCCATACCGTGGCCAGCAAGAAGTCCTGACCTGACTCCCATGGATTTTTATGTGTGGGGACACATGAAGACATTAGTCTACAATGAGAATAATCCAATTGAAACTATTGACATATTAAGACAGAAGATTATTGAGGCTGCTGACGAAATTCGAAGAGACTTAACGACTGTAGTAGTTAAAAGCGGACTAAGACACCGAATGAGAGTGTGTGTGCGAAACAGAGGCGGCCATGTAGAACAAGATTTATAAATTTAAATAAATGTTGTTTAATAATTATTTGTATTGTTTTATTTCGTTTCCTGGCCCAAAAGAGAAGTTTAATCTTAAGTACCATTGTTTTTTTTTACTACCTGGGAGCCTTTTATCGATTTTTTTTCTATGAATTGTGATAAGACCCTAGCTTGTGATACCTTGTTGGATAGCTAATGGAACGTAGATATTATTTAAAATATCTGCAGAACTAACGCCATAGATTTTTTTTTAAATATTACTAAAAGAAACAATTTTTTTTTTCAAATTAATTACTTTTTTACGGTATCAATCGTCTACTACGATCCCATTGGTTCAGATACTTGCACTTTTTGGGTTGAGAATTATAAACAAACTTATCTGGCACACAAAAATCAGAATTAAAAAAAAATAAACGGCATAGGATACAAAAAAAATAGGCTATAGTTAAGAAATCGGGATATTTTTTAAAAAAACCTTCTAAGTCCAATATCTCGAAAACGGTTAGGTTTAGGGTGGGGTGTTTCATAGTCAGATCAGTCAGAAATGATGGAAACTACCACCTCTTAACGGATCTAGGTCGACTTACCCAATAACCCTGTATATCTTCGAAAAGACGAATCGTAACGATTTAATTATATGTTGGTTGTATGTATTTTGTTATTTTATGCCTATTTACATACATGTTAATTAGTACAGCATCGCTTCATAGTTGATATATGTTAGCAAAGACGAAAAAAAATCGGCAAATGTCATCACTTTGACCGTATACATAATTATGTTTTTCGCAAACATTTTGTTTGGTGATTGGACATAGTGACGTCATCAGGTCTTTTACTGAGCTGACGAACTATTAACGGTGTGAAAAGTAAATCAATTTTTTAATGCAATGTCCTAAACTCATTTCATTATCAATTAATAAAAAAAAAAAAAACATATCAGACCAACAGATCCATAAAGTGTTAGTAACAATAAAACTTATATCCTATGTTAGTATGACAACGAGATGTGAGCAAATCCCCTGGCAGGGTGGTTCACCGATCCTTAGCAACATGTAGTTCAGTGAATCTGCCAACCAAGTCTGAATCAACTCGCTCACTCACCATCCTCAGGACTTAGTTCGAGCTCCGCCGCACCCTATTTACTAATGAGGCAACCTTTTTCCGCATTACTGCGTGAAAATCATCAACACTAGCATCGGCAAACATTCCCGATGCGCTACAGTAACGTGGGAGCCGGAACATAGCCCCGAAAACGTTGTTATATTGCACGCGTAGGGCATTGTAGGACTTCTGAGTAAAGTTGGCCCACAGACTACTCGTATAAAATACCTGGCAAAAGGCTTTAAAAAGCGTGCCCTTAACCTCGGCTGTACATCGCGCGAATCTATGTGCCAACATATTACCACGTATCGACAATGCCCTACGCTCTCTCTCTATATCTAAATCATCACACAAATTCTCAGTCACTATGTGACCTAAATATTTAAACTGTGTGACACGTTTCAAAGCTACTCCGTTGAGTAAGAGTTGGTGATATTGTGGATGGTCCTTTATTATTAGATTTAAATAACATGAACTCACTCTTACTGACATTGTATTTCAAACCGTGTAACACAGCACAAGACTCACAGATTTTCAATAGCTTCCTAAGTCCCCCAATGGAGGGAGAAAACAACACCATAATATCGTCTGCATAACTAAGATTATTATTGCACTCTCTATAGAGAGACCTGCGCGAAACCCGAATTGTGTATCAGAATGACGTAGACACAGTGTAAATAGCATACCCAATACCTTACAGAGTTGAGATCCAGCATGCTGCAAGTGCTCAATGCTGAGTCCATCGTGTCTAGGCGACTCACCTCGTTTCATATTCTTTACAATAATTGATACGTCTTTGGCAGAGAATTGAATTTGCTGTCCATTATCAGACTCAGCACTGCGCACCGACTGCTCACCGGCTATGCTATTCTGTAAATGTGACTAATTTCCAGTCGCTTTCGAAATCGACTAATAATTTGGCAAGTAACCGGTACATCTCGGATTTAGTACATCCTTATTTCAATTCAAATACGGTTGATAACTGCTTGGCAAAAAAATTGACAGCTTGCCAGTTACTATCCTCTAGCAGATTTGACAGCTTTACAGGCAAGTAACGCAATTTCTTATGTCAAAATCGGAAACTGGTCATGGAGCAGTTTCTTAGTAATTTCTTGTACTTTGGCGAGATAAAATAATGATATTTAAAAGGTTTTTTTACTTCAGATTAACGTTATACAACAAATCAATAACTGTTTAATACTATGTATGTCATAAAATACTAATTAAATACGTAATGCAATAGAATTTAGGTCATATTATTTTCAGTCATAGATCTCGAGATTTTTCATACGAAATCTAATAAATATGACAAGTAGTAGCACGAATTATGCCAGTCTGGGATATAAAAAGCACTAAATGAAAATAATGTATCTTCAAAATATTGAAACAATAATATTATGTAGCTAGGTTGTAGGCTTCCTCTTTCTCGCCAAACTAAACAAATTTTAATGAATTCTAGCACACGGTTAAGTGCTTTTTATTGACGTAGTTCAAATCTAGTTACATACTGTAATATAAAATGAAAAACCTGATTCATTCCATTTCAAGGATGGTGGAGACCTTTGCCCAACAATGGGACAATACAGGTTATGCACCAGATAATGTAACTGCTTACATTCTGTATTCACGTTTATTAATTTATTTGGAGTTTACATTTATAATTTCTTATGTACGTAACGTAGTGTCTATGTTTATGATAATTATGTGAGAGAAATAATAATATATTAAAGAAAAAGCAGAAGTTTTGAAAATTTTATTATTTCACAGAATTTCAGGAACATTTATTTTCTTTTAATGTTCGCTAGGCTTTCACTGATGAAACTTAAGTCTTAAAAAATATTTAGCTCTGAAATCACCCGCCGCTATCATCTTTATCATAATACTATTATAATATAGGTGTGCTGTATTCGTGTATTGCACCTGAAAGACAAAAAACATTACAACACAAGTGAGAGATATTTAAATGTGATTTCATCGTAGGTTTCAGGACTAAGTAGAAATTATAACGTATACTCACTGTTTCTAGTACATAGCAGTAGCAAAGAGTTAAAATCACATTTATATATCGTTTTTATAGTTGTCTTATAAGATTATCTTGATCTTTGATATTTGTTTTGTATTGAGGATAACTTTTTTTTCCATCACATCGCGTTCCATTCTTATTTAATTTAATTTTATGCACTCGTTTTACACTAAAGAGAAAATCTCTCCGAAAATACCTCTTACCATAATGACTTATATTGTGTTTGTTGTTATAATGTGTACAATTTTATTTTGATATAATCAGTTAAATAATTTGAATTTTATTGTTTGAATTTGTAACTTTCTTAATTTAGTTTAAAGCTATTTATATGCTTTTTGTTGTAATGAAACGTTCCAATTTTCTTCAGTCAAAGACATTAGTTGCCACAGAGTAAAAATGCATTTTAGTAGGTGTCAACAAGAAGGTTTTATCAATACAAATAAATAAAATTGAATTGTCTGTTTTTATTTTAATGTCAAAACAACAATATTTTTAGAATATGTTATAGTTATTTGCACGATACTTATTTATAAAATCCAGTTTTAATTTATTTAGCTGCCACGCAGACAAATCCGCGAATAATTTATTTATTTTATTATTTTATTCTCGCGAATGAATATTGAACTGATATTTGAGATTACGCTAAACGTCACGGGAGTGGAGCTGTAAGGTTTAATGCGGGTCAAACCGTGGGCATAGCTATTACTAATATAATGAATTCCACGCAAACGAGGTGGCGGGCAAAGTAGTTATATAATTAAATATATGGAGGATGTTCAAGTTAAATATTGAAAGCCCAAAAACTTAATTTATGATTTTGTGTTTATACTCTTTATAGCTACATGGCGAAACCTCACGGCAAGCGGCCGCAAATTTTACCTCTGTGGTAATACTAAAAATATTTTCTTTTTTTTCTAAGTGGCAGTCAGCAATTTTATGGCGTCTTTTCACCTTTTCACTGCAAATATTTTTTTAAAGATGTAGAAGATATATTTCACTCTTTACATCAATTTCAAATGTAGTTTAAAAAGTATTATTTTATTGTTAAATAGCTTCTGTCCGTGGCTTCGTCCCCGTTAAGTTCGATATTTCTGAGTTATTATATCTTTCAAAATTGAGAAACCTTCCTCATACACTTGCAACCCCTAATTTACCCCCTTTGGGAGTTAAATTTCCAAAAAATCTATCCCAAATTCATCTACAAAAATTTTTTTATTTCCTTGTAAGGAGCATAATTATGAACTTAAATTATATACAGACAGACAAAAATCCAAAAAATATGTTTCGGCTTCTACTGCTGTTCTAGTCTCCTCTTATTAATTTTTCTTAAATGTCTTTAATCAACAGGCATTTATAATTTTAAATTTTATTATATGTATGGATTAGCTAATAATCATAAAACCATTAAACCTTTTATTACGACTCAAGTTATTTCAACCACAGATAAAACATCATTAACTTATATAGTGCGCGCCACAACTCAGTAAAAACTGTAAAACAAAATAATTTTTACTCCTATTAAAACTATAACACAACAATAAAAGTGGATAAATTTGTATATTCCTCGTCCTATTAAATAAGAAATAATTTAATATCAGTAAATAATTTACAAATTGGTCATTTCCATTTAGTTTTGCCTATTGTCGTAAGCCATTAGTAATAACACGCACTGTGATTTTTTGCTATTTTGAAATGAGTTTTTAAGCGTAAGTATCAATATCAGGCAAGTAACCAGGAGAGTAATCGGTGGTTTCGTTATGTCAAAAATGCATGTTTTGAGTGAAAGAATTACTAATTGACAGAAACTATTTGTTAAGAAACCAAAATCTCAAATAACGAATAACCCCACGATTGCACTATAAAGTTGTCCTTATATTAATTCTCTCAGTCCGGTCAGGAAAAAAGTCAACGAAACTAAACGATACGTACGAATAACTATTCGAGCGTATCGTTTACTTTTGTTGACTTTTTTTGTTAAATAATTCTGCAGTGACAGGGACAAATAAAAAAAAATAAAAAGGTAACTTGAACTTATTTTCAAACATTCCAAGAAACTTACAACTGTTTTTGAATTGGGATATTCGAAAATAACCGTAAGTCTTGAAATGTAACTAAAGGTTATATTCGTATATCCCAGGTGACGTTTATTAACGTGGAGCACCCCCGCGTCACCTACTACAACAAGAATTTCTTCAGATACCTAAATTTGACTACAACAAGATATGGCCGATCTAACCCTGTATACTACGTGGGAGTGTTCTATGAAAGTATTGTGACCTTCGATGATAATATATATGTAAGTACCATTACGAGGGTAGGTATAGAAGAGGCAGAACTTCCTTATTTCACCTGATAGGTTTACATTTCAGATTTCTGCCACATCGCGCTCTGCGATCAATTTGACGGACCCCAGTCCTCGTCACTCACTTTTCATATAACGAATAACTGGGCTTGGGGTGCATAAAAGTAGCCTCCCCGAGTGACGTACACAACAATTCCCTACGCCCGGCGCACCCTGGGCAATTCGCGAGGTCTTAAATGCGATTTGACTAATCCTTTCACCACGATGGCAAGTCAAAACCTTGACCTCCTACTGACTGTCCAAAATGCCCTACCACCTGCTCAAGAGAGGCGCTCATGAACGCCATAACAGTCGCCACTTATTGGACCAATAAAATTTGACTCAGCCATCGACACGACGAAGAAGAAGGCTTGTAGTCGAGTACGATTAAATCTTTCACAATTTTACAGGTAGACTTTTACTTCTACGAGCTGTTAACGAACCAGTACAAGAGGAGTTTCATAGAATTCCATTTCACGTGGTGCCATTTTATAGAAAAAGACTTATTCTTCGGATCAGCCATGAGACAAGGAAAGCTGGCGAAACCTTGTCCCCACCCTCCGGTAAGTATTTAAACGTTATGCCCGTATTACCCAGAGGGGTATGCTGGTGTACAGCACCAACATAACATTATACTTATGCTTACGTCTCATGCGATAGGAAGTGAGCCTAACCCAAACGTGCTTCAGAAATCACTTTTAAGCCTAAGTTCTATGACGGTTAATGGTGGTAGAGCTCTTGTGAATGAGCTCGAGGGCGGCAGCACCACCGTCTCACCTTTAACCTGCCGCCAAATAGTAGTGCTTGCACTACTGTGTTTTTTTTTTTTTTTTTTTTTTATTCCACTGAGGTGGCAAACAAGCATACGGCCCGCCTGAATATATGTTCCGGTTTGGTGGTGAGATCAGGCCCTGAAATTACTGGCACATGAGGCATAACACCGTAGTCCTCAGCTGCAGTGACGCATCTATAATCTGCTTTTGTGGATTGTTGATGTCCATGGGCTGTACTCCACTTACCATCAGGTGGACTACACGTTCGTTCGCTGTGGGCGTACCTAGTATAAAAAAAACGTAGTCTAACAAAAAGAGTATCATATCATCCCGTACAGGGTTATGGACTTGTGGAGGTCTTATGGCAGTCATTTTACTGAAAATAGGATAGAAATGTCTTTAGCGAAATCCGCGACAAGAAGCCGATTCTAATGTAAAAATCATGATATGGCAGCTGACAAAATGGATGATCAAGGTTTTTTTTAATGTTTTTCCAGGTTGTTCACAACCAGTACAACATGACGGTTAACCCCAAATTCATTCCACCGGGGTTTCCTTTCACTCGTGGAAGAATACAGGCTAACTTTACTCTCGTCAAACCGAAAGGCGTATGGGTTGCAGATGGATACATAGATATGAAGATATCGCAGATTGATAAAAATAAAGCTACATTTTAAACCCCCTTCGCTCTTTCTATGTCAGAACAAACAAATAAAGTACGGATGAAAAGCCTCATTAGGATGTTATTACACCCAAATCGGTCAACGTCACTCAATGCATCGCATATAATCATTTATTTTGTCACCGATAGATTATCGGTTTTCTGACAAAAGCTTGTCTATGGAATCGTTAGAAATTCTGGATTTATTACTTTTTTTTACAAATTACTTCAATATGATCTTTCCATTTCAATTGATTATCCTCCGTTAACACCAAGAAATTTAGTGAAACGCACTTCAGCTACAGGTTCATTCTTGTATTTAGTCTGAGGTGCAGTTGTGTTAAGACGTAGATTAAAGTTAATTATTTTTGTTTTTGCTATGTTAGCCCTTAGATTATTAATGTCTAGCCATTTAATTATTCCATTTAGAGTACTGCTTATATGATTTTCATAAACTGTTTTATCTTTGCACTTAATTGCAACGGTGCTGTCGTCAGTAAAGAGTGTCATTGGGTGTGGCGTCGTAGTTGGCAGGTTATTAATATATATTAAGAAGAGCAATGGTCCCAATACACTTCCTTGCGGGACTCCATATTGAATTTCACGTACCATTGATTAATATGTATCCTCCATCGTAGTTCTAGTATTGACTCTGTTAATTTGTGTATATTGAGTGCGGTGTTTGAAATAAGAGCCAATTGATTTTAAAATGTTTCCTCTCATGCCGTATATCACAAGTTTATCTAGTAAAATGTCATGAGCCACATAATCAAACGCTTGCATCATATCCATAAAGATGGCGCTGACCGGTATTCGCTTGTTGACATTAAAAATTATAATAATTAACTTATATTAAATAACCATAATATGGTTATCCAATATAAGTTAAAAGCGTTTAGCAATGAGCCGTGAGATCTAATCTCGCTAAGTCCTTTCTATTCTTTTTGAAGTTTAGGGTATCAACATATTTTTGTTATTAGAACATCCTTTCCTTGTTGTCATAATGAATCATTTTAGTAACATTTATATTATTGGTGGGTTACATTACAATAAAACAATTTATGAACGGTTACAAGGGCACTTCTATTATTAATTTAGGTAGGAATGTAACGTCACAATTATCTTAAAAGTTTATTAATTGTATAAATAAATAAAACGAATAAACATTTTTATCATCATTCAGCATGACTTTTTTATTTCTACCTAACAACAATGACAATAAAAATAAAAAATACGTAAATATTATATTAATCTAATATCTTATAAACGGTTACAAGGTAACTTTTTTATTTAGATAGGAATGTGACGTCACAATGCTCTTAAAAGTATTAATTGTATTAATAAATAAAACAAATAAACATTTTTATCATCATTCAGCGTGACTTTTTATTTCTACCTTACAACAATGAAAAAAATAATAAAAAAATACGTAAATAGCTAAATAATAATAATACATTTAACTTATTAGTTATTATATTATATTAATATGTAACTATTAATGTATTGTATGTAACTATTCAAGCATAAATACCTACCTTGCAAGTTTGTGCTTAAAATATTTCAAATATTATTATGATTTCGTAAAAACAAAATACCACAAGAAGCATTGCATATGGGACCGTGAACTGAATTTGATCATAATTTGGTAATTACTCACAGGATAATAATGAAACTTCACATACATTTAAATGCAGTTATAAGCTACAAAATAACGTTAAAAGTAAGTCTTTAAAGTTCTTATTATGTATATTCATAATGTGAGGTCATGATTTCAAGGCTTCTATATTGCTTTTCGTATAATACCTAAAACTACTTGGATATTTACATCTACAAATACAAATAACAAATAATCTTTATTTTGTTCTCTCACACAGTACATAGAAAAAACGAAATCGTGACAGCAAAATTGTTTACAATTAGCTTCAAAGATCTGTGTGGGAGACTGGTATCTGTACTAGGAGACCTGTATGACAGATTACCAGACTCTCCAGACTCTGGATAGGTGGAGTTTTGCAAGGTGAAACAAGCTTTATCACTAGATCATGATGAGAGAAGGTAGGTAGGATTGTTGTCGTGTGAATGAGTGTGGGTGTGGTGTAGATGTTTGTGAATGTGGTGTGAAGGGTGTGTTATGCATAGGTGTGGTGTGAATGTGACCTGGTGTGGTAAGTTGTGTGGTGTGGTGTGAATGTGACCTGGTGTGGTGAGTTGTGTGGTGCGAATGTGACCTGGAGGTGTAAAGAGTGGTTTGGTTTAGTTTGAGGTGAGTAGTAGTTTGTGGTTGAAAATATAATATATAAGCACAGTAATAAATACATCATTGAAAATTAGGGAACAGTGATTAGGTTTTCAGTTTCGTCATAAGTTAGAGATTTTAGCCAACGGGTGACAGCCCGTTTACAGCGATACTTTGTGAGGTGGTAAATTGGGGTAAGTTTGTTTACTTTATTATATAGGTATCCGCCCAAAAACCCAAAGAATCTACCAGCAAAAGATGAAGACCATTGTTTTTTTATTCGGTCGCAAACATTATGTTTGAGACGTCTGTCTGCGCGAGTAGGATCATAGACAAGACTTGAGTGTTGCTTAAGTGTAGTCTGAAGCACGAATAGTTGACGCACCGTTAAGACATCAGAAAGGTGGTAGAGGTCTGTAGTAGCAAAACGAAAGGGTAGGAAGTGACTTACCTTTAAAACAGCTCTTTGTGCTCTTTCTACCTTCAACAGGCGAGTTTTACAAGTGCCACCCCAAACAGTGATGCAATATGTTAAGATTGGTTGGCACAAGGATAGATAGACCAATTTGAGAATATTCTTATCGGTGGTGTGTCTCAAGTTCGTGAAAACAAATATCAGTTTGCGAACCCTTGAGGCAAGTAGATCTATGTGCTGTTGGAAACTAAGTGTGCTGTCAATCATAACCCCTAAGTATTTGATGGAGGAGGCTCTCTCCAGTTGTTTGCATGAGCAGGAGAGGCTAGATGGGCACGAGTGAGCTGTTAGGAACAGGTTATCTAAGACGTTAGGTGAAATTTGTTGTATTGAGAAAGTAAGGTATTTGGTCTTGTCAACATTCAGAGTCAGTCTATTATTACTCAACCATGATGTCACCGCATTAAAACCAATCTGGGCACAGGTATAGGTGTCTTCCCAACTGTCACCATGAAAAATTAATGCGGTATCATCAGCGAAGGTTACTATTTTGCCATTGTGCAGTTGGAGATTACATAGGTCGTTGATAAAGACGAGAAAAAGAGTAGGTCCGAGGACGCTGCCCTGCGGAACTCCAAATTCAACAGGTAAGTCACCGCTAACAACATCTCCAACCCTCACCCGTTGACTTCTACCCGTGAGATAACTTTGAAATAGTTTCAGTTGGGTGTTACGGATACCTAACTTCTCTAGTTTGTTAAGTAGAAGTGGGACAGAGACTGTGTCAAATGCTTTGGCTAGGTCCAAAAATATTGATAAAACTTTTTTCTTATTGTCAATTTTATGGACTATATGATCTGTCAGTGCATGTACAGCATCATTAGTCGATGTAGTAGCTCTAAAACCAAATTGGGCTTTTGATAAAATGTTTTTAGTTTCTAAATAGTTAATAAGGCGTTTGTTTATAACTTTTTCTACAATTTTAGATAAGGTTGGAAGTAAAGAAATGGGTCTATAGTTGTTGACACAGCCTCTGTCGCCACTTTTGTATATCGGTATAACCTCAGCCAGTTTAAATTCTTGCGGAAAGATACCGGTCTTAAGTATGAGATTAAACAAGTGCGTTAAGGGGGGGACAATGATATGAATGTATCTTTTTAGGAAAGCGCCCGAAATATTGTCCCTACCAGCTGTATTAGTTTTTTTCATATGCATTATCAAGTTGGTAATCTCAAACTCATCAGTTTCGATCAGAGCAAACGAGAAAGGAGATGAGTCTATATTAGAAATGTTAGCAACGCTCTGATTTGAGACTTTTTCGGCCAGGCTTTTACCGATACATACAAAAAAGTTGTTAACATTATCAACTGATGTTAGCGGATCTGAAGATGATATTAGGTCAGTAGCTGGATTTTCTTTCCTATTGTAATTTGTTACTTTTTTTATAGTGTCCCACAAAGATTTATTGTTAATTTTTGCAGCTTCAGTTAGAAGTTTTTTTTCATACTCTCTTTTTAACTTTTTTAGTAGCCAGTTACAAAAATTCCTGTATCGTAGATAAGTAGTTTTGACAATATCGTTTAATGGGTTTCTTTTTGATTTGATATGAAGTTTGTCGCGGTTTTTCATACACCTTAATAATCCAGTCGTTATCCAAGGTTTTTTAATGCGTTTACGATTCGAAGTTTTGGTAATTTTAGTGTTCGATGCAATTGTAGTGGTTAATTTTTGAACTAATAAAGAAGCAGCTACTTGGGGATCTCTCGATTCATAGATAGAGTTAAAGCATAACTTATTCATGTCTAAATCAAGATTTACGTAGTCTATCTTCTTAGTTGTAATGAATTTATTATTTGTCTGTGTTGTCTGTTTTAGAAAGATAAACACAGTTTCGTGGTCAGTTATAGAGGTGTGGGCAACATAACAGAAGGCTGGTAGTGTACTTTTCAGCATAATATGATCTAAACATGATTTATCTTTACGTGTTAACAATTGATGCGCTGGTAAGATGCCATGGGAAGCTAGTAGATTTAAGTAGGATAACGAATCGGGGTTTTTACTATTTGGCTGTATGTCCAAGTTTATATCGCCTATTAGAATTACGTTTGGTGTCCTTGTGATATTAAGGAGGGCATCGAGTGAGTCTAAAAATGGATGGGGATTTTTATATCTCGGGGGTCTGTATACTGATATAATAGTTGTGTTATTATGTATTTTTAAGGTTACCGAGTTCGATTCTTGGAGGGTGGTTTCTATTATTGTTACGCGTAATGTCTCTTTATAATAAACAATTACACCGTCACATTTTGCAGGATTGTTTTGACTCAAAGCATAGCGATATCCTACTAGAGTTGGAATGCTATGTACATGACGTAACCAGCATTCACTCAATACCAAGATGTCCCAGTCAGTACGAGATCTTTCTAGTAAAGTATTAAAGCTATCAAAATTACAGTTTACACTACAAATATTTTGGTGTAGAACCTTTAAGCTAGTGTGCAGGGAGTCAATTAATCTCGGACAATCATCAATTTCGCATATAGCCGATTGAGCGACATAAAAGTTGTCAACACAGTCATTAATAACAGTGTTATTATCGAATTTTAATAAGTATATATAAAGGTGACTTCAATGTAAATATCAGTGAACGTGAAATTAGTATAATGAGTCGATAAAGGCAAATGGACGAGAGTATATGTATTACAGGTCGAGAGAAGTATACATGTATTTTGACGTATTGTTTACTGGTTTGTGTTGAGTGGATAGTGTATAATATGTAGGTAATATAAGTTTGTGAGTGTCTATTGACGTATTTTGTGTGATAGGTAAGTGTAATGTATGCGTAAAATAGTATAAGTATATGGTTGATGGAACATAAAATAAAAAGTACAAAATTATTTACGAAACATGCAAGGGCCGAACTCTGATAACAATTAGTGCATAATAGTCATTTCGGCATAAGATTTTTCAGGTCCTGCTCACAGTCTATACGAATAGGCTGAGAGTCCTGAGCTTTTTTAATGTATATTTTACCATAGGAAGTCCAGGTTCCATGATAATTACAATCCTTAACAAGTTGTCTAGCCAAGTATGCTAATCTTTTCCCCAGCATGGTAAGTGCTTCATCAACAAAGATAGGTTTGGTAGGTCCTGGTAGCTGAAGGTGAGAAGTGTTAAGTTTGTTATCCATCGATCTGTTGAAAGACCTGCACTGCTTGATAAAATTATCTTTAGAATATGTAGTGGTAAAGTTCACCATAATGTGGTTTTTTGATTCGTTCCTGCTTTTCAAGCGATAAATATCCTGAATGTCAGCGTCTGTTATGGGATGTTTTATAGCTTCACTCATCTTCTTGACAACCGATCGTAAGACAATCTTATTTTCATCCGGCTGCTTTGGGATATTCCTTATCTCGATAGCAGATGCACGTGAGTTACGTTCAAGTTGTTCAATCTTGTTCTCAAGCGAAACTATCTAGCAGTCAGCATTTTAAGTTGCTGAGCTAATGCTGGAAGGTACAACTCCTAAACGGTTAGGAGTACGGGGATAATTCTTTTAATATAGGCACCTTAAATAAGTTTTCGCACAAAATAATACGTTTTTCATTTAATTAAATAAAAATTATTAAATAATTATTGTATAATACTGAAGTCGGTGCCAAGTAAACAATAACTCTGTATAGATAATATCAATCTTTCTAACATCTATTTTCTGACTGAATATTAGTTCTTAATTATCCGATTTACTTGGCACCGACTTCAGAATTATACAATAATTATTTAATAATTTCTATTTAACTAAATGAAAAACGTATTATTTTGTGCGAAGTAAATTTATTTTTTGCTTTTTAGTTTACCTACTTTTTGAAGTCGATTTTTTTTTGTTTTCTATTTTTTTATTTAGATTGTTTTTGCTCAGTAGGTAGCATCTTCTACTCCCTTGCTTGTGGCTTGCATTAGGTCTTCACGCGCACACGTAGAGGGCGACAACGGGCACGGAAGCAGGTGAGCCATTTTAGAAGGGGAAATCAAAAAAAAGTTATTTGACTGATATTTATATAAGTCAAGTAGGCTAAAATAATGTTAATATTTATATTATGTGTTAGATACACTATGCAGAAGAATGCATACACATCGGAATTAACTTCAATTCCGGCATTAATTTTGGATGATAGATGATATATGTATCCGATTATAGTCAAAAATTACTGATTGCAGATAAATCTGGAACACAAAAAAATGTACTTTTTAAACTTAATAATATTTTAAATTGCTCCTGTGGTCATAAGCCAATCTAGATTTTATCATCATTATTAATCATTACCTATTTTTTGTTATAAAAGTCATAGCTTCAGCGTTCCACCAAATATTTGTTGAAGTAGTTTGGTTGGCACAATGTCTTTACAAAATAATTATTTGTATTTTATAATATTGCCTTTATTATATTTTCACTACTGCGTTTCGGAGAAGGTGAGCTTCTTATTAATAAAACTACAGATTTAGTGTATAAATAAATAAATATAAATATTCCAGTGTAGTATTGAGTGATTTTAAGTTGTTTTTTCAAATATTCCAAGCTAGTCAACGATATTTTTACTTTAACGTATAGCCAAGTAAATAATATGCATGATGCGCGTTTTGTACCGCATTCATTTTAATTGATTTATTTATCAAAGTTATTTTTTCGAATATTCCTGATAACATAAAATTATTTCCAAATATCACAGTAGGTAATCTTTAATGGTACTTTAAAAATCCGAGGTACAAGTTTTGTTTTCGAATATTACGGTAATATTTCGGGTTAGGCGTAAACTTGTCCACTCAGAACTGGGACCAGGGACCCGTTGCTGCTATTGAAAATTGATAATGGTACACTCGGCCCATATTTATCTAGTTCTCAATCAAGCGAAGGTTTAATTTTAGATACGTATTAGTATTTATGGGTTGGTTTTATATAAATAATCGCAGCCCTGTATCTAATACCCACTGCCGGGCTTGGGCCTCTTCTCATGATGAGAAGGGTTAGGCCATAGTCCACGCTGGCCTATAGTGCGGATTGCTAGACTTAACACACCCTCGAGCACTTTTCAGGCACTCTCAGGCATGCAGGTTTCCTCACGATGTTTCTTTTACCGTTAGCAAGCGATAATTTATATGATAAATACACATATATATCTTCGAAAAGACGAATCTTTACGATTTAATTATATGTTGGTTGTATGTATTTTGTTAATTAGTACAGCATCGCTTCATAGTTGATATTTCTGTATTTCTTAAATCGAACGGCCAATGTTAGCAAAGACGAAAAAAAATCGGCAAATGTCATCACTTTGACCGTATACATAATTATGTTTTTCGCAAACATTTTGTTTGGTGATTGGACATAGTGACGTCATCAGGTCTTTTACTGAGCTGACGAACTATTAACGGTGTGAAAAGTAAATCAATTTTTTAATGCAATGTCCTAAACTCATTTCATTATCAATTAATAAAAAAAAAAAAAACATATCAGACCAACAGATCCATAAAGTGTTAGTAACAATAAAACTTATATCCTATGTTAGTATGACAACGAGATGTGAGCAAATCCCCTGGCAGGGTGGTTCACCGATCCTTAGCAACATGTAGTTCAGTGAATCTGCCAACCAAGTCTGAATCAACTCGCTCACTCACCATCCTCAGGACTTAGTTCGAGCTCCGCCGCACCCTATTTACTAATGAGGCAACCTTTTTCCGCATTACTGCGTGAAAATCATCAACACTAGCATCGGCAAACATTCCCGATGCGCTACAGTAACGTGGGAGCCGGAACATAGCCCCGAAAACGTTGTTATATTGCACGCGTAGGGCATTGTAGGACTTCTGAGTAAAGTTGGCCCACAGACTACTCGTATAAAATACCTGGCAAAAGGCTTTAAAAAGCGTGCCCTTAACCTCGGCTGTACATCGCGCGAATTTATGTGCCAACATATTACCACGTATCGACAATGCCCTACGCTCTCTCTCTATATCTAAATCAACACACAAATTCTCAGTCACTATGTGACCTAAATATTTAAACTGTGTGACACGTTTCAAAGCTACTCCGTTGAGTAAGAGTTGGTGATATTGTGGATGGTCCTTTATTATTAGATTTAAATAACATGAACTCACTCTTATTGACATTGTATTTCAAACCGTGTAACACAGCACAAGACTCACAGATTTTCAATAGCTTCCTAAGTCCCCTAATGGAGGGAGAAAACAACACCATAATATCGTCTGCATAACTAAGATTAATATTGCACTCTCTATAGAGAGACCTGCGCGAAACCCGAATTGTGTATCAGAATGACGTAAACACAGTGTAAATAGCATACCCAATACCCTACAGAGTTGAGATCCAGCATGCTGCAAGTGCTCAATGCTGAGTTCATCGTGTCCAGGCGACCTACCTCGTTTCATATTCTTTACAATAATTGATACGTCTTTGGCAGAGAATTGAATTTGCTGTCCATTATCAGACTCAGCACTGCGCACCGACTGCTCACCGGACTGCACTTTTTTTGTTTAATAATTCTGCAGTGACAGGGACAAATAAAAAAAAATAAAAAGGTAACTTGAAGTTATTTTCAAACATTCCAAGAAACTTACAACTGTTTTTGAATTGGGATATTCGAAAATAACCGTAAGTCTTGAAATGTAACTAAAGGTTATATTCGTATATCCCAGATGACGATCATTAACGTGGAGCACCCGCGCGTTACCTACTTCAACAAGAATTACTTAAAATACGCAAATTTAACTACAACAAGATATGGCCGAGCAAACCCTGTATACTACGTGGGATTGCACTTTGAAACTATTATAACCCTCGATGATAATATATATGTAAGTACCATTACGAGGGTAGGTATAGAAGAGGCAGAACTTCCTTATTTCACCTGTTATGTTTACATTTCAGATTTCTGCCACATCGCGCTCTGCGATCAATTTGACGGACCCCAGTCCTCGTCACTCACTTTTCATATAACGAATAACTGGGCTTGGGGTGCATAAAAGGAGCCTCCCCGAGTGACGTACACAACAATTCCCTACGCCCGGCGCACCCTGGGCAATTCGCGAGTTCTTAAAAGCGAATTGACTAATCCTTTCACCACGATGGCAAGTCAAAACCTTGACCTCCTACTGACTGTCCAAAATGCCCTGCCCAAGAGAGGCGCTCATGAACGCCATAACAGTCGCCACTTATTGAACCAATAAAATTTGACTCAGCCATCGACACGACGAAGAAGAAGACTGGGCTTGTAGTCGAGTACGATTAAATCTTTCACAATTTTACAGGTAGACTTTTACTTCTACGAGCTGTTAACGAACCAGTACAAGAGGAGTTTCGTAGAATTCCATTTCACGTGGTGCCATTTTTTAGAAAAAGACTTATTCTTCGGATCGGCCATGAGACAGGGAAAGCTGGCGAAACCTTGTCCCCACCCTCCGGTAAGTATTTAAACGTTATGCCTGTATTACCAAGAACATTTTACTTATGCTTTCGTCTCATGCGATATGCTCATGCGAGCCTTACCCAAACGTGCTTCAGAAATCACTTTTAAGCCTTAGTTCTATGACGTAGTCTAACAAAAAGAGTATCATATCATCCTGTACAGGGTTATGGACTTGTGAAGGTCTTATGGCAGTCATTTTACGAAAGGATAAAAATGTCTTTAGCAAAACTAAACAAAAGACCACTAGATGGCGTTGCTAAGTAAACATTGAAATTTTATTGCTCCGTGTTTAAAAAAAAGTTTAAAATTGTATACAGTGAAAAAAAATTAACAACATTAGCGTTAATATAGTGCTAAGTGTCCAATAACTATCCTCAAGTGTTATCTAGACTTTTTAAACCTTCCATCGTCCAAAAATACGACAAGCAGTTTTGTTCCCGCCGAGTCATTCAAACTGTTAATTAGTGCGAAATACGTGACATACAAAGATTATACGTAAAAAACTCATAATAGATATTATAATCGCTGCAGTTTCTACAATTTAATTTGTGAATAAAACACGTATATTGTTTTTGTGCCAAAAAGTGAACCGTTACGAAAAAAATATTTCAAATTCGTTTACTATCTTGCACAAGTACATCGGGCGCGTTCCAGTTCCCCGTTGAGTAAAAATTCATGTCAGCAGCATAAAAAGGTTTTTAATTCTTCTACTCACCGCGAGAGGGAGTGACGTGTACGATATTTATACATTACGTTGGCTAACCTGTATCAGGTGCATTCCAGTCATCCACCGAACAGAATCCTTAAGCTGAAGCATAAAATCTCCGTGGTACCTACACTCGACACAAGGAGCGCTACGTGTACCATCGTACTCATTGGTAAATAAAATGGCATTAAATACAAGTATCAGTCAGAACGTTACTACACGCAATAAACAACCGCGTAAATCGATTGAAAGTATGGATAAATCTTTCTTATCAACAAGTTCTACGTCACATGCAAAAAGTCTACCCGATTTATCTACCATTTTTAACAACGATTTGGAAGATTCGAATAAAGAGATTGATAACTTGAAAAAACAACTTGATAGTGCACATACTGAAATTGAAAATCTAACCTTTTTAAAAGATGGTGCACATGAGTTTCTCACCAGCTCTTCTCATAATGCAATACCCATCGGAGCTGGTACTTAGATTGATTTTAATTCGATTCTAAACAGTTTGATTAAAATTAATCTGAGCCCCGGTTATTCAAATCATTGTAATTAGTATAATTTAGTATTATTTATTATTTACTTTTATATCATTTTTTGTAATGTTTTGACGTGTTCAAGCGCCTCCTGGGGCCTATGAAAATAAATGATTTGAATTTTGAATTTTTTTTGAATTTTGGAAAATCACACGCTAAAAAGCCAATTAACTGAAAAAGACCGGCTTATTACTCAACTCAAGAAATTATGCATAACAAGTACTCCGACCTGTAACTCCACCATAAAGAAAAAGAAATTAACTAACTTTCACGTACGTGCCAAGGATCCTCTACCACTTTCCTTGCCACACTACAAGGATGCTGATTCCAGCTGTCGTCAACTCTCTTTGGAGATTTGTGATACACCAATTAAAAAGGATGTATTGTGTTCTACTCGTATTACACCTATAAATGTGAATACGATGATTGGTTCGGAAACAAGAAATGATAATATATCTACGAGAAAAGATTTGCTCAACACTAATGAGTCCTATTGTACAATACAAAAAACTGGAAAAAATATTCCTATGGCAGTACCAAGCAAAAAAATTGTGATATTTGGCTCACAACAATGCGTTGGCCTGGCTTCTGCACTGACGCACAGCCGAAAAAACACTAGGTACGAGAATTACAGCATTACTGGGTACACCAAACCCTTCGCCCCCTCGGGACAAATTTTACTTCCAATAGAAGCTCAGCGCATGATCTTCAACGCGGGCGATAAGGTAATCATTTGTGTTGGTGAAAATGACTCAAATCCTACAAAGGTGTTCTTTGAATTAATAGGTGCATTAAAGAATCTTGCTGACAGTACTATCCTAGTCTTGAATGTTTTAAAAAATAAATGTATTAATGAATATAAGTTGAATCATGAGATTGAATTAATTTGTAGGAATTTACCAAATTGTCATTTCATAAGAAACAGTAGAGTTTTTAATAACATGCTACAAGATACATGTTATAAGCTTAATTGCAGAATTGATACTATTGATTATCATTATAAGTTCCTTAATTTCAATTCTCGTAAAATATATCAAGTGCCTATTAAAAATTCTACTAATGATGTTAATTATAAGTCTAAGTTGAAAAATGTAACCATCAAGGATTATTTCCCACTCATCAAAAAAGATAATAACATAAATTCTTACTGTAAACTCACTCAAAAGACATTGCATGATTATTATTCGTCTACCCAAAAATCAACTCGGCAAAATAAAATAAATTTAACACTTAGTAGTAAGCCCCCAGAAAATGCAGGCATAAATTCGATCAATTTTTTTCGATCCTAATAAACATAACTCTTTAGCTATTCTGCATCAAAATATTGCCGGCGTTTTAGGTAAAAGAGCATTATTACAAATTACTATTGAAAACTTATCGCACACGGGTACATATGTGGATGTTATATGTTTTTCTGAGACATTCCTAAAATCAGGTGAAGAACTTAATATAAAGCTGGATAATTTTCAGCTAGCAAATTACTTTTCTAGAGCAAAGCAAAGACGAGGAGGTGTGTGCATCTTCTGTAGAGACCACATAGAGTACAAAAAGGTTACCTTTTTAAATGATTTATCTACGGAGCTCTCATTTGAATCGTGCGGAATAGAGATACCAAAATACAACTGTTTAATAATTTGTATTTATCGGATACCTAATTCCAATCCTAATATTTTCCTCCGTAAATTAGAATTATTAATGATTAAATTAAGGAATAAAACCAAAAAAAAGATAATAGTCACCGGTGACTTTAATATTGATATTTTTAAGCAATGTGAGACATTAAATGAGTTTCATAGAATTGTAGAAAACTATAATTTTTATATTCATATCAAAGAACCCACTAGGTTAACTAGTTGTATAGATCAAATAATAAGTAATATACCTGAAGCTAATGGAAGTGTACTGCCTCTTGAACTGTCTGATCACAACACGGGGCAACTCCTAACTATACCTGTTCATAATAAAAATTTACCAGTACCCTATTTATACAAATTTAAAAGAGATTTCAGTGAAGAAAATTTAGAAAAGTTCATAAATTCTATTAATAGTCTCTCTTGGTCTGAGTGTCTATCTGAAACTGATACAAATTCAGCATTTAACACTTTTCATGACACATTAATATTATTTTTTAACTTATGCTTTCCCATTTATAAAATATAGATAAATAATAAGGCTAAAATTACGCCTTGGCTCTCAAAAGGGATAAAAATAGCGTCTGAAAATAAACGTAAACTACGATTTCAAAGTTATAAAACTAGTTCATTAGCTAATAAAAGAAGGTATGTTGAGTATAACAAGTTGTTTAAAAGATGTCTTACGACTGCGCAAAAGCTGAATAACGAGTCATATATTCGAAATTCAGCAAACATTTGCAAGGCAACCTGGAAGATCATAAATAATAATATAAAACCAGATAACTCAACAACAAATATTCTGCAAATTGTACACAATGATCAAATTATAAATAATACCGAAAAAATTGCTAATGTTTTTAATAACTTCTATATCGATACCACAAATACGTCTGAAAACATTATTAACACACAAAAAATCAACTTTAACAGTGTACATATTCAACAAAATAATATGAGTATGTTTTTATATCCCACTGATGTCACTGAAGTTACTAAAATAATTAATTCTTTGAATAACACACTTTCGGTTGGTTATGATGATTTTCCTACTCATATCCTAAAGTCATGTTGTAATATTATTGCTCCAGTCATGGCTCACATTATTAATTTATCATTAATACAAGGTCTTTTCCCAGAAAAATTAAAAATGACAGTTGTAAAGCCAGTGTTTAAAAAAGATGACAAAACTAACCCAAGCAATTATAGGCCCATTGCCTTAATACCAGTCATATCAAAAGTTTTCGAAAAGATTATGTACAGTCGATTAATATCCTTTTTGAATAAATATTCTATTTTGTGCCCTGAGCAACATGGTTTCCTTAAAGGAAAATCCACCTCATTAGCGTCTTTTAAACTTATTAATAACATTGTGAATAACATTGACAGTAAAGTACCTATCACTACCATCTTTTCGACATGAGCAAAGCATTTGACTTTGTCTCACATGACCTGTTACTCTATAAATGTGAGCTTTATGGGATACGCGGTCCAGCTAATGAGTGGCTAAAAAGCTATCTAAATGATAGGACGCAGTATGTTGAAATTACAGAAGTAAACTCTAATCAAGAACTAGATACTGCTAAATCAGTCGTCAAATACAATAAAGTGGGTGTACCGCAAGGAAGCATTTTAGGGCCTCTGCTTTTTCTTCTCTATATAAATGACTTTCCTTCCATAACTGAATATGAATGCATCCTGTATGCTGACGATATTTCTATATCCGTCCCGTATAATCCGAAGACTAACTATAATGATGTACTCAATGGAACAATAAATGATGTAGTAAATGGGTTAAATTATAATAATCTGAGTGTAAACATTAATAAAACTAAATATGTGCAATTTTGTAATAGAGGAGGAAAAAAGCTAGAGCTACATTTAAAATATAAAGAACATTCACTATCAGAAACAAACGAGATTTCTTTCTTAGGTATAATTTTAGATGACAAATGCAATTGGAAGGCTCATGTTGATAAAATATGCAAGAAAATCAACCGCTTTGCCTATGCCTTATGGCGGCTAACTAAAATTGCCAACAAAAAAACAGCTCTAAAAGCATACCACGGTTTTGTTGCATCCAGTTTAAGATATGGAATTATCCTCTGGGGCAATTCAGTCCATATAAAAAGAGCATTCATAGCCCAGAAACAATGTGTGCGATCAATTTGTAATGTGTCTCCGTGGACAAGCTGTAAGTCATTGTTCTGTAAATTGTCTTTGTTAACTGTGCCATGTATTTATATTTTTGAAATGTGTAATTTTGTAAAAACTAATTCTTATTTGTTTTTAACCAAGAAACATACGTGTACATTCAATACCCGTTATCCTGACAAACTTGTCATACCTACAATCAGGACTGAGCTATGTAGACGTAACGCCTATGTGATGGCTATTAAAATATTTAACCATTTACCCCGTGATGTACGAAACTTACCTACAAATAAATTTAGAAGCCAGTTATTTAGGTTTCTACGTGAAAAATGTTTCTATTCTGTGGATGAGTTTTTAAAATATAAGATATAATTAGAATGTAAGTAATGTTAATATATTGTAAAGTGAATATTTCTAGTTTATAAGTTTATGTTTGTATGCCATAATATTACATGGCAAATGTGTAGAACTAAATTATTACCATAACACCTGTAAAAAACCACATTTTGACAAATAAAGAATTTGTATTTGTATTTGTATTTGTAAAATCCGTGACAAGAAGCCGATTCCAATGTAAAAATTATGATATGGCAGCTGACAAAATGGATGATCAAGGTTTTTTAAATATTTTTCGGTCATTCCACCGGGGTTTCCTTTCACTCATGGAAGAATACAGGCTAACTTTACTCTCGTCAAACCGAAAGGCGTATGGGTTGCAGATGGATACGTAGATATGAAGATATTGCAGATTGATAAGAAAAAAGCTAGATTATAAACCCCCTCCGCTCTTTCCATGTCAGAACAAATAAATAAAGTACGGATAAAAAGCCTCATAAGGATGTTATTACACCCAAATCGATCAACGTCACTCAATGCATTGAAGGTTAAAAAATCCCAATAAGAGCGCACTATTGCTCTACGAACAGCAGCGATAGCCGAGTGGGAGACCGTAGGACTGCGAAGTCCAATTTCTCGAGTTCGAACCCACGGCACACACATATAATAATTTTTCACTGATAGATTATCGGCGAAAAACATGATTTCCTTTTCTGAAAAAAGCTCGAAATGCTCGCTTGTGTGGCCTTCTCTTGCGAGATGTTGTCTATTTCTTGACCGGGAACAGCGAAGCAAGTCGAACTTTTCGAGGTTTAGCTGCCCCATTATTATAACTGTGACATCGTATTATCTGTTCCATAGACTCAGAACATACCTTTTTAGGCTGACTATCTTTTGCGGTTCTGACTGTTTTATAAAAATACTCTTCCTCTAAATCAACTTAAATTTCTAGTTCTTTTTTTATCTCTGAAAAGATCCTTTTTTTTCTTTCGTTTTAATTTCTTAATAATTTATTTCTTGTATGGTGTTAGCTCTTGGCAGTCTTTGCCAGTCTCTTCTGGTTATAAATTTAAATAGTACATCATCAGACATACTGAGTTTGATATTACCTTTTCTTTCTTTCTGACACGGTTTATAACATTTGATTTTTCAATATAGTTGGACGGTTTGCTCCAGTATTGGCCTTCGTCTGTAGTTTCCGTGTCCATATTACTGGTTCCAATCCAATTAATGGCGTAGTGACTGAGGCATCTTGCTTACAAGCATAATAATATAATTGATTGATGGTTTTCTGTCTCCTTTTGCAATAATTACATCCATTTGCCCAGTTGTATGTCATCATGCAGATCAGCAGATCAAACAACACTGAAGACAAATAACAGCAATCAAAATCATGATTGTATGCTTATTGGTCATCGTATATCGATGTTATTGGCGTACAAATACACCCAAAAATTCTTAAATCTAACTTTAATTAACCATTTTTGAAATCATTGCTAACTTCTTCAGTTTTTAAGTTTTTGATAGTGTTATTATTTATTCAAAATTGTCTTTAATGGATTCGGCAAAATATGCTGATTGTACTTTTAGTCGATCTTTTACTAAATCACTACTATTAGTTCGTTGTTCTTCAATTGTTTTTTGTTTTAATATATTTTTTACAACTGCACCTTGCCTGTTATGAGTTATTTCTTTAATAAAATTAATATCATCTTCACCAATAGTTTTATGCAGACATTTGTTAGTATTTGGATTGTAAGCTGTCCTAGCCGTTTTGTTTGAAAGACATACTGGTACGTTTACGCATTGCTTTTTGATCATGTTAAAATGAGACTTATTGCCATTATAATAAGTGTCACAGTTGACTGGATTGCAATTGTTGATTGAAGTCTGTGTTCATAAAGGTTAGGTTTTCAGCTAGAGAGAGCTATAATTTTGTAAGCAAGCTTGAGAGTGCCTGCCGCCAAATAGTAGGCACCTACTGTTTGCAGTGCCGCTCTAAAACACAGTAAATGGGTGAATTGCACTAGCATAAAAAATACACGGCAAACGTGAGAATGGTAGTGCAATGTGCTGATTTTTTATTTTATATATTTTTCTCAAAAAATTAAGTACTTCTCTACCTTGGCAAAAAAAATCATTGATTTCTACCCAATAATATACCAAAAAAAAAATACAAAGTGTCATTTTATCATCACGGTGGCCCCAATTCCGCTCATAAAATACCTTCCCCTGCAAATTTATTCATAATATGGATTTAAATCGGTTGTTTTATCATTAAATTATAATATATTCGATCAAATAAAACCATTTTTGTTTGTTTATCTTCTTTCTCATGGATTTGACAGGCAGTAATTTTGTCCGTAAAAAGTTATCATTTCAGAGGACAGTAAGTTTTAGTAAAATAGCCACGTCAACATTGCGTTGTTATGCCCTTTTCACCTTTCCTCACTTCGTATCAGGCCGGCTCAAGCTCTAGGCGCGATCGCACCAGTCCCAACGTCTTACGGATTCCCGCCACAAAAGTAAGTTTATCATTTCAGTGATATGGGGACAGAAGTAGGATCATTTCGGTGGCTGTTGTAACTCGAGCTAGATTCCTTTAAATTGTTTCAAAATTGTATATTTAATTTCGCCGTAAGTACTGATTTGCTTGAGTAGTGTTCATATTGTTTTAAAAATGTTATCACACAGTAAGAAACGGTGCACAGTTTATCATTTCAGTGGTTATTTTTTTATCATTTCGGTAGACACTTTTCATTTCAGTGGACTCATCCTCAAATATTTATGTAAGTTTTGATAATATTTTATGGGCACTCACACACAGTGTTATAAAATAGGCTAAAGTTTCACTTCTCACTTAAAATATATAGATAGCAATGAAATTAAAAAAGTCCATCGAAATGACAAAAAAAAATCGCTTGTTGGAATTGACCCAAATAGGTACAGTAGGTTAATTTTATAGAAATGTCCCGCTGTCGAGTGTCGGTTTGAATGTGTGTGTGCGTTTCGAGCGCCGTGTACTTACTCAGGCAACATAAGCTTAACATAACTTCACGCCTATATTAGCCAGAGGGGTGTGGCAGAGGTGTAAAAGACTCACATCTCACTTGTTGTTTAGGTCCCATGGGATAGGAGGTGAGCCTATCGCCATTCACCGGGCACAATTACAACTTATATAGTTTATTTATAACAATATAGTTTGGGTCGAGCAAAGTATTATTTGTGAACTTTACATCAGGAAATTCTTAATAGCATTGAATTGGAATAGTGGCCGGTAGATAGTGATAGGCATATTTATATTATATAGGACCTAATCATCACAGGTGAAGTATGGGTGTTATATATTTTGCCCACAATTTTTGGGATTTTGTCATTGTCGTACTGGTGGTAGAGCTCTTGTGAATGAGTTCGAGGGCGGTAGCACCACCGTCTCACCTTTAACCTGCCGACAAATAGTAGTGCTTCCATTACTGTGTTCCTGTTTGGTGGTGAGATCAGGCCCTGAAATTACTGGCACATGAGGCATAACACCATAGTCCTCAGCTGCAGCGACGCATCTATAATCTGCTTTTTAACCGACTTCTAAAAAAGGAGGAGGTTCTCAATTCGATTCGTATATATGTTACTTTTTTTTTTTTTTTTTTTTTTATGTTTGTTCACGGATATCTCCGTCGTTTATGAACTGATTTTGATGATTCTTTTTTTGTTGGACAGGAGATGATTCCAAAAGGGTACCATAGTCAGCATGTCGTGATCTGATGATGGAATCTCAGAGAAATCGAGGGCAACCCTCGAATTTTATAGGCACATGTAATGTTTTTAGTGTGTTTTTCAAAGCTACACTAGTATTTACGTATTTTTATGTGGATGAGCTGATGATGGAAGGTCAACTCCTCAATGGTTAGGAGTTAAAGGATAATTCTTTCACTACTGTACACATATTCAGACTGCTAGTTATGATTTCAAGTGAGCTGTTGGAACGGAGATATTTCAAAGGTGGTCCCATTGTCAGCATGTCATGATCTGATGATGGGACCCCAGAGAAATCGGGGGCAACCCTCATATTTTATTAATCGAGGCCAAGATTTACGCTTGGTCGCAACAATTTTATGTGGTTGAGCTGATGATGGAAGGTCAACTCCTCAATAGTTAGGAGTTAAAGGATAATTCTTTCACTACTGTACGCATATTCTTGCTGCTAGTTATTGTGTAAAATGAGCTGATGATGGAAGGTCGTGACCCTCAATAGTCAGGAGAAAGGATTTAATTCTTGTTTATTATAAATAAGTTTTCCGTCTCAAGTAACCATCGTCTCCTCATTCGAGAAACATTCTTGCTCGGTGTACCCATCACTTAAAATCGTAAAATAAAATAATTTTTAACAAAAAAAAAACCGACTTCAAAAAGTAGGTTAACTAAAAAGCAAAAAATAAATTTACTTCGCACAAAATAATAAGTTTTTTCATATAATTAAATAGAAATTATTAAATAATTATTTTATAATTCTGAAGTCGGTGCCAAGTAAACAATTAATAACTCTGTATAGATAATATCAATCGTTCTAACAACATTTTTCTAACTGAATATTAGTTATATTTCTGTGGTAAGTACCAATACTGGGCGACCGCGCACTAGAACAACTACGCCTCCCTTTTTGTGTGAACTGTAATTTGATATTGTAGAAAGGTTGTTTTTACTTGGCACCGACTTCAGAATTATAAAATAATTATTTAATAATTTCTATTTAATTATATGAAAAAACGTATTATTTTGTGCGAAGTAAATTTATTTTTTGCTTTTTAGTTAACCTACTTTTTGAAGTCGGTTTTTTTTTGTGGATTGTTGATGTCCATGTCCTGTACTCCACTTACCATCAGGTGGACTACACGCTCGTTCGCTGTGGGCGGTGTATAAAAAAAAAAAAAAATTGACCATGAAGACAACACGTCTTATTAAAAAAAAAATTGTTTATTTCAAATGATTTATTATCTTAGGTCGAAATGGCATTTAATTTACAATTGCAACATTACACCTAATAATATTAACTGAGCAATTATTATATTTATCACAATTATTATAATTAAAATAGTTACTATTTAATAAAAAACCTCAAAATCATGAATATAAAAAATATATATATTGATTTGTAAATCGTCATGTGATGTCTTATTTGGATTATAATTAACAATTATATAACAAAAAATGTCTACAGGTAACATTTGGTTTTACTTTATTTTCGTTGTATATTGTGCTGGAATATCCATACAATATTATTAAAGTGCATTTTTATTGACAGTGCTCTTCATTGAATCCATCTTATCATACTGAAAAGCGTCGGTACTTTGGCTTTTAACCAATAGTTTGATTTAACTAAAAAAACCCGGCCAAGTGCGAGTCAGACTCGCGCACGTAGAGTTCCGTACCCCTATATAATACATCTAAATAAATGTTTTTCTTTATTCTTTATTATATTGGAGTTGATTGAATTAAAGGTAAAATGCGGTTTTCGATTTATAACGTATTCAAAAAAAACTAATTATAGATCTCGTTCAAACCAAATTTCGGTGGAAGTTTGCATGATAATGTACATTATATATTATTTTTACATTTATTATTCCCTTTTTTTAGAAGTTACGGGGGGCGGAACCCATTTTTCCACTTTGGAAGCATCTCTCGCGCAAACTATTCAGTTTAGAAAAGAATTATATTGGAAAACTCAATATTATTTTGAATACCTATCTATAGATACACACGTATGGGTTTGACGAAAAAAAAAAATTTGAGTTTCAGTTCTAAGTATGGTGATCCCAAAAATTTATTGTTTTTTTTCTATTTTTGTATGAAATCTTAATGCAGTTCACCGAATACATCTACTTACCAAGTTTCCACAGTATAGCTCTTATAGTTACGGACAGACATGACGAATCCATAATTTTTAGGGTTCCGTAGCCAAATGGCAAAAAACGGAACCCTAAAAAGAAAGTTCTTTTTACACGTCTTAAAATTAAATATCATCATAATTTGATGATATTTAAGACGTGTAGCCACTCCATACATTTTACTTAAAGTATATATAAAATTCACATATATACAAATAATTTCGATATATAATATATCTTCTAAATAAGTATATAAACCTATATCTTTCGAAATATACAAACCAATTTTACTAAATATAGTAAATTTGTGATTTTTTTTTTTTATATTTATTAAAATCTTTAAAATATATATAAAAAATGATTTTCTAAATAATTCGTTCAGAGAGCTTAAAACATATTGCGATGAATATATTATGATGGCTATTAAAACATTAAAAATCGAAATTAATAAAATTATAGTTGATTTAAAATGTTGCTATAATTTCTTAAATATAAACTGGCTAAACACATACAATGCATTTTTTATTAAAGACACATAACAGGTGAAATGTTGGTGATGAATGAAAAAAATAATGAATATAAAATTATCATAGTAAGTACTATCGACCAAAAGATTACTTGACCACATCGCTTCAACACGACATCAAGTCCCAGGAAAATAATTAAGTACAGTCATAGTCCTCATATACCGAAAAATCTCAACTTAATCCTATCATACTTACAATAAGCCCCAATTTTCAGCAACATATTTTATAACCGCGTTTTATCAAACCCGGAACTGAAAGTTCGATAACGATCGTCAACACCCTTTTGTGTCGTAGCGTGTCGTGACAAGCTGAAATGTGCATTTTTACAGAACAACACGACACAATTGCGTGTCAGCCTATAAAAAATGTATCCTACCGATTGCGCCACATAAGCGTATTTTAAACAACGTTGATGAAATTTGAGGAAAACATTAATTCAATCTAGATTAAAACCCTAAAATACTACATAAAACTCCATACAGTAATCTCAAGAACAAAACTCCAAGAACGCAACAGAAGAAGTAGTGCAAAATTCTAAGTCGGTTCAACTTTTTGAGACCGGCCGGGACGGTTTCAACTGGATCTTTCAACAAATAGACACGTACACCTCTGATGTAGTTGTAGAAGTATTCGCTCCAGTCTAAAGCCTCCATATCGAAGTCAAAAAGATGCTTGTCAGCATCGCATAGTTCTTTGAATAGCTTCTGAGTGTTACTGTTGTCAAATTTCCATTGTCGTGTCGCGAAGTAAGCCATTACGTCGGAAAATTTCGTGATGTTTGTATAGGCTTTTCTTAACCTGAAAATTAATAAGATATTATATAAGTGAATATTACAAAATGTCATCCTTATGCTCAAGACATCTGATGTAGTGTTTTTATATAAAATAATTAATGGGTACATAGATTGCGAAGGAATTCTGGAAAACGTACATTTGGTTGTACCTCGGCCTTGTTGTTAATCGGAGAACAATATCACGCACGCACGCAAGAGTTCGCACTAATGTCGGTATTCACAGTCCTATCTACAGAATGGGAACATTCTATAATGGCATTCGCGCCATGTTTGATTATTTTACAAGTTCGTTGACCTCAGCAAAGAGAGAAATTCGCAGAATAATTCAAAATAATTCTTAATGTACTTTCGGTAACTTTTTTAGGTAAAATTGTAAAAATTTAGTTAATTATAAATTTCTAGACCGCCACTGCTATTTATATGTGCATGCTGTGCACACTATTTTAGAAAGCATACTATAAGTAATTTTGTATTGTATATTACAAGAATAATATATAAGGTGTGCATTCAGTTTGTTAAATTAAAAAAAAAAGTTATAAAACTTGATCTTTGTTAAAGACCGAAAAAACTGAGATATAACTCAAATAAGAAGTTAAAAAAAACATTACATAATATAAAATAACGCCCATATTAACCAGCAGGGTATGGCAGAGGTGTACGGCACCACCACTTCCTCTGTTATGTTTAGGTCCCATGAGATAGGGAGTATGCCTATCGCCGTCTACCGAGTACAATTTCAACTCCGTGCTGATATTGTGAATTTCTTGCCGGAAAGTTCACAAATAACATTTTACACGACACGGGAACCAAGACCGGTGAGAGAAGCATTCGCTAACCACAATACCATCGATAATTTCATTTTCTATCTCTTCTTTAATCCTTCATATTTTTAAACTATTTTATTAAACATAATCTTAAAGACATCAAATTCAAACTTTGTTAGCTTAAACGAAGTTTACTCACATAGGTTTCTTCCCGATAACAATAGCTATACCATCAATGATATACGCCGGGATCCAGTGAAGAAAGAAGCAGTACAAGTTGTAGATAAACCTGGACGAAGTCAGGGTGAAGAGATAGTAGTAAATAGCCTGGACCGTAGGGACTTGGAAGCCGTAGACTTCATTGTAGTGCATGAATTTTTCTGAAAATATAATAGAGAATAAACCTTACTTAAAAAAAGGTTAACGCTACCCACATTTAGTTATTTCTACGACAAAAGACAACAATCTAAGTCAGGGATGTATTCTGTGCTGTCCTTGCTTAAACCTTCATAAGAAGATTCCTTGGGTGACCTTGGATGTGTGCTTGTTTGCGAATAAATGAATCTTGAATCTTGATTGAATTTAAGACACATGTCGGAGGTCAATAAAAAGTGCCCTTTTTATTTACCTCCGACATGGGCGCTACCACAGGCTGCTGGTACATTATGAAGAGAAAAAGTTCGTTTGTAGGTGGTAAACTCTGGGTCCAAGGAGTCTATTCTAAAACTTGTTCCAATGAAGAAGAAGAAGAAGAAGAAGAAGACTGAGTGTCCTTATACACTTTTTATAAACATACAATGCAGGCAAAGCCGCGTACGGAAGCTACTGTAACCAGAAATAATAGATGTCAAAATGTCACATGAAGAAAATTACGGTTATACTTTTGCAATAATTGACCTGTCTAATTTCATAGAATTTTTCCCCGGGCCGGGTAGAAGCTGTCAGAACCCATACATTTCTAAACTTTGACGTGAAATTTATCTGGAACGCGCAGCTCTGCTAGTGTAGTGAAAAAAATGACATTTAAAACTTATAGTTCTCTGTAGTTAAATGCATGCTCTTTGATTATAAGTATGTAGTAAATAAATACCCCAAGTCAAAGGTCGCTGTTCAGAGGACACGTAGTTATAGACCGGTGGGGGTAGATCTGGAGGAGGAGCATCCTCGTGATTAGCTGGATATTCCTTGGCAGTCTTCCAGGCTGTTGCGATGCAGGCGTTCACGACCATGTCTCCTGGCACCAGGTCTGCGATTGCCTTTGGGTTGCAGTTCAAGACGTGAAGGAGGCCAACGGCTGCTCCTACTACCACCTGTGAATAATTGTTGGGTTTAAAATGTGATTAAAGGTCTCGGGTACGAAGCCCGGGCCGGTCAAACCAACTCCAACTCCAACTCTGTGCTGTTTGGGTCGGGCAAACGGAAAGTTCACAATAGCAGCATGGAGTTGGAATTGTGCCCGGTGGATGGCGATAGGTTCACCACCTATCCCATGGAACCAAAACCTAACAGTTGAAATGTGGGTGTTGTACAACTCTGCCACACTCTTCTGGTTAATATTGACGCGATATTATAATGATTATAATTAGCCAAACAATATTCTGGCTGTCATAGACAAAATATTTGAATTATAATTGGGTATAGTATAATAAAAAAAAATCTTACACCAGTAGGTCCGTAGACATTGTCGATCCAGCCAGCAACAGGTTCTTTGGCAGTTCCAATCACTGAAAGGAATAATAAGTTTTTTATTTCTCACCACAATAATTATTTTCGTACATGAGTTACCTTCTGGTGCCCAAATCAGATAAAATCTGTATTTCAGGTCACAAGGTCTCCACCCCAGTACAAGATTTGCGGATCGCAATGTTTTACAAAATTGGTAATAGTGGTAATGTCAGTGTTAGTACTTGTGTGGGTGTTTGTGTATGAGACTGTGTGTGTGTGTTTGGCGTTGGTGTTTGTGTATGTGAAAGGCGTGTGTTGGCACACGCCAACACTCGCTTTTACACACGGTTGTTCAGTGAGCGGCACTTGATTTTGCTGCGAGGAAGAATGCTTCAAAGCAAAATCGAATTTTGCTTTGAATCATTTCTGCTCATTTATCAACAAGAATGTGAAAAGCTATTTCTTACACTAATATTCGAGAAATCACTTTAAGATTTCTTCATGTTAGGTGAACATCTAAAATGTTAATCTGGTACATGCCCCTGGCAAAGAAAAGATTGGGAGCCATTGTGAAGATAGACAGACACAGGAGGTCCAGTGGTAAGTTACTTATAAGTAGGTAATTGCTTACCAATAGAAGGTCTGAACATAGCCACGGGCAGTCCCTTGGAGTATGTCTGAACGATCTCCTCTGCGACCGCCTTTGTGTATGCGTAGGTATTTGGAAAGTCTCCCAGAAGTCTGTGGAATAAAAAAAGAATCATAAAATGGTCGTTGTTGCTGGTTGTGTGGCAGAGGTGTACAACACCCACACTTCACCTGCTATGATTAGGTCCCATGGGATAGAGGGTGCGCTAGACCATCGAAACAGTTGAAAAAAATCGTCAAAAATATACTACTTTACTAGCAATATTTATTCAGCTTTTTTATAAAACAAATACTATTAATTATTGTGCTTATTTTTCGTTATTTTACTATTATATCCATTGACAAATAGCTCTTTAAAGAAAAAGGGGAAAAAAACGTTTATTCTGGCAAATCTTTAGCTTAGTGATACACTTTTAAAACTACTTATAATAATAATTATATGGATGTGCCAGAAAAGGTACACACCTCAGCATAATACTGCAGCACATTAGCACTACAGCGCTGGTATTCTGGTGCGCCTGATTGTGAGTAAGATAGTGTGACATTCATCTTAATGATGATAATTCCACTGTCACAATAATTAGGCATTTTTTTAACAGAAAATACAATATCAACTCTGCTTTCTTTGTAACAATATAATTTGATGTTGCAAGAACAATAATTTTAAGAAGGATCAATAAATACTTTATAATCCTATATTATAGCAGTACCACAGTATTTAAATATGTACAAACAGTACGGAAACTGCCTACAAACGTGCGAAACGGCACGCACACATAAACATGCACACCGACGAGACCCCTAAGCGGTTGTCGCGGTGCTCTCAGTAGCGAGTGCCGCTTAGGGGTCTCGTCGGTGTGCATGTTTATGTGTGCGTGCCGTTTTGCACGTTTGTAGGCAGTTTCCGTACTGTTTGTACGTATTTATACTGTGGCAATACCGATCCCAAATACCCGTGATATGCAGTTAAAGCTACGCTTACACACAAGTTTTTTACGTGTTGTTTCCATCCGCAGAATTTATCAATGGTAATGCCCAAAAACTTATACATTAATAATAATAAATCTTTATTTCAGACAAGTATCCATAATATTGTTAGTAACACGATAAATCTTAAAAAAAACTAGTGTTAGTAAACATTAATTGACTAGGTAATAAATAATAACATAAGAACACAAGAACCCAATGCGACTTCCCACCAGTTTGGTATACACTATCATTTGATGGCGTGTAATTTCACCCATCGTCTGAGCAGCGGGGAGTCCCATCGGTCAGCTAATACGCACAGGATGCTGTTGGTACCTGATCTCAGCCGTACAAGCATGGAGGCGCAACGCTTACGCATTATTGCAGCAAAACTGTCAATTTTAGCCTCCGCAAACATGCCCGACGCACTACAGAACCTTGGTAACCCCATCAGCACCCTGTACGCATTATTGTACTGGACTCGCAGGTCGCTACATCGATGTTTGATTTGAACTTATACTGGTGAGCAAATATTAAATTTAACCGGCTGGGATTGTTGTGCGTAAAATTGCGTTAATTTAGCTTTAATTTTAGGTTATTTATGCCATCCATGCAATTGTTGATTCGAGAGCGGCATTTATGGTTTGTTTAAATGATTCTTTTTTGTCCCGTTTACTAATATTGTAGTCATCGGCAAATAGGACACATTTATGGGACACAGTATCTGGCAGGTCTTTAATATAGAGCATAAACAATACTATGATCACCACGATTATGAATCTATTGCTCTGATAGTAACTTCGAGAGATTGCTAATAAAGTTTTTGTAGGCGCTTTTAACCTTCAAGATTAAATTATTGATTTCATCAGTTCATCTTCGCAATTGAGAAGCCGAATTTTGCCATAACATCACATGACGTCACGCCTACACTGCCTAGAAGGGTGTGTCAAGGGTGTCTAACGCCCACAATCTAATAAAGTTAAAAAAAAAGCCTTAAGTGTTGACACTTAAGGCTTTTTAACACGCTTATATTAGCTTCACCTGTATGTTTGTTTGTTTGTTTGGGTGTTTGTTTGTTTGTATGTAACCGACTCCTTTGGACTCGATTTTGACCCACTTTAAACGGACAGATTTAATTCAAACTTTCTACACTTGTAAAGAATCAGCGACAATATAATAATTTCATAAATTTATCTCATTATCCTGATTAGGATCGCCAGGATTAAAAAAAAACTAAAAAACACGCTTTTAAATAACATCAAACTAAAAAGTGAAAAATAAATATAGTTTAAAAAAACTAAAAAAACACGCTTTTAAAGCACATCAAACTAAAAAGTGAAAAATAATTCTTATTATAACCTGAAAATAATAATAAACGAAAAATACTAGTACTATTGTGAAAAAAAGCGTGGGTCGCTCGATAGACGAAAAATATGGCACAGAGCGCCCCACGCTTTTTTTCACAATAAAGTATCTACTAGTATTTTTCGTTTATTATTATTTTCAGGTTATAATAAGAATTATTTTTCACTTTTTAGTTTGATGTGCTTTAAAAGCGTGTTTTTTTAGTTTTTTTAAACTATATTTATTTTTACTACTGTTATGACTATTATGTTTTTTTGCATATTTGCCTAGCCTTTATTAAATGAACTGATGTACAGTGGGCCAACCAGTTAGCTATGCAGGGCAAAAACTTCTAAGTCACAGTAAAGACTTACTACACCAGTTATGGATAAGTGAGTTACATATGCCGAAACCGAACAGATTCTCCATATCCATGCCTAAACAAAACAATGTACATCCAACAAACACATAACTACACAAACACACACACACACACACATTCACAAACACAAATACATACACACAAATACACACACACACACACACACACACACACACATACATCCTTACTAAGATTAACACAAAAACGTTGGTTCTATGTCTATAATTTTACTTTTTATTTTCATTCCTCCTAATATGTCACTCTCAAAGCCACATTAATTTTTACTTTTGTCTCTACATAAAAAAAAAAAACATTCAATTCAATTATTGTAATAATTAAAGAATGCACCCACCATCAGGGCGGTAGACGATGATGGCTGTGATACAGTTCATACTAGTACAGCTATCAACGGCGACCTCTTAATTAAGTCTTAATATTGTAATTATCTAAATTTAGACTAACACTTAGTTTTAAGAGAAACTGTAAAAAAAATTTTTGTTGTGAAAAATAAACTTATTATTATTATATCTAAATACTGGGTATATTACACTTATTAAATATGTAATTCACACATGCATAGCTATTGCATTCAGTTTGCACTATGGCATAGAAGTTTTTGCCCTGCATACCTAATTGCTTGGCCCACTGTACACAGCCAACAAAAAAGCCGCCACTTAAGAGTCTAAATAAATAATGTTTGATTGCAAAGTTGATTTAACCCTGATTGCACCCAACTTCCTAACGGTTTTAACAGAGAGTTTTTTTTTTTTTTTTTTTTAACTTTAGCACAACAAAAATGTACAAGGCGGACTTAATGCCAAAGGCATTGTCTAACAGTCAACCTAAGGTAATGCAGAGTTAAAAAGTGGTAGGTGCATATTTCGTTAAATAATTAGATTAGGACTTTATCTTTATAAAGGATTATAGGAAGATTTATAATGAATGAATATATATAAAATTACTATATACATAGACTTATTATATATAAATTATATATCGGCGCAATAACAACTGTTCGTCGATTATAATTAAGATTAATAAGTTGATTGTCCTAAAATTAGTTTATAAACCATCAGTTGATTATTTTAGAGTTGATTACGATGTAAAATTAAGGTTAAAGATTGTAATTTCAATACTTAACCTACAAACTTGTAAACTCATGCACGTGGCCGAGTCTTATAAAAGCGGCCGCGCTGTGGGCGATCGGGACAGTCGCTCTCGAGCCGCCGCACAGTACGGACCTCTCTCTGACGTCATTACGCTACCCGTTGAATAAACGAAGCTTATAAAAGTACTTGGAAGTTTTACTTTGAAGATCCTGAATGAGTAATCATGAAGACAAACTATTGTGACGTCAGCTATGCTGATGTCACACTCTTTAAAAACACTCTGGAGATCACCTACTCCGTCATATATATTTAGAATTAAATAAATGTAAAACATATTATTATTAAATACATTTACATATAATATTACAAATACTATAATATAATATTTGAGAGCATGTGTTTAACTAGAGACAAATATAAGTTTTAAATTTAAGTTTAGGTTTTGACAATTTGTACCCGGCCCGGGGAAACACTGTCAATGGATATAAAGATAGATAAAACTTCATTTGTGTATACACGAACGTTTGACAATCTAATATAAACAGTCCAATTGTAGCATAAGTATAACCGTCAATTTTCATCATATTTTATCTTGACATTTTAATTTTTCTGGGTTAAATTATACCCGTATTCGCATCTTTCTCTCATTCCATTTGACAGAAAGTTTGAAATAGCTTAAGAGCCAGTGGCCGCTTGATTTATGGCATTTAGATCGTGGGAGATGTAATGAATGTATAATGTGAGTTGTAAAAAGCTACATACAGCGTAATTCTTGAATATAAAAGTGAAGATAAAAATCATCCCACAGTTGTCAGACCCCTTTACTCTCAAACTTGGTGTCGGTCGGTCAGTTGGTGTATGCCAATGGTTAGAAATTATTTTTACTTTTACCAAGGTCAACATATCCAAAAATTACTCTTTTTATTATGACCAAATTTTTTTGACAATCCAAATTACATATTTGGTAATCGTTCTAACCTCTTTTAAGGCACAAACAGGGAAACTAACAGCTTTTAATGACGTAAGTCAGGCGGCCAGTGGCTCTTAGGCTAAAGAATTAGCTCAGCATAAAATTTGAGTTTAACACGTTGGTGGAATCGGCCCTACATGGTTAATGATTTAATTATGATGATTAAAGAACTAATATTGAATCAGTAAACAGGAAAGATTCAGAAGATTGTCATTGCTTACATAATTAATGCAAAATCATTTTATTTTTAGCTCTTGCCTCGATCAACTTATTAGTTAACGCTATGAAATGAAATAAAATATTGAAATGAAATGAAATGAAATAATTTTCATTTGCCAACCTACTATGAAGTAATTACTTAGAAAAGATTTTTTACTGGTGGTAGAGCTCTTGTGAACGAGCTCGAGGGCGGCAGCACCACCGCTTGTAAACGGCTCAACCGATTTTTAACCGATTTCAAAAAAGAAGATGGATCTCAATTTGTCTGTATTTTTTTTTATCTTTGTTACCTCATAACTTTCGACTGAGCGAAGCGATTTTAATTCTTTTTTTATTTGCTGGTGCTTACCGTGTGCTCCAGTTGGTCCAGTTCTGACAATGGCAGCCATGAGAAAACTATATAAGTCTAAAATTATTGTAAAAGAAGTCGTTTTTTTGTGGAAAATTATTAAAAAAATAAGTTAGAACCATCGCCAAGAAACTGACTTTCAAATAACAAGACCCGCATTCAAATTCGTCTTCCCGTTTCAGAGCTTTAGTGCTACAGGCAGATAGACATAGCCCTCAAACTATTCACCCCTTGTGTTTAGTGGTTAAAAGTTGTTCGAGGTAGATCGCAGAAAAGATGAGTGGATTGTGTGAAAAATGATGTCGGCTGGAAAGTATCCAAGCGTTAAGATGATGTCTGATAGAAAAATCTCAGGGGATAAAATATAATACATCGACCATCGAAGACCGATCGAATCATCTAATCGATCTCAGCGAGATAGAAATAGGCTTTTTATGGTTAAAACTAACACGACACTGATGCAAAAATAGTAGATTATAAACCAAGGGGATAAAGCAGTGTCTTCTTTCGCGGGTAACGTATTAAATCGCGAGCGTAACGAAGGACCCGAGGTTTACTCCCGAGCGTAGCGAGGGTGTTAAAAACTTAAATCACGAGTGAAGCGAGGGATTTAAGACGAGTCCTGAGTGTAGCGAGGGATTTAAGTTCACCCAAGACTAAGACAGCTTTATCACTGAGGAAAATACTATACTTTTCGTACCATTTGCGAAAAAATTAACACAATAATAATATGAGATAAGCATTTATTAAAAATAATGACAATTAAAAGTATAACTTAACATTGGACACATTGGTCCAAATATTGATAGAGAGAGTTATATTTTATGTATTTGAAGAAAACAAAAACGCGGCAAATTCCTAGACTTATATTTTTTTGTCGGAAAAGCAAAGGCATCAAGCTCATAGAATACGGCCTCGTCGGTTTTCGTAATTTAATTTCTTAACTGCTTATTAAATGCGTATTCTTTTTTCAAAAAGATGTATAATGCTTACAAACTCAATGGTGTAAACACAGATCTGATGTAGTTCAGTATAAATTTCGCTAAGTATTCCAAATTTAAATCACATTCTCCCCCTAGAGGATGAATGAAATTCAGTACAATTTTCTTACCCTGTTTTAACAGATTAAAAATGACTATTGTTATGTTCGCTTTTTGTGGCATAGAATGTCACTTTTTTGAGCAAGTGGTACGAAAAGTATTTTTCACATGATTTTCAATAAATTGCCAAAGATAAAAGATTTGAATTTAAATTATGTTTAAGACTCATCTCAAAAAGCTACTGCGTGAAAAGTGTTATTATAATCTGTATGAATTATAATAATAATTATTACTTAACTATTATTATTGCCTTTTGCGGCCGACCGCGGGAAGCATTGCTTAACCTGTCAGATCGATCAGTCCGCGCTTCGACCTAGCCCTAAGCCCAGGCTACAGGATACTGGTTAAAATAACTGTTCACATACCCAGGCGTGATGTTGTTGATGACCTTCTCATCCATGGTCTCGACCAGATCGATGAGCTTGTCCCCTGGTAGGGGGCTGTCGTAGAATTTCTCGCCGATCGCGTTTTGGGGACAGTTACTGAAAAAAACGAAATAAAACATTATTTAAAAACTGGTAAGAGTATAGATTAGTGGTCTTAGAAACACATATTATGACCGGATGGCGGAGTGGGTAGTGTACCTGCCTGGGACGCCGAGGTCGTGGGTTATATTCCCGCTTAAGACAAATCTTTGTGTGCATGAACATTTTACTACACCGTTTTAACCACTACGCCAACCGTGCACTCATCACTATATATTAAAACATCACGCCTATATTACCCAGCAGGGGTTGCAGAGGTGTATAGCACCTTAATTTCATCTATTACGTGTATACATTATGATAGGGGATGCCATCCACCGAGCACAATTCCACGCGCTCTTGAGAATATTGCGGCAAACAAATAAATTTTCCCTGACATGAGTCGGGTCGCGAAATTCATGTATGTGTGCAGTTTACAGACACGAAAATGTACTCAAATTGCTTACTACATGCGAACGTTTGTATTCGCTATATCCTGTCGCTATATCTCGCAGAAGTTGGACGTATACGTTATTTTGAAGCACCTGTCACAGCAAAGCGCGTTGTCGGTTTATTGTGCTTGCGATTTGTTGCTGTTTTAAGCGTTAGGAGTTTTCTAGTAATCGTACCACGATTTATTAATTATACTTTATGTACTCATTGTTTACTCTTTGACGACCGAAACTATCCGTGACAGCTAGGGTATGCAATGCTTTTTGCATTATATGTCAATGGGGCAATAGGGGAATGTTCAAAGTATAAGTACAATTTTTTATTTTTTAATACTTCTTTCGATTTGACACTATACTGACATTATATTTTTATTAATTTTATCTATTGTGATTATTGTATTTGTATTGACATTAAAATTCTATTCTTTGTTATAAAAATCTTTTGTAAAAAGCTTCTAAATAATTTAATTTTATATATAAACTTTTATGTTTAATATTGATTTAACACTAATCTCGTAAGCGTTTTGGATGTAACATCTGTTAGCTTGTAAGATGAAATGAATAAATAAATAAATATGGAGTGCCCGCGCCTGGTCGGGTCAGGGCCTGACCCGTATATCAAACCCAAGACCTTGCGTTAAGAGGTCGTACACGCTAACCACTAGACCGTAAAGGCAGTTACTATAAGTATTTAAGAATAAAATATGTAGATAAGTAGAGCGTAACACAGTAATAAAATAATTGCCGCTTGTAAAAGTTATAATTACATTGTGTCATATCCTGTTAATTGTGTGCACGGTTGGCGTAGTGATTAAATAAAAATTAAATTAAATATTCATTTATTTCAGTTAATACCATAGATTTCATTACATTACATTACACATTAATTACAAAAATAAGAATAAAATAATAATAAAATCGGCATGTCAATAAATTATAAAATCAAATAAATAAATATCACAATTAATTATAATTAAAAATTTAAAATCATTATCATTACAACTAAAATAGGTCAAAGAATTACAAAAAAATAGTAGATACATATTATAATTTTACTCCTATCAGCGTTTTTTATCCATTTATTTTGGATGGGACAGTCCATTCGTGGGACAGATCGATTCGATGGGACAGTTCATTAAAGCGGCCGCCTCGCCGCTTTCAACTGCACTGGTGTTGTGGGTTCGATCCCCACACGGGACAAATCTTTGTGGGATCCGGAAAGATTTGTTCTGACTCTGGGTTTGCTGTGTGTGTGAAATGTATGTTTGGGAACACCCCCGCGACACAAAGTTAATCTATTGTGTAAAGGATTATTTGGGATTTCTTTATCAGGCAATTCTTGGTTTGCTATTTTTTACCAGTGGATCAAATCATTAATTTTGCAAGAATGTAGTTCAAATATAAGTGTTAGTAATTAAACAATGGTTCATTACATTCTGCCATAACAATGGCAAAAAAATAAAAATGTATGTGTGTGCAGTGGAAACTAAACATGCTTTGATTAAATTTTAACAATAATGATTATAATATTAATTAAATTCTCAATTCCGTTATTCATTATTACATAATTATTAATATCATTCTTTATAATGTCAAATAATAGATATATCGCACCCCCAGTTCAACAAAGACGTAAGTACAATTACGTCGATTTTTTTTTATTGCAGATTTGAATAGTACAAGTAAAAATACATACGCTCAATTTTTTCCTTTAATTTTTGACGTAAAATTAGGACTTTATAACAAAAATATATTTTTGGACGTTCTGAAAGAGTTTTATTTTTTCAATCAAAGAAGTCGATAAACCAGCTTACTCACGCAAAATTGTATCAAAATATACTTAATCGTGCTCAAGCTATTATTTCGTTTAATAATTAAAATATTTAATAGAAATATTTCTTATTACGCTTTTTATTGCTCTATAAAAAATCTAATTTCTTAAAATAATACTGATTACATCCCATCATATTGAAAATAAATCAAACAAAGAGTGCCGTATTCCTTGTTTACGTGTACATCCGTAGCACAATTAAACAAAATAAACATGCTTACGTCTTTTTTTCGTTCATATTATTCATTAGTACGCGGACGTAATTACGAACAAGTCACAATCAAGTCAAAACTTGCGTAGGTACTCATCCTTACAGCGCATGCATTAGTGCGCACTGTTTATTTTCCTTTCATAACTCACGCGCCGCTCAGAGATAACAGCACTTAATTGTTTGTATTTTCGCATTTAAAACCAAGTGTTGCTAATAAAAAGCCTATTTGCGTAATAATTTTGATAATTGTGTTTGTGTATCTTGTTTTTATCCGAATTATTGATGATAAATTTCAAGTTTCAGTTAAAAAGACAATAACTTTTTCTGCTCTTATAATGATTGAATGAAAAGGTGCTCGTCGGCCGAGGATCTATGGTTTACTCTTATACTGCAGGCAAGAATCCTCAAATCTCTTATAAGATACACATCGGTGTCGTTTATATTATGTAGTCAAAATCTGGGGAACTCGTTAGCGAATCAACTTAATATTTTTTTAAATAATTAAATGGATATAGTCCTTACACACCCATAAGACAAATTTGTTATTGTAGGTGACTTTAAGCAACCCAGTATCTCTTGGATTCCCTCAGATGTTGACTGCGCGTTGAACCAGGATAAAGTACAGGGTACGATCCAGTCAAACTTCATCGACAATCTAAATATCTGTAACCTTCAACAGTACAATTGTTTCATGAACACAAATGATAGGATTTTAGATTTGGTGCTGTATAATAACGAAGTATCAGTCTCTCGCACGAACGATCTATTGCTTCCCGAAGATCAACAACACAAAGCCTTATGTTTGTTATTACACTTTGTACAGTTTCACAGCTTACCTATTCGCCCCTACGTCAAAAATTCTTAGATGCACTGGCCGATTATGAGGCAATAAGGAGGGAGCTTGATCAGGTGGCCTAGCACTATGTACTGCAGTGTAGATCATTCGAAAATGCCTAGGCGCACTTCTATGAGTAACTAAATACAATTCGCTTAACTAACTCGCTTAATCCTCAAAAATAATTAAATCCCACATTAGATATCCTTCATGGTTCAAAAGTCCACTGATTAAAATAAATTAAGAAAAGTATAAAATTCACACAAAATTTGAAAAGTATCAATCAATCTTTACTTTTGGACTATCAATCTTTTGTTTTATTGAGGCAGCGAGCTAAGGAACTTAAGAAAAAATTATTCGATGATTACATATCCAAAATTGAGTCTGACCTTTATAAAAAACCCTCGTGCTTTTTAGAGCTACATCAAGACTTTTTTTTTTTTATGGTGGATAGGCACGCGTTTGACCACGATCTCACCTGATGGTAAGTGAAGATGCGGTCTACGGTGGAGCACGCTTACCTATAAGATACCTATTAACTCTTGTTTTGAAGAGATCCAGATTGTACTCATGCGGAAACACAGACTCGGGCTTGGCGTTCCATTCTTTGGCAGTTTACATAAGAAATGTAGAAGCGAAACGCTTAGTGCGTATTTGTGGAATGTCTACCGTGAAGCGGTGCCTGAGTGCCGTTTGTCTGGTAGTCCGATGGTGAAACGGGGACGGAGGGATTAGGTTGTGAAGTTCCTCGGCACACTCTCCGAAATGTATCCTATAAAAGACCGATAGGCTGGCAACCTTGCGACGGTGCTGTAGACTTTGTAGTCGAGTCTAGAAGGTCATCAAATGCGTATCCCTCAATACTGCAGTTTGGGCAGATTTCATCCAGTGGGGGAGCGGAAATATGTAATAATTATGTTCGGCGACTATTTTCATTCTTATTTTCTTGAAGTATTGAATGCCGCTAACTAACACTTCACATAGCGAACAAGACCTCTTTTCGCAATAAATCTAATTCCCACATTAACAGCATCGAGGCTTGCAAAAGGGAAGTTGAAAGGTTGCTTAGAAACGTGGATTTAAAGAAATCAGCAGGCCCAGACGGTATACCTCCCGTGTTATTTAAAAACTGTACTGAAAGTCTTACCGTTTCTTTAATGATTTTATAAGAACTATATTTTAACAATGGACTGGTACCCAATATCTGGAAGTATGCATACAATACACTAATACACAAAAAGAGACCAAAAGACCATGTTGAAAGACACAGACCGGTTTCTAAGCTATGTGTGTTCGATAGAGTAGATATATTATACACAGACTACAGCAAGTGTTATGACCGAATATATCATAATAATAATAATAATAAATCTTTATTGGTACAAAATGAGGGTATTTTACAAAAATATACAAGCGCTGGCCACCGCGATAGTATTTACCGTGTTGCGGGTGCCAGTGTCTTCTCCAACAGGTACTGCATAACATGCCACAAGCGAAAGCGATTTAAATTAAAAAATTAGAATTCATCTCAAATGTAAATTACAAAATTGCATGACAATATATTATATAATATAGTATCATTAAATTTTAATTAAATAAATTATTAATCATAAATAACATATATGCATGGGGATAGAAATCTCCTTTTAAGCAATGAGTATGCCTGTATAAGGAAAAGTCTATACCTCCGTGCATTACAAATTAAAAATTAAAATTATACAAAATTAAGTAAAATTAAAATCTCAAATTAAAATCATAAATTAAAATCACATATTAAATTCAAACTAAATATCAAAATTAAAAACAAAATAAAATTAAAAACAATATAAAATTTAAATTAAAAATCTATACATATAAAATTTGAATTACAAAACCATGTTCAAATGAACAAAGAAATCACAACAGAGAATAAAATCTAAATTCAATTTAGAATTCAATCGATGTTATTGTACAATATAATATATAACTTACAATAAAATCATTAATAAATTAAATAAAATCCTATACAAGTAAATCAAACAATAGAACATACAACGCTGTTAAACTAATTATTTGATGTAGGAATAAGAGGAAACTTCTATAGATGGTTCAACTCTTATGTCGTAAATAGATGACAGACTGTGGTGTTGAATGGATACAATTCTACGTCATTTCATGTTCCCTCTGGAGTTCAAAAAATAAGTTATACTGCTTCTTAGTTTGTAGTCATCTCGAGTACGCTTTCCGGGTGTGGAATCCTCATTACAATGTGTACGCATTACATTGATCGCATTGAGATCGTTCAGAGGAAATTCGCGAAATACCTACAATATCGCTATCAAACTGCTATTTGCCAGATTATATAAGTCGCTATAAAAGTTGCACCTATTAACTCTTGATGAGCCAAGTAAAATTGCTGACTAATCGTTTCTGATAAATACCACGAATGGAAGCATTGATGTTGCAGAATTTGTGAGCAAAATTAGTCTACGCATTCAATCTACTTTTCTACGTAGATCACAAATTTTACACGCTCCGATGGTGAGTATTAAGTACTAATTATAGGCAGAATTCATACTTAGTTAGGGCGAGCCGAATGTACAACGTAGCGTGCCAGGATGCAGATATCGACTTGTTTCCCACATCAGTATCGAAATTAAATTTTATTGTAAACAATTTTTCGGGGATAATCTTCGATAATTTATTTACAATTATTTTATTATATGCTGGTTGTTTTTTAAGTTGCTTAATTATTAACTTTTATTTGTGAGAACTTGTAATTGGCCATATTTATGTAAAAAAACAGCAATATACTGTTTAAGCTGTAAGTTCTCCTATATTGAATAAAATAAAATGAAATAAAATGATGATTCTAATAGGTACTAATATTATTATAACAACGGACTGCCGTACAACAATTGATTAAAGAGAAGTAGAGAGATATTGTTGATTTTTTCGCGTTAAATTAATGTCTTGTCATGATTATAAACGTCATACATAGTAAACAAAAGGTTTCAGCTATTTTTTTTAAGGAATTGGCCCTCAAATATTTATTTTTACTTTGTATGAATAATGATTTTTTTTAAATTTGTTTTAATTTATCAGAATGGTTTAAATTAATCAACGTCATAAACATGTTATGTCTTTATGTTTTTTATGTTTTAGTTTTTCATATTTTGTCTAGTATTTTATATAAAGTGCAATTTTCTAAAAACCTGTATTATTACACCACTCAAATGTATTTTATATAGAGTCTTAACACTGCTTACTGTTATTGATTAAAAGAAAAATACTATTAAAAAGTCAATATTCGTAGTTAACATAACATTTCATCCTTATTATAAAACAAACAAACCTGTAAATATGTCATACCTTTGATAATGTAAAACATAATAAAGCAAAAAAGGCCGTAAGAAGTATTTACGCCCTGTATTTTATCATAGTATAGAACTTCGTAAAAGGCGTAACCATGAATGGTTACAGTATAATAATTATTTGAAAAACGATGATTAGGGTAAGAATGATTACATTAGAGAATTTGACGTAAATAAATAACAATAATGTCTGTAAAATTTTTAACATTAATTTATTCGTTTAAAATATAATTTGAGATATTTAAAATGTATACAAAAAATAAGGTTGATTTTTTTTCTATTTTTTGGTATATAACAAAAGGTCATGGAATCAAAAATGTAATAGATATACCTGATCAAACAGTTTTTTTGCTCTCCTGTAAAGTTAGTGTTTTGCTCTTACGCCTTTGTTTCCCTGGGGGTGCGATATAATATCTTTAATACAGTAAAAACATTTGTCTAATAACCATTCACTTAGTTTATTTTTAAACATTGGGGTGCATGAAAGGAGCCTCCCCGAGTGACGTACACAATGATTCCCTACGTCCGGCGCACCCTGGGCAATTCGCGAGTTCTCCAAAGCGAAGTGGCTAATCCTTTCATCGCGATGGCAAGTCAAAATAAAATTTATCTCAGCCATCGACACGACGAAGAAAAAGATGGTCACGTTATGTCATGTTTAATGGAGGTATACTAAGAGCCAACACCTGCAAAAACTAAATCTATTGCGTAAAGGATTATTTGGGATTTCTTTGTCAGGAAACTCATAGTTTACTATTTATTACCGGTAGATGGCGATTGGCTCACCCCTTATCGCATGAAAGTTAAATATAACTGGCGTGGGTGTTAAATTGTTTTTTTTATTTATTTATTTATTTATTTAATACTTTATTGTACACAAAAGATTACAAAGAAATATACATAAATAGAATTGAATACAAAAGGCGAGCTTAACTCAGTGCTTGAGTTCTCTTCCAGCAAACCTAGAGCAATAGAGGAGACGATGATGCCATAGAGGGCAAGATAAGTGTACAACTTAAGAGGAAAGTAACAAAGATAAATATAACTAAATCCGCATACATATTTACATCCTAGTACATATATATACATAATAATATATAAATAACATAAACATAATATATATTCTAAATATATAAAAATATACATACATATATATTTATCTATTAAATAACAATAAATAAAGAAAGAAAATTAAAAAGAGTTTTTCTTTTTTTTTTTTATAACATAAAATAAAATTACATAATATATTGTCATAGTATGTAAGCTGTCGAAGTATGTACAAAAAAAGACGTGTAAAGCCTTCAGTTGTCCGTATACCCTGGCCAGTTTGATCATCTCCCTGGTTCCTCGTACGTTGATCTGTCCTGCTGTTGTTTAGGCTCATTTCTCATGAATACCACTCTGATCTATTTGGTAAGTGTAACGTATAATGCGGCTGCTCATAGTGAAGTCTCAAATTCGATCCCAGCGTCGGGCAAAAGTGAAATTTGTTTTTTTTTCGTCGCAAAATTCTCAATAGCAACCCGTGCCTGTGTTGGAATTAAGCGCGGTAGATTGCGATAGCCACACTTCCAGTCACATGGTAGTTAAACATTACAGGTGCTAAAGACTTCAGCAACACCCTTATCCTATTCAACTATTATAAAAATGTGACAGTTCATGGAGACGTCTACATGTTTGTTTGTTAATCCATCACGCAAAAACTGCCGAGTCGATATTGATGTGATTTGTTCTTACCTATAAGCGGTCGAAGTGTGTACAAAAGCCTTCAGTTTCCCGCATACCCTGGCCAGTTTGATCATCTCCCTGGTTCCTCGTACGTTGATCTTTACTGCTGATTTGAGAGGCTCGTCAAACCTCACTGTTGCTGCTCCGTGGAAGATTATTTCAACCTGAGAACAAACAAATGGGTATTTAATAAAAATAGTTCATTTCTATAATGTAAACCAGGATATTGTCGGTTTGTACCCCATCGAATCAGGCCTATGATCTGACGTCTTCATCCCCACGCATGTATTCCAAAGATTCGAGGACTCCATAGCCCCATGATACGGAAACGTAAATAACAAATAATCTATATATATAAAAATGAAACCCATTTTCCGTTGTCACGACATAGCATGAAAACGGTTTGACCGATTTGGCTGATTTTTTTCTGTAGTTGTCTAATACTCTGTACAAAGTTGTTACGGAAAAAAAAATATATATTAATAAATTTTTAAGTGAAATTATTGAACCCAACGGAATAAACACTATTATGAAAATATATATTTTGTTTTTTGTTTAATAAAATTAGTAAACTCCTTCTCAGGTATGACGAGACCAGGGAAATAGGTATTCATTTTTATATGTAGGATATTATAGATTCCAGTTCAAATTGAATACGTACGTTATGTATATAGGATAGGTCAGCTATACAAAATAAAGTAGTGCATCAAATTTACGCTGAGGCGGTACGAAGTTCGCCGGGTCAGCTAGTACTAAATAAATATCGTGAAGGCCGAAAGGATAATAATTTTTTTTATAACTGACGTGAGTTTGTAACATTATTCAAATTATGCAATACAGGTGTTGCTCACGTAATGTTGGTCTATTTAGTCGACCGCGGTTTCACGTATTTAGCCAGTCTTGCACTGGCTGCGACTCAGGCACGACGTATCGCACTCTCTTGATAATGCCTAAAAGTATAGGTGAAACCGCGGTCGCCTAAATAGTCCAACATTACACGAGTAACACCCGTATTTCATAATTTTAATAAGGACAAACAAGTTAAATATTTGGATTTGGCTCATGAGATTGTCGACATGTGTGGACTAGAAATATGTATGTATTTGTAAATTAATAATAATAATAGCAGCCCTGTATCTAATATATGTCCCACTGCCGGGCTCGGGCCTCTTCTCATGATGAGAAGGGTTAGGCCATAGTCCACCACGCTGGCCAAGTGCGGATTGGTAAACTTCATACTACCTTAAGCACTTTTTAGGCACTCTCAGCCACTCTCAGGCATATAGGTTTCCTCACGATGTTTTCCTTGTTAGCAAGCGACAATACCCTTTGTGGAGCAAACAAGTATTGTGATGGTTAAATAAAAAACAAACTAGGCGAAATCAATGTTTTTTAATTATTTAAACAAAATCGAAATTAAAAATAAGTTTTCAGAAAAGTAATCCTGAGTTTTCATGATGTAGCTTTTTAGATACAATAACACAGTTTAATAAAATAGGTTATTGCGAACTTTGTATCTAAAAATGCACAAAATTACTTTAGGACTTATTAACTTAAAAACAAAAATAACTATTAACAATAAAAATCGTTAACATAAGTAGGAACTTTCGTCATAGACAATGCCAGGATACCCCAGCTCTGACTAAAAATTTAAACCCCCAAGGATGAGGTTTATTTTTAATATAATTATTGACTTCTTGATCCAGCTCTTGTCCCTTTGTACGGAATCATCATCTCGTCAATGGAAAAACTTATTTCGGGCTCTATTCGTAAACAATTTTTTCTTACGTGTTCCATGATAGGTCTCACTTTGCAATATCGATCATTGGGGTTAACATTACTGTTATCGGAAAAATGCATAAATTTTCGTAGGTGCTGGTACCTTTTCAGTGGCATTACAGAAGCAATTTTGTCGTATCCCAATAATCTTTTTACGAAGGCATACCGACAATAGTACAATACTCATCAGCATATCAATACCTAAAAAGTTTTCATATTCTTCTACTGTCATATCAACTGATCTGCCTGTGCTTTGAGTAAAGGTTTGATTGATAACAAATAAATCCCATCAATTTCATCGTCAAACAATTTTTTGAAGTATTGATACGGAGTATCAATACCAGTGATTTGTTCCTGAAATGTACTGTCAACACTTGCTTCCCTGTCCACGGGCTACATAAACTTTGTAGATCTAAATTTGAATTCCATGTGTTCTTTTTTCGTTTTCTTGTACCCTGAACTTCAACACCAGAAAGTTGGGGTTGAATTAAGGCTTCTTGATGTGTGCTTGATGATGGTTCTGTTCTATTGTTTTGGTTTTGGATTTCTAATCTGCGTGAGCGTAGGAGTCTTGGTGCAATTGGTATCAGAGGACTACAAGTATTATAGAATAAATTGTATTTGGCGTTCTTGGCGACTGTACCGATTGTGTTGTGTCGGGTGAAGGATTTACTGACGCAAGAGAAGGTGAAGATGGGATTGTAACATGCACGGCTGGGGCATCGGGTAACCATGAGTATTCCGGTGGATGTGGTATTTGTGATGGTAAAGAGTCATCTCCGCTATCTGATTGATCAAAAATATCCATCATATTGTTTGGGATATCGGGAGCGTTTGAAGACAGGTCTAAATCTAAGTCAGAATCCTCAAAACCTAAGTCAGTTGGCGGCACCAGGGCCAAGATTCTTGAGCCCCTTGAACTTCGCTTTATTTTCTGTAATAAACGTTAAGTGTTGTTGTATCTTTTTGGACACAAACAATATAAGTTGCTAATTACCGGGTAAGACGCCCAGTATCTAATAGGATACATAAGTAATAAACCCGATTTATAAGGATAAGTCGCAAGGTATCTATTTAGATACAAATACTATTTACCTTCATTTTACGTAAATTAACATAATTTTTTAATAAAATAACACTTACTTGTTATAATTAAATGCCTTTTCAATAATTTGACACTGAAATATTTACACTAAAACCACTTTTACCATTAGTTTTAACAAAAAAATTATTACAGTCCACCATTACTCAAATTTGGCGCGAACCGTCTAAATTATTGCCGTGATTGGAGGAAAAGAGATAGTATGCAATCTTAACGATATATTGATAGGTGTGTGCCGTGGGTTCGAACCCGAGACCTTTGACTTCGCAGTCTTACGGTCTACCATTCGGCAATCGCTGCTTATTATATTTGCAAATTACTAGTAAGCTTTTAAAATAGTAGGGATATTCAAGTTCGTTTTAAGTTATTAAACAATAAGCTAAGAAGCTAAAATACAATCGGATTTTACAATACATTTTCCTCAAGTACTTCTAAATATTCCTCTGCTTAGAATACTTAAACATAACTTAAACCTTGAAGCAAAGGTGTTAGTTCAAGTATAGCAAGCAATATTAGCTTCAGGTCGATTCCACCAAATTGTTAAACTCAAGATTAATGCTTAACTACAGCTTACAAAGTCCCGTAGAATGAGAACCTTTTTTTTAATTGAATGATGATTGCGCCCGGGGGTGTTCACAAACATACATTTCACACACACAAAGCACACCCAGAGTCAGAACAAATCTTTGCGGATCACACAAAGATTTGTCCCGTGCGGGGATTGAATCAGCGCAGATGAAAGCGGCGAAGCGGCCGACTTTAAACATTTCGCCAAACGTGCTCTTATTATGTAAAGCAAATGAAAGCATATATCTATGCAAATTAGTCTTACAAAACTCGTTTGTTTCGTATATCTATGATTTGACTGTAGAGGAACGGGTTGTGATGTTCCTCAACCACAAAGGGAGGATCCGCCGACCAGGCTCGGTGGTATTGCCTGGTGGACATCTGTCCAACGGTAGTGTATTGGAAGTTGTTTTATGTACAGTGGGCCAAAGAGTTAGCTATGCAGGGCAAAAACTTCTAAGTCATAGTAAAGACTTACTACACCAGTTATGGATAAGTGAGTTACATATCTAAATAGTGGGTATATTACACTTATTAAATATGTAATTCACACATGCATATCTATTGCAGTCAGTTTGCACTATGGCATAGAAGTTTTTGCCCTGCATACCTAATTGATTGGCCCACTGTACACTTGCTGTGAACATTTCGTTATCGCGATTCAGCGCTCTTTGACAGTTTTGACGTGTGTGTCACTTCTTCACGTTGTCAATATGACGTGCAAGAGCGGCGCGCTTCCACATTTTGGCAGCGGGGGACGCCTGGCAATGACTTGTCGTTTTGGTTTAATTGTCTAAGATCCCATACAATGATTATCGGCGGATTACATCAAGCTTCGTAATCTAAGTAGTTATCCTGTATTTGCATCTCTCCCTCATTCAATGTTTGTACGGGACAGAGAGATCCAAAGCTATTGTTTAGTCTGCTTGTTAAACTTGAGTTTAACACATTGGTGAAATCAGCACTAAGAGATAGAGAGATCTGCGTTTCACCTCTATATTTCTTATGCGAACTGCCAAAGAATGGAACGCCTTGCCCGAGTCTGTGTTTTCACATGAGTACAACTTGGATCTCTTTAAAGCAAGAGTTAATAGGTATCTCATAGTTAGCGTGCTCCACCGTAGACCGCATCATCACTTACCATCAGGTGAGATCGTGGTCAAACGCGTGCCTTTCCACCATAAAAAAAAGAGAGAGTTGGCAACATTTTTTATAAATTTTTATTAATTCATAAACAACCATTGATCTCATAATTTGTTCTTTTTGTTTTTCTTCCTTTTGTAGTACAACTTTAATAATAAATTTTGTTCTTCCAAATATTATCCACCTTTACAAACAAAATGTTATTAAGATAATAAAGTCCTTCTGCAGGACAGGGCTTTTTTAGCTATTTGTTGCCTTAATTCTTTACAAATGGAACATCTTCAATTATGTATAGCAATAAGATTTAAATGTAAAGAATACGGTTTCGTCTACGTAGTAGGCACATCAATAAAAAGTAGCTTTTATTTGTCAGTTGCCTGCATCAAAATTTTTATTAAAATTGGTAGAGCCGTTTAGAAGATTAGCCGATACAAACAGACAAATAGGCAAACGGAAAATAAAATAAAAACTGTATTTTAGGCAAACAACTATACCAGCTTGAAAAAACATTTGTTATTTTGAGATTAAAAACAGACACTTTATTTTTATTTATTTGTATAATCAGAACTAAATAAGATCAAATCAAATCATTTATTTTGCAAGAATGTAGTACAAATATAGGTGTTAGTAATTAAACAATAGTTCAATACATTCTGCCATAACAATAGCGTGCAAAAAAATAAAAATGTAAGGAGAGTGGAAACTAAACATGCTTTTTTAAATTTTTACAATAATGATTATAATATTAATTTCATTCTCAATTCCATTATTCATTATTACTAAATTATTAATATCATTCTTTATATGTCATATAATCTTTAATACAGTAAAAACATTTGTCTAATAACCATTCACTTAGTTTATTTTTAAACATTGGGGTGCATGAAAGGAGCCTCCCCGGGTGACGTACACAACGATTCCTACGTCAGGCGCACCCTGGGCAATTCGCGAGTATGTACTTAAAAGCGAATTGGCTAATCCTTTCACCACGATGGCATGTCAAAATAAAATTTGACTCAGCCATCGACACGACGAAGAAGATTGGTTAATAAAGAGATAGTGGGCAATACGCGTTTAATAAACTATAGATCAAGAAGTTTGATGTAATCGGCTCTTAACTTAGCAATATTTGCTTACTCACTAAACCTGTCCGGTATTGTTGACATAATATAAGTGAGCACATAAAACTATGTACTTTAGTACTATTTGTTAAACGACGTTATGTTAAGTTGTTTGTTTCCCTCTCTGTCATAATTCTTGTCATCTAAATATGACGTCATTTCTTTTGTGTACAGTAGTATACACACATTGATTTTACTCCTTTATTTTCTGCTTGAAGTGTAAGATATTGCAACCTTATATACTATGGACTAATTTATTTATAAGTATCAATTTAATTTCATTGCAATATTTAAGATTATTTTCTCTCCATAACCATCTTTAGCCATGTTGTTTTGGTTGCTCCAACTTACACAAAGAATTATTGTCAAACAAATATTGTATGAATTATTTGAAAGATGGTGCACATGAGTTTCTCACCAGCTCTTCTCATGATGCAATTAATGCAAATTCATAATCTTATTAAATAATAATAATAAATAACAATAATAAATAATAATAATAAATTAAAGTCAATCTAAGCTCCGGTGTCAAATCATTCTATTGCAATAAGTATTATAATTTAATTAGTTAAGTTTTATTTTAATTTTTTGATGTTTGTTTTGACGTGTTCAAGCGCCCCTTGGGGCCCATGGAAATAAATAATTTGATTTGATTTGGTATTTTTATAAAAATTACCAATTATTCTGCTTTTTTATAGCTTTATCCAATTATCCACATCCACATCCTTTTGGATGCGTCATGGGAATTTTTAAACACAGATTTTAGATGTGTGATGTTTATTTTGACAGGTAAAATTGTTTTTTTTTACCTGTCAAAATGAACACGTTTTCTTTTTAAACTGAGTGTTCTCAAATTCAAATCATTTATTTTCATAGGCCCCAGGAGGCGCTTGAACACGTCAAAATATTACAAACAAATGATATAAGAATAATATTACAAATAAATTATAAGTAAAACTAAATTATACTAATTACAATATTATCCTGCCAATAAATTTTATCTAACACCTGTGAAATTGGGCTAAGAAGTTGAGATCAATGCAAAATGCGGACGATAATATTTGCACTATTACTTAGTGCTTTAGTATTATCTACCTTTTTTGTCTACAAAATGATGTTTGCAAATGATTTTGCATGTTTTTTGGTAATTCCAAGTAAAATCCGGCTAAGTGCGTGTCGGGGTACGCGCAATAGGGTTCCGCGATCAGCCATTACAAAATAATTATGTACTCAAAATAGGTCTAATATTTATCTATATTGAGCATTAAAAACTTTATACAAGTCATTATTTTTAAAGGTTTTTGTATTTTTAACCGACTTCAAAAGGAGGAGGTTCTCAATTCGTCCTTTTTTATATTTTTGTTACCTCATAACTTTCGACTGGGCAAAGTTATTTGAATGATTCTTTTATTATTTGAATGTTGGTGCTTTTTGTGTGGTCCCATTTCAATTTGGTCCAGTTCTGACACTGACAGCCATGAGAAAACCATATAAGTCTTAATTTTTTTTGTAATTGAAGTTGTTTTTTAAAGTAAATTATCTTGCAAACGGATCTCTAAATCAAAAAACTGTCTTACCAACCCCTATTATGTATTTAAAAGACCTATCCAACAATACCACACACAATGGGGTATGCGACAGAAAAAAAAACATGCCCACTTTAAATGTAGGGGAAGTACCCGAAAAAAATTATCAAGATTTTATTCTACCATGTTTTTTTTTACAAAGTTAACATATATTATATCCATACAAAATTACAGCTTTCTAGCACTAATGGTTTAGACGCTATGCGTCGGACAGACAGACATGGCGAAACTACCTATATAAGGGTCCTTGTAGGTACTAGGGAACCCTAAAAAGGACGTAGAAAAGGTTCAGATCAATACTACTCATACATATTGATATTATTGAAATGACCTTCTATATTATAATCGTCTTCATATACGCCTGATGGCGCAGTGGTTAGTTTATGTGCCACCGCGAGGTCTCAAGTGTTATTTGTGAACTTCCGTCGAAGTTGGAATTGTGCACGGTGGATGGCGATAGGCTCATCTAAGCATAACAGGTGAAGTGTGGGTACAACACACCTCTGCCACACCTTTCTGGGAAATATAGGCGTGATGTTTTGTTATGTTACAGTACAATTATTAATTGATTCTGACACATACCTCATTGGTAATTTTAGTTCTGTCTTCAGGGCTGATGCCCAGGTCCTCCAGCGACATATCCCCTTCAACGAGGCTGATCTTCTGGATGAAATCAGGGTTCTCCTTGCGCAGTCTGTCATAGAGCTGGAAATAAGGATATAACTTTTAAATTATTTTACTCAAATATACCATAATATCGAATGCAAGTAATGATCAAGCGATAACCATTGTATTGTGAGCTGAACACTATTTTAACCAACTTCAAAAAAAGGAGTAGGTTCTCAATTCGATTGAATTTTTATTTGTTTCTTGATTGTTCTACGATTACTCCAAGACGCCTGGACAGAAAATGTATTTTTGTATTTTATTTAGTATCAAAAAGGGTTACATTTTGTAGGTTTACATTTTTTCTGCCAAACTGCTTAGCAGTTAGTCGGCAAAGAGTTCTCTTCTGTTTACAAGTTATTTAGTATTATAATTCAAATGTAATTAAGAGCTAAGATTGTACAATGCACATAACAATGTTGTACTCGTAATGTCGATACTCACACAATTGGCAAAAACAACAAACAAATCTACAGTCCTTATGTATATAATGTGTATGACGTAGTAATTCTAAAACAGCAAATACACCATGTCTATTCATTAAAGAAAATTTATATGGAAACTAAAACTCGTATACCTAGGTATGTTTAGGGATCAGTGAGGACATAAAACTACATAAAATTATCCAATGTAATGTGTAATCTGTAAATTCTTGTTTTTGTCTGAGAGAATAAACTTGACATGTGGTCCCATTTTCATCAGGTCCTGATCTGATGATGGGCGCCTAGAGAAATCGAGGGCAACCCTCAAATTTTAAAGGCTTATATTTGTATCTAGCGTTCAGAATTTCATGTTGCTGAGCTGGTGCTGGAAGGTACAACTTCTCAATGTTTAGGAGTATGGCGACAATTCTTTAAAAATAGGCACCTAAACTGTATTCTTTAAAGTTATACAGATGAGGCGAGACATTGAATATTACTTATGTATTTCTTACTTTGCATGGTTTGAAATTGAAGTCGGTTTTTTTTTGACAAATTATCTTTAACTATAATAATGTTCCATAGCTCGCAAAATAAGCTCACTGAAGTGGCAGTGGGCTGGTCACGTTTGCCGACCGACCGACAGCCGTTGGAGCAAACGAGTCCTGGAATGGAGACCGCGACTCGGCAACCTAAGGTGGGACGCCCCCCTGCCAGGTGGACTGACGATCTGAAGAAGGTCGTTGGAGGGGACTGGATGCGGAAGGCGCAGGATCGGGTGTAGTGGCGCACATTGAGAGAGGCCTATGTCCAGCAGTGGACTACGAGAGGCTAAATGATGATGAGGATGATGATAATAATGTTAGTATGTACACACCGCTACCGATACATTGCCAGTAAAAGCAGAGCTGGTCTCCGCGCGACCAACGCGAAACCATCTTATACCGTCAATGTATAGTTTAATGTGGAGCTATCTGTACAAACTATTTGATTTAAATGTGCTATAACTGTCGACGTTTTTCTTTAGTTTCTTTTACACCAATCGATTGGGTGTCGATGGATAGCCAGGATCGATATTCAAATGTCAAATATCATCATCTTGGCCACTCAAAAAGATTCAAAATTAGTATTATTTTTGTATCGCATACCTAGAGATAAGGATGTAACGTGAAGAATAAATACGGTTATACTATTGCAACAATTAGACTGTAAAATTTCGTAGAAAGTTTTCCCCGGGCCGGGTAAAAGCTGTCAAAACCCATACATTTCTAAAGTTTGACGTGAATTTTATCTGGAACGCGCAAGCTCTACCCGCGTAGTGGGAATAATGTCATTTAAAACTTATAGTGCTCTGAAGTTAAATATATCACAACTTAAACACCATCTAGTCCCACACTAAGCAGAGCTTAGAGCGGAACAAATGGATGAACGTGACGTCACGAAATGACGTATCATACAGTTGAAAAATTTAGGGTTCTGGTAAGAGGCGACAGTAGCTGGATGGCTAAAGCGGCTGCCCGGTGTGCAGTTAGGTCGCAGGTGCAAATCCTGCCGGTCCTATATCTTTTTCAACTGTTTCTTAGTATAAGCAGAGCTTGTACCTACTATGGGTACTAGAATAACTGATACTAATACATATATACTTTTCTTTTGTAAATACATATCTACTTATAATACATAGAAACACCCAGACTAAGACATACCTCTTTGTGCCTGCACACAAAGATTTGTCTTAAGCGGGAATCGTACCCGCGACCTTGGCGTCGCAGGCAGGTACACTATCCATTCCGCCATCAGGTCGTCATGCATGCTCTCTGTCGCAAACTATCGCAAATTGTCAAAAGTATTAAAAAAAAAAAAACGACGCCCGCACTAGGAATAACTCCTGTGTCGCGGGGGTGTTCACAAACATACATTTCACGCACAAAGCACAACCAGAGTCAGAACAAATAATTGCGAATCACACAAAGATTTGTCCCGTGTGGGGATCGAACCCACAACACCAGCGTAGTTGAAAGCGGCGAGGCGACCGCTTTAACCGCTACGCCAACCGTGCACTCAAAATTATTTAATTGTTTTAGTGGCCTCGTCATAATAGCATTGGGGTGGCCAAAACAGTCATGGTTAAACCTTAAGGCCTTGGTAGAAGCCGTTTTCTGGCAACTTACCACATCATCAAATTGTTCCTGCAGTCTCTTGGCAATTTCCTTGTTCTTCTTGGGTCTGGCCAGGAGGTAGATCTTCTTAAGGTCTGGACATGATCTGTAAACAAAAGAAATATATTTGTTAGTTCATAGTTAAATTCATAATAATTTTCCTTTAATTACAATAATTTTCGACTTATATGGTTTTCTCATGGGTACCACTGTCAGAACTGGAACAAATTCCCAATTAGACCACACGGGAAACACCAGCTTTCAAATAAAAAAAGAATCATTAAAATCGCTTCGCCCAGTCGAAAGTATAATATAAATATTGCATCTAGAAACAGAGAACACGCATGCAAAGTGAAGTCACTTTGTTGAGCCGTTTTGTTTTAAAACGACTCGTACGTACGATCAGATTTATGTTTGTGTGCGTGTCGGCTAAGCGCGGGGTAGTTTTCCCTGTGTGCTTGTATGCAGACTATCTATCTAGGTATCATAAATTTATGGTGAGATATTGTTTTTAACACGCTTATATTAGCTTCACCTGTATGTATGTATGTATGTATGTAACCGACTCCTTTGGACTCGATTTTGACCCACTTTACGGACAGATTTCATTTAAATTTTGCACACCTGTCAAAGATCGATGACAATGCAATAATTCGATAAAAAAATTAAAAATAATAATAATAAAAAAAAAAAAAACGCTCTTACATCTATACCAAACTAAAAAGTAGAAAATAAATAAGCGTGGGTTGCTCGATAGACGAAAAATATGGCACAGAGCGCCCCACGCTTTTTCACAATAATACTAGTTATTTTACTAGTTATTTGAAGGATAAAATTCGTAATGAGGTCATCCGACAAAGAACCAAAGTAACCGACATAGCTCGCAAAATAAGCTCGCTGAAGTGGCCGACAGCCGTTGGAGCAAACGAGTCCTGGAATGGAGACCGCGACTCGGCAACCGTAAGGTAGGACGCCCCCTGCCAGGTGGACTGACGACCTGAAAAAGGTCGCTGGAGGGGACTGGATGCGGAAGGCGCAGGACCGGGTGTTGTGGCGCAAATTGAGAGAGGCATCCAGCAGTGGACTACGAAAGGCTAAATGATGATGATGATGATGATGATGACTAGTTATTTTTGTTCATTACCATTTTCAGCTTATATTAGGAATTATTTTTCACTTTTTATTTAGAAGTACTTTTAAAGCTGTTTTTTAGTTTTTTTAAACTATTATTTTTTTAATCTGGACTTGGCGAGTGAGTTGACTACGCCGCAATTTGACAGCTGTTCGACTAACCATATTGACAGGACAATCATATAACACACATAAATGAAAGTGACAGTTGTGTTCTTTTTTCAAGTGTAACTTGTATCACTTTTAAATACGATGTGGTTATACTTTATGCGTCGGATTATATCTATCCAGAACCTTAGAAACTGGCCCTATGTGATTCAAGAAAGGGCAAGTAAAATTTTTATTCATAATCATATAACATGTCATATTATATTATAATAAGGAGTACAAATTGAAATAAAAATGTAAATAAAAACTTATCATTTTAATTTATCTTTAATGTCAGACATGAAAAATATACAATTTTATTAAAATAAGTATAGAAGAGTGCTTACAGACACTTACAGACAAACAGTTATGCATATTGATTAGTTGAGTAACGGATTTGTCAGGTTGATTGAGGATTGATTGACAGAGTTTAGCAGTTGGAGGCCTGGCGACAATGCTGGCTGAATACTAATAGTTATTGGTGCAACTAGAGAGCAAAGTTCGTATTTTCTTCGAGTGCTAATTATTAATCTTGAATAAGCGAAAGATTCTATAGTAGAATCACGAGCGTAGAGAGTGATTCTTGTTTAGAATCATAAAGTAGTAAAGAACTTTGATCTCGTGTCATACATACATATTTTCAACTCGGTAATTTGAAAAGGCGAGCAGTGAGTAAAACTCAACTTTGCTGCGAGCGTGATAAAATCTCGAAGCAAAATCGAGTTTTGCTCACTAAAAGGTCAAAGCAAAATCGATTTTTGCGCACTTTTTTTACGCAAAGAATATTTTTTGAGCTTCTAAGGTGTTTTTTTATTTTGTAAATTGAATCGTTAGACCGTTACCTGAATAAACGGTGCGGGAGACCCACAGTATAATATTCTACTACAAATATCGGCGCTTGGTACCGATAAAAACGAGCGCCTATATAACTATGATACACGGTCCAGTCTAGTTGTTTGTGTAAGCGTTCTTTCATCGCGAGGTCTTAAATTCAATTCCCGGGATGGCAAAAGTGATACTTGAGTTTTTCCGTTAGGAAATTCTCAATAGCAGCTCGGAGTTGGAATTGTCCTCCCCCCTTCTCATGAAAACTAAACATGACAGGTGAAATGTGAGTGTTGTACACCTCTGCCACACCCTTCTGGGTAATATAGGCGTGATGTTATGTTCACAGCTATTGCTTAACCTACAGCATGACACCATACTGTCTATCAACAGAATCAGATGTCGTGTTAAGAATATAAAAAAATACGAGTGTAAAATAATTAATTATTGAATAGTTATGTAGTGAATCCGAATACCGTTTTATAAATTCACTTCATAACATTACATCACGCTATATTACTTAGAAGGGCGTGGCAGAGGTGTACAGCACAATTCCCACTGCTGGGCTCGGGCCTCTTCTTCTGATGAGAAGGGTCAGGCCATAGTCCACCACGCTCTGGCCAAGTGCGGATTGGTAGACTTCACACACTTGAGCACTTTGTAGACACTCTCAGGCATGCAGGTTTCCTCACGATGTTTTCCTTCACCGTTAGCGAACGATAATTTATATGATAAATACACATATATCTTCGAAAAGACGAATCTTAACGATTTATTGACAGAGGTGTGTGCCGTGGGTTCGAACCGCAGACCTTTGACTTCGCAGTCCTACGGTCTTCCACTCGGCTATCGCTGCTTTTACAGATATGTAGGTACAATCAAATAGATGAAACGAGGCGTCCAAAGACCCGATGGACACTCAAAAGATTCGTGAATTTGGAGCAGGGCTTGGATAGCTGATTAGTAAAGCGAGAGATTGAGATCCTATAGTCGCGGGTTTAAATCCCGCTTCAATAAGAACAGTCGAACAAAGGTCTGGAGTTCGAACCCACGGCACACACCTCTGTTAATAAATCGTTAAGATTCGTCTTTTCGAAGATATATGTGTATTTATCATATAAATTATCGTATCATGAATCTGATTCAAGCACAATCAACATAAATAAGCGGGCTGGATATCTTGGATCCGGATGTCAAGTCACTCCCAATCGGCCGACTGCTCCAATTTATGGAGGCTATTGGCTTAAAGGAGAGTTTATAATAAGGCTACAATCACAATAGACCCACGGAGGTCGACGTGAACACCCAAAGCTTCGTCCCAACAATAATAATAATAAACGGGCTGGAATCAAACTATTTTTTTTTCTTTTTACTTTATACAGGGTGGATGCGACATAGCGACATTTATTAAAACCACAGCTTCTATACATGGCCAGTATGCATTTCCACCGGATAAAAAATTCTCTGGCGAAAAAAAAAATCCACGTCTTCCGAACAAATTGCACGATCGCAATGTTCAAATTGTTCGGAGAACGTGATTTTTTTTTTTCGCCAGAGAATTTTTATCCGGTGGAAATTGATACTTACCATGTATAGAAGCTGTGGTTTCAATAAATGTCGCTATGTCGCATCCACCCCGTATAGAACGCTAGAAGCAAATACACTATCCAATGGTCCCAATGACAAGGCCAAATACACTCATTCACTCACACAAGCACACCCAGTCTCAGAACAAATAATAAAGATTTTTCCATGTGGGGATCGAGCCCACAACACCAGTGCAGTGAAGAGCGGCCTGGCGACCGCTTTAACCACTACACAACACGTGCAGTCATCTATATATATAAAAATGAAACCCGTTTTCCGTTGTCACGACATAGCATGAAAACGACTTAACCGATTTGGCTGTTTTTTTTTTTTGTAGTTTTCTAATACTCTGTACAAGGTTCTTACGGAAAAAAATATTAAGAAAATCTCTCAGAAAGATTGAAAAATATACATTTAATTTTGCATATTTTAAAAAAAGCGCGTTACGTATGTCAACGTCATTCAATTTAAAACAAAAAACTCTGTGGTGATCTTTATTTAATAAAATTAGTAAAGTCCTTCTCAGGTATGACGAGACCAGGGAAATAGGTATTCATTTTTATATGGAGGATATTATAGATTCCAGTTCAAATTGAATAGGTACGCAATACGCATACATAAGATAGGTCAGCTATACAAAATAAAGTAGTACATCAAATTTACGCTAAGGCGGTACGAAGTTCGCCGGGTCAGCTAGTGTGTTATAAAAAAACGTATCTTTGAACACCGGAAATAATTTTATTTACAAATTCTGGTATTCCCAATGCGTAATCCATGCAAAACTTGTTCATGCCTTTATTGCTTCACTCCAGAACATGTAAGACAACATTGATATCGTGGATGGAATAATAATTCGTCTGCGGCAGCGTTTCCCAAACTATGTAATACATAATATCTAATCTAATGTACTTAATTCTATGTTGATTATTTTATAGCTATGCTTAGCAAATTATACTCAGAAACAGTTAAAACAATTATGGGATCGGCAGGATTTGAACCTGCAACCTTCTGCACATTGGCAGTCGCTTTTACCAACCAGCTGCGGTCGCAATTTATTCCAATAACTGGACGCAGTTCTGCTTATGAAGTACATTGATATAATAATACTTGGATGTTACTAAGAAACGGTTGAAAAAAATATGGAACTGCCAGGATATGAATCGGCGACCTCTGCATACTGGGCAGCCACTTTAACCACTCAGCTGCGGTTGCCTCTTGCCAGGACCCTAAAATTCTTAACTGTATGTTACGTCATTTCGTGACGTCACGTTCATCCATTTGTTCCTATCTTAAGTAGGATACAAACCAACAAGGCGAAGTTACATTCAGCACAAATGTTGTATAGAATGGACGCGTACGTTATTTCAACTTTTATTGATTATTTTTATAGCATTTAGCTATGCTTAGCAAACTATAAATGCATAAATAATAATAAATAAATATTTCACAACTCACACACAACGCCATCTAGTCCCAAACTAAGCAGAGCTTGTACTATGGGTACTAGAATAACTGATACTAATACATATATACTTTTCTTTTGTAAATACATACTTATAATACATAGAAACACCCAGACTAAGAAAAACCTCCATGTTCCTGCACACAAAGATTTGTCTTAAGCGGGAATCGTACCCGCGACCTCGGCGTCGCAGGCAGGTACACTACTAGTCTACTACCCACTCTGCCATCCGGTCGTCATTATACTAAGAAACAGATTATTTTTTTTTTAAACCGGCAGGATTTGCACCTGCAACAGAGTATTTTCAACTGTTTCTTTTTATAATTCTACACTAATCCAATCTTTAATTTTAATTAAATATGTATTAATAACGAGTATTATCTTTAAAATCCACTGAATATTCATGTGACTTTGCTAATGTTAAATATTACATTTCGATGTTAATTTATGAGTCGCGGCACACTGCTGGCTGGTGCGCCACAAAGCACGATTTTTTGCCAATAAACTTAGAGGTTCAAAAGAAGAAAAAAAGAGCATTTTCACTCTAAGTGTAATAAATAATAATATATGTATTTCTCAATATATTTTTGGTTTTTTTTATACTACGCCCACAGTGAACGAACGTGTAGTCCACCTGATGGTAAGTGGTGTACAGCCCATGGACATCAACAATCCACAAAAGCAGATTATAGATGCGTCGCTGCAGCTGAGGACTACGGTGTTATGCCTCATGTGCCAGTAATTTCAGGGCCTGATCTCACCACCAAACCGGAACACAGCTGTAATGGAAGCACTACTATTTGGCAGCAGGTTAAAAGTGAGACAGTGGTGCTGCCACCCTCGAGCTCATTCACAAGAGCTCTCTAATCCTTGGACTTTTAAATCACTCATACCAAAATTATATCTCATTAACTAAAACGTAACTCGCGAAGCTTAAATCCAGTTACATACAAATGCCATGAATGTTCTTGAATGTAAATGTGAGATCCCCCCGCATGACCCGCGCTCCCCAGTCTTGTCATGTGTTTGTCTGTCTACGCCTCGTCACTTCTGAATGTTTTTAAAAAAGGGTGCGTGTACCGTCGTTATGCCCTTGTCTTGCCTGCACCCCGTATTTTCTGTATGTTTTGTGACGTGATACTTGGAAACATTTTGTAAAAATAAATAATAGTTAAAAAAAAATAAAAAACACGCTTTTAAAGTACTTCTAACTAAAAAGTGAAAAATAATAATTATTTATTTTCTACTTTTTAGTTTGGTTTATTTATAAGGGCGTTTTTTTTTTTTAATATTTTTAAATTTTTTATCGAATTATTGCATTGTCATCGATCTTTGACAGGTGTGCAAAATTTTAATGAAATCTGTCCGTTTAAAGTGGGTCAAAATCGAGTCTCAAGGAGTCGGTTACATACATACATACCTACATACATACATACATACGTACATACATACGTACATACATACATACATACAGGAGAAGCTAATATAAGCGTGTTAAAAATAAAAATGATTGTACCAATAATATATTTTTGCATGCCTTACGAAGGGATCACTTCAGACATGTAAATTAAATAACACTGTTGTAACAATGTTTTCTGCAAAATAAATGATTTGATTTGAACAAGGAAAAAGTTTGGGAACCTCTAGACTACAGGTTTGCAATATTAATGGAGTAGTTTCGTAGCTATTCTGTTATTTCGGATTAACGGTGCAAAAAATATACGTAATTATATAAATATATTATAATGTATATTATATGCACCGTTTTGTTTGTCTGGCTGTAAATTGGACAAGCGTGATTCGAATTTATAATAAAAGGTTTTGGATCAAAAAACAATTAGAGTACAAAAGTGTTTATTAGGGTGTTTTCATAGGGCCCAATTACAATAATTTTTTTTTTTAATTTGCCAGATTCAACATATATATTATATATATGAAATGTGTGTCTTCGTAAGAACCAATTCAAATTTATTTATCACAAAATAAGATAGTTATGCATATAAAACTCGGTACCCGATAGTCTATAGTCTTTCCTACAATCAGGACCGAACAACGTAGACGTAACGCATAATTATGTTATGGCAGTCCGTATCTATAATCACCTACCTCAAGATGTCCGTAATTTACCAACACATAAATTTAGAAAACAATTATTTAGATTTTTAAATGAAAAATGATTTTATACTGTAAATGAGTTGTCTTTAAGTGTTTAAAATAATTAATTATTATTATTATTGCGAGCCTATAGTGTCCCACTGCAGGGCAAAGGCCTCCCCTCCCTTTTTCCACTTATCTCTGTCAGCGGTTTGTAGTGTCCAGTCCATAGAAATCTTAATAACTAGTCAATAGAAATGCTATCGACTATCTTTTAACACGGACGCATGTCGCCGGTTTTCAAATACCACTTTTTGTATTCCTGCAAACAAAATTATTCTTTTTGGCGATGACATTAAGACGACAATTCCTCAACTCGCACTTGTGTTCGATTAGACTCATGCGCTTGTATTCCTGCAAACAAAATTATTCTTTTTGCGATGACATTAAGACGACAATTCCTCAACTCGCACTTGTGTTTGACTAGACAGATGCGCGGCGACAAGGTCACGCGTCTTAGACATTTCTATTGCCTTATTATTAAGATTTCTATGGTCCAGTCAATTTGCCATGAATCCAATTCATACCGCCATCTCCTTCTGGGTCTGCCACGTTATCGTTTATCATTGTTTGGGACCCATTGTGTTGTGGTTTTAGCCCATAGCTCTTCTGGCATACGACATACGTGTCCAGCCCAGCTCCACTTCAGTTTCGCCGCCGTGTAGCTGACGCCTGCAATTTGGTTTAAGGAGAGTGGAAGAGATACTTTCATAATAGATTTCTTTGGGCATTTTCGGTGCACCTGGTCCGAAGATAGCTGTATTCGTTGAAAATTACATAGTTTATTATATATCAACGTACCACGCGGGCAAAGACACAGACAAAACCGAAGTAGTAACTAATTATAAGTATATACCCTATTTTTTTTAATACATAATCTTACCAGTAATAAGCAAACACAAATTACTAGTATTCTTGTTTACCCGTTCCAGCTAAGCTTAAGTCTTGTGTTAGGAGGAAGTTCACGTAAGTGTATTGGCCAGGATTCGAACCATCGCGCATCGGTCTTACGATCCATTGCGCAACTGCCGCATAGATGTCCGTCATATCTAATATTTCGTAATGTATAATTTGTTGTACAAATTGTACCAAATTATAGGAATTAGTAATTTTACGTGATCAAATTCATACTCCAGATACCGGTGCAATTAGAGTACCGACAGTCAGACTGCAATTCAAATCATTTATTTCCATGGGACCCAAGGGGCGCTTGAACACGTCAAAACAAACATCAAAACACAAAAAATATATAAAATTAAAATAAAACTTAGCTAACTAAATTATAATACTTATTGTAATAAAATGATTTGACACCGGAGCTTAGATTGACTTTAATTCAACTTAGAGAATTGAATTAAAATCAATGCAAGTACCAGCTCCGATGGGTATTGCATCATGAGAAGAGCCGCTGAGAAACTCATGTGCCTTGATGGTCTAGTGCTTAGCGAATGCGCCTCTAACCGCGAGGTCTCGGGTTCTATGCCCGGGTCGGGGAAAGTGTTGTGAACTTTTCATCTGGAAATTCACAATAGCGCGGAGTTGAAGTTGTGCCCGGTGGATGGCGATAGGCTCATTCTCTATCCCATGGGACCTAAACGTAATAGGTGAAGTGTGGGTGTTGTACACCTCTGCCACACCCTTCTGGGTAATATAAGCGTGATTTTATAATACCAAGACGTAACTTTCTTTACAATTTCTTGCATTTTCCAAATTCGATATTTGGGGCTCGTTCTTAGCTATGATAGACGCACACACACAGGATAACTTTCAGTTTTTACAAAATTTCGTAAGTTAAGTCGCCCACGGGCTGTTTATTTATTTATTTATTTTAAACTTTATGCACATCAAAAGTACAATGGCGGACTTAATGCCTAAGGCATTCTCTACCAGTCAACCATGGGGAGGTGCAAAGACAATAATGGTAGATGCTTTTAGAATTTAAAGAAAAAGAAAGTACAATCTATAAATTTACAATCCTAATTAATGTTTATTCTAATAATTATATTTTAAACAGGATAATATTTAATGTAAATACCTTTACTAAATATTACTATTACATAATATAAATAATATATTAAATACATAATTATCAGGTAATACATAATTTTAAACGTATATGTAATATAATATATAGGCACACAATATAATTTTTTTTTTTTTTTTTTTTTTAATGATTTTGTTCTTGCAATCTGCCTGTTTCAGGGCATTTAGCTAGAGTTTACGAGCTTTCAGTTTGTCTTGAATGAAACTAGCCCAATGGCTAGTCCATTAGAATATTCCAAGAGGTCATATGAGATCTTGGGGGACTCTTCTTTTTATTCTTTGGAATGTGTTGGTGGTCTTTTGCATCAAAGTACAAGCAAGAGGGTTAGGGTGCTATCAATACGTTTGGCATACGATTTGAGCTTTTGTATTATTTCTTGTTTAACCATTGGCATCTTCAAGTCATGGTGTAGTTGTTTATTTGTAATGTACCATGGTGCATTTGTTATCATCCGAAGTACTTTCGATTGAAATCGTTGAAGAATTTCCAAGTTTGATTCGGCGGCAGTTCCCCACAGCTCTACACCGTATGACCATATTGGCTTTAATATACATTTGTACAGTAGTAGTTTGTTCTCAAGTGACACTTTGGATTTGCGAGACAAGCCAGAAAAACTTTCTGAGTTGTAGTCCGAGTGCTTTCCTTTTGGTAAAGATGTGCTTTTTCCATGTGAGCCTTTTGTCCAGGTATATGCCCAAGTAGCGAACTTCATCGTGTTGTGGTATTTGGATGCCGTTTAGCTCAACAGGAGGACACAACCCGCGCCACAGGAGGACACAACCCGCGCCTATTATTTATTTTTTTAATGACTCTGCTGATGATTCATTGTACAGAAGATTACGTACTCTAGCTGTTATTATCAACCTATTTGTAATTTATTTCCAGATTATTCGATGGTCAAACCAATATTATTTGCAAACATAATACGCACTAAAGATTATAAATGTTATGACCGATTGTTTTTCAGAATATCAATAATTACGAATTTAATTAGCTAATTGTTTTTAATTATTATCGATTAATAAATAACAATGTGTGTGGTCTAAATAACTACACGTACGTGGTCTTGTTGTAATATTTATGTATGGAGATGCCTTTTATATATTTTAAGTATGGAATGTTCACAAATAACACTTTGCCCGAACCGGGAATCGAACCCGAGATCTCGCGAGACTTAGCTGCCTAATGTAGAGGTAACCGACCTTAAAAAGTCCCTAAGTAAGGTATTTCATATCTTAACAACATTAACATTCTTAGTTTATCCTTCATTTAAATGCGGACGACTCAATATAAGGAAAACGCAATGATTTTATCTTTGCAAACGCTGGTCGCAAGCTAATCGGGAGAGTAGAGTGGCCATCTTTAGATACAGGGCCGGCGTTAGGGTAGGGCGCGGTTGTGCGACCGCCCTGGGCGCCAAATATAAATAAAAATATATATAATAAAAAATATGGGTTTGAATTGCAGTTAGGGGGCGCCGTATAAATCTCGCCCAGGGCGCTGGTAGTGCTAAAACCGGCACTGTTTAGATATTAAATATAACATTATATATTATAATCACACCTATATTACTTAGAAGTGTGTGATCGAGTTCTTGAACAACAGTTCAAGAACTAAAAATATAGATTTTTATTAACAAATAAAAATCTCTATTTTCATGTTCTAAAAGCAGTTTTTTGCTTCCAATGCTTATTTTAGGCATTCCTCTGTCGGTCTAATCATAATTTGAGAACAGCCACGGAAGTAATTTTCTAAAAATATTTGAAATCAAGTGTGCACGTGGCGAAATATATACACCTTGAAAACCGGTCCAATCAATAAATTACAATACATTATTGTAAATAGATTACTAGGAAATAAACAATGTTATCTAAACAACATTACTTCACGCCTTTATTAGACAGAAGGGTGTGGCAGAGGTGTGTAGCACCAACATTTGAGGGTGAGCTTATCGCTATCTATCGGATAACATTCCAAACTCCGTGTTTTACCCAAAAGGTAAAACACGGAGTAGTAAAACACCAGTTTTACTGGTGGTATAGCTCTTGTGAATGAGCTCGAGGGTGGCAGCACCAACGTCTCACCTTTAACCTGCCGCCAAATAGTAGTGCTTTCATTACTGTGTTCCGGTTTGGTGGTGAGATCAGGCCCTGTAATTACTGGCACATGAGGCATAACACCGTAGTCCTCAGCTGCAGCGACGCATCTATAATCTGCTTTTGTGGATTGTTGATGTCCATGGGCTGTACTCTACTTACCATCAGGTGGACTACACGTTCGTTCGCTGTGAGCGTAGTTTAAAAAAAAAAGGTATGGCACAGATATATAGCAACAACATTTGACGGTGAGCCTATCGCTATTTATCGGATAACATTCCAAACTTCGTGTTGCTACTAAGATTTTTATCGGATGATGACTGATACTGCAATAATAATAAATATGAATACATTATCAAGATGTTTCTATCATAGGTAAAAGAGATCCAACAAGGTTAATAATGCCAACTTGTAGAACTACTCTCTTCCAAAACAATAGCTATGTAATGTGCATAAAAGTTTTTAACAAAATTCCTCAGAGAACTACCCCTCGTGAAAATGAGAAGGGTTTTAAAGTTTATATCAAAACGTAATAGATGGTGCTACGGGAACAGAGTGTTACGTTTGTCACGGGTTATTACCGTGGGGATCAACGAATCTTACGCAAATAGCAGCTTGTCCCGAATGACACTTTTGCTTGATGCCAGATTCAAACCCGCTACCTTGCAGTGACATACGCTTACTTCTAGACCAACGACGCAGTACAATAAATTACTAGGAAATAAACAATGGCATCTCTAGAGTAATAATCTCTAGGGCATTCTTAAGTAACTAGCTCCATACGCGGCTCTGTCCGTAGGATCGTCGACATAAATTAGATATACATAAAACATACATAATACATTAGATAGAACGCCAGAAGCAATTGCACTATCCAATGGTCCCAATAACAAGGCCAAATACACACATTCACTCACACAAGCACACTCAGTCTCAGAACAAATCCTTGCTAATCACACAAAGATTTGTCCCATGTGGGGATCGAATCCACATCACCAGTGCAGGCGAGGCGACCGTCTAAACCGCTATACCACACGTGCAGACACGTTCTTCCTGGGGACTTTAACTATCTTCTCACCAATTTTATTAATATCGGTCTAGTAGTTACAATTACATTATGATATACCAACTCAACAGTTATTCTTGTCTACAGTTACTGTAAATTAATTAACCAACAAAAGCAGATTAAGTAATACTTAACATTTTTACATAATATGTAAAAATGTAAAAATACTTAACATTTTTACATATTAAGTAAAAATGTTAAGTATGTAAAAAAAAGATGGTACAATTAAATAATAACACATGTTTCATCGGATAATCGGTATGCAAAAAATATAATGATAAATCTTTGTACTAACAGCATAAAAAATACATAATATGTATTTTTTTTGTCAATTAAGTTTGTGTTGTAACTTTAAATTAATGTTAGTAATTAATATAATGTTAGTACAAAGATTTATCATTATATTTTTTGCATACCGATTATCCGATGAAACATGTGTTATTATTTAATTGTACCATCTTTTTTTTTACGTAATTTCCAACTCCAACTATATACTTCTGATTAAATTCGTTGCGGGTTCCAAGACAATTTTAACTCTCCCTGGGATTGCCCGTGTGTCATGCACGGTGCCTTTCATTTGGTTACCGCTGTAGATCCTCGCGTCACAGGAGTCACAGTGGTGGGCGTGTGGGTGGGATAATATATAAAATGTACCATGTTTTTGGGAAATAAACGTATCTATTTCAATTGCAATTTTTCAGTCAATTTTCGAATGTGTCGATGGGTTTGATTCATCATCATCATCATCATCATCTCAGCCTAACGACGTCCACTGTTGGACATAGGCCTCACCTAATTACCGCCACAACGGACTATTTAGGGCCGCCTGAAGCCAGCGACTCTCCGCGATCTTAACCAAATCATTCAGATATATCGAATTCTCCGGTCAAAAGTTATAATACTCTGGGCTCAATCACGTGTTTCCTCAAGCTTAACATCATAATAATAGCAGCCCTGTATCTAATACATGTCCAACTGCTAGGCTCGGGCCTCTTCTAAAGATAAAAAGGGTTAGGCCATAGTCCACCACGCTGGCCAAGTGCGGTTTGGTAGACTTCACACGACCCCAACTACTTTTAAGGCACTCTAGGTTTCCTCACGATATTTTCCTTAACCGTTAGCAACCGATAATTTATATGATAATACACACATTATCTTCGAAAAGACGATTCTTAACAATTTATTGACAGAGGTGTGTGCTGTGGGTTCGAACCCGAGACCTTTGACTTCGCAGTCGTATGGTCTCCCACTCGGCTATCACTGCTTAATATCATATTTTATTCATTAACAATTTTATTGAGACGTAAAAAAAATTCCAAGAGCAAATTATGCAAATAATAAACGCAATATATGTCAATAGTGGACTTTTTCTGAATCGCTTGACTTACCACACAGACATACCAGAATAGAGGAAAACGTTTGCTCGGACAGCTCGTATTGATATAGGTTTATTAGCAAGAATATGTTAATTCGTTGAGTATATATGTTGATTATCACGTATTATGTAAATACTGTAAAGTGAATATTTTAAAAGACGAGTTTTTTTATTGACATTTTTGTAGGAAACTGTGTGCAAGTCGAAGTTGGTGACCTTGAGGGGGTCAACCTGGCACCTGGACTCCACCAAACGGAGCGGAGACAACAACAGATGTTTTTCAGCTTTGATGTATCCACCGTTTTACCACAGAGTAACGAACAGAGACTAAGCTGCATACAACCGCGCTCAGATAAGTCCACTCACACAAGCATAAGACGTCTGGGTGAGTGAGCACTTGCGGCCCTATCACGTACGAGGCGAAACCGGTTTCTACCGGCTCGCAAGTGCCTTAGCGAAGGGCTCTCGCACGCTCTCGGCGCGGCTCGCGGACACTACCGCAGCTCACATAAATGTACTCTGTGCAGTCTACAGCAGTCCAGCGCAGCCGCGGTGCGCGCACGCACGTATGCTCACTCGTAAATCTCGTCCTAAAGGGCACGACGCGCGTTATAATTTAATAATACAAAATGTACTGTACTGTGTGTAAGAACAATAATCGTCGAAATAAGAACATATCTTTTTTTTTCTATCCCAAGGAATCTACTAGGTGAGTAGTAAATTGATAGTAAAAGAGTAGCTATTTTTATTATATACCTATTCAATTTATTTTAGTGGGGTAGATAGATACTTCATACATAATTACATAGGTAGGTACCTAGTGTACCTACATCAATATCAAAGCAAATTTAATCTGTGCCGTGATTGTAATGCGATGGAACCTTGACACAATTCACAGCTAATAATATATTCCTACTTATGAGTCACTAGCTTCTACGCGCGGCTCCAACCGCGTGGTACGTCGATGTAGCCTATATTATTTCTGGAGTCTTAACTTTTTATACCTATAATTGTATAGATGTATGAGAATGACAGTTCTCAAGTCCTTAAGCGCAATATCATGCGCTCTTCTACCTAATACGTTAATAGGTAGGTAGGTACGTTAAAATTAAATTGTAAAAGGTTCTACTTATCACATTAGGTACCAATTTGAGAGGATTATACTTAAAGACTTTTATTACTTTTTTGACTTGTTGAAATATGTAAAAAATACCTATCTACCCTTATTATTAGCGATTGATTTATTATGATTAGGTACAGGTAATACAATAAAAAAAAACCGCCGCGTCTTTTAAAACACCACTATGCCACCAGTGTAGTAATTGTACTAGTCACATGGTTTGTCCTGTTGTGCCAACACTGCCAAGTGTCAACCCTAGCAAAATAGGCAAATATTTTAGACGCTCTTTAAAAGCTTAGCCTCTGTTCGTTACTCTGTGGTTTTACCATCGGACTACCAGACATACGGCACTAAAGCACCGCTTCACGCTAGATATGCCACTAATACGCACTAAGCGTTTCGCCTCTACGTTTATTATGCGAACTGCCAAAGAATGAAACGCTTTGACCGAGTCTGTGTTGAGTACAACTTGGATCTCTTTAAAGCAAGAGTTAATAGGTATCTCATAGGTAACAGTGCTCCACCGTAGACCGCATCATCACTTACCATCAGGTGAGATCGTGGTCAAACGCGGTAAAAAAAACAAATCGGTAAATTAATGTAACTGTTTAACGATATGATAAATATTAAATAATAGTGATCATATAATGGCGTAGCCTCGCCGCTCTCCACTGCACTGGTGTTGTGGGTTCGATCCCCACATGGGACAAATCGATGTGCGATTCGCAAAGATTTGTTCTGAGACTGAGTGTGCTTGTGACCATTGGATAGTGTAATTGCTTCTGGCGTACTATCTATTGTAAAAAATCCATATTATTTATTTGTATTGAGCCACGATTTCTTAGCATTGATCTGCCCTAGCCATATCATGATAACAATAGACAATGAAACATTTCATGAAATGCGACCATTTTATGAAATTCTTTTTTTCATGAAAAGAGTAAAATTTACGAAATGGCCATGACATGCACCAATGCCTCGTTGGTTTGGTGGTTAGCGTATGAGGTCACCATGAAGTCCTGGATTCGATTGCCGGATCAGCCAAAAGTGTTACTTGAGATATTCCGTCAGGAAATTCTCAGTAGCAGGTCTGAGTTGGAATTGTGCCCGGTGGATGGCTAAGCTAAGATGAAATGTGGGTGTTATGTACACCCTTATGGGTAATATATATATATGTTAAATTATGTTATATTCCAAACATAATATATTTGGTTAAGGTTACACCTAATTAGTCAGTCGGTATGTCTCGCAATAACTATAGAATTTCCAATACATAGAAGTATATAATAGATCAAAAGCCACGGTGAACGACCATACCATATACTTATATAGTAAATTGTGGCAATTATATACTGCCTTTGGTCAATGTCCGTGGTAGGTATTGAGGAAAACTAGACTAAATATAGTAAAACACATGCTTCAAACGGAAACTAGAATAATACAGGGTGGCTCTTTTTTTTTTTTTAATATTCATATCGGTCAGTATGGGGAAGTCTGTTATACAGGGTGGATGCGACATAGCGACATTTATTGAAACCACAGCTTCTATACATGGTAAGTATGCATTTCCACCGGATAAAAAATTCTCTGGCGGATAAAAAACTAGTCGGCAACCCGGCTAAAGTAACGTGAGTAACCCGTATTTTCAATAATAACGTACGATAGATTTTTTGGGGAATCATTAAGGGTTGAAAGTGGAAGAGGAAAGTTCATGAATTTTGTAGGAAATAGCATAGAAATATTGAATTCCACGCAAACGAAGTCGCGACCAACAGCTAGTACATTTCTAATTGATTATTTTTAAAGCATTTAGCTATGCTGAGCAAATTATACTAAATTGAAAAAGATATGGGACTGGATGGCTAAAGCGGCTGCCCGGTGTGCAGTAAGGTCGCAGGTTCAAATCCTGCCGGTCCCATATCTTTTTCAACTGTTTATTAGTATAATTTGCTAAGCATAGCTAAATGCTATAAAAATAATCAATTAGAAGTTAAAATAATGTAGGCGTTCATTCTTTACAACATTTGTGCTGAATGTAACTTCGCCATGTTGGTTTGTATCCTATACTTAGGTTAGGAACAAATAGATGAACGTGACGTCACGAAATGACGTATCATACTGTTGAGAAATTTAGGGTTCTGGTAAGAGGCAACCGTAGCTGGATGGCTAAAGCGGCTTCCCCGTGTGCAGTAAGGTCGCAGATTCAAATCCTGCCGGTCCCTTTTCAACTGTTTCTTAGCTAGTATATTTCATAAAATATAACTCCTGATTTTTAGTGTGCAAACAGTTGCTACAACGCCGCCTCTATTTAAATAAATATTATATCTATAAAGTTACTTTGTACTATTAAAATGTAGAACAAGATTTAAAGATAGTAAACTCAGGAATGTCTAGTCTACTATGTTAGGAAATTGTTTTGGCCCTGGATTTGCTATCATTACATCTATCTCTATCATTTACAATAAAGTACCAGACGTTATAAAAAACGAAACGTTATATAAATTTAAGAAGAAACTGACAGCCATACTTATAGAAAAGTGCTACTATTCAATTAATGATTTTTTAAATGATAAGAATCTCAGTGTGTGAATCTAATGTCTTAATGATTTTTTTTTATTTGTACTGTAATTTGTTTTAATTGTTATTCACGGTCTTATAATAATTATATGTGTATGAAACTGACATTTTAATAATGATATTTAATAATGACAATTTTATAATGTAATGTAATGTATGTAATCAAATCAATTTAATCTTTCTGTGTATTTTGACATCTGTTATTTGCTACTATTATTTTTTTTGCATGCTTATTTAAGGCAGAATGTACTTGGCTTCCAAATTATGCTAACACCTAATTTTATGTACCTACATTCTATGCAAAATAAAGATATTCTATTCTAATCTATTCTATTTGTAGCTAACTTTCAAAGATTTAACAGTATTTTAGAGTATATAGAGTTTAACTGCCCTGTTAGTCTGGTTGTATGTAATAAATGAGTGTTATATACCTCTGGCACAACACATCCTCACAACGCCATCTTGTCCCATCCTAAGCAGAGCTTGTACTATGGGTACTAGAATAACTGATACTAATACATATTATTATGTTCGTCTGCACGTGTGGTGTAGTGGTTTAAGCGGTCGCCTCCAATACACTAGTGTTGTTGGTACGATCCCCACACGGGACAAATCTTTGTGTGATTCGCAAAGATTTGTTCTGACTCTGGGTGTGCTTTGTGTGTGTGAAATGTATGTTTGTGAATACCCCGCGACACAGAATTTATGCCTAAAGCGGGCGTCGCTCTTCTTTTTTTTTTTTTTTTTTTAAATTTTATATGCCTCTGGCACATCCTTAAATAAATAAATATCACACAACAAAGACACAAGACCATCAAGTCCTATACTAAGCAGAACTTGTACTATGGGTACTAGAATAACTGATAGGTACTAAAAATATAGTACCTCTTTTTACACGCTTTATATTAGCTTCACTTGTATGTTTGTATGTCCGACTCCTTTGGACGCTATTTTGACCCACTTCAAACGTTCAGATTTCATTCAAATTTTGTACACAATGCAATAATTCGATAATTCGATTTTTTTTTTTTTTTTTTTAAACGGAAATCAATCAAACCTCCATTTTACACACACGAAGATTTATCTTGAGTGGGAATCAAACCCGCGACCTTATGCGTCGCAGGCTGTTCTGCTACTTTTACATAGTTACATACTACTATGAGTCACGTATTAATTTTTTTCTGACATAACATAACATTACGGCTCTAATACCCAGAATGGTGTGGCAGAGGTGTACAACAGTTCAAATAACGTACGCGTTCATTCTTACAACATTTGTGCTGAATGTAACTTCGCCATGTTGGTTTGTATCCTATAGTACGAGAGCCCACGACCAAAATTTTTGTCTCATAGCAATACGGCCAAAACCGCATCAAATCGATAGATACGATTATCCTGAACTCGAAAATACCAATATCAGACATTTTCCGCGTAGCGTTTGATCTGACCGAATTTTCAAAATTGTCAAAGAATTTTACCGAACTGCATCATAGCAATATGTCTGATTTGCAGACTGTAGTTGAATGATAGTTCTGAGATACCGGAAACATATTTTTCAGACGTTAGTGGTGTAGCGCAAACCCGTAAAATCACTTAAAAAAATTAAAAATGAGACAAAAAAAATGTCTCATAGCAATACGTCTGAAAATCTTTTTTATTAGTAAATTTTGGTTATTTGATGCGAACAAAACAATTTTCAGACGGAAATGTGAACGCATTAAATTTTGAGACCGTTTTGAAAATGTTAACAAATTTTACCGATCGGTATCATAGCAATATGTCTGAAAATTGTTGGACATGATAAAATAAGTTGTCCACATGTGCAAAAAATTTATATCAGACAAATTAAGTGTAGCACCTTCTCTATCAGACAACTTTTCGATACTCAGATATCATTTAAAAATCGTATTGAGGCATCTTGAATTTTCTGTTACAAACCAATGAATACGTTGCGACCCTGAATTTATTAGATGATAATTAACAAAGAATTTACCCGAAACCGTAACATTGAAGTTGAAGGACTGAAATAAATCGCACAATAGGAAACTGGGATGAAGTTGAAAAAAAAACGGTTTATTCAAAGTTACAAAATATTCTCGTAATCAATCGCTGTCGGATTTGGAAATTGTTAAAATTAAATACTGATTGATTTGATAGTTTTGGTTTTATTTAAAGCACACTTGAGTAACTTTTACAAAAGAAATAAGTAATGACATCTGTCATCTGTCAAAGTACATATAATAGACAAGGGAGATTCTTGAATATATATGAAGGCTGTAAATTTAAAAAAACATTTATCAGAGGCGTCGGCCAGGCGACTCCGAAACGTTATTTTCGTTTTTGGGAGTATATGCTACACTTAAAGTGTCTGAAAACAGGTTTTTGGTAATCATGGCAGCAATACGAAAAGTTGAAAAAAAAATTTATCCGTATTGCTATGATACAGGTCGGCTAAATTTGTTGACATTTTCAAAAATGCGCTCAGGCTATATGCTACGCGCAAAATGTCTGAAAACAAACTTTTTCGTAATACAATTATAAAATCTATGTACATTTTCACTATCAGACGTATTGCTATAATACCGACTGTCTTTTTTTTTTGACACAGCAGAAATGGCCTCCCACGCAGTTGCTACACTTTCGACCGTTACTACACACCTAGTCGGGTACAGAATCATACAATCTAACGATTTTATAGGGTTTTTGCCGTATTGCTATGAGACATGGTTTTGGTCGTGGGCTCTCGTACTACTACTTAAGATAGGAACAAATGGATGAACGTGACGTCACGAAATGACGTATCATACAGTTGAGAAATTTAGGGTTCTGGTAAGAGGCGACCGTAGCTGGATGGCTAAAGCGGCTGCCTGGTGTGCAGTGAGGTCGCAGGTTCAAATCCTGCTGGTCCCATATATTTTTATTTATACTTTCGTACAAAATGTATTTCCTATGTTGTATGCACAAATAAAGTTTTATCTATCTATCTATCTATCTATACCCGACCGGGCAATCGAACCGGCGACCTCGTGGTGAGTGTTACGCTAACCACAAGACCATCAAGGCAGCTCGTTTCTATTGGCAACAATTTCACCCCTGTCAGCGTACAAACACTCATTAATATAATTAGTATTGGTTGGACGTACGATTTCGTCGTCATGGTTTGTCAACCAAGGTTGTTGTGCAACCAACAATTGCTGCTTGCTCTATATGTTGTAGAAAGATTTGTAGGCCAGGAACCAAATGAGCCTAGCTTGACTAATACTCTATGTACCTGCTGGTCTGATAATAAATGTATTTTTTTATTTTTTTATTTATAAATAGTTACAGTGTCAATTATGGACCCTGACGAGCACAACAAAAGTAGGAGAGAGGAAGAAAGAGCTCTTTGTGTTTATATAGATAGATAGATAGATAGATAGAGTAATCTTTATTGTACACCAATATTAACAAAGAAAATATGTTGTAAACAATTGCACTTAAAAATTAAGTTGCACAATGGGCGGCCTTATCGCTATAAGCAATTTCTTACAGGCAACCTTAGGATGGACAAGTAAGTAAATGAGCAAAGTTACGGGCAGTTGTTGGTGCGTTAATTAAAGAAAAAATAAATAAAAGTATAAAATGAAAAGTCATGATAATGACAGTTGAAATTACAAAATATAAAGAATACAGAAATAAACTACGTATAGTGTCTTAACCCTAAATTATATATAATTTACTAATATAAATAAAACATATATAATATTATATATTGTTCCCTTATATATACATAAATATATACATTTTATACTATATACATACATACAATATAATAATATAAATATTATTTTATAGTCAGGACACAATATTAACTATTATCACAATATTACTAAGAATGAGATAGAAATTGCTTAAAATGACATGAAATGCTCATTAACCATTTTTTTAAAAATAGGCAAAGATCGAGCTTGTCTAATACTTACGGGCAAAGCATTCCATAATCGGGTTGCCTGAACTACGAAAGACTTGTCGTAAAATCTAGTGCAATGCATTGGCATCTCCAGTCTCAGGTCCTCTGATGATCTCAAGGACCTTGAATGCATATCGTTAAGAAACGTAAAACGTTCCTTTAAATAAAAAGGAGTAGAAGGATTAAACAAGATATTGTACAATAGGAAAAGAATATGAGTATCCCTTCGAAAGCGAATTGGGAGCCACTTGAGCTTATTACGGTATTCAGAAACGTGATCATATTTGCGTAGGCCAAATATAAATCTTATACAAAAATTTTGAAGTCGCTCAAGCTTATCTAATTGCTCCTCAGTGAGATCAAGATAGCTGACATCGGCATAGTCGAGTAAAGGTAAAAGAAGAGATTGAGCAAGCGCAATCTTGGTGTTCGTTGGCAAGAAGTTTTTTAGTCTTCGCAAGGATCCAGCGGAAGCAAAAACTTTGCGACTAACTTCACGCATTTGTGGCACCCAGGATAATGTGTTATCAATAAATATGCCTAAGTTCTTGACACTTTTACTTAGAGGTATTGTGTCACCATCAAATTGTAGTTGGGGCATCAAAGACCAGTCAACGCGTGAAATTGTCTTCGAACTACCAACAACAATGACTTGAGTTTTTGACGGATTTACTTTTAGTCCATAGCGATTGCTCCATTTGGCTATCTCATTAAAGTCTTCGTTGATTACCGAGAAGGCTTCATGTAATCTGCTTAAAGGCGCTTGCGAGTAAATTTGAAGATCATCTGCATAAAGGTGGTAGGAAGACTGAAGTTGATTTGAGATTGAATTTATAAAAATTGCGAAGAGTAATGGAGATAAAACGCCACCCTGAGGAACACCGACCGTGGTATTACACCAAGATGAATAGGAATCATCAATGCGTATACGTTGTCGGCGACCAGTCAGGTAACTATGAAACCAATCAATTACTGCAGGAGATATGTTAATAGAACGCATAATGCCCAGCAGCACATCGAAATCTACAGTGTTGAAAGCGTTACTGAAATCTAATAAGGAAAGGACTGTAAGATTTCCGACTTCCATACCACGCCTAATGTCGTCGGTAATGTTGACTAAGGCTGTGACGGTACTGTGCCCAGGACGGAAACCAGATTGGAAGTGGTTCAGGAGGTGATTTTTGTTAAGGAAAATACTGAGTTGGGAATGGACGAGACGCTCAAAGACTTTTGAGAGGAAAGGCAATATGGAAATCGGACGGTATTCGGCAAAGGTTGATGGATTCGTTTTTTTTGGTAATGGGATGACTTGCGCCTCTTTCCATACTGTAGGAAAGATGCCACAAGTCAGGGAGTAGTTAAGGATGTGTCGTAATACGGGAAGGATTTCATCGAGGATAGGAAGAATCATTTTGCGACTAATGCAATCATTACCGACGGCATCAGACGCAATCGACATGATGGTTCGTTTAACATCACTGTCAGATAATTGATTAAAACTAAAGCCTGAATAGTGTGGAGTTGGAAGAGTGGAAAGATAATTTAGGGTGTTAGCTTTAGTAGTCCCATCATATGTAAATGGAGAACAGAAATGTTGATTGAGCAAATCGAAATCTAACTTCTTGGAAATAGGTTCTTGTGTGGACTTTCCAACTCCCAAAGTTTTGAGAAATTTCCAGACCTTTGCTGGATCTTGATTTTCAATAGAATTATGGATATTTTGGCGTTGTGCTGTCCTACACACCTTGTTGCAGTGATTTCTTATCGCCAGATATTTATCCTTGTAGTAAGTCGATTTTGGATGACATTTGTATTTGGTTTTAGCCACTGCTTTTTTAAACATAATGTCCTTAATATCATCCGTTAACCATGGAGATGGCAAATGTTTTAGTTTCACAGGTCGGATTGGGGCGTGCTTATCATAAAGCTGGATTATGTTATTGATGAGCAGCTCAATTTTGTCATCTATGGACTCGCAATCAATAAGAGGAACCCAATCAATGCTGCTGGCGTCTTCACGAAGATCCTCTAGGTTCATCCCACCAAAATTGCGCTGTAGAAGAATTCTCGACTTTGCCTTGGGAGGACGAATTTTATAGGATAGATAGATGAGATCATGATATGAAAAGGCATCAGCTGGACATTGTCCATGCTTGATAACGTGAGAAGGCGAGGAGACCAAGATAAGATCTAGTAGAGAGGGGACAGAATTGGGAAAGTTATGTGTAGCATTTAGAGGAAGAAGAGATAGATTGCAAGATTCTATAATACCGCACAAAGAAGAGGAACGAGAATCCTGTTTTAACAGGCATGTATTAAAGTCTCCCATGATAATGGAATGTTTGTAAGATGGAGTCAATGCTTCTAGAAGACGTTCAAACGAGGCGAAAAAGTTGATCCGTGCAGATGGACAGTAATACACTCCCAGTAAAACTAAAGTGTGGTTAACTTCCACCTCTAAAAACAAATGTTCTCCAGCATTTGGTGGTGGAGGCTGCGATGACACATCAATTATACGAAAAGGAAAATTTGATCTTAGGTACACAGCTACTCCTCCACCGCCAGCGTATGCACGATCATTTCTGATCAACTGGAAACCTGGAAGTGAGTAAGAAGTGGAAGGGAGACATGGCTTAAACCACGACTCCGAGACAAGAATAGCGTGAATATTTTTAGAATCAAAGTTTGTCAGCATATCTGGGAAATGGGCAGGAATACTCTGAGCATTTATATGGACCACATTCAAGGACCTCGAGACATCCGTGAACTGAGATGCGAGTGTATCAGCGAGATTAGGGCTGCTATCAAAGCTGTCATTGTGGCTGCTGGCAGAAAAAAAAGTATCACTGTCACTATTGCATTCTTCATCTGAGATCATAATAATAATAAGGTTTTATGATGAGAATAATCAAAATAAAAAATATATATATATTTTAAATTTAGAATATAATATAGTAATAAAAATATATTGTACAAATATATAAATATACGTATTCAATATTCAATATATATACTAAAATGAGTATAATAATATATTTAATGTAAAACAAATTATAATGATTTTTAGTAATATATCTTATGAGATCTGATAATGATCTAATGTAATTCAGCTCACCCGCCAGTTGTGTGCAAGTAAAAGAACTACTACATACCATTTTTAAAACAAAATCACAAATAAAAAGTAAGAAAACAACAACAAAAGAAAAAAACAATATGCATTAAGAAATAATATAAATTATAGATATAATTATGATATTGCTTCGAACGGGCAATTTTTTTTTTTTTTTTTTTTTTTTTTTTGTCTCTTCTACCTCCTTGTAACGTTATATTCAATATTTTGAAAGTACAGAAAACTCGAACACCATTGAATTACGATTGAACTTTGAACAGAGCTAAGTGAAAAATTAATATTTTTTTAAATTTAAACTCAACAAAAAAAAGTAAAAATTAAAATTTTACTAAGTATTATGCACGAATAACTTTCATTACAATTCTGATTCTGAGCTTTAGTGCCGATTGTGGGTAGTTCTAGTGGTATTTTTATTCTAAACTTAAATTTTTGTACTTTATACATAAAAATTAATTCAAAATAATATAATTAATTTTATAAAATAAAGGGATAATAACTGAAAATCAGATTTTGAAATCACATACTCTGTAAAAAGGAAAAAATAAGAAAAACAAAGTTGTTCAATGTTACTCGAGTTGACTGTATTGATCTTATCAATAATTGAATCCATTTTATCGTTTAAATTAGATAAATATCAAAAATAAAAACAAAAAGAAACAAAATACAAAATAAAATTAAGGTGAACTTCAACCGCGTAAAATGAAACGTAACAACTGTCACTTAAGTTTATGTCAACACAGTGTCAATGTCAGTTGACTTGTCAAACTCATAACAAAAAGTTTTGTTTGTACATTTACGTAAAAGAAAAACAAAGTAAAAAAGTTATGTTTGTGACGGTGTGGCGTGATAAAGTTAAAAGTAAATTAAGTTTGGAGGTAGAAGATAGTGGTTAAAACAAAAAGTGAAATATAAGTAAGGTACTCGAGTTACGTCAGACAAAACAAGCTATTATTACCCGAACCGAAGCCAATGGAACAATAGGAATATTGTTATTTCTTGATGGCTGCAGCACGTCGAGGCTTGACATTGGCAGTGGATGCTTTGTTGGCCACTGTTGTTGACGGCACGTCGCAGCTCAGGCGGTCCAAGTCAGCCAGCGATGAAATGCGGTGTTGTGATCCTTCAGCATCAACAGCATAAATGTGTCCTTGCCGCGTCCAGCACTTAGAGAGTCCTAAGTGCTGGACGTAAAATTGTATTTTATATTATTTTATTTGCATTAAATACATTAATATCATACTTATAATTAATTGAATACATATGAAAAAATAAATCATTAAAGTGATATAACTAGCTACTAATTGTTGAGGGTGAATAATTAAAATATGGTGTATATTTAAATGTACTATTAATATTATTTTTAATGTTCATGTACATAGTCTCATTTAAATATTCATTTATGTGGTAGTAGCATTTTCAATAAAATGTTCTTTTAATTTATTTATGAATGTGGTGTCTTTTTCTTCCTTTTTAGGGTTCCGTAGCCGAATTGCTGGCGAATTGTCTGTCCGTCCGTATATCATAGCCACTTTTTTTTCGTAACTATAAGAGCAATACTCTGGAAACTTGGTAGGTAGATGTATTCGGTGAACCGCATTAAGATTGTCATACAAAAATAGAAAAAAAAAAACAATAAATTTTTGGGGTTCCCCATATTTAGAACTGTAAGTCATTTTTTTTATTTTTATCCAACCCATACGTGTGGGGTATTTATGAATAGGTCTTTAAAAATTATATCGAGGTATCTATTTTTTTTCTAAACTGAATAGATTGCGCGAGTGACGCTTCCAAAGTGGAAAAATGTCCTCCGGCCCCCGTAACTTCTAAAATAAGAGAATGATAAATGTAAAAATAATATATGATGTACATTACCATGCAAACTTCCACTGAAAATTTGGTTTGAACGAGATCTAATAATTAGTTTTTTTTAATACGCTATAAATCGTAAACCGCATTTTACCTTTTATTCAATCAACTCCAATATAATAAAGAATAAAGAAAAACATTTATTTAGATGTATAGTGGTACGGAACCCTACGTGCGCGAGTCCGACTTCGCCGGTTTTTTATGTATTCTGGTAGTTTATTGTACATTTTTATAGGCATAACATAAGGACCGGTTGAATGTAATTTTAATCTATCCTAAATAAAAGTAGCTTATGTCTTTCCGTAGGACTTAAACTACCTACATACTAATATTTATCAATATCGATTCAGCAGTTTAGGCGTGACAATTATTAATAATTACCGGTGATTTTTAGAATTACCACATGATTTGCTAAATGTGATTATAATATTGAAATGTTCTCTTTTGTCGGTAGTTTCTTTTTAAAAAAAGCATATTATAATGTTTAAGATGTTATAAGTGATAAGTAGTTTTGAACAATGACTGATTCAATTATTTTAAGTTCTATTATTTCTGTATGTACTTAGATTTATGTTATGTTTTATAATGCTATTTTAGAGTAGTAGTTTGCATACAGTACGTGCGTACGTGCGTACATAAATCGGTTTTACTTTTAACCAAGTTTTTACCCTGGTTATTCAAATCATTGTAATTAGTATAATTTTGTATTATTTATTATTTATTTTATATCATTTTTGTAATGTTTTGACGTGTTGAAGCGCCTCCTGGGGCCTATGAAAATAAATAATTTGAATTTTGAATTTTGAATTTTTTTGTACTTTTGACTTTAAAAAATGCTGATGATTCATTGCACAGGAGATTACGTACTCTAGCTTTGTTTATTTTTACTTAATTGTCATAAACTTTTATTTTTCATTTCTTATATACACTTTATAAAATATTAAAGTTGAAAAATTAAGAATCCAGCAGTACTCGAACCTGCACCCCCTGGGTATACGCCCCAAGTGCTTTGCCAAATTCAGCTATGGATTCGTATGCTGCCGGACTCGAAATTTCTCAACTCTTTTTGTGCCAGCTTTTAGCTAGATGAACCTTATTTGGTTTTAGCGCCATCTATGTGATGTGATAAGTCACTATTCACATACTGTAAGTTTGAATTAAGATCAACACTGTTACAGTCAAGAGATGACGCATTTTTATCAAATACTTGTAATATTTTAAAGCAAATTTTAGCTTTGCTAAGCTAGCAATTAGCTAAAATTTGCTTTAAAATATTACAAGTATTATATACACTTGTTTTCAAAAATACGTAGACTGAAAGAAGTTGGTGCTGTGGGCTCGAACCCGAGACATTCGTCCTCGCCGTCCTACGGTTTACCACTCGGCTGTCGCTGCTAAAGTACCAAGTTGTTTTAAAATAGTTGTATCTTGTTATGAAAGATTATTACATTGTATGCTCTACTTATTATGATAATAACATAATAAACCAACAGCGTGATGATATGGTGGCAGGGGCGTAGCTACCGCCGTATCTGCCGTATCAATTATACGGGGCCCCCGGCATACGAGGGCCCCCAAAGTACGTGAGTAAGAAAGTAAAAAAATACCTAAGAACTTCGATTGGACATGAACGCCTGTAAAACCTCTCAGTATTGTCCCTTATTTTCAAAGTGACACATGTCATGGCATACGTCAACAGTGACAGATGACGGTTATCAAGTGTCAAAAGCTTTTTGATTACGTTTGTAGTAAACGAGTGTTTAGGTTTGTGTAAGTTTATAACCATAAACAATATTAAACTTTAAGTTGGTACAGCTTGTTGGGACCCGGGTTTTGATCCCCCCTTCTATTATTATTATTATTTTTTTTATAGTCTGTTTACTTTTAGCATTTTGTTATAATATACATTAATTAACTGAATGTTAACTACATGTTTACTAACCCCAATTACTAACAAATTGTGTTGTCCTATTTCAGATCGCCAATGAGGAACCAATTTTAGACTGTTTATCTTATTACCGATCATTTGGCTCAAACTGGACCTTACCTTGTTGTTGGCAGAATCTTATAAAAATAGAATAGAATAGAGTGTTTAGGTCACCTGATGATTAATGGTATTTATAACCAAATATTTGGTTTTAGTATTGTTTAATGTTTATGTTTGTAAATTAATTAAAGATTGTTTTATTTGTAACCCATAAACTATAGTGTTCTGCCTCATGTGCCAGTTATTTCAGAGCCTTTTAACTATCAAACCTGACTGGTTAAAGGTAAGAAACAAACAAAAAGCTTGACATTTGGTAGTTAAAGACACTAGCTCCATATAAAATATTGATAATAAACGCATCTTACCTTAATAACTTCTCAACGACGAGTTTTCCAAGAAATCCAGTGCCTCCGGTCAGCAGTACAGTAGAATTGGCAAAGAGTTTCTGAATCTGGGACTCTCCTAGAGGCACCTCCTCCTCCACCATATCCTGGTAGGTGATGTCCTGCCCTTGCTTCGGGTTGAAGAGCTCTGTGTCCGTCATTTCGGCCTGCATTCTGTAAAGAAGACGTTTTCTATACTAATAATATAAAAAATAAATATTTTTTTGTATGTTTGTTTGAACCCAATAATTTCGGAATCTACTGGACCCCTACCTCGTCTAGTGGTTAGCATATGTACCTCTCGCCACGAGGTCCCAGGTTCGAGGCAAAGTGTTATTCGTGAACCTTCAGTCAAGAAATTTACAATGGCAGCATGGAGTTGGAATAGTGCCCGGTGGATGGCGATAGGCTCACCCCCTATCTTATAGGACCTAAACATAATAGGTGAAATGTGGGTATTGATCACCTATGCCACACCCTTTTGGGTAATATACACGTGCTGTTATGTACCTATTTCTAACTTCAGCACAAAAATATGTACAAGGTGGACGTAATGCCTGAGAGATTGTCAGGCAGTCAACCTAGGAGAGATTAAAAGTGGTAGATGCAATCAAAGTTTACCATGGTAAGACATGTATATATTTGGTTTAACAATAGATTTTTTTGGTTTTTTGGTTGCTATAACTTACACATAGAATCATTGTCAAAAACAAACAAATATTGTATGAATTATTTGAAAAGTTCACATGAGTTTCTCACCAGCTCTTCTCATGATGCAATACCCATCGGAGCTGGTACTTGGATTGATTTTAATTCTTCTCTTCTCTAAGTTGAATTAAAGTCAATCTAAGCTCCGGTGTCAAAATATAATTTTATTACAATAAGTATTATAATTTAGTTAAATACATTAAATAACTGAGTAAAAAGGAAAAAAAAAAAAAAAAAAAATTTGTTACCTAAGTTTTATTTTAATTTTATATTTTGTATTTTGACGTGTTCATGCAAATACATGATGAAATACATGATTTGATTTGATTTGATTAAAATGATGTGTGTATGTCTACTGGACCGATCTTAAAGAAAAAAAGTAACAAAGACAACTTTTTATTGACACGCGGGCAGAGCCGCGGGTGGCAGCTAGTATATTATAAATAAGGAAGTTTATTTTGAAATAAGATGTTTCTTAATCTTTTACTTTTTAACCACTGATTAAGCGTTTTGGGAGGACAATGCAGGCTAAAAAAAAATTAAAGCTTTAAGTTTATAGCCAAGATTCGTGATTAAGTATCCATTCAAGTATTTCTTATTGAGTATTTTATAGCATTTAGCTATGCTTAGCAAATTATACCAAGAAACTGATTGTAAGTTTTTCAACTGTTTCTTAGTATAATTTGCTAAGCAAAAATGGTATAAAAAATCATAAGAAGTTGTAATAACGTACGCGTTCATTCTTTACAACATTTGTGCTGAATGTAACTTCACCATGTTGGTTTGTATCCTATTTAAGATAGGAACTATGGATGAACGTGACGTCACGTAATGACGTAACATACAGTTGAGAAATTTAGGGTCCTGGCAGGAGGCAACCGCAGCTGAGTGGTTAAAGTGGCTGCCCGGTATGCAGAGGTCGTCGGTTCATATCCTGCCAGTCCCATATTTTTTTCAACTGTTTTTTAGGAACATCTAAGTATTATTATATCAATGTACTTCATAAGCAGAACTGCGTCCAGTTATTTGAATAAATTAAAATTTATTTTTTTAAATTCATTAAATAATAATTTTATTAAAACTGACGTGAGTTTGTAACATTATTAAAATTATGAAATACGGGTGTTACTCACTTAATGTTGGTCTATTTAGTCGACCGCGGTTTCGCCTATACGTCTAGGCATTATCAAGAGAGTGCGATACGTCGCGCCTGAGTCGCAGCCAGTCTTGCACAGACGAAACCGCGGTCGACTAAATAGACCAACATTACGTGAGTAACACCCGTATTTCATAATTTCATTAAATAAGACACAACATAAGATCACACCTACATTAGTCACAAGGATGTGGCAGAGGCGTACAACATCCACCGGACGACCGGATGGCGAAGTGGGTAGTGTACCTGCCTGCGACGCTGAGGTCGCGGGTTCGATTCCCGCTTAAGACAAATCTTTGTGTGCATGAACATGGGGGTTTGTCTTAGTCTGGGTGTTTCTATGTATAATAAGTATGTATTTACAAAAGGAAAGCATTTATGTATTAGTATCAGTTATTCTAGTACCCATAGTACAAGCTCTGCTTAGTTTGGGACTAGATGGCGTTGTGTGTGAGTTGTGAAATATTTATTTATTATTTATTTATCCACGTATCACCTGTTATGCTTTTCTAAATTCATGTCAATGAAATGAAATAAAATAATTAAATGAAATGAAAATATCTTTAACCATTAGACTTCACAAAGCACTTAAAATCGTCGAACAAAAAAAAATATTTTCAAAAAAAAAATAAACCGACGAAAAAAAAATAAAAAGTAAAAAGTCTAGGGTATTGAACTTAGTTACAAAAACTATAAAATATTTTATTTTACTGATTGATTGATTTTTAAATGTCTTTATTAGTAAACATGTAGGTACATAAGATTTACAAAATGATCTAATTCTATTTGCAAACACTCATAAAATAAAATTGTTTTGCAGGCTGACTCACCTTTTAAAAACATTTTGACATCAAGTTTAAATTAACACTTATCACCATAAAATTGTTTGATAAAGAAAGTTGGTTTAGACTTATGTAAGGCTTGAAGACCATACAAATTGTATAAAAACGTATTATCTCACAGATCAACACAAACATTATTGATCACAAGTTTTCAAATATTCAAATAATTTATTATGTTACACTTGAAACATACCTTAATAAACATAGTATATTAAATTTTACGACAAGTTAAAATACAACCATAACTTAAATAAAGGAATGTGTTACAATACTTACAATTAATTAGTGAGGGTAATAGTGCCAAAATCGTCAGTCGAACAAACTACGGCCGCGCGCCCGATGAAGTCAATCTACCTTCGACTGGTTTATAAAATAGATATGTGGTAGTTTGTATCTGTAGTAACTGCGTAAGGTAAAGTAGTTATTCTGGATTTGCCGATACTTGAGATGAGCGGATTACTATGATGTGGATTTTTGTAAAAATAAAAGATTTTCGCAATTTTAAGTATAAAGTTTTTTAGAATTTTATTTGCATGTGTAGATTTTTAAGGTTAGTTTTAAATCGCGTGTTGTAAGCTATTTTTAATGCTTTATTTTGGATTATCTGCAGTTTAGAGTAATTTGAGTCTATTTAAGATTATATTTTACTAATTTTAAGTCGGCGCCAATCAAGAAACTAATTAACTGTTTACTTTTTGCAACTTCTTAGAGACTAAGTGATTTTTTTTATTTGGCACCAACTCTCTAACGAATAAAAAAAAAATCAAAATCGGACCGGCCAGTAAAAATTTATACGAGGTCTAACATAAAACAATAGTTTAAAAAAACAAAAAAACACGCTTTATATAGAAAACCAAACTAAAAAATAGAAAATAAATTTTAATTATTTTGAATTAAGAATAGTTTAAAAAATTCTGATTAATTTAAATGAATAATAGTGTAAATAAGAAAAGATTTTTTTTTAAAAAAAGTGTGTGCTTTTTAAGATATTATCGAAATTATAATCCTTCTTCTCATGTCTGTCAATGAAATATTTATAACTATTGACCCATGCACCAGACGCTTTTTTTTAAATATGTTTTTCTTATTTATTAGATTTTTTTAAACTATTCTTACTTCAAAATTATTAAAATTTATTTTCTATTTTTTAGTTTGGTTTTCTATATAAAGCGTGATTTAAAAAATAAAAAAATATTTTTTAATCGAATTTTTGCATTCAATTCATCGGTCCTTGACAGGTGTGCAAAATTTGAATGAAACATATAACAATAGCGTCCAAAGGAGTCGGTTACATACAAACATACAAGTGAAGCTAATATAAAGCGTGTAAAAATAAAAATATACACGTTTTTGCGTCGATTAAAATTAATAGCACATTAATTAATAAACAAACTACACATTAAGTAGACAATCTTTAGCATTAGTTTTTTTTGTGTGATGTCATTGAAACATACAAAATACTTTTGTCTATTGAAACAAAAACACTACAAAAAATAGCAGTTGTCTATTTATACATTATTGCTTAACGGAACAAATCATAAAAACTTATAAAAAATTTGTATTAGTAAACCATGTTTATTATAATCTATAGTAAAGAAAAGAATCATACTATTCTATATTTAGGAGACCGTAAGACTGCCAAGTCAAAGGTCTTGAGTCCACGGCACACGCCTCTGTCAATAAATCGTTAGGATTCGTCTTTTTAAAGATATGTGTGTTTATCATATAAATTATCGCTTGCTAACGGTGAAGGATACATCGTGAGGAAACCTGCACGCCTGAGAGTGCCTAAAAAGAGCTCGAGGGTGTGTGAAGTCTACCAATCCGCACTTGGCCAGCGTGGTGGACTATGGCCTAACCCTTCTCATCATGAGAAGAGGTCCGAGCCCAGCAGTGGGACATGAATCAGATACAGGACTGATATTATTTTTTTTCTTTTTTTTTCTTTCCGTAACCCATGCCATAAGCATGGCCATTGTATGTCTAACTAATTCATTCTTATTCATTCCTTTTCTATCAACTATGCCTCTCGTACTTTTATTCCGTATACTTTGTCTTTCTTTTATTCATCATTCTTTCTTTCTTTTCTAAGGGTGGGATCCCATCCATCCATTTTTGAAAACCTATCTATTTTTTTATTATTTATATTTTTCTTACAACTAAGACACACAAGGTAGGGCTGCTATTATTTTATATTATAGAGCTGGAAAATTCGTTGTTTGCTTGATTGAACGCTCTAATCTTAGGATTACTAGTCTAGTCTCGGGTTCACTTTGGTCAGGCAAAAGTGATATTTGATACTTTCCGTCAGGAAATTCTTAACCCTTAATCAAATGGACATTTTTTTTAAATAAAATTGAAATTTTGTCACGGTTTTTAGTTAAGAGGGTTTTATAGATTTCGAAAAAAAAAAAACGCCTTATTTTTATAAAAAGGGGGGAAATGGGGGTTTTTTATAGAGATTGGTACTGATTAGAGTTGCCAATAAAGATATAATAAAAAAATATTACAGTAGTGTCAAGTGGGCAATAATTTCCCAATATTTGAATATGGCTAATAGCAGCTCGGAGTTGGAATTGTGCCCGGTGTACGCAATAGGCTCACCCCCTATCCCATGGGACCTAAACATAACAGGTGAAATGTGGGTGTTGTATACCTCTGCCACTCCCTTCTGGGTAATATAGGCGTGATGTTATGCTAGAACTTAGAGGTTTGAATTAAAATCAATCTTATTGGGGTGCATGAAAGGAACCTCCCCGAGTGACGTACACAACGATTCCCTACGTCCGGCGCACCCGGCAATTCACGAGTTCTCCAAAGCGAATTGGCTAATCCTTTCACCACGATGGCAAGTCAAAATAAAATTTGATTCAGTCATCGACACGACGAAGAAGAAAAATGTTATTACCAGCTACGATGGGTATTGCATCATGCTAAGAGCTGGGAAAAACTCATCTAGCAAGTAGGTATACACTAGTCTAGTCGTTTCTTATTATGTTTTTTTACGAATGACGTATGTAGTAAATATACCGATGCTTAGATACTAAATATTAGTCATGGGCGTTATTAGATATTTTTGGTAACCGGTATTACACAGGTATGGTGATATACCGGTATAGACAACCGTTGCCGAAAACCGGTATTTTAGGTACAGATACTACAGTTATTCTAGCTATAGCGTTTTCAAACGTTTTAAGCTAAGGTGGGTATTATTTGGTATTATGGTGTCCAAGTTAGTTGCCCTTATAACAATAACCTTAAATGGTTTGCGCCGCTCTCGCCCCTTTTCTTTAATGCATGCGATATTATCACTTGTAAGAGAGAGATAGATAAGTTAGTTAGTTTTGATCGGTTGCGTGAATTCAGTTGGTTTTGGTTGTCAGTTATTTAGTTATTTATTAGATATGATGTGGGTTCGGTTTTCAAACTACGTTGACGCGGGGACGCAGTGATTTGGTAGTTACTTCATAGTTTCATACTAATACCTGAAAACCGTTGGTAAATATTTTAATACCGATACGGTACGGTAGAGAGATGATACCCGTTTTCAGATACGTTTTGGTATAGCGGACACATGACTACTAAATATACATAAAACATAACATCACGCCAGCATTCTCGAGTCAATGGTTTTTATACCACCCCGGCCCAGTAGGTGGCCACATTAAGGGTAGACAATCGCTAACATATAAAGGTATTGCTGTCTTTATCGGCCTATGATATAAATGTGTGAGTGAAAATACGTGTTGATGTTCAGTTGTTGCTCAACGGTAAAATACCTCGGATTTGTTGTTTGATAAGTCTGCCGACTTTCAACAAAACTTCGTTGCTATGGTAACAATGACGAGATTTGTATGGAGAACAGGGATGTTTACTGTGCCGCAGTCAGCTGCATTATGCACAAGTCGACCGACAAGTCGACTGACAAGTCGACTAAAAAATGACTAAATATAGATATTCTATATCTTAAGGCTTAAAGGGCTTCACACACAGCAGCTATAATGCATATTAATGTACATTACATCCCGGGATGTATAGCTTTTAATTATCTTAATGTATCACACACACAACAGGTAATGTAATGTATCTTTCCCTTCATTTCATTGGCATACGTCCCGATTGACACACTCGCCAGCTGCTAAAGTGTTATAAAGGATGTTCTTATTTTTAATGTTATAATACTATGGACCCTTCGAGTTACTTACTATTAGATCTATAAGATTTTTGAACGTCCTTTTCGAAGAGAGATATACGGAAATGTATTGAGATGTATTAAGATGTATCGAAATATAAATGTATATTTTCGTATCGCTCTGTATTTTAAGATTCGAAGATGTAAAAATATACATTATAGCTGGCGTGTGTGGTTTCCTGACGATTTCTATGGAAAGATGTAATGAGATGTATCGTGCTATAATGTACATCTTTACATTATAGCTGCTGTGTGTGAAGCCCTTTATGCAGGCTAAGAACTTACAGTTTTAATACTACTTGTTTTTACAGGTGGGCAGGCAACTTGAAGAGATTACAGATTTCACGAATAATATTATTCATATTTATACATATCTGCATTTTGTGGGCCTGCTGGATAATTAAAGCGTTGCAACGGTAGGGCGTCTTGATTTTCGCCTATTTGCAGATTCATCTCTATTTTCGAGCTCACGCGGTTCAATGAGCGTCAGTTTTTCCATAAAATAAGGATTGTATTTGCCTGGTGCCGCGAGTGCATGAACTACGAGACGAGGCGCGAGTTAAGCCGCGAGCCTCTATATAATAATACAAGCTTCCGCCCGCGGCTCCGCCCGCGTGGTATGTCAATTAAAAGTAGCCTATATGTTAATCCAGACTATAAGCTACATGTGTGCAAAATTTCATCGAAATCGACCCGGTAGTTTTGGCGTGAAAGAGTAACAAACATCCATACATCCATACTTACAAACTTTCGCCTTTATAATATTAGTAAGGATTTACATTTGCGCCTCATGGCCCGTGTGGAAATGTTATAAATCAGTTATCAAATTAACCAATATTATTAAATATTCAAATTAACCTAAAAAGCTGATTTTGGATATGTTGTAACTTTTTATCTATCTGCATATATCCATGCAATTTGCCCACATTTAAATAGGTCGTGAATAACTCCAGTGATTACTGATAAATATGTAGCAAGCTAGCCGATGTGAGTTGAGCCTAAGAAAATTGCGCGTCTATACAATAGACACAAGCTAATTGCAATGTCAGTTTCAGTGTCAGCAGTCAGGTTGGATAGCCGAAGAGCTGTGTTATGAATGAATATTATATCCGCATTATCATCATCACTACATAGTATAAAACAAAGTCGCCTTTTCTGTCCCTATGTGCGCTTAAATCTTTAAAACTACGCAACGGATTTTGATGCGGTTTTTACCAATTCAAGAGGAAGGTTTTTATGTATAATACATGCATAGAAAGGGGGAATTGTTTTACTCCAAATTTAACGCGTGCGGGCCACGGGCAGTAATGAATAAATCAAACTACTGGATCGATTTTAATCATTTTTTCAGTGAGTGACATAGGCTATATTATTATATTATATACCCGTGCGAATCCGGAGCGGGCCGCTGTGTTTTTATATACAACGTTCACAGTTTTTCTGTAGTGTATTTAGTATCAGCATTGTACCCGTGCGAAGCCGCGGCGGGTCGCTAGTTATTATATATGAAGAAGGTCTCGGGTTAAAAAGCATTTTGAGTAGTTTTTTGTAAATTAAGAAACTTAGATTGCGAAATTATAATTATATAGTTAATGTAAAGTGCTTTGTGAGACACTGGCTGTAAAATATAACCTTGAAATAATCACACATCGAAGTATTGGTAAAAATATTTGCACATATTAAGTCACTTCAAACACATATTTGAGATTGAATATGAATTTAAATAGTTAAACATCGCATCCATTTAATATCTATTATATTATGTATGAAATTCTTGTCCAGCAACCGATATTTTTAAATTACAAGTAGGGGAGATCCGGTTCTACTGCTTTTGATTTACCTTTTTTTTATACTACGCCCACAGCGAACGAACGTGTAGTCCACCTGATGGTAAGTGGCCCATGGACATAAGCACAAAAGCAGATTATAAATGCGTCGCTGCAGCTGAGGACTACGGTTTTATGCCTCATGTGCCGGTAATTTCAGGGCCTGATCTTACCACCAAACCGGAACACAGTAATGGAAGCACTACTATTTGGCGGCAGGTTAAAGGTGGTGCTGCCGCCCTCGAGCTCATTCACAAGAGCTCTACCACCATCATCAGACCTCCACAACCCAGTACGAGGTGATACAATCATAATATCATTCCAACTAATGAACATCCTGTGAATATCAGTAGATGACGACGCGCCACAGAAACGTAAACAACATTCACACTATTCCACACCAATAGATCGATGATACGGATTTTTTTCAATATACCCACTTATGCACACTATATTTCGTTTTAATTAAGTTTTTGCTATTTTTAAGCCTGCATTTAATGGTTGAGTGATTGTAATGTGCCAGCTATATCGTTAAAAAGTAAGTATTGTGATGTAATGTATAATTGTAGTGTAATGTTTGTGTATGTACGCTTATGATACAATACAAATACAATACAAAAGAGTAAGTAAATACAGTGGTTCTGAGGTTGACAGTATCACTGAGCCCCACACTAGGATACCCTGTGTTGTGGGGTTCAGTTTCATCCTATTAAATTAATGTATTAACATTTAAAAATTGCATGCACTATTCTTCTTAATAATAGATTATTTAAATTGCAGTAAATTATTTCGTTACTTTAACATATAGGTCTACAAAATCGAATTAGCATTGATTACATCTTAATTATTACAATTTGAGTTATTTAAATCATTATTATTGTTATTATTTATTTACTTAATTAATTACATTTATTAAATCATCAATTTTAACATAAAAAAAAAACTTATTTATAATGTGTGTGTATGTGTAATGTGGGTATAATGTAATGTCAGAGTAGTGTGTGATAGTGTTGTGATTGAGTGTGTGATAGTGTAGTGTTTGGAAAGTGTTGTGTGTGTCTTGTGAGTGTTAGTGAATCATAATTAGTTTTTCTGTGTTATTATAGTCCAAATCCAACAACAAATTTGTTACTTTTTTTTGCAAACTGTTCTAGTTGTCGGTACTATATTAAGTTCCTTGTTAATTTTTGTGTATATGTGGGGACCCATAAAAGCAATCGTCTTGTGTCCAAAGTTTAGTTTGCATACCAGTTTTTGCCACTTCATCGTTCTTTGAGAACGAGCAGTACTAAAGATTGTTGAGTTTGCACTTCTGTGGAACCTGAGTACAACCGCTAGTATGTACAACTTGCGCACTGTAAGAACTTTTGTTTCCTGGTAGAGTTGGGATGTGGGGTAGCGCACTGCTTTTCTATGCATGACCTTTAGGATAGCTCGTTGGACACGCTCTGCAGTTATTAGTTGAGTCTTTTTAGCCCCTCCCCAAGTAACAACGCAGTAACTAAGAATTGACTGACATAAGGCGTGATAAGTCATATTGAGCAACTTTAGGTCTGCTAGTGATCTCAGCCTTTTGAAGATGGAGAGAAGTTTTCTGACTCGCGCGCTCACAGCTGTGATTTGTTTTTGCCATGTCAGGTGTTGGTCAATAAAGACACCAAGGTATTTTATATTGGCAACTTGTTCGAACTCGGTGCAGTTACAGGTTTTGTTTTGGGGAGATCCACATGAATGCAGTTTAACTGTAAGAGATTTAGGAGCTAACGTTCTTTTGCTTATGCTAAAGTTAATCATTTTAGTTTTTTCAACATTTAGAGTCAGCAGGTTATGCTGGAGCCAAGATGATATTAATTTGCACTCCAGCATTTGCTGCATTATTTGTTTCTTCCCAGTTCTTTCCAAAAAAGATGACCGCAGTGTCGTCTGCGTAGGCAACAGAATGAGTTTGGTTAATCTGTAACGAGCACAAGCCGTTTATATACACAAGAAACAGGGTAGGACCAAGGACACTACCTTGAGGTACTCCATAGTTAATTAGCGCAAGAGAGCTCTGATATCCACCCAAGCAAATTTTTTGTTTCCGGTTTTCAAGATACGAACGAAACCAATCCAATGCAATTCCCCTGATACCTAGACATTCAAGTTTTTTTATAAGTAAAGGCCTTGAAACGGTGTCAAAGGCTTTAGCCAAATCAAGGAAAACACCCAGACATTTCTCTCCTGCATCCAATTTGGTAGTTAGAAACTCTACTAATGGTAGAGGAGCCCATTAAGGGATTTCGGGATTTATTCAAGCGCGGCAGATTAATATACAGGGGGATACCTTGTACCCGGTTAAGTACCTCCACCAAACATGAGGCCCATATATACGGCCGCCCGTGCAGGATACAGGATCAAATTAGTAAAAAAAAATTGACCATCAGATATTCTCGAGCGCGTCATACATATTTTACATATTTTATATATTTTATATATGTTTTTTACATATTTAAAAATCTATAGCCACTTCCCCCACCGATGAAAAGGTATATATCATATAACATTTTTTTCTTCTTATCATCTAAGCTTTGCAACCCAATAGGTCTCTACGACGCTCGAATAAATCCCCATTTAGCATTGTGGCCTCCCCTACTATAAGTCAGTAACCGCGTCCTCCGTAGATCTATCGTTTCAGAAGCCGTATTGATGAGTAGACAAAATGTTATGCTTTCGCAGATAACTGAGTAGCCTTTTGTTAACAATTTTTTCAAGTATTTTGGATAAAGATGTTAAAAGCGATATGGGCCTGTAGTTAGATGCAACAGCTGAGTCACCTCACTTATAATATATATGGGACATACATTGGCTATTTTCATGGAAAGTGGCACATGTCCCGTTGATATGCTTAAATTACATATGTGTGTTATGGGAGTCACAAGGTATTGCCTAGCATGCTTAATAACCTTATTAGTCATTGCATCCCAGCCCGGAGCCGAATCTCCTTTCATGTTTCAAATTATGCTGTTGACTTCATATTCGTCGGCAGCATAGAAATCTTAATAACTAGTCAATAGAAATGCTATCGACTATCTTTTAACACTGGGACGCATGTCGCCGGTTTTCAAATACCACTTTTTGTATTCCTACAAACAAAATTATTCTTTTTGGCGATGACATTAAGACGACAATTCCTCAACTCGCACTTATGTTCGATTAGACAAATGCGCTTGTATTCCTGCAAACAAAATTATTCTTTTTGCGATGACATTAAGACGACAATTCCTCAACTCGCACTTGTGTTTGACTTGACAGATGCGCGGCGACAAGGTCACGCGTCTTTGACATTTCTATTGCCTTATTATTAAGATTTCTATGGTCGGCAGCATTCATGAAAAAAGATTCAGGGCAGTTGAGTACTGGGTTTTGGCTGGGATTAGCTACCAATTTTATCAAGTCATTCTCTGATTTACCAAGACGATTTAGTGTAATTTCTGCTAATTGTTCACCTACATTGGCAAAGAAATTGTTGGCGTCATCTAATGAGATGACCTGGTCTCGCTTATCGTCTTGCGATGAATCGGATGTGCGAAAAAATCCCTCGGATTTATGTTGCATTCGCTGTAGTTTTTAATGTAACTTTGTAACGTTTTTTTTATAAATAAATAAAAATACAATACTCTTTGTTAGACTAGTTGTCAGTCTTTCTTGCCTCTGACTACCTGTAACGACTGCCATAGATGTTTAAATGACAACCGGGATAGCTTAACGTGCTCTCCAAGGCACGGAGGAAAAATCGTTATGTTTAGATGGTCACGCAATCACGGACGACAGCGGTTAGCATTGCTTAACCTGCCTGATCCTGAACCTGGCTTCGACTTAGCCACGAGCTACTCAACCACTAAAATTTACGTATTTTGGCGCTAATTTTGTCTAAGTTCTTTTAATCATGAATTGATTTACAATCTGAAAAAGAATTAATAATAGTTTCGTAAAAATAGGCTTAAACAAACATGCATGTTAGTAGGTACTAAGAAACAGTTGAAAAAGATATGGGACCGGCAGAATTTGAACCTGCGACCTTACTGCACACCGGGCAGCCGCTCTTAGCCATCCAGCTACGGTCGCTCTTACGGGTCCCATATCTTTTTCAACTGTTTCTTAGTATAATTTGCTAAGCATAGCTAAATTCTATAAAAATAATCAAAGTATGCATGTTAGTGTTTTAAATATGATTTGTCATATATACATCACGCCTATGTTACCCTGAAGGGTATTGCAGAGGTGTACAACACCCACACTTCACCTGTTATGTTTAGGGCCCAAGGTATAGGGCGTTAGCTTATCGCCATCCACCGGACACAATTCCAACTCCGTGCTGCTTTTGTGAATATTTGTGAACTTCTAAAAAGTTACACAAGCCAAACCTCGATCGAAAAAAAATTGACAAATGATAATGAACCAAATAATACCGGTAATTAATACGCGAAAGCCCAAAAAGTCAAGTTTATTATATTTTACCAAAAACAACTGTTCAAGGATAACCTCCGAACTTGACCCAAAGCAATTAATTATTATTTTACTTCGTTATATAAGGAAATCGACGATTTAAGTGCTTTTCTGTGGACAAAGGCAAAACTTGTTTTCAATGTTCCGTACTTCCGTAGTAACTACAAGAAACCCTTAAGGTGGAACAATAAATTGGTTGTCTGTTTTCTATATAAAAGTAATATTACTAATATATAATAGTAAATCTGCTTATTCTTTTTATTTTATAATTTTTGTTTTTTTTTGTCTTTGATAATTTGATTTTGTTAAGTTAGGTTTAGTCACTACAATTTTTTGTTATGTTCTTTTTTTTATTTTGTTTTTTTTTTTTCTTTGATTGTTTGTTTTTGTTTTCAACTGTGTTGTCCAGAGTGTGTCTGTGAAATAAATGTTTTTTTTTTCTTTCTTTTCTTCTATTAACTTTAATATTATTCAGTGCTTCGATGGTCCAGTGGTTAGCTTATGCGGCCACTCTCGATTGATCCCAGGTCAGGCAAAACGATACTGTGATTAGGAATTTTTCCGTCAGGTTTCCTCAATAGCAGCACGGAGTTGAAATTGTGCCCGATGGATATACAGTAGACCCCCGATAATCCGGCCCCTGGCTTATCCAGCACCCCTTGTAATCCGACATGGTCTATTATTTAATATGAATCGAATATTTTTTTAACAATCTTCTTTTTTAAAAATTTATGAATCTTTTCATGCGTGTTAAATTGATTGACTCATAATTTTTGATTATTTTAGTATGTACATTTGTTTGTACACAATATGTATTTCCTAATGTAAAGTGATTGCTTATTTTTTGTATAGCATTACTAACGTTAATTTTATAATAGAACGTCTTTCTATTGTGTTGTTTAATTTACTAAATTTGACATACATTATGAAGTATGATTTTTACTTCAGAGTACATACATATATATATAACATGTAGAATCTTATCATTGGATGTGTCGGATTACAAGGTACTCTTTCGTAAAAAAGCCGGACTATAGGGGGTCTAAGAGCAGCGATAGCTGAGTGGGAGACCGTAGGACTGCGATGTTAAAGGTCTCGGGTTCGAACCCACGGCACACACCTCTCGTCTTTTCGAAGATATGTGTGTATTTATCATATTAATTATCGCTCGCTAACGGTGAAGGAAAACATCGTGAGGAAACCTACATGCCTGAGAGTGCCTAAAAAGTGCTCTAGGGTGTGTAAAGTCTACCAATCCGCACTTGGCCAGCGTGGTGGACTATGGCCATAGAAATCTTAATAACAAGGCAATAGAAATGTCAAAGACGCGTGACCTTGTCGCCGCGCATGTGTCTAGTCGAACACAAGTGTGAGTTGAGGAGTTGTCGTGGTTACCAGTGTTGTTTGGGACGCCTAAAGATTATTCGTTTTTAGAAAATATTGCTTAATGTCATCGCAAAAAGAATAATTTTGTTTGCAGGAATACAAAATGTATTAGAAAAGTAGTATGAAATTGTGTTTTTATTGTTTGGTTATGTAGTAGTATTTGAAAACCGGCGACATGCGTCCCAGTGTTAAAAGATAGTCGATAGCATTTCTATTGACTAGTTATTAAGATTTCTATGACTATGGCCTAACCCTTCTCATCATGAGAAGAGGCCCGAGCCCAGCAGTGGGACATGTATTTAATACGGGGCTGCTATTATTATAGGGGGTCTAAGGCAGTACTCTATAATACGACAAATTCGCTAATCCGACACTGCCCTGCAAACTGATTGTCGGATAACCGCGGGTTCACTGTATACAATACATAATAGCTGAAATGTGGATTTATGTAATACACCTCTGTAAGCTCGTTTAAGAAAACTATAGCATTAATTAAACAAGAACATGCTTACCTCATTGTAATCAGAACATGTATGTCTGTTACGTCACACCTCGGAAACTGCTTGACTAATCAGTGCCGAATTTGAGCAGGTTATGTGATCGCGTTTTTGGAAGTTGTTCTAAAGTAGGTGAGACAATAATAGATAGTGGAAGAGACATTATAATTGATCTCAAGGGTGTGGCAGAGGTGTACAACAACCACATTTCACCTGTTATATTTAGGTCCCGTGGGATAGGGGGTGGGTAGAAATATAACGGGATATAATCCCACCCACACGCCCACCACTGTGACTCCTGTGACGCCAGGATCTACAGCGGTAACCAACTGAAAGGCACCGTGCATGACACACGGGCAATCCCAGGGAGAGTTACAATTGTCTTGGAACTCGCAACAAATTTAATCAGAAGTATATAGTTGGAGGGGGTGGTGAGCATATCTATCTATGTTTTTGAGAATTAGGTACACTACCCACTCCGCCATCTGGTCGTCAAATGTTGTTTGTACGTGTGCTAACAATAATAGTGCCCCGTCACGTAGTAAAAAAGTGCGGCAGAGGGTAGATCGGTTCGTCTGCCAATAAAACTGTTTACACATTACCCGCAATGACTGTAGTGTTTAAGTTTATCGTGAACAAAGAGATTACTACATCTCTGAAATATCGAAATAACTCGCTACAGCAAAAATACATGGTAAATATCTCGTGATATCTAATATTTAGTAAGAAATAACTATGTTTAGTATCAAAACTTATAAAGACAATAAATATCAAATCTTTTGTGACTCCATTCGTGGCTGGACTCCCGTGGTACAGTGGGCCAAGCAATTCGGTATGCAGGGCAAAAACTTCTACGCCATAGTGAAAACTGCTTGCAATGGATATGCAAGTGTGAAAAACATATTTAATAAGTGTAATATACACACGATTTAGATATTATTATGTAACTCACTTATCCATAACTGGTGTAGTAAGTCTTTACTTTTTTTTTTTTTTGATGATTCATCATAATTAGATACGTCATAACGATTGCAATCTAGTCTAGATATAACATTAGAGACTAATGAGTAATTTAATTTTGACCTAAGCTACTAAATTAAATTATATTAAGAATATGTCCATTAACACCTATCTTATTGTCTCTATTATCGAAAATGACACTTTGTTCTTGTGTTCTTTTAAAGTAGCACTAAACCACTTGAAGCACTCATTTCACTGAACTAGCTCGAAAGGTTTCTTCTTTTCAGGTTTTCTAACTATGTCTGTGGTGTCAAGGAGCTGGATGGCTTCGACATTCACGTGTTGAAGGAGTCGTCGTTCATGAGCTTCAGCATACTGTTGTATTACACTGGCGACAAGGTTCACCTTCACTCTGCATACCTAACTCGTTGGCCCACTGTACATTGATAAAATGTAGCCCATTTTATTTTTGGGGTCTTGTACTATCCCCACACCAATTTTTATTAAGATCAGTTCAATATATTCACTGATTTTTCGATACAAACAATTTCCCATTTATAATATTAGCATAGATATATTAATTTATCTAGATCCAGTTCATAGTAGCATAATTAATTCTAGTTTATTTATTTTAGTTATGCATTCATATAAATATTCAAAGAGAGCAGATTTTTTTTAATGGTTTAGTCTAGGATCTAGCACATTTGAATAAAACATCTAAAAATAAAAATATTTGCTTTGCAATTTGTAGTTTGTTGTGGTAATTACGTAACATCAAAATAGAAATAGAAAAAAAATCTATATTAATCTTTATTTCTATATTTCTATTTCTATATAATTACGTAACATCAAAGGAAATAAATAAAATTGATTGTGTCAGTTTTCAATGTCAAAGTAGTAAACATATTAAGCTGGTATAGTAATTTGCACGATATCTTTGTTTTTAATTTTTTTGTCTGTCTGTCTCTTTGTATCGGATTCACAAGAATTGACTACAAGACGCGTAACATAGGTTACTTTTTATTAGGGTTCCGAATGGCAAAAACGGCACCCTAATAGATTCGTCATGTCTGTCCGTCCGTCCGTATGTCACAGCCACTTTTTTCCGTAACTATAAGAGCTATACCTACTGTGGAAACTTGGTAAGGTATTCGGTGAACCGCATTAAGATTTCATACAAAAATAGAAAAAAGCAATACATTTTTGGAGTTCCCCATACTTAGAACTGAAATTCAATTTTTTTTTTCATAAAACCCATACGTGTGGGTTCTATGGATAGGTCTTCAAAAATGAAATTCAGGTTTCTAATGTAATTCTTTTCTAAACTGAATAGTTTGCGAGAGAGACTTCCAAAGTGAAAAAATGTGTCCCCCTCCCCCCGTAACTTCTAAAATAAGGGAATGATAAATGTAAAACTAACATACGATGTACATTATCATGCAACCTGCCACCAAAAATTGGTTTAAACGTGATCTAATAATTAGTTTTTTTTTAATACGTTATAAATCGTAAACCGCATTTTACCTTTTATTCAATCAACTCCAATATAATAAAGAATAAAGAAAAACGAAGAAGAACCTACGTGCGCGAGTCCAACTCGCACTTGGCCGGTTTTTGATGTAGACGAAGCCGCGGGTGAAACTTAGTTTGTTTGTTTGATAGCGCTAATCTCGAGAGCTACTGGTCGGATTTCGGTAATTCTTTTTGTGTTTGTTAGTCTAACTCTCAATAAAGGTCTATATATACATATATTTAATATTACGCAAATATCCGAGTAGCTTTAAGTAATACACGAAAAACAATGTAGAAGTTTTTAAAATTTGATTGCTGCCCGCAATTTCTGTAGTATCACATCATCAGATCGTGACCTGATGAGCTTGGGACCACCACCACCATGACAAGTATACATTTTCAGACAACGTTTTTTTTTTCCATTTGGTCCAGGCGTCTTCGAGTAAACGGCGAAAAAAAAAAGCTGCACGTTCTTGTACTGGTTTCTAAACACTACTTATAAGGCCTTACCCATTGAACTTGTGGTTATGCAATTCTAAACAAATACTACCTCATGACCATGTAGTCATACAAACAACCGTGTCATACAAATGCCTATTTACCTTATACATATAAAAAAAATTGCCATGTCTGTACTACATTGAAGTTTTCAGAAAAATAATACGAGGGGCATTTATAACAGCAGTAGAAGCTAAAACATATTTTTGTCTGTGTGTCCATCCATCTGTCTATCTGTCTGTCTGTATGTTCGTACGCGCACCGCACAAAAACTACTGCATGGAATTCGATGGAGTTTTCACAGTTCTGTAGCTACAAGTCTAACTTAAGAACTGTTATATGTTTTATCTTTGTATTTTATCACTAAGATGGTAAATATGTAGTGTAAGTGTATATGGAAGGAAGCGACCCACTGATCCATAGACGAAGCATCATTCTGGGACGCCATTATCTTGGATCCGGATGATGTCAAGTCACTCCCGATCGGCCGACTGCTCCAATTTATGGAGGCTATTGGCCTAAAGGAGTCTATAATGAGGCTACAATCACAATAGACCCACGGAAGTTGACGTGAACACTCAAAGCCTCGTCCCAACAATAATAATAATATGGGAGGTTCGACAATTTTAAAGGAAAGAACATGCTGCTCATAGGTTCCAATAAGATAGATTTTTTGAAAATTCTTTTCACCAAGGGGGTCAATTTAGGGTTGAAAGTTTATTTATTGATTTCTTTTGTTTATTGATTTAAAGGATGTACATTTCGTTTAGAAATTAGTTCTGTTGTGAACCTGACTCTTAAAACCAAAAGATTAGTCGACTCTTCACGTGACCATAAGGCTGGCTTCTATTTTGGACAGAGGATCAGCATTGCCATACAACGTGGCAATGTTGCCAGCCTTCTGGGCACGTTACCTGCGGTCGACATCGATGCGGACGTATTTTTTAACACCTGATTTTTTTACGAGTTTTGGTTTATTTAATTTTATATTATTCTTTTATTCAATGTATATATAGTTTGGTATTTATTTAATTAGTTTAAAATATTAAATTATAGTTAGGTTAGTATTGTAAATATTTAAATAATTGATTTGTGGATCAAGTATTTAATAAATGAAATTGTTTTGGAACTAGGTTGGTACTAAGTGTATTTATCTTCATTTAATAGAAAATAGCATGAGAATGTCGCATTCCACGCGGATGAAATCGCGGGCGACAGCTCGTTTAGTCATACAGAGGTCAAAATTACTATTTTGAGGTAAATGTACACTTTAAGTGTTTGCTAGGCGGTAAGTTAATATTGAAATTGTTGACGTACAGGTTATTGCTTAATTTCAAGGTAAAAACGACAGTTCAGTAGTGTTAGAGCCAGCGGGTAGTGTACCTGCCTGCGACGCTGAGGTCGCGGGTTCGATACCCGCTTATGACAAATCTTTGTGAGCATGAACATGAGGGTTTGTCTTAATCTGGTTGTTTCTATGTATAACAAGTATGTATTTACAAAAGAAAAGTATATATGTATTAGTATCAGTTATTCTAGTACCCATAGTAGAAGCTCTGCTTAGTTTGGGACTAGATTACGTTGTGTGTAAGTTGTAAGATATTTATTTATTTATTGTGAATGAGAGCAAATACAGACTGTAAATGATATTGTTACGAAGGTATGTACCAGTGAGTCAGTACACGTTTCTAAGACTATAGGCGCTATTTTTGTTGCATTATTACCTGTAATGCTTAGTCCCATGATAGTGAGCCTGTCGCCATACACCGGACACAATGCCAACTCCTGATGGAAAGTTCACAAATAGCACTTTATCCGGCCCGATAATAAAAAGCGAGACCTCACGGTGAAAGCTAATAAATAATAATAAATAATAAATATTTCACAACTCACACACAACGCCATCTAGTCCCAAACTAAGCAGAGCTTGTACTATGGGTACTAGAATAACTGATACTAATACATATTATATACTTTTCTTTAGTAAATACATACTTATTATACATAGAAACAACCAGACTAAGACAAACCCTCATGTTCATGCTCGAATGGTATCAATTCAATCAATGCTTGCATTACTATTGTTCCGGGAGGTGAAATAACTTGCACTTGAGGCACACAGTGTAGTCCTCAGATGAAGCGATGCATCTACAATCTGCTCTTGTGGATTGCTGATATCATGGGCTGTACTCCACTTGCCATCAGGTAGACACGCTCGTTTGCTACATACGTCGTCCTCGTAAAAATAAAATACAGTCTTCGCGAATTAAAAGTTTACCACGTTTCACCTGTTATGACTAGGTCTTATGTGGACTACCGCATTGTGTCCGGTGAATGGCGACAGGCTCACTAGAGCCTGTCGCCATTCACCGGACACAATGCCAACACAGCGCTCAAATCCCAAATAGCACTTTTGACCGCCTCGGCTATCGAACCCGAGAGCTGTCGCTGAAAGATCGCAACGAAGCGACAACAGTATAGGACGTAAATTGCATTATAATCATTACTATCATCTACTGGGCGCATCAGAATTATTAGCGCTGCGGTCAATGATATTATATAAAAAGTTCTATAATATCATTGGCTGCGGTGCTTTTTGGCGCTGCAGTATAATAATTGTGCTGAGATGCGTACCATTTCTGGCATTAAGAATGTTTTTTTTTTAAATTATTTAGTTTTAGACGTTTTATTATAGATAGATAGATAGATAAAAACTTTATTTGTGCATAAGATATAGGAAATACATTTTGTACGAAGGTTTTAATTACAATATTTATGCACAAAGGGCGGCCTTATCGCTTATCGCGATTTCTTCCAGGCAACCTTTGGATGGACATTAGTGTAAAATATTTACAGAAGGTAGTTTTAGACAGCAACGAAAAAAGAGGAAAGAAATAATAATAGGTATAATACTAAAATAAGTTAATATGCTATTTTTATTATAATACATATGATATATAACAATATAATATAATAATATATACATATATATATATATATATATATATAAACATATACATATACTAATATAAATCCAATATAATACATACAGTTTCAAGGTGTATTATTTTGATAATGGTCGTAAAGCATTTTCTTGAAACAATACAAACTTTGCGCTTGTCTGATCGCAACAGGCAACGCATTCCACAAGCGAACGGATTCAACTGTGACAGACTGGTCATAAAAATCTGTGGAATGCGTCGGCATATCCAGTCTTAGGTTTTCGGATGACCTTAGGAACTTTGAATGTGTGTCATGAATGAACTTGAAACGTTCTTTGAGATAAGTAGGGGCCGCGGGATTAAACAAAACGTTATAGAGAAACGTAAGGACATGAGTATTCCGTCGAGCACGAATTGGAAGCCACTTGAGTTTTTTTGAGTTTTTTATGTATTTTATTTGCCAGAATAAATGATTTTTCTTTCTTTACAATCAATCTGCCGAGCTTTCTCTGAATGACATTGAAATCTGATTCTAGTCTTACAAATTATGGGACCAGCAGGATTTGAACCTGCGACCTTCTGCACACCGCAGCCGCTTTAACCAACCAGCAACGGTCGTCAGGACCCCAAATTTCTCAACTGTATGTTACGTTATTTCGTGACGTCACGTTCATCCATTTGTTCCTATCTTAAGCAGGATACAAACCAACATGGCGAAGTTACATTCAGCACAAATGTTGTAAAGAATGAACGCGTACTGTTATATCCCTAAAATGTTTATTTAAATGCTGACAAGATGCTGACTCAGCATCTCTATGCGCGGGGGTGTCATCCTGCCTCTAGGCTGGTTACCATCAAGTTAGTTCGGGATAGACGGTCAGACGAATAAGACCTGTCCAGTATTTTGGGCATTTTACAAGTCTTAGTGACTTTGTGTTCGGTTTTAATAAACCTTTAATATTCAATTTAATTTCTTCTTTTTTTAAAAACCCGTTTAAGATCCTCGGTATAACATTTGGTGGCAGCGGTGGGATCTATTGATCTAGGTCGCCTCGCGAGTGAATTCAGTGCCCAATTCAGTGCTAACCCAAGTGCCTAAATATCAAGGTCAACACCGAAATCTATCGTCCCCGGCTCATCCAATCGAGAAGATTATCCAATCGAGAAGAAAACCCCATCAAGGCCATAGTCGACCTCACGGGAAATCTCATCCAAGGAAATCTTCGTTCAAGGCTACACTGGCCTTGCCCAATACTACCACAACCTGGTCCACTGTGCAGTAAGCGGTGTGAAGGCGTTCTACATATCCAGCACCGACCAAGGTCGTCAGTATTCCAGATTCCAGTCCATTCCAGAAAATCATGAAGTATTTCGTGTTACTGTGAGTTACGAATATTTTACATACTTACTTTTCTATTCAAATCAAGTGTGGTGTTCCCAAAGGATAACGCAACAAGACATTATAATTTAGTTCTATTTTTAGCCTAGAGTTATTAATTATTGTACTTGTAATTAATTAAGCGCACCTCCGAGCGTTCCTGTGTATCGGCGCGCAGACATAAACATCCGTCGCGCCAGGTGATAAGCCGTTTCTCGCTAACGCGCTATCGCACATCCTACCGGTGAACCATTGTTCATCTTTAGAATAAATTAATACTTATTATTTCTCTAGTGCATATTTTTATTTTTCTTGTGCATATTTTTATTTTTCTAGTGCATATTTTTATTTTTGTGTACAATGGCGACTAACAAAGCCGAAAAAGATAAGGAAACTATTTCTACAGGAATAATTTTGAAATTCATAAAGCCGTACGATGGCACCAGAGAAAGACTTAATGCTTTCCTTAATAATTGTGATAGTGCAATAGAACTGGCCACTACTCCCGGCCAAGAAAATTTAGTTTTAAAATTTATTCTAAGCCAACTTGAAGGCAAAGCCGAGTCGGCGTGTTCCATAAAAGAGTTTGAAACCTGGGATTCACTTAAAGAATTTCTCAAAACACAATTCGGCGAACAAAAACATTACGCCCATCTTCTTGCCGACTTACAAGAGTGCAGGCAAGGTCCTAATGAAAATGTAACTCAATTCTCATTGAGGCTAGAGACATGCCTCTCACAACTTTTAACAGAGGTTACGATCTCCAACAGCAGGAAAACTGAACTTGCTGGCAGATTAGCTGCGATGCAGGACCTTGCACTACACGCTTTTATAATGGGGCTTATTCCCCGTATTTCAAGCATCGTTAGGTGTAGAGAACCTAGGACGCTTAACGAAGCAATTAATTTCGCAACTTCGGAAGAAAAGATACAACAATATTCCTATAAATATAACGTTTTATCGAGACAGAAAATTGCTGAACCTCGTCGGAATGACTCTAACCAACGGGTCTCTAAGCCCAATAATAATAATGCGTCCTCTCCTTCAACGTCTGGGTCGAATCAGTCGAAGGAACAATTTTGTAGATACTGCAAAAAGACTGGTCACCTTTTAGAAAATTGCAAATTGAGGCAATACAATAACAGCAAAAATGATAAACCCGTTAAACCTTTTTCACCGGTAGCCCAATCGGCAACCGTATTTATTAAGTCTAAGTCTGAACCAAAAGTCAATTTAATTGAAGAAATTGAAGATGGTCATGACGAAGTTGATCATGACGAAGATTTAAACTAAATCCTGTCCCGTACAGGTGTCGCATGGGACAGATCTACTCTGTAATTAATGACACCAGCCTTAATAAGACCTATGGACACGGTACTCAGCCCGAAACTCGCGGTCAAATCCAATCCTATCTGACCCACGGACACGGTATTAAGCCCGAAACTCGCGGTCAAATCCAATCATATCTGACCCACGGACACGGTACTCAGCCCGAAACTCGCGGTCAAATCCAATCCTATCTGACCCACGGACACGGTATTAAGCCCGAAACTCACGGTCAAATCCAATCATATCTGACCCACGGACACGGTATTAAGCCCGAAACTCGCGGTCAAATCCAATCCTATCTGACCCACGGACACGGTATTGAGCCCGAAACTCGCGGTCAATTCAATTCACAATCGACCCATGGACATGGTGATGAGCCCAAAACTCGTGGTCGAAATAAATCTCACATAACCAACGGACAGGGTAACCAGCCCCAAATTCATGGTGAATCTGAAAATAATCCAAGTCCTGAAAGAAAATATAATCAAATATACGAAATAATAACTAAAAATAGATACTTACCTTACATTAAAGTCCAAACGTCCCTAAATAAAAATCCACTTACCTTCCTAGTTGATTCTGGAGCATCTATTTGTGTTCTCAAAAATGATTGCATAAGCAATGTTCCACAACTATCTGAAAGTAACATTAAAATAAAAGGTATTGGTTCCAAAAATCCAATTACAAGTTTAGGTTGCTTTAAATTACAATTACAATTTAAACCAGAACTAAAATTATCACATACCTTTCATGTTTTTGATAATATTGACATGCCTTATGATGGCATCATAGGTAATGACCTGTTCATGCAACATAGTTGTCGAATTAACTACCATTCAAATTCCTTAGAAATTAATGATATTAATATAAAATTATCATTCAATGAACTATCCTTCAGAATAGAACCTCGAACTGAAGCCGTGATAGAATGCTCAGTCAACAATCCTGAAATAGGTGAAGGCATCGTATTCGATCAACACCTATCTGACTCTATTCTTGTCTCTAACTGCTTAGTAAAAGTAAAAAAGAATAATCGCGTGAATTTGACAGTTCTTAATACGTCTAATAAACCTGTTCTCATTAATTCAAATCTATTACTTACCCTAAAACCAATATTCTATTCTGAACAAACTCCTATTCCTGATAATTGTAATAGTATTGAAAGAACTCAACAATTATTCGAACTCTTAACAACATCGCATTTAAACTCAGAAGAAAAAGAATATCTAACTGACATCTGCGGTAAATATGCAGATATATTTCACTTACCCGGTGACCAATTGACATGCACAGATGTAGTCTGCCATGATCTCATAACATCAACTTCACAACCTATAAATGTAAAATCATATAGATTCCCAGAGGTTCACAAAGAAGAAGTTAACACTCAGATTAACAAAATGTTAGATCAAAATATCATAAAACCATCGAAGTCCCCATGGTCATCCCCTATTTGGATTGTACCGAAAAAACTAGATTCTTCGGGTAAAAGAAAATGGCGGATAGTAATAGACTACCGGAAACTCAATGATATCACTATTGGTGAAAGTTATCCTATCCCACAGATAAGTGAAATTTTAGATCAGTTAGGCCAAAGCAAATATTTTTCTACTTTAGATTTGGCATCAGGATTTCATCAAATAAAAATGAATCCAGAGGATGCACCTAAAACCGCGTTCAGTGTCCCACAAGGTCACTTTGAATTTAATAGAATGCCGTTTGGCCTTAAAAATGCTCCTGCAACCTTTCAAAGAACAATGAATACGGTTCTATCAGGATTACAGGGTATCCATTGCTTTGTTTATCTTGACGATATCGTCATTTATTCTGTATGTTTAAATAGTCACATGGAAAAGATCGCGTTTGTCTTTGAAAGACTTAGACAATTCCAACTTAAGTTACAACCAGAGAAGTGTGAATTTCTCAGAAAAGAAGTCGCCTATCTCGGGCATCTACTAAGTGATAAAGGAGTCCAACCTAATCCTGACAAAATCAAAGCGGTCGTACAATTTCCTGTTCCTAAATGTCCGAAAGACGTAAAGTCTTTTCTTGGTCTATCATCATACTATCGCCGCTTTATACCAGAATTCTCAAAATACGCAAAATCTCTCACATCCCTACTAAAAAAGGATGTTCCATTCATTTGGACTAATAGTCAACAATTAGCTTTTGAACAACTAAAAGAAAAATTAGTAACTGCACCAGTACTAATATTCCCTGATTTCACAAAACCATTTGTCCTAACATGTGACGCGTCAAATTACGCTATTTCTTCTATATTGTCCCAAGGTGATATTGGCAAAGATAGGCCGATAGCATTTGCTTCAAGGACCTTAAACAAGGCAGAATGCAACTATAGCGTCACAGAAAAAGAATGTCTAGCTATAGTCTACGGAACTAAAATCTTCCGTCCATATCTTTTTGGTCGTCAATTTACGATAATTACAGACCACAAACCTTTGAATTGGCTCTTCAATTGCAAAGACCCTGGATCTAGATTAGTCAGGTGGCGTTTAAAATTAGAAGAGTATAATTACGTAATCCAATACAAAAAGGGTAAGACAAATACAAATGCCGATGCCCTCTCAAGATATCCAATAAATCCAATCCTTAATGATAATGACACCTTATCAGAAAATCTTCAGCTAAGATCTAATCCTGAAAATCCTAATCAAATACTTACCGGTAACGATCCTCGTTATGTATCTCCTACCTCTGTGCAATCTCAGAATGCACCGGTAGATCCAACTAGTTCAAACTCACCTGATTTCTTAGAAATACCTGAAGGGTTTGAAATCCCTGAAAACCTAGAAGACCTCGAAATCCCAGACGACTTTGTCATCCCAACACCTCCTGAACCCTTAACAAACGATGAGTCTGATGGTTCCATTCCCTCTGAAAATACAACCGACGACTCGTATTCCAAATATCTGAAAAATATAAAAAATAAATCAATTAATTATGATACTAAAATACATGAATATAATGAATCATTGTTGAAATCCAAAATTAAAACAGTAATTATACCTACCTCCATTGACCTCGATGAGTCTAATCTCTTTATATCAGAAGTCATTGGAAACCTTAATAATTCTGAAGAAATACTATCTAAAGAAAGAACATTACATTCTTTCATATCATTCAAAGATAATGAAATATTATATTACTTGCTTTTTACAAAGGTCCATCATTTTGACCAATGTAATTATGAAGACATTTTCAAAAGTATGAAAAACCTAAGAAATGAATTAATTAATAATAATGTTGTCGAAATCTGTATAACAGATTTTCGTAACCCTTTCGATGCACATAGTTTCATTAAACTATACAATATAATCACGTACATTTTCCACAATACTAATATTGTAATAAATATCTACAAAAATTCTATAATATATCCATCAATAACAGAAATAAGTAAAATACTTAAAGAAAATCATGACATTCCTATTGCTGGCCACTTGGGTTCTAATAGGATGTTAAGTAGAATAAAAGAACGTTATTACTGGCGTAATATGCGTAGTGACGTTGAAAATTATGTTCGGCAATGTGAACAATGCCAAACTAATAAAGCATTGCGAAGAATAAATCGAGCTCCAATGCAAATCACCTCTACATCAAGCCAACCATTTGAACGCGTAGCATTAGACATTGTCGGTCCACTCCCCGAAGCCGGTGGAGTTAACTATAAATATATTCTAACCCTGCAAGATGATTTAACAAAATATTCACTTGCATATCCTATCCCTAACGCTACCGCTGAGGAAAGTGCTGAATGTTTAGTACATTTTATTACTCTCTTTGGCATACCTAAAACGATTTTAACTGATCAAGGAACTAATTTTACATCTGAATTATTTAAGCAAACATGCAACTTCTTAAAAATTAAACAATTATGGTCAAGCGCATACCATCCACAAACTCAAGGTGCCCTTGAAAGGAGCCATTCAACATTAAAAGAATACCTAAAATCATTCATTGATGAAAATCAAAGTAATTGGTCTAGATATATCTTTACTGGTATATTTACATACAATACAACTGTCCATTCTACCACTAATTATACACCATACGAATTAGTGTTTGGACACAAACCATTTATACCAACATCGGTTTATGAAACATCTCTAGAACCTACCTATAGCAGCTACGTTCGGATGCTGCAACAACGGATGCGACATTCTAGAGAAAAAGCTGTAGATAATATAGTACAGTCAAAAACAAAATCAAAGGTATACTATGATCAACACACCAGACCCGTAAAATATAAAGCTGGTGACATGGTGTACCTTAAAACTCATCCTAGACTTCGTAAAGCCCTATCCCCTATTTGGAAAGGGCCATATAAAGTCATAAAAATAAACGGTAATAATACACTTACCATATTATTAAATCGCCGACACGTCAAGTACCATTATGACGAAGTCAAGTTGGCCGTGAATAATCCTAGTAATTAGTTTTTAGTAGAATAAGTTAGTTAGTAATATTAAAATAGTTATTATTATTCATATTATATTGCAGGATAGTGACAGCAAGTCTCAATATATCTACCCTAGCCATACCAGACATTGTGGAACCTATAACTGAAAGTCCAGGCGTCTACTTCAACCCAGTAGGAACTGTTAGAACATCTAACGACTTTCTCCACATACTGGTGCCGATTGATATTTCATATATACATCCGCATATTCTTAATATACAAAATGCATTAGAAAACACAAAAGATTTATGCCTACAAAAGGATATAGTAACGGATTCCGAATGCCTTAATATTTTACAACCTTTGTTTTCTCGCTTTGACGATTTGACAAAAAATTATAATGCCATCTCTCATTTAATATCACTCCGCGATAAGAGAGCTGCATGGTTTGCCGGTATTGGATCAGTATTCAAACAAATCATTGGCACGATGGATGAAAATGACGCCATAAACTACAATAACGCCATTCAAACCTTAGATAACAAAAACATACAACTTGCATCTTTATTTAAAGAAAATATATTACTAACCAAAACAGCTTTTTCGCGTTATAATGAAACCCTTAATATCGTACAGGTAAATGAAATTCGTTTGAATAGCGCTATTGAAACATTATATGGTAGTTTTAATAATCTAACAATTGTAACCAACTCCTTATCGATGAGATCACAATTAAATGAAATTTATAACGAATTGGCTTCTAGTTTACTTACATTATCATTTAAAATAGATGATATAATAAATTCAATTTTGCTTTCAAAAAGTCACAGTCTCCATCCATCTGTTTTAACACCGAGACAGCTGTATAAAGAACTGTCCGATAATATTTTAAGTTTACCTAAAAATAAGGAATTAGCATTAAGTTTAAGTTTAGATAATATTTACGCATTAATTGATATGTCTACATTACTGTGCTATGCTACAACAAATAAGATTGTATTTGTTATAAAAATCCCGTTAATCTCTAATGTAGAGTATAACCTTTACAAAATTATTCCTATGCCAATTCCTCACAATCCTAAAAACCCAAATTCCTATGCCATGATCATTCCCACTTGCAATTTTATAGCTATTAGCAAAGATAAGTTATTTTATGTGTGTTTAGATCATTTAAGAGATTGTGTGAAAACAGTTACTAAAATTTATATATGTGACAATGCTTATGTACACTCAATTGAATATGTACCAATGTGCGAAATTGAAATTTTATTAAAAATATTGACTGTATTACCAAAACAATGTAATACGAAACTCATACACGGACAAGTAGATATTTGGCAAAAACTTAATGAAAACAAATGGATATATGTTCAATCCGAACCTACTAAATTGTCTCTCGAGTGTAAATCAAATTCAATGGAATTTAAACTTTTAGGTACTGGCATACTTAATATACAACCAACATGTACAGCCTATTGTAAGAATAGAGAATTCATAAGTAGTTCTCATCTTGAAATTAATATAAAACCTATAAAATCCGATTTTAATCTGATTAATGATACTTGTTGTAATATAAGCAAATTTCATGAACTTAAATCTAAATTATTGCCTTTAAAACTATCTGAAATGGACTTAGAAAAACTACCAAACATAGTTACAGATAAATTTGTAAACAATCTTGATGATATTATAATTAACAACCATGTTCAACCTCTGTATACTTCGCATATTTCTATTCTAACCTATTGTTTAACAACATTGATTAGTTTACTAGTAATATATAAAATATATAAAATATGTAAAAGATTTGTGAAATGTCCAAAGTTATATAACCAAAATAATAACAACGATGAGGTAGACTCTGGTATAGAAGAAATACCTATGCCAAGGCTACGGATAAATACGTAACTTCGCGCTTTTCCCGGAAGTCACTCTTAAACGGGGGGCTGTTATATCCCTAAAATGTTTATTTAAATGCTGACAAGATGCTGACTCAGCATCTCTATGCGCGGGGGTGTCATCCTGCCTCTAGGCTGGTTACCATCAAGTTAGTTCGGGATAGACGGTCAGACGAATAAGACCTGTCCAGTATTTTGGGCATTTTACAAGTCTTAGTGACTTTGTGTTCGGTTTTAATAAACCTTTAATATTCAATTTAATTTCTTCTTTTTTTAAAAACCCGTTTAAGATCCTCGGTATAACAGTACGTTATTTCAACTTCTTATTGATCATTTTTATAGCATATAATAATTCCTTTATTGATAAAATCATTAGAAAAACCACATTAATAAATGCATAATCAATGGTATATTATTCCAAGAAGCGTCCGACGCGGTGACTAACATAATTTAATAGTAATTAATATAACAAACAACTATTATGTAATGGTTATTCTCGTAAGGTGGTAAAACTCCTTGTGAACGAGCTCAAAGATATACAGGGTGTATGCGACATGCCTTATTATTGTAACTAATATTCGCCGTTTGTTTCACGCTATGGTCCGAGCGCCATAGTTGCGTTTCGATTACTATCTTTATTTCTATTTTTACCCGACTGCGTCAGAAGGAGAGTTATGCTTTTCGAGCGTATGTAAGTATGTATGTATGTATGTCTATTTCTTTGTGCCGCCCTACAGCCCAAACGGCTAGACGAATTTTGACATATGAGGTGTCGTTGAATTCTTCAAAACAGTGATAGTGACATAGGCTATATAAATTTTCAAAATGGCGCCGGCAAATGAAAAAAAAGGGGGGGGAGGTATGGATTTTCTTTTCATCATAGTAATATGGGTATCAAATAAAAGGCCATGAAAAGACCATTTCAAAAATATATACTTCTTATCACATTTATATTACTGATTAAACACAATTTACCAATTTATATATCGGCACGCTCGCGCGCCCGAAGTGTGTGGAAGTTAGTTTGTATGTTCGCTCACGCTAATCTTGGAAACTGCCGGTCGAATTTGAATAATTGTTTTTGCATTTGATAGTTTAACTCACGATTGAGGCTCATTGATCTCAAAGAGATTTGATTTCTACAAATTAATAGATGCAGTCGGGGACAAACAATACTTTGTTACTATATAACTTCGTTTGTCACCGCCTGCAACATCATAAAGAATTTAGTTTGACATATGTATTTCATTTGTTGTTAATGAATTTAATGTAGATAATGCTATACTTGTTTTTATCTTTCAAGATTCAAGATTCAAGATTCATTTATTCGCAGGAATATGGTACAGTAGATGGTATACATGTTTTAGCAGCCCGACATATTCACCTTTAATAGGCATGCGAATTTTTGTTTAAAGAAGTAAACATGGACAATAAAGTAGCACTAACAAACAGGATAACTTATTTTTTACAGGAATAGAATTCATTAAGCGTATAAAAGCACTTTTCAAGTAACCAAGACTTAAGTTTTCTTTTAAAAATATGTAAAGGTAATTCTCTTAAAGTTTGTGGAATGTGGTTAAAATTTTTTATTGACATGCTGTAACTGTTTTTGTAGTGAAGAGTGCTTTTACATATTTCATTTCTTAATTTACTAGGATCCCTTTTTTGGAATCTGCTATCTTCACTAACCTTCGTAAAGAATTGTGAATTACTTTTTACAAATATGCCAATTTCAAGAATATATAGAGATACCAAAGTCAATATTCTTAATTTTTTAAATATGGGTCTACAGCTAGTTAGTGGGGATACACCAGCTATTGCCCTAAGACATTTTTTTTGTACAATGAAAGCCCTGTTCATGTGTGTAGAATTACCCCATAAAATGATACCGTATCTTAAAACCGAACCTACGTAACCGTGATACGCGCCGAGAGCTGTTTCTTGCGTAGCTGATTTACTTAACTGTTTTAAGGCATATACAAACCTGTTTAATTTATTACATATTGTGTTTATGTGTGAGCCCCAGTTGCAATTGTTGTCTAATGTAAGTCCTAGGAATTTGATATTATTTTCTTTACCAATTTTTTCGCCATCATACTTAAGTTCAATATGTTGAGGTTTTTGTTTATAGTTTGCAAATTGTACATATTTAGTTTTAGATATATTAATTTTAAGCTGATTTTCGGTTAACCAATTAATAACATTATTTATAGTTTTGCTGACTTCCTCATTGTGTTTATTTTTATCAGTTTCTGGTACAAGAATGGAAACGTCGTCAGCAAAAAGTATACACTTGTGATCTGTTATACTAGGTTTCGCTAAAATGTCTTCTAATCGTGAAAAAATTGACTTATTTGAAGCGTATTTTGTCAATAATCGAAATGCGGGAGCTGCATTAGTGTGGTACCGCAATAAGTATCCGTTGCGGCATGTGCCAACAAGAAAGGTTATTACAAATCTTTTGAAAAACCTGGAATTGCAGGGTTCTTTCAAAATACGCTTCTAATAAGTCAATTTTTTCACGATTAGAAGACATTTTAGCGAAAATCCTTAATTAATAACTCATACGAAGTTTCTCAGCTGAAACTAAGTATAACACACAGATTTTCGAATCAAATTCGAAATTTGAGGGTAAAAATTCTTTTTATTTACTTTACAGTCAATTCTACCCACTTCCAGGCCATAACAAAAAGTTAGACCATCGTAGAAATTCGTTTCTGTTGCCGAAATGTATGGGAAACGTTTTTGGCGATTTCTGTCTTTTCTAGTACTGAAAGCTAAAATGGTCCCATAGAGTTTTTTGATCCCCACATGAAATAGAATCGATTGGCATAAAAAAAAAAATTTGAACTTTTTGCATTTTTTTTGCTAACTGTAAGTTTTTTACAAAATCTGTGAATGCAGTTCAAAATGTCCCAAAAAGTTAGGGAAGGTCTTTTAAGAACGTTTTGCTGTAACTGCAACGGTTAAGGTACTTGCCCTTACTTACTTCAAAAATACACCCTGTATATTTTTGAAATGGTCTTTTCATGGCCTTTTGATGAAAAGAAAATCCAGACCTCCCCCCTTTTTTTTTCATTTGCCGGCACAATTTTGAAAATTTATATAGCCTTTGTCACTATCACTGTTTCGACGAATTCAACGACACCTAAGCTCATATGTCAAAATCCGTCTAGCCGTTTGAGCTGTAGGGCAGCACAAAAAAATAGACATACATACATACATACGCTCGAAAAACATAACCCTCCTTCTGACGCAGTCGGGTAAAAAAGGCATAGCAAAGCTATAATTTGCTTTAAAATATTACAAGTATGTGATATAATGTTAAATTGTAGACCAACAAGGCAGTGTTTTGTTTTGCATAAATGTTCTCCGTAATGATGAATAATAATTACCCTAATTATATTTTTTGTGATCTATTAAATGGCGACCAAAGACAGATAAACAACATTTTTTTTGCAAAAACACTTAGCTTTATGCATTTACAAATTAAAATAACAATTTTATAGTTAATTTGGTTATCGCTACAACAATCTGAATTCTAATCGTCTCTATTGGTGTAATAAACGAGGTACACACGGCTTTTTTGTTGCATTATGATAAATAGTCTTAATACTTTTATTTTTTAATATATAAACGTCTTTACGTCCGGATGGCGTAGTGGATAGTGTACCTGCCTGAGACGCCGAGATCGCGGGTTTCGAGTGTGCATGAACATGGGGGTTTGTCTTAGTCTGGGTGTTTCTATGTATAAAAAGTATGTATTTACAAAAAAAGAAAAGTAAATATGTATTATTATCAGCTATTCTAGTACCCATAGTACAAGCTCTGCTTAATTTGGGACTAGGTGACGTGGTGTGTAAGTTGTGAGATATTTATTTATGTATTTATAGAAAAATATACATATTGGATCTTAAATTAAAATAGTCTAATAATTTAATCTAAACTTAATAAGTCACTGTCAGAAGTCCTCGTACCCAAAATGCTGGCAGCATTACCGCGTTGTATTGCGATACTCAGTCGCTGGCCGAAATATAAGCCAGCATAATATGGTATTAATACTACATCAGAATCTCTTCTTGTACCAAATTGTTGTTTATTCTTTAAATATAGGCACCTTAATGCCGTTTACTGTATTGTTTTAAGTTATACACAGATGAGGCGAGACGTTGAATATTACTGATGTACCTATATCTTACATTTTAGTGTTTTTTTTATTGAAGTAGGTTTTTTTGTACAATATTTTTCATACCTAAGGTGACAACAACAAGGTGAAGCGCAAGTGTAAACAAATATAAATTAATATATAATAAATAATACACATAAATCATACACATAAGTTTACAATTTTATTGCAGCAGGGAGTTTGAATTGTGCTCAGTGGATAATGATAGGCTCACCATGGGACTTGAACATAACAGGAGAAATATGGGCGTTGTACACCTCTGCAACACACATCTGGGTGATATAGGCATGATGTAATGTATCATACAAGTGAATAACCACCACATTTTTGATCACGTTTCCTCTATTATCTTTCCTATTTTAATAATTATACCAATTTAGATAAAATGTAAACAAATTAATAGTCAAAAGTGCGTCACCTATAATTCGACAGATAGCCGCAGCTAATGACAGTGTAAACAATAATCAATAAAAACTATTTCACGGTATTTTTAAATTAAATAATGTCTAAATAATTGTTTATTGCGGTTTTCCTATTATTGAAGTAATTTATTTCTCGTTATTTTTTAATATAGGAAACGTTTATTTATAAAAATGGGAATTATACTAAGAAAAAGTTGAAAAAGATATGGGGACCGGCAGGATTTGAACCTGCGACCTTACTGCACACCGGGCAGCCGCTTTAGCCATCCAGCTACGGTCGCCACTTACCAGAACCCTACATTTCTCAACTGTATGATACATGTATATATGTATAGATCGCACGTTCAAATCCTGCCGGTCCTATATTGTTACAACTTAGATACTGCACACCGGGCAGTCGCTCTTAGCCATCCAGCTACGGTCGCCTCTTACCGGCACCCTAGGCGACCGTAGCTGGATGGCTAAGAGCGACTGCCCGGTGTGCAGTTAGGTCGCAATTTCAAATCCTGCCGGTCCCATATCTTTTTCAACTGTTTCTTAGTATAATATAGAATCCGTTAAAATTTGCGGGTTCCCCATGATTTCTCAAGTCTTTCATCTTCAGATCGTGACCTGATGAGCATGGGACCATGACTAGTATAATCTTTTACACAAAAGAACTGTTTAATTGTTCTTGAAGTCGGTGCTCATATATAACTAATCTATATATATAAAAATAAAACCCGTTTTTCGTTGTCACGACATAGCATAAAAACGGCTTGACCGATTTGGCTGATTTTTTTTTGTAGCTTTCTAATACTCTGTACAAGGACCTTACGGAAAAAAAAAACAAAAAAAAGTATTCATTTTTATATGGAGGATAGTATAGATTCCAGTTCAAATTGAATAGGTACGCATATATAAGATAGGTCAGCTATACAAAATAAAGTAGTGCATCAAATTTACGCTAAGGCGGTACGAAGTTCGCCGGGTCAGCTAGTTAGAAATAATAGTCTAGCAACGACCTCAAGAACTATTTTACCGTTTTTTTGCGTTATTTAGTAATATTTTGAGCAGCGCTCCCACCCTTTTTTATCGTATTTTTTTTAATGTTGTAAATGAATACTAAACACTTCTAGAATCTGCGTTTTAATAAATACCTCTATTATGTAAAATACATCAATAAATGGAATGCATAGATGTATTTTTTGATTAGGTATAAAAAGATTCAAATTATTAATAAAATTTTAAGTAAAAATCACGTTCCAACTTGTTAATTTTTATGATCGCATTGTTTATCATGTGAACACGGGATATTCATTTCTTGTATAAGATGGTCCTTTTTTTTTTATAGGTTGTGAAATGTACCTGACCGCATACCGCACCGTTCGGGGAGACGGTGCGGTTATGTGGGGCCCTCACCCACTAAAACACCACCGTGCGCCTACACTTGCCTTATGAACGGGTCACCGGAACTATGACATACATCAGTGACCCGTTCAGCGTTTGCCGTGGGGGCACCATCTCTGTATTGGGGTGACGTCCCGGCGCGACCGAAGAACGTCACTCTCGTCGCGGAAGACGCGGATGAAAGAACTTAACCCCGGTTCTTCCATCCGGCAGTATAAGATGGTCCTGAATTATATAGGTTTCCCATGCAGTGTAAACCAAGTTATTCTAGAAATGTTAGATAGATAGATAGATAGATAAAATTCTTTATTCATAAATAAAAACATACATTTTTAAACAGGCTCCACAAAACCGAATGATCGGTTTGTCTGTGGAAATACATTGCACTCGGATTAAACAACATTTCACTTAGGTACACTTAAATAAACATAACTAAGACTCTTTGTATTATTCGTTTTTAACATTAAAGTTATGCAATATTTCTGTGCCTCTAGTGAAAAAGGGTTTAAGTCCGATTTTGACGAAAATGAGTTAAGTATACCAAAAGGTTCAGAAAAAAATGATCTATCAATTCGTGAAAACAGTACTTGCTTATCTTTAAAAATAACGAAGTTAGCAATGTGCAAAATGGGTTAACTAACACTAAAAATATTACAGAAGTGGGTTGTAAGTGCACTCTGATTTCTTTACACAGATTTATGATTTTTTTATTTTGTGCCTTTTTATATAAATAAACATATATTGTCAGAGATTCAATTCATTTGGTGAATACGGGTACAAGTACACTTGTTCCTTAAAAAATGTTCAGTGAGTAACGATATCACTTGACATAAATCCGTTTTCACCAAAATAAATGATAACAATCCAGAATAAGTCTATCGAAATCCGTTTTCACGTTTGGAATATTTGTATTAAGAAATGCAATTTGACGTAACTAAAGCTATACCGAAACGTCGCTGCCATTTTTCGTGAGAAAAGATACAACTGGTCGTTACGGGGTACGGTGCGGGTGGGTGGAGAGCGCGCAGCGCCCGCGCTTCGTCAGTCGTCCATGGACTTTAAGCTCTGCAGAAAATCGTCAATTGAGCGGGTAAGTTGTACCCTTAATCACATATTTTAGAAAATTATTTTAATGTATACGTATTGTTATTTAGATTTTTGTCTAAATGTACCCTTTTACACCGAGTTTTTATTTTAAAACTCCATTACGTAACTTATTATGAAGAGGAGACATTGATTTTTTATTGTGTTTTTGTATGTATGTTATTAAAATACAAAACAGTAATAGCAATGGTTACGTGTGCAATATAATAACGGCTACAGGATGCTGTTGGGCTTGCCGCGTTTCTGCAGTGCCTCTGGCATGTTTGCGCAAGGGCACGTTGATGGCTTCCAGGCCATCGTGAGACAAAAATCTGCCTCATTGCTCCATAGAGTACGAGCGAGCTCCAACTCCATCCTGAAGGTGATAGCTGGGAGATATGACTCACCGATAGTGCATAGCATTATACGGAGATGTATCTCCCAGAATAAACTAGTTATGCAATAAATACCCACATTTGTTACTAACATACATTTAAGATTATTGTTTTACTAACCCACTATGGATCTTACTTGGTCTGAAATAAAAGTTATTTTATTTTATTTTTTTATTTTTTTTTTATAGTGAGTCAACCTTACAGAAACAACTACATTTTGTAGTATAATTATAAAGATACGTAAAATTGTCACATCTAAACTTCTATACTAATATTATTAAGAGGAAACATTTGCGTTTTTGTATGTTTGTAACGTTTTTGTGGGTGGAGGGGTGAACGGGGGCAAGGGTAAAGGCGAATGAAGGAAGGGGAGAAAAGAAGGGGGAAGCATCGATATCGATTTCTAATCGATAATTAATAAAGTGTAACTGCAGGGCATTGCTAGTTAATTTATATCTCTATCCCTACCTAGGTTATTGGCATATTTTATGCTTCTATTTCAACTTTCATAACGCGGTTCTCTGGTGTAATGTTTTCATCAATATATCTATTGTTTTAGAATGGCTGGTCGAGGTCGTATTAATCGTTTGATGGATCTTGTTTCCAAAGATATGGCAATGATGGATGAAGTAGATTGGATTGATGACCAATTTATATCCGTACCTGTATCTTCCGAAAACTATTCTCCGAAGGCTACACATTCCAGAGATTATTCTAAAAGACCAGGATGTTCAACCAGGTATTCTCCAAATCTTGAATGTTTCAAAAATAACTCATCAATGCCAGGAAACTCTAACCTATGTTCTCCAATACCTGGATGTTCCAAAAACCTTAACGCAGACCCTGACAATGATGTCGATATATTCACTGATTCTGATGAAACGTTCCTAGTATGTCTTGATATTCTTTCTACGTTAGTTGATACGCTGCCATACCCTTACTTGGATTATTCTACAGACAGTAGTGATGATTTCATCCCAAATACATATGACACAAGTAGCTCAGATTGATCAGTTTTACAAAAGCGCACACGACGTAATAGTAATGTCATAATTCCAGTCAGGTTCAGATACGAGCTATAATAAGTCATTTTGGGATAAAGAAGATATTAAACAAGGCCGGAAACGTAAGCCTAGGAAAAGCATCAAGGAAAGAAGAGAAGATAGAGAAACAAGAAAAAGGAAGAGAAATTAAGAAAAAAGTTACGAGACAGGAAAAGGTAAAATTGTAACAGAAAGGAGAATTAAAAGTCTAGGACTTTGTAGAATGAAATGTGCTGAAAGAATTCCCGAAGAATTTAGAAATAAGATTTTAATTATTATTGAAGCTTAGGAGACTACGGACGGACTACAGACGAGTTTTGTTCATAAGTAACCTTATAGATGCGAAGGGAAAAGCATCGACAACTTGCAGCTACAGTTAAAAACTTTCTTATAATACTTGTTTACTATAATATATAAAAAAAAATTGCATATTTTTTTTGTTTTATTTTGGTTTAAAAATGGATACAACTTACACTAAAGGCTCACGTAAGTCTACTTGCGTCTTATGGTACGTCTAATAACTATGTGAAAAAGGGGACAAGATATTTATTTTGGTATTTTTTAAAATTTTATCATGTCGATGAAAAGTACACATCAAATTAATTTTTTTGGGTTACTCCAATACTAATTTTCACATTATATTTTCTTAGTTATCGTACAAATAATTCCAAATGCGTATCCTTTTTCACTAATGTGAATTAACTTTTTATGTATGTGAAAAGGGTTCTAACTTCTTTTATACCCTTGTGTAGTTTGTTTTGTGGTAAGTATAAGTTGCTATTTTAAAAACTATTTGGTTTATGTAAAAATAAATACCAGAATAAGAAAGAACATACATTTTTTACCTATATAACACATCACATGTATTTAATTTGACAGCTGTTTAAATGCCACACGTACTTAAACATGTAATTTGGTGCGCGCGGGGCGTTTTTTGCGTCTCCTGTAAAGTTGCATTTTTAGACTTATCTCCTTTTTCACTAGAGGCACAGATTTATTGTAGGTATTAAGATAACCTTTACATAACTTAAGTAAGTTCTATGACTCATTGATGTTATATGTATCAAACAAATGTTTTTTATAAGCTATGGCAAACTTTCTTTTGTTCTTTTCGGATCTTAATTCATAGGGCATTTCATTAAATAAATAATAAAGGTATACCTCAATGTGTAGCGGTGAGTACCTATGTGACGGTATCCGCACAAAATAAACGACGGATAACAATGACAACGTCAAGAAGTGACACTTACGTCACAAATATCAAAGAGCGCTGAATTGCGATAACGAAATGCTCGCAGCTAGTATTTATAAATACTACTTTCAGGACGCTGCCGTTGGACAGCCACCAAGCCTGGTAGGGGGTTCCTCCCTTTGTGGTGGAGGAACATCACAACCCGTACCTCTACAACCTATATTTTTATCTTGTATAATTTATCATAAAACTCATAAAACTCATTTATAGTATTGGTTTACACGTCATATATTTATGTGAGTGGGTAAAATAAAATTAATTAATAATATAATTACAAAATTCCAATTGAGCATTAAATTACAGATTCATGTTGTATTACTTGGAAAGTGGACTCATTTTTCCGCACTTAGACTCTCATTTGGTCCATTGTGCGTCGAGCGTTGTATTACTTAATATAGTTAGAAGCTCCTAGCTAAATCGACTACGCGCCTATACTCTCTAAAGCCACGGTTTCATTTGGATTTGCCGAAAATACGGGACATGGGTCGGCCCGTACGGGATATTTTATTGTATGCCAAAAGTACGGGACGGTTGGTAACCCAAATTCGATGGCAGTCGCTTTATTTTTAACTGACGACAAAAACGGAGGAGGTTCTCAAGTCAACTTGTTTTTTTTGTTATGTGAGGCCACGCATACCTTTTTAGGGTTCCGTAGTACCTACAAGGAACCCTTATAGTTTCGCCATGTCCGTCTGTCCGTCTGTCCACGGCATAGCGACGAAACCGTTGGTGCTAGAAAACTGAAATTTTGCATAAACATGTATGTTAACTATACAAAGAAAGTCGTAGAGTAAAATTTGGAAAAATATTTTTTTTTTCAGGTAGCTCCCCTACATGTAAAGTAGGGATGTTTTTTTTTTTTGTCGCCTACCCCATAGTGTGGGGTATTGTTAGATAGGACTTTTAAAAACGTTTAGGGGTTGCTAAGACAGTTTTTTGAATTAGGGATCCGTTTGCGAGATAATTAACTTTAAAGAGCAAATTTTTGTTCAAGTAGGGCGTCCCCCCCCCCCTCTAAAAGCTAAACTACTGGATCCTAAAATCTGAAAAAAATTGTGTCGGTAGTACATGTAATGAACTTTAAAGGAAAACTATAGCGGATAAGTTCACTTCATTAGTTCAAGAGGAATAGGGGTCCGAAATGTCAGATGCAGTTACTCAGAATATTTCGTTCAAAATTCTTGAAACATAAATAAACATACATAATACATATATAAAATCACGCCTTTATCCCACGGAGGTAGGCAGAGACGATGGAACGCCATGTGCTTCGCTCCTTACATACTTCTTTCGCTTCCTCAACATTCATACATCTCGTCATACGTGCAGTACGTGCTAGCTGGTTTCGTGTACTACAAACATTTCCTTTCTGAAGGACGCCATTTAGTTAAAAAGTTAAATTAAAAATATTTTTCTATGGAACCCTACTGCGCGTGGCCCGACACGCACTTGGCCGGTTTTTCTGAATTCTTCTCTATTTTTATTAAAACTGACGTGAGTTTGTAACATTATTCAAATTATGAAATACGGGTGTTACTCACGTAGTAATGTTGGTCTATTTAGTCAACCGCGGTTTCGCCTATACGTCTAGGCATTATCAAGAGAGTGCGATACGTCGCGCCTGAGTCGCAGCCAGTCTTGCCGCGGTTGACTAAATAGACCAACATTACGTGAGTAACACCCGTATTTCATAATTTGAATAATGTTACAAACTCACGTCAGTTTTAATAAAAATAGAGAAGAATTCAGTAAAAAGATATGCGTGGCCTCACATAACAAAAAAAAAACAAGTAAACAATAATGGCATTTCAAAATAATTATAAAATTAATAAACCTTTTTAATAAATAAAAAAAATAATAATGTAATCATCATGCATCTTATTTTAGTGATTGCCAGATGTAAAATCCTTAATTGAATATATTAGTTTTTGTAGTAGTTTTACTTTTTATTTCTATTTCGTCGGTTTGATTTTTTGTTAAAATTAAATTTTTAAATTGATATTCAGACACATAATATGTTAGTCTAGAAGCAGACCCAGATAATAAGGAAATGACTTGAAGAATGATAAGTATTTTATCATATATTAACAAAACAAAATTTTCTATCTTAGGATAAAAAAAATACATCGAAATTCGTCTAGCTGTTTGCAAGTTTTTTTTTTTCTTTATACTACGCCCACAGTGAACGAACGTGTAGTACACCTGATGGTAAGCGGAGTACAGCCCATGGACATCAACAGTCCACAAAAGCAGATTATAGATGCGTCGCTGCAGCTGAGGACTACGGTGTTATGCCTCATGTGCCAGTAATTTCAGGGCCTGATCTCACCACCAAACCGGAACACAGTAATGGAAGCACTACTATTTGGCGGCAGGTTAGAGGTGAGACAGTGGTGCTGCCGCCCTCGAGCTCATTCACAAGAGCTCTACCACCAGTAAACGTTAACTCACTAACAAACATACTAAATATTCGTATCACGTTTCCTATATTTCGCAATGTTGACACGCTCGAGGACTAATATACCTTCTTTATATTTACATAACACAACATCACGCCTATTACCCAGAACGGTGTGGCAGAGGTGTACAACACCTATTACGTTTATAGGCTGACCGTTTAACTGAGACCTCGCCTGCGGGGTACAGGGGCGCGGGAGTATGACGACAAAGGGGACTGAAACAGCTGCGGGCGGTGGGGGCACTTAATGAAACATACAGGAGATGAAATGCACCAAGATATTTCCTATGATATGTGACATCATAAGAAAAAAGAAATAGTGATTTATCAAATGAAAAATAGTTAACAAGATACAAATTTTTAATGAACTTATGTACGTAAATAAAATAATTGAGAATAAACTATTATACAATTTTTTATCTAAACATATAATTAAATCGTAAGAAAGTCAAAACTTTTTTTGGGTCCAGTTTCTTTTTTCTAAAATTTATGTATACGTTAAAAGCCATTTGCTTGCACGGACTGTTTACTTTATGTCTGAAGATTTTTCGATTTATCTTGAGATTGTTATTACATGTGTACCTTTCACAAGGTGTGGCAACAGTTAACACATGCGATCGCTACCCATGTAGCGAACGTAATGAACAATCACAAAAATTTGCCCACCGCCCGCAGCTGTTTCAGTCCCCTTTGTCGTCATACCCCCCGCGCCTCTGTACCGCGCAGGCGAGGACTCAGTTAAACGGTCAGCCTATAGGTTCCATGAGATAGAGGGTGAGCATTTCATCATCTACTGGGCACTATTCCAACCCCCTACTGCTGCTGAGAATATCTTGAGAGCAATATCCTAAACTAGATGATCCCCACAGATATAGATCTACATAGATAACGCAAGTATCACGATTTGTATTGAAACCAAGCGTGCCGACTTTTTAATACCTATTGTGACGTCACAGCCGAAATTTAGTGACGGGAAATCCAAAGCGATTCAAAGACACCGATGCCGCCGATGCCCATCCGCCCAGTACGTTCAACTGGAGCCGTCCGCTATGATTTTCTATGACAAAAGACGCGCGTGGACTGAAGTTAGCGGCGACCAACCTTGACGCTTGGTCGGGGTTGAGACACGCGAAGTACATGCATTTGCGTTATCTATGTTGATCTATATCTGTGATGATCCCCGTGGATTTGCCCTAATTAGAAAATATGCACAGCGCCCTGAAACCCTTGAATTTCGTCCTCTATTTTTTCCTCTTTTTATTTAAATTCAACTATACTTCAACATATATAACCGATCAAACCTTATTTAAAAAAAAAACTCTTTCTGATTGCTTCTTACGCCATGTGAGGATTTATGCAAAATTACAAATTTCTAGCCCCAACGGCATAGGCGAACGATATTATATAAAAATAATGATAAATTTGGATTTTTTACATTAGATAGAACGCCAGAAGCAATCACACTATCCAATGGTCCCAATGACAAAGCCAAATACACACATTCACTCACACAAGCACACCCAGTCTCAGAACAAATCTTTGCGAATCACACAAAGATTTGTCCTATGTGGGGATCGAACCCACAACACCAGTGCAGTGGATATATAGAACTCTTTGGTCGACCCCCAAACCTGATACCTCGCGTAAGAGTCCGCATACGCTAACAACTACACTAACATACTACTACAGGCATAGGTAATGCCTTCACAAAACCGGAACACGTTTATAAGAACTGTGAAGACAGGGAGCACGGTTGGTGTTGTGGTTGAAGCGCATCACTGCTTTCAACTACGCTGGTGTTGTGGGCTCGATATCCACACGACGGAAATACTACTCAATACTTAATACTCAATATATTTATTGCATTCCACAGTGTTTAAAGGTCTTGCAAATAAGTGATAAAGATCTTTGTGGACCCTGTCGGGCAAAGCAACTTAGGAGAGAGGACGGCATATCTTTTATAAACAAACTTAATATTTTATATATGTTTTATTTAATTTAAATAGTACTACTATAGAGTCTTATCATTCAGATATTCTATATTTTTATTAAAACTGACGTGAGTTTGTAACATTATTCAAATTATGAAATACGGGTGTTTCTCACGTAATGTTGGTCTATTTAGTTGACGGCGGTTTCACCTATACGTCTAGGCATTATCAAGAGAGTACGACTCAGTATAGGCAATTTATCGCTAAATTGAATTAGAACAATTTTAGGAATTTTATTTATTCCCTATTCATACTGATTGATATTAAACTTGAATTCGTTGTTTTAAGTTGTACCTGCTCCCGCGCTTTGACCCGCGTTCAACCTTACTGCTTCGCTTCCGTGGAGTTTAGCGTAATATTAAATATCTTAAGACCTTTATTGAGAGTTGGACTATCAAACACAAAAAAAATAATCAAAATCTGACCAGTAGTTCTCGAGCTTAGCGCTATCAAACAAACAATAAATAAATAAATATCACACAACTTACACACAATGCCATCTAGTCCCAAACTAAGCAGAGCTTGTACTATGGGTACTAGAATAACTGTTACTAATACATATATACTTTTCTTTTGTAAATAAATACTTATTATACATAGAAACACCCAGACTAAGACAAACCCCATGTTCATTTACACAAAGATTTGTCTTAAGCGGGAATCGAACCCGCGACCTCGGCATCGCAGTTTTTAAAAACCATGATACATTTTTAAAATATTTTTTTTTTTTTTTTTTTTAATTTTGTCATGCAATCAGTCTCTTTGACTATGAGCAGATGTGGTATAAGATTATTTTCGGGGTAGAGACGTTTCTCTTTAGAAACATCTACTATATCATTTACTGGCTCATTCGATTCTGCCGAAAAATAAAAATTGAATTTTCCTTTCAGGCTCGGATCAGATCAGAGAGATCAGATGCTTGCAACCTGCAGGTAAAGGATTATCCATTAATTATGTGACACTCTGTACATTATTATATGAAAAGTATACGTGACCAGTGACCCCAAGTAGCTTGAACGTCAATGTTGAGGCCACAGGTTTTTTAATATTATACAATATTTGTATTGTATAATATAACCGGAATCATAACTCGTTTGTATTATCAATATTTGACATCAATATGCCCTTTAAAATCGCGATGAGCAAGACTAATTTTTTTTACGACGACGTGTACGACATATGTAGTGAACGAACGTGTAGTCCACCTGATAGTAAGCGGAGTACAGCCCATGGACATCAGCAATCCACAAAATCTGATTGTAGATGCGTCGCTTCATCTGAGGACTACGGTGTTACGCCTAAGGGCCAGTTATTTCAGGGCCCTGATCTCACCACGCGAAACAAAGTGATACAAGCACTAATATTTGGTGGCAAGTATAAGGTGCAGCAGCGATAGCCGAGTGGGAGACCGTAGGACTGCGAAGTTAAAGTTCTCGGGTTCGAACCCACGGCACACACCTCTCGTCTTTTCGAAGATATGTGTGTATTTATCATATAAATTACCGCTCGCTAACGGTGAAGGAAAACATCGTGAGGAAACCGACACGGCTGAGAGTGCCTAATAAGTGCTCAAGGGTGTGTGAAGTTTACCAATCCGCAATTGGCCAGCGTGGTGGACTATGGCCTAACCCTTTTCATCATGAGAAGAGGCCCGAGCCCAGCAGTGGGACATGTATTAATTACAGGGCTGCTATTATTATAAGGTTGAACAGTGGTGCTGCCGCCCTTGGGGACGTTCACAAGAGCTCTTTCACCATCATAATTGTTCGCCTGATTCATCAACACGGAGCTTAAACAGCTGGGCCTTGAAACTTAAAATTTTGCACAAAATTTTCTTACATGACGTAGGCGTGCACTAAGGGCTTTATAAAATTACACACCTTATGGGATCAAATATGTGTTGAAGTTTGAAGCATGATATTATTTCTTACTGTCCATCAAATCTAAGAGGTACCGTTTGACAGTTCATTTATGCAAAGCAAAGTGCTACTTATGTACATCTAGAGTAGAGTCTAATTTTCTAAATAAATAATTGTATTAAAAAAACTGATGTTGTTTTCTTGAGTTTTATTCCTTTAGCGTAAGGTATACTTTTCTTTGCATAAATGAACTGTCAAACGGTACCTCTTAGATTTGATGGACAGTAATCTCCAATTAAAATAAATAAACTTCTAAAACAAGCTTTTCCTAAACTCCCAAGAGTGTAATTTAAGGTTTTAAACTTAGTAGGAAGCTTACATCAAAGCGTAAAAGATGGCGCCACGGGCACCTAAAACCCACGCGAACAAAGTTACAAACAATAGCTAGTATTTAATATCGACCAAATCGATCGTTTCTCCATCGGAATACCTATCGAATCACGTTGTCTTACGCATATTGGCATAGAACCAGCTGGATTTGCATTTGTAAATGATTAATTCATTATCTGAGCGATACGTAAGTCGTTTAAACTAACTTGTTTTAACTATGTTTATTGAACTGATAAAACATCCTTTATCGAGGTCGGATGACGTAAACGCTGTAACCCAAAAACGTGAAATTTCAAGTCAAAAAACTTTTCTGAAATTAGGTAAAACTCATTACTCAAAATCTAAACGTCGTAGAAACATGATTTTAAAATAATAATAATAGCAGCCCTGTATCTAATACATGTTCCACTATTGTGCTCAAGCCTCTTCTCATGATGAAAAGGGTTAGGCCATAGTCCACCACGATAGCCAAGTGCGAAAAGGTAGACTTCACACACCCTCGAGCACATTTGGCACTCTCAGGTACAGGTTTACTCATAATGTTTTCCTTCACCGTTAGCAAGCAATAATTTATATGACAAAATTAAATACACATATATCTTCGAAAACGAATCTTAACAATTTATTGACAGAGGTGTGTGCCGTGGGTTCGAACCTTTGACTTAGCAGCCCTACGGTCTCCTACTCAGCTATCGCTGCTTTTAAAAATGTATTTTAACTTTTCTAGTGTTATTTATTAGCTTCAAAGATTTTTTCCACAGACCTTTAAAACGATGTAACCGTGGCATTTTAGTTTTTGTTTTGTTTTTAAACTTTTTATTGTACCATGAAACAATTTTTAAAAACAATCCAACACACATCCTCACAAGAGCTTAACTCAAATTTGAGTTATTTTTCAGCAAACCTTAGAGTTATAGAGAAGGAGAGGATGCAAAAAGATTTTTTCAATAAATTTATACCTTTAAAATGGCTGTAGTAGCCTTTAAAACACAGATTTTTGGTAGGGTTGTTTTGAAACTTGGTCTGAACCAATCGACACAGCATTTTTTCCGATTTAAATTTATAAAAAAAGGTATTTTTGACATTTTGAGGCTACAGCGTTTACGTTTTCCATCGTCGATATTATCTAGTAGGGTATAGCAGAGGTTTATATTACCCATAGGTACTTCTCATGTTTAGGTCCCATATGATCTCGTCATCCACCGGGCACAATTCCAAATCCATGCTGAGAATTTCCTGCCTGACCTAGCAATCAAACCCGATACCTCTTGAGCATACGCCAACCACTAGACCATATGTTATACTTTCTAAATCTTTCAATGGTATTGCGGTCAGTTTTAGAGTGACCAATTATTATGCGTTGTCGTTTATGTTACATAAACATACCTAATATGTATCACGTTATACATTGTCTAATTTAAAAGATATTGACATAATCGTCTGGCTATGTAAGACAATATATTGCTTAATTTTTAAGTTGTTCGGGCTTGTTTGTCCGAGCCTTTTCTTGAGTACATTGCCAACATCAATATACACAAATAAGCGTAGTGGTTATAGCGGTCGCCTCGCCGCTTTTAAATGCGCTGGTGTTGTGTTCGATCCCCACACGGGACTAATCTTTGGACGTGTGAAATGTAAAATGTATGATTGTGGACACGCCCGCGACACAAGAGTTATTTCTTAGGGGGCGTTGTATTTTTCTTTTAACATATTGTCGAGCAATTCGACATAAATAAAAGGACGGTTGTAACTAACACGGTTTATTACAACTTATTTTATTTTACGTACAATGGATTGATATATTTTCGTGAGCTCGACCTTTCTAGAAGAAAGTGGTATTAAAAAGGAAAAAAAGAGGGTTTTGGTTGAAGATTGCAAGCTATACATAATAAAAATTGACAACTGTTTGACAGTTATCAAGCATCACTGTCAAAGTGACTTATGGGACTGGCCTTTTGGCCTATTACGTTTAGGGGAGCGATGACACAGGCAATCTAAATGGCGCCAACACATATAAAAATAAAAAAAAATAAGTGCCTATTTTAAATGTCGAATGACGATGTCGAACAAACATAGGAGGTTCTTTAACAAACAATTCATCTGAATGATGATGGTAGAGTAGAGTTCTTGTGAACGAGCTAGAGGATCTCACCTTTAACCTGCCGCCAAATAGTAGTACTTGCATTACTGTGTCCAGTTTGGTGGTGAGATCAGGCCCTGAAATTACTGGCACATGAGGCATAACACCGTAGTCCTCAGCTGCAGCGACGCATCTACAATCTGCTTTTGTGGATTGTTGAAGTCCATGTACTGCAGTTAACACTTACCATCAGGTGGACTACACGTTCGTTCGCTACATAGTATACGTAGTGAAAAACTTTGTCTGTCAAAAGCGTTATTTGGGATATTTTCAAAAGCAGCACGGAGTTGGAATTGTGCCCGATGAATGTCGATAGGCTTCCTACCACATGGGACCTAAACATAACAGGTGAAATGTGGGTGTTTTACTGCTCTGCCTCACCCTTCTCGGTAATATAGATTTGATATTATCTAACGTTATGAAAGTTTCCGTTATGTTATCATTCCATGAAGAAATTTTTATCACAATGCAATATATTAAGTCATAGATTACTTATAATATGAAATAGACACGTAGGTAGTCTAGATTGTCTAGACTTTATCTACAGGGTGTAAATGACATCATGACGTGTCTGCACGTGTGGTATAGTGGTTTAAGCGGTCGCCTCGCCGCTCTCCACTGCAGTGGTCTTGTGGGTTCGATCCCCACATGGGACAAATCTTTGTGTAATTCGCAAATATTTGTTCTGAGACTGGGTGTGCTTGAGTGAGTGAATGTGTGTATTTGGCCGTGTCATTCGGACCATTGGATAGTGTAATTGCTTCTGGCGTTCTATCTAAAGTAAAAAACTCCAAATCCAATTTAAATCCAATCCAAAGTACCAGGGATTCAGTAGAGATATGATTCTGAGACTCACATCAATATTATGTTCTTTATTATTGAAAAAAATTTTCTAGCTTATTCTCATACATTTGCTTCCTTAAGATGAATAAAATTCTTAAACCTCAATTTGCCGTTTTCAGGAAAGAATTTGCACCCCCATCATATACTGAATCGCTGGTAATTAAGTGTCGTGGTCACGAGTTAATTGTATAAAATTTTATAAAGAGGAAATGTTTTTTCGTTTGTTTGTTTATATCGAATAGACTCCAAAACTTCTGAACGGATGTCGATAAAAAATTGGATGAATATAATTCAAGCCACCAGAAAAGCCATAGAATAGTATATAGCTACTTTTTTACACATACGACGGGGATGGAAGCAAATAAAAAAAAACTTTATAATTGACTATGAAAGATAAGTCATACGGGATTAATAACAATATTTAATAAAACCATAGAATGTTTAACCAATTAATGCTTACCATGTTTTAAACATAGTAAGCGTTAATTGCCACAATAATACATAATTTTTTATTGCCAGGGCCTTAAAATCCCCTTGTTCCGTGTATAAAACCGAGTTTCATAACCAGAAATTCGGGAAGAAAAAAAAATACTTTTTATTTTTGGTACGAAGTAGGTTTTATACGAAATCATGTAGAATCAATGTCATTTACACCCTATATACCGGATATCGAGAAAATTGTCGCGTATTTTTTTCTTAAACAAATGCGGATGTTAAAATCTTAATCGCGATTTCTTCCGTCTGTATTAATTAAAGTAATTATTTATAGTTAAGTTAGAAAAGATATAAAAGAAAATAATTTATATCCGTTTAAGTGAATGATTCATTTTTTGAAGCTTAATTATTATGTGTTACGTTTTGATAATTATATTTTTTCATTTTTAATCTATTTTTTTAGATGATTTAAAAATTAAATGGAATTAAGTTGTAACGTCTTATTTACGACATATTTTTAAGCAAAAGTTAAAAAGATAAAGTAAGATACAGAATGCAATTAAACATATTTGTTTGATTTTATAAAACTTTTACAATATAATTAATAGGTACTATTTTATTATTTAACGAATCGAAATGCTTATCAGTTATAATACAATAATATATGCACCTACAATAACTTATAATATGATATTTACAAAAATTTATAGAGCATCAAAAAAACTCCGCATCTCTTTATAAATAAAAAACTCATAAAAATATTTATATACTTTACCTGTCACTTAAAAAAAAGATTCCAACACAAAAATCACAGCACCACAAAAAAAATAAAAAATATCCAAATTCAAATTAAAAACAATGTCCACACAAGTCGCGTTCGCGCGTTCGCAATTCAAACTGAATGCTGACTGGCCATTTTGCAAGAGTACGTGAGATGCGCATGCGCAGCTCACACGCGCCAATGACGTCATATTCGGACAGAGTCGGCACTTTTCGGTCCTTTCCGGAGGTTGTATTGATTATTGAACTTGTGGGCGACATTTATAAGGACCGTGGTACAGCCTTATTGAGAACAAATTAATAGGTACTATCGGATCAAGTGATTCGTGTCCCATTTGGCAGTGGACGGAGAATGGCGATAGGCTCATTCTTGAACACAAGGGACTTAATATTGAAAATATGTAGTACACAATAAGAAAATTCTATATTTTTTGTAACGTAACATCATGCCTATATTATCCAGACGAGTATGGCAGAGAATATGTGGGTGTTGTACACAACACCCACATTTCACCTGTTATGTTATGGTTCCATGGGATAGAGGGTAAGGCTTTCGCCCTACAACGGGCAAAAAAAAAATATTGTTGGAATTTTTTTTATACAGTAACCATCGAGGATGTTATTTTAAGTTCATCCATTCTTAAAGCAACATGGGTGCAAAATTTCAACAAATTCGACCCGTCATCGGCATTTAGGAGCCATTTTTCAGTTACATTAAAATATAAGATACTAGTACAACTAAAGTAAAACAATAAAAAAAAATAGGTAATTGGAACATCAAATTCATTTATTCAAATAAAAAAAATCCTTTATATAAAAAAAACGTTAATATGAATGCACTCAACAATTATGTTTAAATATAAACACAAAGTCACAATAATTATTATCGCTGACAATTTGCTTTATCTTTTTTTTTATTTAGAAATGTAAAATAAAAAGTTTTAATGTGACAGCAAATTCTCCATCTCAAAAAAGTTTTAATACAATATGATCCGCCATTTAATGAATTCATTTATTACAAAAAATGTAATAAATGAAGAATCACTCGATAGATTTTAAGCAAACTTCACAGCAAACCATCTGCTAAATAGTCCGAATAAAGCCTAAAAATTTGGTTTGGATAGGTGAGCCCGTTCTTGAGTTATAAAATAACAACGAAAAGTGGCATTGATTTTTATATATAAGAGAAGACACCTATATATTCAAACATTACTTTTTTTTTACTGGTGGTAGAGCTCTTGTGAATGAGCTCGAGGGCGGCAGCACCACCGTCTCACCTTTAACCTGCCGCCAAATAGTAGTGTTTGCATTACTGTGTTCCGGTTTGGTGGTGAGATCAGGCCCTGAAATTACTGGCACATGAGACATAACACCGTAGTCCTCAGCTGCAGCGACGCATCTATAATCTGCTTTTGTGGATTGTTGATGTCCATGGGCTGTACTCCACTTACCATCAGGTGGACTACACGTTCGTTCGCTGTGGGCGTAGAATAAAAAAAAATAAAACATTTTTTTCTTTTTTTGCTGTGCTTATCTGCAATCAGTCTCAAACTATAATCAGATTTGTTTATATCACTTGTCACGTGCAAAGAGCTCCTCAGCAGGATTCACCTCGTCCTTCACCATCTGTCACCAATATTCTTAATTCTTTTTTCAAAGATATGTGTGTATTTATCATAGATATTATCGCTCGCTAAAGCTTCGATTTCCTAGGAAAGCGGTGTGGAATAATAAGGCCGTAATATTATGGCCGTAACACAATTAGTACGTAATGTAATACGTTATGTCGATCACCGCTCTTTAGGAAACCATTACATTTACTTTACATGGGCAACGTTCTAGTGACGTCATTCAACCGTTATCGTTACGGCCGCTTTATTCCACACCGCTTTCCTAGGAAACCGAAACTTAACGGTGAAAGAAAACATCGTGTGGAAAGCTGCATGCCTGAGAGTGCCTAAAAAGTGCTCAAGGGTGTGTGAAGCCTACATCATCACATGATGTGATCAAAATTAATGGCGCTGAAGGCATAATATCGTCCTCAGATGAAGTCACGCATATTTCTTTCATCTTCGTGGATATTCTTAGTCCATAACTATCAAAGTGAGCCACAAACTCGTTCGCGACATACGTCATACAATATGAAAGAAACTGGAATGGTATGCTCATTACTTCGTACGGCAACAGGTTATGCAGGGCTCCTTAACTCCACTGCGCTCTAGTCGAGTAGAGATATAAATAACTTTATTCAAATTATGAAATACGGGTGTTACTCGCGTAATGTTGGTCTATTTAGTCGACCGCGGTTTCGCCTATACGTCTAGGCATTATCAAGAGAGTGCGATACGTCGCGCCTGAGTCGCAGCTACTCTTGCAACATAACGTAAGTAACACCCGTATTTCATAATTTAAATAATGTTACAAACTCACGTCAGTTTTAATAAAAATATAAATAATTTTACAAAAAATGCACTAAGTAAGAACTACTTAGCTAAGTTATATTCAACGTCTCGCCTCATCTGTGTATAACTTGAAAGAATACAGTAAACGGCCTTAAGGTGTCTATATTACAACCTAATTATCTCCGTACGTACGTTGAGGAGTTGTACCTTCCAGCATCAGCTGAGCAACATGAAAGCTGACTGCTAGATGCAAACATCTGAGTAGCATTAGGTTATTTACAGAAAAAACAATATAGAAGCCTTTAAAATTTGAGGGTTGCCCTCGATTACTCTTGGATCCCATCACGTCAATTGGTCGTCACATGATCTTGTCTGCACGTGTGGTGTAGTAGTTTAAGCGGTCGCCTCGCCGCTCTCCACTGTACTGGTGTTGTGGGTTCGATCCCCACATGGGACAAATCTTTGTGTGATTAGCAAAGATTTGTTCTGAGACTGGTTGTGCTTTGTGTGTGTGAAATGTATGTTTGTGAACACCCCGCGACACATCCGCCTGAATAATATAGGCGTTATTTATAAATTTTGAACATAATTAAATTTTCCATTACATTGTTTACGAACATTGCGGTTAGTAAAATTAAAGCCTTATTTAAAAGGTTCCGAATGACGTAATTGTTTGTGGTTTTTAACACGCTTATATTAGCTTCACCTGTATGTATGTATGTATGTATGTAACCGACTCCTTTGGACTCGATTTTGACCCACTTTAAACGGACAGATTTCATAAAAATTTTGCACACCTATCAAAGATCGATGACAATGCAATAATTCGATAAAAAAAATTAAAAAAAAAATTGAATAAAAAAAAAATTAAAAAAAAGCGTGGGTTGCTCGATACACGAAAAATATGGCACAAAGTGCCCCACGCTTTTTCACAATAATACTAGTTTAATTTTTTGTTCATTACCATTTTCAGCTTATATTAGGAATTATTTTTCACAATTTAGTTAGAAGTACTTTAAAAGTTGTTTTTTAGTTTTTAAACTATTATTTATTAAATTATTAATTGCATTTAGACGACCGGATGACGGCGACAACGAGGTTGCGGGCTCGATTCCCGCTTAAGACAAATCTTTGTGTGCGTGAACATGGGGCTTGGTCTTGGTCTGGATGTTTCTATATATAATAACAAAAAACTACTGAGGTTTCAAGGGACACCCGGATGGAACGAAGTGCCTTTCGATTAATTAGTAAAGAATTTTTCACTTTTCTAAGTTATAAAAAAAAATCTTAACGTGGTTCACCGAATACTCACTCTGTGTGTCTGATGATGTAGCACCGTAGCTGTAACGTAGCATGTAATTACTACACCGCTACGAGAATTACTACAAAATGTGTCGTTACAACTTTTCGTCCCAATTTTTTCCGTCTAGCCCCCTTTCGCAACGCGCGATAAGGAACTTCGTTCCAATAAGTATGTATTAACAAAAGAATAGTTTATAATATTATGTATCAGTTATTCAAGTACCCATAGTACTAGCTCTGCTCTGGGACTAGATGACGTTGTGTTAAACTTGTGAGATATTTATTATTTCTAGAAAAATAATCTTGATGTCTTAAAATATTAACCCTATATTAGGTCCTATGTGATAGGAGTGGAGCCTATCGACATAAACCGGGCACAATTCCAACCTCGTGCTACTATGTAGAATTGCTTGACGGCAAAATCCCAAATAACACTTTATGTTAGCTCCATACCCTATTCTGTAGGATATACGGGGTGGATGCGACATAGCGACATTTATTGAAACCACAGCTTCTATACATGGTAAGTATCAATTTCCACCGGATAAAAATTCTCTGGCGAAAAAAAAAATCACGTTCTCCGAACAATTTGAACATTGCGATCGTGCAATTTGTTCGGAAGACGTGGATTTTTTTTTTCGCCAGAGAATTTTTTATCCGGTGGAAATGCATACTGGCCATGTATACCACCCTGTATGTGCCAGATAAATATTTTGGGCATTGGAAAAGCCACCGGCATAAATTGTTAGCGCGACCGCCATGTCACACCAGAGATGTGACTTATCTAAGATACAAGTATCTGAAATACAGATACAAGATACAAGATACGTATTTCCATCTTGTATCTAAAATACTTTTCCAAAAATCATTTTGTATCTTGTATTTAAATACATTTTGTTAGGTATCTTAGTATTTTACAAATACTTTTTCTGACAAAATACTTTTAGGAATAAGTTACCAAAATTTTTTATGAAATATAACACCTGTTTGCCGAGCTCTACCCCTGTGGAGCGATTCTAAGGCCACATAGAAGAAAAATGAGTGATCAAATGTTTGAAGAACTAGTTTTACATAAGTCTTTTTAAAATACTTAAGTAAAAGTAGTTCTTCAAACATTTCTTTTACATGAAAATAATATAGGAGTCATGTCATGTATGTCATGCATGTCTTATATCTCTGTTCTCATATATTATGCCAATAATGACAGAAATAGAAAGGTTTTGTTCCGGTTTCAAGTGAGGACATGTATCCACTGGGGGGGGGGGGGGGATATGTCTGTATCTCTTGCTCTCATACGTGCCTTATGCAGGGGGACATGTGCGTTCTCGGTCACTCGCAATAATGTTGTCAGCAGACAACCTTAGAGAACTGACCATCTTTCTATTTCTGACATGTTATTGTTGATTATGCTTCATGTCTTATGTCTCTTATCTCATGTTGTATCATGTCATGTCTTTTTGTATTATTGTCTTAGTAAAACTTCAGGGTGCTCAGAAAAAAATAAGTAACCTGATGGCCAACCAAGTAAATTGATGGCTTTTGATTGGTTTATTATTTTCCTTAAAAATATAATATTTTGTCTTGTCACATTTCAGCGATTAACATAATATATTCGTAAATAAATAACATTAATGTTTATTAAGATAATGTGAAAAATAATCTTTAATTCAATAGAACAAAATGTTGTTTTCTTACAAAAGTATTTTCATCTTGAAAAGTATTTAGAAGATACGTATCTTGTATCCAGTATTTCAAATACCATTCTCGAAAGTATTTTGTATCTGGTATCTGAAATACTTAATTTCAAAGTATCTTGGATTTAGTATTTCAGATACTTTTTAGAGGGTATTTTGTACATCTCTCACACTGTCGCCAGAGCTAAGCCCCAGTGTGCCGCACAATTGAGGTACTTACGCCCTCTTGTTCACCAGTCCTGATTGTGATTTGTTATGTTATGACCAAGATTATTCGAGAATGTTGATGTTTTGCGAGATGATGTATACTAGAGTCTACAATTGTTTGTTAATTAATTGATTTAATTATTAATGAATTATTTAATTATTTAATGTTTTTAAATTCATTTTATTTTTATTTTTTATTTTGTACCTACTGTTATCACGAAGTTATTGAATGTAATTAAGTTAATTCTATGTTAATTAATGTAATTGGGATCATACCGTGTTAATTAACTATAAACAATTAATAATAAATAAATAAAAATGTTTACCGTTTTGCGGTTTAAAATGGACTAAATGACGTTATTAAGGTTTTTACGCCATTAACTGTTAATTTCTAGATAGATAGAAAAGTGTCAGTGTCAAGGTAAAAGGCAGAGATAAAAGAAGTCAAGATGATACAGGAAGAAAATTGATGGTTATACTTTATTATTGAGAATATGGGTTACTCACGTTACTTTAGCCGGGATATGCCGACTAGTTTCGAATCTAGTACGTAGATTCATCAACTGGGCTATTATTGAACTCCTATACCACGTAAACCATCTGCTAAATAGTCCAAATGAAGCCTAAAAAATTACCGGTTTAAATAAATAAATATTTTACAACTCACACACAACGCCGTCTAGTCCCAAACTAAGCAGAGCTTGTACTATGGGTACTAGAATAACTGATACTAATACATATATACTTTTTTTTTTGTAAATACATACATATTATACATAGAAACACCCAGACTAAGACAAACCCCCATGTTCATGCACACAAAGATTTGTCAATAATAATTGGAATAATATTTTACAGTAATGCCGTTCTTTATTAACGGGCAACACTTTTAAGAGAAGACACTATGACAATGCAAAAAGCAACAAATCAAAAACAAAAACCTCTTCCTCTTTTTTGAAGTTGGTTAATAATTCAAAATATTATTATGAATCATTTATTTATATAGAAATAGAGTGAGTATCAAGCTGTCAAGGTAAAATGCTTTCAAATATGTAGATAATAATATCCTGTTTTCGTTAATTATTGAATTGTTTTTATTTTTTAAATGACGCATTTAGCAAAATGACTTTAAGTTGCTTGAGAGTTAATAACAACTGGTCCTAGAAACAGGTAATCCAAGGCTTTAGACCTTTATTATGACCAATTATGTCCTACTAGCTTTTGCTTAAGATTTCATCCGTGTGGAATCCGTTCTATTAAGTGTAGCTGCTCCCGCGATTTGATACTGCTTTAAATCTTACTGCTGTGCTTTCGTAAAGTTTAGCGTCATGTTAAATATCAAATAACATTTGTTGATAGTTAGACTATCAAACACAAACATTATTATTAAAAGCCAATCAGTAACGCTCAAAATTAGCGGTTACGAACATACAAACTTACTTTCGTATGCGGTTTCGTCAGCGTCAATTTAAAGTAACCTATGTTACGCGCATTCTAGTCAGTTACCTGCATCTAAAATTTTATCAAAATCGATCTAGCCGTTTAGAAGATTAAGCGATTCAAACATACAGACAGGCGAACATTCTAAAAACTGTATTTTAGTGATTGGTATCGTGCAAATAGCTATATTAACTGAAAAAAAAACATTGTTATTTGACATTGAAACAGACACTACAATTTTATTTATTTATATTGATGTATTGATATTGATTGAGACTAATGATAAAATTAAATTACATACATTCCTACTAAAAATAATTAAAAATGCAAAAGTTTGTGATGACATGTGTAGAAACCTATGTGTGTGTGTGTGTATGTTTGTTACTCGTTCAAGCAAAAAGTAATAGGAAAATTTTGATATATTTAGGTTACATTAGGTATATTATTGTTTTGTAGAATATGTAAGTAGGTATGTAGGAAACATTTTTTTTTTTTTTTTTGGTGGATAGGCACGCGTTTGACCACGTTTTCATGATGGTAAGTGATGATGCGGTCTACGGTGGAGCACGCTTACCTATGAGATACCTATTAACTCTTGCTTTGAAGACATAATTAACATAATTGTAATATTTTAAAGCAAATTTTAGCTTTGCTATGCCTTTTTGTATTTTATATAATATTAAAGTTGAAAAATTAAGAATCCAGCAGGACTCGAACCTGCACCCCCTGAACCAAGTAAGGTTCGATACCTATGACGCTGGCACAAAAGAGTTGAGAAATTTCGAGTCTAGCAGCGTACGAATCCATAGCTGAATTGGCAAAGCACTTGGGGCGTATACCCAGGTGGTGCAGGTTCGAGTCCTGCTAGATTCTTAATTTTTCAACTTTAATATTATATAATTATGTAAAAGAATAAGTAAGTCCGTTTATGCGTTACATGAACTTGCCCAAATAGTGAATACTAGCACTCTTATAACTGCATACCATGGCTTGGTGGCGTCGGTCATCAGATATGGTATAATTTTCTGGGGAAATTCGACCGATAAAGAGATGGTCTTCAAGGCTCAGAAACGCTGCCTGCGAGCGATGTTTGGCTTAAGGACTGTCGAAAGTTGTGTACCTTTCTTTAAGAAATATAATATTCTCACATTGTCGTCACTATATATTTATGAAGTAGCAATATTTGTAAAAACAAATCCTAATCTGTTTACTCTAGCAGCAGAAGCATCTCAGCGAGATAGAAATAGGCTCTGTATGGTTAAAACTAACACGACACTGATGCACAAAAGTATTTTTCACATGGTACCTGTGATTTTCAATAAATTGCCAAAGATAATAAAGGATTTGAATTTAAATATGTTTAAGACTCATCTCAAAAAGCTATTGCGTGAAAAGTGTTATTATAATCTATCTGAATTTTTGGCCGACAAATTATAATAATTATTATTATTGCCTATTATTATTACTATTATTGAATTTAATCGCCGATTGCCCTATGTAATTATATTATTGACATTTATTAATTATTATTGTTATTTTTATTTTTTTTAATTTTGATCATTTATTAATTTAGTTATTTCATTCTTTGACATTTTTATTTTTATATTACTTTTGCCGCTTTGACATTCTGCATGTTTAATAAGACTCCTAAATAATGTTGTACACCACTATTATTATGGTAGGACATAGCGCACTCCAATATACTTATATTATTATATAAGGCCTTTTTGTTACCTATGATCCACGAATAAATGAATTTGAATTTGAAGAATTAACATAGCCAAGTTCTGTTATCTATGTATTTTTTTTTAATTTTTTTTTTGCTATCATTGTTAATTTGTACACTTCACTCTCACATTTTGCAAGTCTCTTTTTCCTCTGGCCCTCAAAGGTTTGCAGAATACTCATTTTTAAGTTAAGTTCACCTTGTGTCAACACCACATTTTTGTTATTTCGTCAATGTAAATTATGTTGGAGTGGCAGACCGTAGGACTGCAAAGTCAAAGGTTTCAGGTTCGAACCCACGGCACACACCGCTGTCAATAAATCGTTAAGATTCGTCTTTTCGAAGATATGTGTGTATTTATTATATAAATAATCATTCGCTAACGGTGAAGGAAAACATCTTGAGTAAACCTGCATGCCTGAGAGTGCTTTAAAAGTACTCGAGGGTGTGTGAAGTCTACCAATCCGCACTTGGCCAGCGTGGTGGTCTATGACCTAACCCTTCTCATCATGAGAAGAGGCCCGAGCTCAGCAGTGGGATATGACGTATTAGATACAGGGCTGCTATTATTAATACCTCTGGGTACGGTACCCTAATATGTAATTAACGCACAGGTGGTGACAACGGGTCTTCTCATATTCTTTCTACCTAGTTAATTTTCATCATAAGGACTTCAAACTAGTTTCCTCTTTCTTAAATAATAAAACGGCCACAACTCCTCTGATACAAGTTTAAGGAATTCACGAGCAAAAACCGGTAAATCGATCATTAATTTACTTTAAAATTAAATATTATTAATAAAAGAAACTGGTTTGTTTTTGAATCGATTACTTATAATGCTAGTCTCATCTTCATAATGTCTTTTTAGGGTTCCGTGTCGATCAAAACCCTTGGTTAGATAATAGACATCGATAAAAAGTAACCTATATTATGGTAAGCCAGGCTATTTGCTGCATGTGTGTTAAGTGCACGGGCGGCGTTAGTGGTTAAACTGCGCTGGCTTCGATCTCCACACGTGTGTGATCCGCAAAGATTTGTTCTGACTCTGGGTGTGCTTTTTGTGTGAAATGTATGTTTGTGAATACCCCAACACACAGGAATTAATTTTAGGGCAGGCGACGATATTTGAAAAAAAAAGAATTTCATCCTTATCTACATATTATTATATACAAGTTTTTGCGTGATGTTTCAAACGTTCATACATAGTTAAAAAAAACCGTATTTATAATAGTGATAGCGAGTCAGCAACAGAACACACAAAAAATTAAAAAAAGTCGCTTTATTCTGAGAACCGTAATTATTTCATGATAAGATTAAATAAATCTATATTTATAAAAGAAAGTCGTGTTAGTTACACCATTTATAACTCAAGAACGGCTGAACCGATTTGGCTGAAAATTGGTGGGGAGGTAGCTTAGAACCGGGAGAAGGACATAGGATACTTTTAAAATATTTTCGAGGGCAAAATTTTATCGAGGGCGAAGCCGCGCGGGGCAGCTAGTCAATAATAAAAGGGATATTTTAATGCAAAAAATGTGAGTTGTATAGAAGTTTGAAATTTTTATAATGGACACGGAACCCTTCGTGCGCTAAACCGACTTGCACTTTGCCGTTTTTTTATGTTGACGATTCACATTGACTGCCGCCGGGGCGTTGACGTTTGTGTCTTTAAGCTCTTTCTTGTAAACTCCTAGCAGCAGCCCTGTATCTAATACATGTCCCACTGCTAGGCCCGGCCTCTTCTCATGATGAGAAGGGTAAGGCCATAGTCCTCCACGCTGGCCAAGTGCGCATTGGTAGACTTCACACACCCTTGAGTACTTTTAGGCACTCTCAGGCATGTAGGTTTCCTCACGATGTTTTTCCTTCAACGTTAGAGAGCGATAATTTATATGATAAATACGCACATATCTTCGAAAAGACGAATCTTAAGAGCGTGTATTTCTTTTCAAAATGTAACTGTCAATTTTTGTAGTGTTTTGGGAATATTTCGTAAAAACTGAATGAAAGTATGATTTTATTCAACTAACTTTTGACACAAGATTTGTCTTAAGTGGAGACTTAAGACAAATCTTGTGTGCATGAATATGGAAGATTGTCTTAGTCTGGGTGTTTCTATGTATAATGTATAATAACTTAATAAGTTAATAAGTATGTATTTACAAAAAAAAAGTATATCTGTATTAGTATCAGTTATTTTAGTGCCCCACAGCTCTTCTTATAGTACGAGAGCCCACGACCAAAACCATGTCTCATAGCAATACGGCAAAAACCCTATAAAATCGTTAGATTGTATGATTCTGTACCCGACTAGGTGTGTAGTAACGGTCGAAAGTGTAGCAACTGCGTGGGAGGCCATTTCTGCTGTGTCAAAAAAAAAAGACAGTCGGTATTATAGCAATACGTCTGATAGTGAAAATGTACATAGATTTTATAATTGTATTTAGAAAAAGTTTGTTTTCAGACATTTTGCGCGTAGCATATAGCCTGAGCGCATTTTTGAAAATGTCAACAAATTTAGCCGACCTGTATCATAGCAATACGGATAATTTTTTTTTCAACTTTTCGTATTGCTGCCATGATTACCAAAAACCTGTTTTCAGACACTTTAAGTGTAGCATATACTCCCAAAAACGAAAATAACGTTTCGGAGTCGCCTGACCGACGCCTCTCTTAAATGTTTTTTTAAATTTACAGCCTTCATAGATATTCAAGAATCTCCCTTGTCTATTATATGTACTTTGACAGATGACAGATGTCATTACTTATTTCTTTTGTAAAAGTTACTCAAGTGTGCTTTAAATAAAACCAAAACTATCAAATCAATCAGTATTTAATTTCAACAGCCTCAGCGCTTGTTACGCTCCTGCCCCTTTCTTACTATTATACAGCTCACTCGCCAGCTTCCTTTTGTGCGATTTATTTCAGTCCTTCAACTTCAATGTTACGGTTTCGGGTAAATTCTTTGTTAATTATCATCTAATAAATTCAGGGTCGCAACGTATTCATTGGTTTGTAACAGAAAATTCAAGATGCCTCAATACGATTTTTAAATGATATCTGAGTATCGAAAAGTTGTCTGATAGAAAAGGTGCTACACTTAATTTGTCTGATATAAATTTTTTGCACATGTGGACAACTTATTTTATCATGTCCAACAATTTTCAGACATATTGCTATGATACCGATCGGTAAAATTTGTTAACATTTTCAAAACGGTCTCAAAATTTAATGCGTTCACATTTCCGTCTGAAAATTGTTTTGTTCGCATCAAATAACCAAAATTTACTAATAAAAAAGATTTTCAGACGTATTGCTATGAGACATTTTTTTTGTCTCATTTTTAATTTTTTTAAGTGATTTTACGGGTTTGCGCTACACCACTAACGTCTGAAAAATATGTTTCCGGTATCTCAGAACTATCATTCAACTACAGTCTGCAAATCAGACATATTGCTATGATGCAGTTCGGTAAAATTCTTTGACAATTTTGAAAATTCGGTCAGATCAAACGCTACGCGGAAAATGTCTGATATTGGTATTTTCGAGTTCAGGATAATCGTATCTATCGATTTGATGCGGTTTTGGCCGTATTGCTATGAGACAAAAATTTTGGTCGTGGGCTCTCGTACTATTAGTTAGGGACTGGGTGGCGTTGTGTGTTAGTTGTGAGATATTTATTTAAATCCATTGGGATCACTATATAGATATTAAGCGTGTAGCCTAGCGTATCGTGATACAGATTAACATATATAAGTCGGATGAAATATAAATATCACTCAATAAATATTGAACGTGTAGCATCCGCCTTTGGCAGTTCAGGTTTTCCCAATATAACCAATGTCTGATTATTTTTACAAATTAGTTAAGAGATACTTAAAAATATACCGCCATTACAAACAAAATGTAATTTAGAAAACAAAAACCTTCTGCAGGATAGGCCCAGCTTAGTGCAGGAGTTTTTGAGCTTTTTGTTGGCTAAATTCTTTACAAAAGGCACTCCTTTTTTTATACTACGCCCACAGCGCACGAACGTGTAATCCACCTAATGGTAAGTGGAGTTCAGCCCATGGACATCGTGCAGGTTAATCTTTATGAAGTATCTAATGGTTAAGAAACATCATAAAAAAGAAAAATATCTCTGGTCACAAAAATTAAGGTTCGTCTAGCTAACGTGTAACTAAGTGTGACGCTGGCACAAAAAGAATTGAGAAATTTCGAGTCTAGCAGCATACGAATCCATGGCTGAATTGGCAAAGCACTTGGGGCGTATACCCAGAGGGGGCGGGTACGAGTCCTGCTTGATTCTTAATTCTTCAACTTTAATAAATAAATTATATAAAATACAAAAAGACATAGCAAAGCTAAAATTTGCTTCAAAATATTACAAGAATCTAATAATAGTTTACAAATAACACTTTGCCCAGCCCGGGAATCAAACAACGAGGCAGCCTTATAATTTGCAACAAATCAATTGCTTTAAAAAAAGGAAGAGAACAAATTCTTTAAGTTCAATGCCCAAAAGCTCCATTGAGAAAGCAATGACCTCAAAAAACGGGATATGCACCTTTTATTTTTTTTTTACATTTTCAAGATTGTAAAGTTTATTTTTGGATCGAATAAATACATTTTTAAGATTGTAAAGTTTATTTTTGGAACGAAAATAAAAGTGAATAATCAAAAATCATGATTTTGTGTTTAAAGGTACCGGTACTTGTTGTTTCATATAAGAACCGGTTTGAGTTGGCGCGTTTGTGTTCGTTATTTTGCAATATTTAACGCAAGTTTGCAATATGAATTTTGGTGAAGTGAGAAAGGTTAAAATTCTTTCTTTCTTTATATTCATACGAAGTTAAAAGAAGTCACTCAATACTCAATATGTTTATTGCATGCCATAATTTAATTAATTATCTCACATTGTCATATAAGATTGTAACGTAGTCTACTAATGACTAGTTAGGTAGGCAGAATAAATAGAAACAATCGATAGATTAACAAAGGTATTATTATTCTATATATTTATATCTATTAAATACAAGGTAGTCTCAAGGCGTAGGTTGGTAGGTAGGTAAGTGGTTTGATAAGTCCTGGCGCAGTGAAGTGAGGAACACTTAACTCGGCGCTGGTGACCGCAGGCAAGAAGGCCGCGACGCTCGCGCAGGTCCTTTATATACCCCACAGGGGTCTGCAGTGGGGGGCGCATCTTGAGTTTGCGGTGGCCGTGCGGTTGCGACGTCACACACCCCCTCCGTTAGGGCAGAATTTTTCTTAAAAAATTCGGCTCCTGGCTGACATGGAAGACCTCAGGAAGCAGTTCTTAAGCAGCACCGGCAGCTCGATCCGGCTTTACTGAAATCAGAACAATAAGTGTATATAAAAAAGATAACTAGAAAAAATATGAAGTTACGATACCTAAATAAAATTGAAAAGAACCGGAGTGATCGAGCCAAACGCATTCAATACAATAACAATGTCATGATGTCATTCAAAAATAACACTACGTGCAACCTATTAAGATTGAATTTTTACTAATTAAAGAAGATTATTGAAACTCATTCTTATCTAACGGAACTAAATATAACTAAAAATGTAAGTATAACAACTTGTTTACCAAGTAGCGCGTTAGCGAAGTAGTATTGGGTGTGCGCGTCTACACAGAAGGCATGACACATTTCAAGATGAATGAATGAACAACATCGTATAGTTGAAAATAATAGAATTCGACATCATTAGTAGATGTGATTCTAAAGGAATTATGAGCGTGAAGAATATTAGCGAACAAAATGGTATACCCGATTCGACAATGAGAATTTTAACCACTGAACCATAGGGTAATTTTTTTTTTTTTTTTTTTTTTTTTATACCATTATTGTTTATAGTTTATTTGTTTAATATCCTTTATATGCCATTCGCCAAGTGGCTTATCAGACATATCTGCTAGTTTGTACACTAATGGAGACTTTTTTGCTACGATTTTACATTTAATAAATTTAGGAGCGAGTTTTTTACAAAAATATTTATCCTTATCGCTCAAGTAAAAGGTACGTTTCCAAACACCAACATTGAATTCTGCCGTTTTACGGCGAAGATTATAAGAATGACAATTACGCTTGTGTGCACCTATTAGCGCTGCCTGTACTCTCTCGAACATAGAGGATAAGTAGCCTAGTGACTCAGCATAACTATCACGTGGCTCATGAATTATATTAGTATCAGATTTACTAGAAACATAATGAGAACCACAGGTTACCGTTTCACGCCCGAATACGATCATAGATGGTGTAAAACCGGTTACTTCGTTTACTGCACAATTCATTGCGAACTGAATTTTAGGTATAAGTGTATCCCATATGCGTTGATCGTTTGAAATGAACGTAGAAACAGCTGTTATTATAGTTTTATTATATCTTTCTACCGTATTTACATGAGGTGCATAAAACGGAGTGTAATGTAAATTTGGAATTTTATATTTATTTAACAAGTTTTTAAAAGTTGCGCTTATAAATTGTTTGCCATTGTCTAGTACTACGGTAGATGGAATACCATGTACCAGAAAAACTTTTTCCTCTAAGATTCTAGTTATTACGTCAGCAGTCGCACGTTTAATAGGGAAAAGTAAACAATATTTTGAGAAACAACAACAAACGACAAAAATAAAATTGTTCTGTTGCCTTGTAGAAGGCAAGGGACCAATCAAATCAATACTTATCATTTGAAAAGGTTTAGAACAAGACTTAGGTTCACCCATAAGACCCAAAGTTGCATGATTCTGATGCTTATGTGCGATGCAACTATCACAAGAATTTACCGCTTTTACAACATCGGAATACATTCCAGGCCAATAATAATTGAGGGCTAAACGTTTGAAAGTTTTGAAAATACCCATATGACCCGCCGTAGGGGAGGAATGGCTCTGAAGTATTACTTCGTTTCTCCGTTCAGATGGAACTACTTCCTTCCACTGAAATTCTCTGGTAAGAGGATTAAGACTCTTTTTGAAACGATATAATTTATTACTGATCACTTGATAGTCAACAAAGGATGTAGGAGACTGCGAACAACCATTAAAAATATTCAAATACCAAGTGTCATTAGTAGATAAGGAATTACCATCTGGGAGGAGATTACTATCGATATCCATAATATTAGGTGATCGAGAAAGAAAATCTGGTACAATATTATCTGAACCACGACGGTGTCTTATTTCAAAGTTATAAGAGGAAAGACGAACTCCCCACCTGGCTAATCGCCCTGTAGGGTTGTTCAGTTTTAAAAACCATTTCAAAGCAGCATGATCGGTGTATACAATAAATTGTTTTCCGTTTTCAACATAACACCGCCAATGTTCGATAGCAGATAAGACAGCAAGCGCTTCGCGCTCAGTAGCACTGTAATTTTTTTCTTGGTCCGATAAGGATTTACTATAAAAGGCTATGACTCTTTCCTGTCCCTCCTTGACCTGGCAAAGTACAGCTCCAATGCCGTAATCACTAGCATCGGCGTGTATTTCAAAAGGCTGATCAAAATCGGGACAACATAAGACCGAGGAAGAAGATAAACATTTTTTTAATTTATTAAAAGCTACATCCGCCTCTTGCGACCATGCGAACAGTGGAGCCTTTTTGCCGTTGGAAGTTAATTTATTTAAGGGAGCCGCTAAAGTACTAAAATCGGGTATGAACCTTCTATACCACGATGCAGCACCCAGAAAACGACGTACCTCTTTTTTATTTGTCGGAGTGGAATAACTTGTAATTGATTTTACCTTCTCAGGATCTGCATGAAGACCTTCTGAATCCACTATATAGCCCAAATATTTAAGTTTGTCTTTGAAAAAATTACATTTTTCTAAATTTATAGTTAAGTTTGCATATTTTAATTTGTTAAGTATTTTAATTAGAAGTGAAATGTGATTTTCAAAGGAATTTGTCACACATACGATGTCATCAACGAAACAAAAGACCTTGTTTTCAAATTCGGGCCCGTAAAATAAAATATCTGCTAAACGCTGTTGTGTCGCAGGAGCATTTGTTAAACCAAAAGGCATGGATTTAAATTGAAAAGTTCCACGTGACGGAATGTAAAAAGCAGTTTTACAACGGTCCTCTGCCCTTATTGACGTCTGCCAGAAACATTTAGATATATCTAAACTAGTTAGGTACTTAGCGTCTCTCAAGTTATCCAGAATCTCAGAGATATAAGGCAAATTGTACGCGTCTTTTTTTGTTACCGAATTTAGTTTACGGCTGTCGAGACAAAAACGCAATTCACCATTTTTTTTAGGCGTTAAAATGACGGGATTAGACCAAGGGCTTTCAGATGGTTCAATGACATCTTCTGCCAACATTGCATCGACATGTTTTAACAAAATACGCTGTTTATCGGGAGACATACGATAGTATCGCTGACGAATAGGTGGACTATCACCTGTATCAATCGAATGAGTAATGAGTGAAGTTCGGCCTGATATTATTTAATAGTATTTCTAATTTAATAGACTCGCTGATGGGTACGTCCAGACAGGAAAATAACCCTTGCATTTTAGATACATAGATGGTTATGTTCTCTTTTTCACCTTGAGTACGAGCCCTAATTTCCGACATTAATTTAAAGTCATAGTTATGAGGACTGAAATCGCGTTTTAACAAAATACACAAATCCTTCCAGGAACGAACACTATCTTTAATTGAACGAAACCAATGCAAAGCATCATCACAAAATACCTCAAAAGCAAAAGAAAGTATTCTATCTTCGGGTATACCTCGACACGACATGAACTCGTCAACCTTCTGAATAAACGCCCTCACACAGGTTCGACCGCTATATTTAAACTTGCAGATTTCAGAAAACATTTTGCGTTCATTTATAAAATCCACGTGTTGAACTTCACGTGGTAATGAACACGTTGGCTCGACCACATGACACGGTACATTGGTAGGAACCGACCACGTGGTAAAAGATGCTAAGATTTTATAATTAGCGTGAAACATATCCCATACAACTTGAATTGATGATTTATCAGTAAGCAACGAAGTATCTATTCTTGATAATCTATGAAAAACATGATGCATAATAGATTCCGATCTAACAAACAGGTTTTTATAATAATGAGTTTGCAAAGTCAAAAGGTTATTTGAAACGCGCAACAATGAGCCATTACATGCGGTAATATCAACATCTGGCGAAAAGCACGACGATATTATTTCATCAAATGCCAGGTCTGACAATTTAGCAATTTGTTTACGCAATTCCTCAACCGTAATTGATTTTTCAGGCACAACACCACCTCTTACAAGCACTTCATATTCGAGCTCAGCCTTACTTAAATGATTAAATTTGATAGCATAAGCCATATTTAAAAAAAAAATTGATTGGGAATTACGCACACAAAGATACACAATTATTTGAAAAAAAATGAATCCGTCCAAAAGGTGATAAGAATGTGTTTCTTTTTTTTTTTTTTTTTAACAAAAACATAAGCACATAAAAGTAGAAGTTTTTGTAGGTTATTTAAAACACGAGGTGAAACAAGTGAGATAATAGAATAAAAAAAAAACACCGTACGCACCTTTCGGACGAAGAAAAGAAATATACACAGAAATAACACACAATTAAATAACTGCCAAGACTTAACCAAACCATGTACCATATAACCTCTATTGTTGGGCGCCGCTGTAACGTAGTCTACTAATGACTAGTTAGGTAGGCAGAATAAATAGAAACAATCGATAGATTAACAAAGGTATTATTATTCTATATATTTATATCTATTAAATACAAGGTAGTCTCAAGGCGTAGGTTGGTAGGTAGGTAAGTGGTTTGATAAGTCCTGGCGCAGTGAAGTGAGGAACACTTAACTCGGCGCTGGTGACCGCAGGCAAGAAGGCCGCGACGCTCGCGCAGGTCCTTTATATACCCCACAGGGGTCTGCAGTGGGGGGCGCATCTTGAGTTTGCGGTGGCCGTGCGGTTGCGACGTCACAAGATCTCACAACTTACACACAACTCCAACTAGTCCCAAACTAAGCAGAGCTTGTACTATGGGTACTAAAATAACTGATACTGATACATATGGACTTTTCTTTTGAGTACATACTTTTTATACACAGTAACACCCAGAGTTCATGCTTACAAAGATTTTTCTTAAGCAGGCATCGAACCCGCGACTCGGCGTCACAGATACAATACCCACTCCGCCATCCGGTCGTCAGTGTGTTTACAAATGTTAGGTATTACAAAAAATATATCATCATGGACCCTGTAGTGCAAGCAAAATTATTCATAAAATGCCCAAATTACATTATCATAATATAATATTGTTATTCTAACGTTAAATAGAGTAATGTAATATTATGTATAATAATAATAATAATAATAATAAAAGCTTTATTGCACACCATGGAAAAATAAAAATACAGAAAAAAGAAGTTAAATAGTACAAATGGCGGTCTTATCGCAACTTAGGCAATCTCTTACAGACAACCATTGGATGGAAAGTAAGAAAGGGACACGAAAGGGAAGTTAAAGGTGTACTAGAGAGAATTAAGAATGAGGAAAGAATATAAATGCTTAAAGATATTAATTAAGATGAATATACCTACGTATAGGTACAATAATAAAATACTTACATACATACTTAATATATCTAAGTAATATAATAATATATATAATATATAAATACCTAAAATATATATTATAATTATATAATGGACAATATATGGTAGATTTCAAATGACAGATGTAAGAGAAATAAGAACAGGTCAGATATTATTGAGTGAGAAAGTGTTCTTTAACCAAAGTTTTAAATATTGGTAACGATTTAGCACTCCTTATGGATACCGGTAACTCATTCCAAAGTCTAATTGCTTGCACTGTGAAGGATTTGTCTAAAAACTTGGTGCTGTGTTCCGGCATTTTAAGTCGCAAATTCTCTGATGAACGCAGGTACCTTGTGTGCGTATCATGCAGAAAAGGAAAACGTTTTTTTAGATAAGATGGAGTGGAAGGACTGAAAAGAATGTTGTAAAGAAGTGATAGAATATGTACATTCCGGCGAAGGCGAATAGGTAACCACTTGAGTTTAGTGCGATATTCGGATATATGGTCATATTTGCGTAAACCAAATATAAACCTTATGCAGAAATTTTGAAGGCGCTCAAGTTTGTTAAGTTGATCTTCAGTGAGATCTGGATAACTGGCATCTGCATAATCAAGGATGGGAAGAAGAAGAGATTGTGCTAGAGCAGTTTTCGTAGTAATTGGTAAAAGGTTTCGTAGCCTACGCAGAGATCCAGCAGCAGCAAACAGTTTGCGGCTCAGCTCCTTCAGCTGTGGGCCCCAGGTGAGTGTTCCATCTATGTAGATACCAAGATCTTTTACTTTGTCGCTGTATGGTATGTCGACACCGTTGCATGACACAGATGGAATTTGCTGCCAGTCAACTCTTGAAATCATCCTGGGGCTACCCACAGTTATTACTTGGGTTTTAGTGGGATTAATAAGCAATCCATAGTCCTTACTCCAATTGCAGATGGTTCTGAGATCAGAATTTATTATGTTAACAGCTTCCGTAAGCTGATCTAATGGACCCTGAGAGTAAATCTGTAGATCATCAGCATATAAGTGGTAGGAAGAATTAAGTTTGTTAGAGATTGTATTAATAAATACGCTGAAAAGCAATGGAGATAAAACGCCGCCCTGCGGTACGCCAGCCGTTGTAGTACACCACGAAGATAGATTATCTTCAATGCAGATACGTTGACGGCGACCAGACAGGTAACTACGAAACCAGTCAATTGCCGTTGGAGATATGTTAAGAGAACGCAATATGGCCAATAGGATATCAAAATCAACAGTGTTGAAGGCATTGCTGAAGTCAAGCAAAGCAAGAACTGTCAGCTTGCCCTCTTCCATGCCAGCCCTAATATCATCCGTAATATGTATCAAGGTAGTGGTGGTACTGTGGCCAGGACGGAAACCAGATTGGAATGGGTTCAGGAGTTGGTTTTGGGAGAGGAATCGGCTAAGTTGATGATGGATAAGGCGTTCAAGAACTTTGGAGAGGAAAGGTAGGATGGAGATGGGACGATATTCAGAAAAGGAAGAAGGATTACTCTTTTTAGGGATTGGAGTTATTTGGGCTTCTTTCCAGGCAGTTGGGAAGCAACCACTTGAAACGGAGAAATTTAGGATGTGGGAAATGATGGGAAGGATTTGATCAAGGATAGGAATGATCATATTACGGCTGACGCAGTCGCTGCCTGGGGCGTTGGACGTGATGGATAATATGCTTCTCTTAACATCACAATCGGAAAATTGACTAAAGACAAATTGGGGACAGTCAGGAGTTTTAAGGGATGACAAATATTTCAGTGTGTTATGTTTAGTTGTCTTATCAAAATATGATGTAGACGAAAAGTGCTGATTTAGAGAATTTAAGTCGAGGTTTTTTGATAGTGAGCTCTGTCGAGATTTCCCAACTCCTAAAGATCTTAGAAACTTCCAGACCTGGGCTGGATCACCGTTTTCAACTGATTTATGAATGTTTCGGCGTTGAGCATTCCTACACACTCTGCTGCAATGATTACGGATGGCTAGGTATTTCTCATGGTTCAAGTCGTTAGGTCGGCATTTATATTTTGACTTGGCAGTCGCTTTTTTCTCCAGTAGTGTTTTGATCTTATCAGTAAGCCATGGTGAAGGTTGGTGTTTCATTTTAATCTTACGAACCGGCGCATGTACGTCATAAATATCAGTTAGCCTTTGCTGTAATAGGTGAAGTTTATCGTCGATGTTATTAGTATCCATAAGCGACTGCCAATCAACATTGCCAACATCCTTGCGAAGGTCATCAACGTTAATACTACGATAACTGCGCTGCATAAGGAATTTAGGTTTAGGTTATATACGTCTAGGCATTATCAAGAGAGTGCGGGGAAGGAAAGGGAATCAGGCGCGTCGCTGCTCGCAGTGCAAGACTGGCTGCGACTCAGGCGCGAATAGACCAACATTACGTGAGTAACACCCGTATTTCATAATTTGAATAATGTTACAAACTCACGTCAGTTTTAATAAAAATATGTATTTATTTTAAAATTTCATCATTATTATAGTTGCACCTGTCAAGTAGCAATAATTTCAGTTATACTACTACCAGTATTGAATACGTAACAAGATCATACAACTCATTATTTTCAATGATTTTAGTATTTTGTATGAAATATACCAAGTAACTGTATTTTAGATTTTGGACCTCTATCACTCTGGAACTTATAAAGTTAACGTAGTATAGTTTTTCTTTAAAGCTCAGTACATGCACTGCTACCAACACTTTTTTTTTTAGATTTTTGGAGTCTATAGTTTACATTTTAAAGGTAAGGGACCCTCTATCCGAACGAGAATTTGTTCCTTAAAGTTAATTAATTGTCTTGTAATCGGATATCTAAATCAAAAAACAGTTTTTAGTGAAATACGAAAAAGGACTAAACCATTTGAGCTAGTTAAAAATCCAGTGCATTATATATATTATAGTTATAAAGACAATTAAATGCTTAACAATCTAATTGACGCATTGTTAGATTTATGGTTATCAACTTATTAATTTATGTCAAAATAAAATGACTCATTAACCTAAGCTCTGTGGGCTAAATTGTAATAATAATAAGATAAAATTTAGGATATAAAAGGTAAAAAAAAATCTGCAATAATTACGACAAGTCTAATAATAATACCTAATAGCAGCCCTGTATCTAATACATGTCCCACTGCTGGGCTCGGACCTCTTCTCATGATGAGAAGGGTTAGGCCTTAGTCTACCACGCTGGCCAAGTGCGGATTGGTAGACTTCACACACCCTCGAGCACTTTTTAGGCACTCTCAGGCATGTAGGTTTTCTCATGATGTTTTCCTTCACCGTTAGCAAGCGACAATTTATAAGATAAATACACATAATATATATCTTTGAAAAGACGAATCTCAACGATTTATTGACAGAGGTGTATGCCGTGGGTCCGAACTCGAGACCTAAGACTTCGCAGTCCTCCAGTCTCCTACTCGGCTATCGCTGCTACAAGTCTAAAATTAGTAACAAATGACATAATAGATACATTATTAGGTAAGTACTGGTTTAAAAAAAAAGATATAGTCATGTTATTACATTATAGAATAAGTACCGGTTTTAAAAATGCAACCAAATCTGTCTCAACTAGTTTTTGTGATACTTGTAATATTTTAAAGCAAATTTTAGCTTTGCTATGCCTTTTTGTATTTATATTATATTAAAGTTGAAAAATTAAGAATCCAGCAGGACTCGTACCCGCCCCCTCTGGGTATACCTACGCCCCAAGTGCTTTGCCAATTCAGCCATGGATTCGTATGCTGCTAGACTCGAAATTTCTCAATTCTTTTTGTGCCAGCGTCACACTTAGTTACACGTTAGCTAGACGAACCTTAATTTTTGTGACCAGAGATACTTTTCTTTTTTTATGATGTTTCTTAACCATTAGATACTTCATAAAGATTACAATCTAGTCTAGATATAAAATAAAATAATTTAATTTTGACCTAAGCTACCAAATTAAATTAGCTAAGACACTAAATAAAAAATATTAAACAAAACGTAGCGGTCATGATTATAATCCCACCCACACGCCCACCACTGTGACTTCTGTGACGTCAGGATCTACAGCGGCAACCAACCGAAAGGCACCGTGCATGACACACGGGCAATCCCAGGGAGAGTTAAAATTGTCTTGGAACCCGCAACGGATTTAATCAGAAGTATATAATGTAGTTGGAGTTGGAAAGTATGTAGTAGCGGTCATATGTGATGTAATTCTAATTACTGTGTAGAATAATATAACAACACCCCTATACGACCGGATGGCGGGTAGTGTACCTGCCTGCGACGAATAGGTCGCGGGTTCGATTCCCACTTAAGACAACTCTTTGTGTGCATGAACATGGGGGTTTGTCTTAGTCTGGGTGTTTCTATGTATAAGTATGTGTTAGCTCCTGGTATTTCCTTGTTCGTTGTAGGATTATTGATACAATAAATAAAATAACTTTTGCACTTATTCACTGTATATTTATACGCTATAATCACACAGTACACGTTTCTCACTTTACGACTTAATCGTACAACCGTTGAAGACAGACTGACCGCCAGGGATGGCGCGCCACGCCGCTAACCTCGGGTAGTGGGGTCAACCAGTGTGGCTTGTAGCGCGTCATCCCGGAAGGACCGTTCAACAACTAATAATTTTACAAATAGTTACAAGATTCAAATAATAAAGATAATTAAATCAAATATTAAACAGTTATTTCAATTATAATAATACATATATGCGGTTAATAATTTATTAACCGAAAACAACAAATCGGTAGTAAAAGTAAGTCAAATAATAGCTACTTATTTATGACAATGGTAAAATTTAGATATACAAATCTAATCTTATATCGGCATATTTATGAAAATAATAATATTACGTATAGAATACCAAAATTAATCTTACATTCGGCCATCCAAACAATTACACGTCCTCGTGTAAGTAAACACATACATGAATTGCCAATTCAATACAAACCAAAATAATAATAATACAAATTTACATATATATTTTTTTTCTTATTATAGAACATGCAATCGGTACAAGTCGCTACTATCTTAAAACCGAAAACATAAAATTATAACTGGTGGTACAAGTCGCTACTACCTTGAAACCACCATCGGTACAAGTCGCTACTACCTTGAAACCGAAAATAATATATAGATAGGAGATATCTATCATTCCCTAAAACGGCGCATACTTTGTAGGGACCGCGATATTTCGGTATTAGTTTTTTACTCTGCCCAGTTGATGAAATATCACGTTCCACACTAATTAAATCACCCTTGTGAAATTCAACTGGCTTAGAAGTATTTTTATCATAACGGTTCTTTTGCTTTTCTTGATAAGAAGTAATGTATTCGTTAACTTCTTTCCTGATTTGCTCGATAGTATTATCAGCTAGTTGTTCCCCAATATCAAGGCTAGATTTTATTCTACCCTCAGACAACCCGGTTAGACTGGTGCCAAAAAGAACTTGAGTAGGTGTTTTGCCTATGCCTTTGTTCAAAGTGTTATTCATGCCCAGTTGGACATCGGGTACTTGAAGATCCCATTTTTTTTCGTTTTGCCCTACGCATTTAGCAGTCAATGACTCTAGTAAGGTACGATTGTACCTTTCTACCTGCCCATTAGCGCGAGGCGTTGCTACTGAATTTAGTACATGCCCGATTCCAGATGACTTTAGATAATCGGTAAATATTGAACTGGTGAAACAAGATCCTCGGTCTGAAATTATTCTCCTTGGTAACCCGAATATACTAAAATACTCTCGCAATTTATCTATAACTATCGACGATTTAGTACTTCGGACTGGTTTTAAAACTATAAATTTTGTATATGCGTCTATTATTACCAGTAAATGGGTGTTTCCCTTTGAACTTTTTACGAACGGTCCAACGTGGTCAATATGTAGAGTATCAAAGGGCTTATCATCTTTAGGTATTATGTGTAATGGTGGCTTTTTCTTTGATAAACATTTTGAATAAGAACATTCGAGGCACGATTCTACATATTTTTTTACAAATCTCCTCATTTTGGGGAACCAATAGGTTTCTTTTATTTTATTAAATGTTTTATCAAGAGCAAAGTGACCGATATCATCGTGGCATAGCTTCAGGATTTGCCACCGTACACCCTTAGGCACTACCCACTTTTGACCGTTCTCTGTTTTTCTAAACAATTTACCGTTTCGTAAAATGTAATCGTTTTTGATACTACTATCAGAGTTTTCTTCGGGGTCGTTCAAGATAGAGATTTTACGCTGAATTTCTGAATCTGCCAATTGCACTGTACTTAACCAATCTGTTTCTCCTATTGCCATTACTAGACAGTTTTGGTCACCGTTGAAAGATGATGGATTTCTACTTAAAGCATCCACGTGAGCCATTGAAACACCAGGTCTATATTCTACGCTAAAATTATACTCTTGCATAGCAATCCACCATCTTGCAACGCGTGGTATTAAATCACGTTTAAGAAAAGTTGCTCTTAATGAGTTACAATCAGTAACAACTCTGAATTCGATACCAATAAGATATACACGAAGTCGTTGCAAAGATGCTACAACAGCGAGAGTCTCGAGCTCGTATGCAGTCATGTGCTGTTCTTCAGGAGTGGTTTGTCGACTGAAGTATATTACTGGTTTCAACAGATTATCTTTATCTCGTTGCATTAGTATGCCAGCTACACCTATTTTACACGCGTCTGTATGTAATTCAGTTAACGCGCTGGGATCAAACAAAGCCAAAATAGGCTTATTTATTAACGCACATTTCAGATCATTAAAAGCTTTGTCTTGATCAGAACCCCATAACCACGCGGCATTGTTCTTTAAAAGAGAGGTTAGTGGCCTAGCTATAACTGCTAAATTTTTGACAAACCATCTAAAGAAGCTACATAGCCCTATAAACTGTCTTACGGTATGTTGGTTTACAGGTACTGGGAAATCTCTCACCGATTCAATTTTACGCGTCCCTGGCCTAATACCTTCTGCACTTAATTCAAATCCTAAATAATCAACAGTCTTTTTAAAGAAACAGCATTTAGAAAGTTTTAGTGTCAAACCCGCCTCTTTGAGCAACTGTAAAGTTTTTTCTAACCGAGTAAATCCTTCGTCAAGAGTTACCGTATGGCTATTCCGTAAAGGTGACTAATTTCCAGTCGATTTCGAAAGCAATTAATAATTTCGTTTGAAACCGGTTCATCTCGGATTTAGTGCATCCTTATTTCCATACATATACGGTTGATAACTGCTTGGCAAAAAAATTGACAGCTTGCCAGTTACTATCCTCTTGCAGATTTGACAGCTTTACAGGCAAGTAACGCAATTTCTTATGTCAAAATCGGAAACTGGTCATGGAGCAGTTTCTCAGTGATTTCTTGTACTTTGGCGAGATAAAATAATGATATTTAAAAGGATTTTTTACTTCAGATTAACGTTATACAACAAATCAATAACTGTTTAATACTAATGTATATCATAAAATACTAATTAAATACGTAATGCAATAGAATTTAGGTCATATTATTTTCAGTCATAGATCTCAAAATTTTTCATACGAAAACTTATAAATATGACAAGTAGCACGAATTATGCCAGTCTGGGATATAAAAAGCACTAAATGAAAATAATGTATCTTCAAAATATTGAAACATTAATATTATGTAGCTAGGTTGTAGGCTTCCTCTTTCTCGCCAAACTAAACAAATTTTAATGAATTCTGGCACACGGGTAAGTGCTTTTTATCGACGTAGTTCAAATCTAGTTACATACTTTAATAAAAAATGAAAACCTGATTCATTCCATTTCATGTATGGTGGAGACCTTTGCCCAACAATGGGACAATACAGGTTATGCACCAGATAATGTAACTACTTACATTCTGTATTCACGATTATTAATTTATTTGGAGTTTACATTTATAATTTCTTATGTACGTAACGTAGTGTCTATGTCTATGATAATTATGTGAGAGAAATAAGAATATAATAAAGAAAAATCAGAAGTTTTGAAATTTTTTATTATTTCACAGAATTTCAGGAACATTTCGTCTAATGTTCGCTGTTCTTGCACTTATGAAACTTAAGTCTAAAAAAATGTTTAGCTCTGAAATCACCCGCCGCTATCATCTTTATCATAATACTATTATAATATAGGTGTGCTATATTCGTGTATTGTACCTGAAAGACAAAAAACATTACAACACAAGTGAGAGATATTTTATGTAATTTCATCGTGTCACGGAGGACTAAGTAGAAATTATAACGCATACTCACTGTTTCTAGTACATAGCAGTAGCAAAGAGTTAAAATCACATTTATATATCGTTTTTATAGTTGTCTTAAAAGATTATCTTGAACTTTGATATATTTTGTTTTGTATTGAGGATAACTTTTTTTTCCATCACATCGCGTTCCATTCTTATTTTATTTAATTTTATGCACTCGTTTTACACTAAAGAGAAAATCTCTCCGAAAATACCTCTTACCATAATGACTTATATTGTGTTTGTTGTTATAATATGTACAATTTTCTTTTGATATAATCAGTTAAATAATTTGAGTTTTATTGTTTGAATTTGTTACTTTCTTTATTCAGTTTAAAGCTATTTATATGCTTTTTGTTGTAATGAAACGTTCCAATTTTCTTCAGTCAAAGACATTAGTTGCCACAGAGTAAAAATGCATTTTAGTAGGTGTCAACAAGAAGGTTTTATCAATACAAATAAATAAAATTGAATTGTCTGTTTTTATTTTAATGCCAAAATATTTATAGTTATTTGAACGATACTTATTTATAAAATCCAGTTTTAATTTATTTAGCTACCACGCAGACAAATCCGCGAGCGAAAGTCAGTTCGTTAATTTTATTATTTTATTCTCGCGATCTACTGAATATTGAACTGATATTTGAGATTACGCTAAACGTCACGGGAGTGGAGCTGTAAGGTTTAATGCGGGTCAAAACGTGGGCGTAGCTATTACTAATATAATGAATTCCACGCAAACGAGGTGGCGGGAAAAGTAGTTAGGATGTTCAAGTTAAATATTGAAAGCCCAAAAACTAAATTTTTATGATTTTGTGTTTATACTCTTTATAGCTGGCGAAACCTCACGGTAAGCGGCCGCAAATTTCACCTCTGTTTTAATACTAAAAATATTTTTCTTTTTTTTTTTAAGTGGCAGTCAGCAATTTTATATTTTTCTGCAAAAATATATTTTTAAAAATGTAGAAGTCATATTTCACTCTTTACATCAATTTCAAATGTAGTTTAAAAAGTATTATTTTATTGTTAAATAGCTTCTGCCCGTGGCTTCGTCCCCGTTAATTTCGATATTTCTGAGTTATTATATCTTTCAAAATTGAAAAACCTGCCTAATTTACCCCCTTTGGGAGTTACATTTCGAAAAAATCTATCCCAAATTCATCTACAAAATTTATTTTATTTACTTATGGAGCATAATTATTAACATAATTATACAGGCAGACAAAATCCAAAAAATATGTTTCGGCTTCTACTGCTGTTCTAGTCTCCTCTTATTGATTTTTCTTAAATGTGTTCGACAGGCATTTATAATTTTAAATTTTATTATATCTATGGATTAGCTATTATTAATAAAACCATTAAACTTTTTATTACGACTCAAGTGATTTCAACCACAGATAAAACATCATTAACTAGTAGAGTGCGCGCCACAACTCAGTAAAAAACTGTAAAACAAAATAATTTTTACTTCTATTAAAACTATAACACAACAATAAAAGTGGATAAATTTGTATATTCCTCGTCCTATTAAATAAGAAATAATTTAATATCAGTTGATAATTTACAAATTGGTCATTTCCATTCAGTTTTGCCTATTGTCGTAAGCCATTATTAATAACACGCACTCTGATTTTTTGCTATTTCGAAATGAGTTTTTAAGCGTAAGTATTAATATCAGGCAAGTAACCAGGAGAGTAATCCGTGGTTTCGTTATGTCAAAAATGCATGTTTTGAGTGAAAGAATTACTAATTGACAGAAACTATTTGTTAAGAAACCAAAATCTCAAATAGCGAATAAGCCCCCCGATGGTACAATAATATCATCCATATACGCTGAAGCAACCCTATTTCCGCCATAAAGATTCTGTCCGTGACCATCATTTGTATGTGAACTACTGCTATTCAATACTTGATGTATTGTGCGCATAAACGTTGAGGGAGCATTGACTAATCCGAAAGGCATTCTGTTAAATTCAAATTGCCCTTCGGGTGTAACAAACGAAGTTTTATGGCGATCAGCTTTTGCAAGGTCTAATGTAGTATAAAAGTGGTATCCAGCTAGTTCGTCAAGCTGGTCATCAATCCTGGGTAATGGATAATTCTCTTTAATAGTCTTTCGGTTCAAAGCCCTAAAGTCTACACATAATCTAATATCGCCGGTTTTTTTTCTGACTAGGACTATTGGGCTAGCATAGCAAGAAGTTGAGGGACGAATAATATCGCATTCTAATAACTCTTGTATCATTTCTCGTACTTTGTTACGTTCACTTATCGGGAGCCTATAAGGCCTATAAACAACGGGTTCTTCATCTCTCAAGTTAATTGTCATTTGTACAAGATCTGTTTGCCCTAACTCAGACATGTTAAAAGCAAAACATTCTCTATAATTATTTAGTAACTCCAAGAGTTGTTTAAGTCGGTCTTTATTAAAGGTCATGTCAGTTATTATGTCTTTTTCTTCGATTGGTCGTAAAGGACCCTTTTCTATTGACAAAACGCTAGTACAAAAGTTATCCGAACTTTCTTTTTCTGCTTGAATGCACCGTACCAACAAAGTACCTTTCTTGATTGTAAAAGCACAGCCTGGCTTGCCCATAATTATGGTAACACCAATCCCATTTAAAACAGCAAATAGGCCTTGTACCACGCTGTATTCCCGACCAAGCTGATATCTATAGTTACCAGAAACGTAAACATCACCAGTATAACTCGGTTCTGTATAAACTTTAACGATAGTTAAACAATCTACAATTGTATCAACCGCGCAGTATAATTTTACTTTATTATTAAGAAGTCCTATAGAATTGTCTAAAATACGCAAATTAATATTATCTTTCTCTATTAGTATGTGAGGTTGTTCTGTATAGGTTTGGCCTATTATTAAAGGTACACGCATAACTTCATCTGGAACAATAAGTATTTCAACCGTAGCAACAATACCATCCACGGAAACTGTGGTGATACATTTCCCTAATGGTCTAACAATTGCATCACCAAAGCCTTTTAGTAGCGGTAAATTTTGGTCTAAAGCCAAATCGACCAGCGTGCTACGAGCACCAGACAAACTCATCATTGTAGCAGAACTACCAAAGTCAATAAAAGCATTTACAGGGTACTTGTTAACGAAAGCATCTTTAAAGTATTTTTTTGATTCCATCTCCGAACTAGTTACGCACATAACAGATTTTGCCGTTTTACTATCTGTTGTAGTCGTTGTAGAGGATGTTGTTGACTGGGGCTGACTACATCTATCAACAGTATGTCCGAATTTAAAGCAGCGAGTACATTTTACAGAAGGATTTGTACATTGAGACTTGTAGTGTCCTTCTTGCGAGCAATTGTAGCACCTAATCGTACGGTTTTTCTTATCGTCTTTGTTTGTGTTGTCAGTTTTATTATTTATATAAGTTTTAGTCTTTTTCCTGTCAGTATAAGGTATGTTTGTCTTAATAGTTTTTAAATAAGGTAAAAGTTGATCCGGTGTCTGATAGCGCGCAGCCTCGGCTCCTAATCTAATACTTCTGTCATCTATTCCATGTATAATGCAATCTACAGCACGTTTACCTTCAATTTCACATCGGTTAAGTAGAATTAGTTTGTCATAGAAGTATGTTTCTAAAGAGTCATTGAACTTAGCCCGTTTAAATAACATTGTTGACAGCAAATAGCCATAGTTTTCGTTAGATGGAAAAGCTAATTTAAGTTTTTCTTGCCAATCTTGCCACGTATACAAAACTGTTGGCAAACCTTCATACCATTTCTGAGCGATACCTTTAAGTTTTAAAATAGCAAAGTGAGATGTTTGCTGGTCTGTCCAACCATAAATAACGGCACATTCATTCACCTTATGTAGCCACATGTCAATACTTTGTTGTTTGTTTTCGGGGTCAAACTCAGGAATAGTATTCTGGTTCGAAAATTTGTCCAAACTATGAGATCTATTACTTATGGTTTGTAACGCTTGAACTAATTGTGAGATGGTTACATTATCTTTACAAGTTGATAGTAAACGAGTTGAACTTAACTCACCACCCGTAGGTACACGTTGAGGTGTCAGGCAACAGTTTTCGGAGCGCTGCCTTCTGCTTGGCCGCCGACTACTGCTTGTTAGTGGTTCTGCACCTTCTCGACTTCTTGAGCGACATGGAGACCTCGTTAACGCTTCCCCGGTTCTACTTCGTGAACGCTGGTTTCTCCTGTTACGTTCATGATATACATCCCGGTCAAATGCGTGGCTGGATCGTTCACGACTACGTGACCAATGTGTCAACCCACCAGGATTAACATGGTTGTCATCGTTGTAACAACGACTGCGTTGATGGAAGTTTCGAGCTTTGAAAACTCGCCCACTTGGCAGCACCGGAGAGAGGGACCGAGAGTCTCCACGACGACGGCCTCGAATGCTTCGCAGTGCCATGTCACGCTCTCTTTCCGCTGATGGTGATCGCGAGCATCTGCTATCACGTTGATCCATGACCCTGGAATCGGAAAAAGTAACTACCGAAGTATACTGTAGGTCCAAGGAACGTATTTATTATAAAAGTAGGTAATTTTTTTATTTATTTATAGGTAATAACATACATAACATGACACCCACATTACCCAGAAGACCGTGGCAGCGCTGTTTACCACCCCCACACTTTACCTGTTCAAAGATGATATTTAAACATACTCTTGAAAATAAATGTTGTATGTCCTTAATAATTGTAACTTATTTCCACTGCACTTGATTTCATTTCACTATTCAATACTCATATTTTAAAACATTCGTATGTCCCTTAAATTTTATTATACCTGTATGCCACTCAACGAAAATAAATAATTAAATAGAATAACGCTTCTTAAGTTTTGTTAAACGTAAACGACCATAAGTAATATGTATCCATTTATCCAAATTATTTTAGGGTCAAACTGAGAATCTAATTCATACGTTTTAATGTTTAATTGTATATTAAATACTGAATGGCCAACATAAATTACTATTATTTTTAAATCTCAAGGTAAATAAATTGTATAAGGATAATAAAAAAAAATATTCATTAATTGAACAATGCAGAAACCGACCACAGCAGCCAAATTGTTAAATTCAATTTTTAACAAGACGTGGCTACCATTATAATTAAGTCTATGTTTCTGTTTCTACTATACTATACCTAAGGCGTCAAAATAATAAAAAAAAAAAAAAAAAAACTACAGCAACTTCATTAAGATAAATACACATTGTCTTTAAAAGCACTAATCTAACCAAAAAAAAAAACGTTTACTAGTAGCTAGCTAGCTTTCCGTTATTCTTTTCCGTTCAATATTTTTCTTATAACGGTCAACATATAAAATTCTACGATTTATTTTTCTTTGCACATTTTCTAAATATAGTGGTAATTAAATTAAACACCAACCTTTTATTCCTTTGTCCTTTAATCACGATTCAGAACGGCCTGGCTTGTGTAGGCTTGGATTTGGCCGGCAAATATGTATGCGACCACTATCCGACTTCTGAAGTGTTAGCTCCTGGTATTTCCTTGTTCGTTGTAGGATTATTGATACAATAAATAAAATAACTTTTGCACTTATTCACTGTATATTTATACGCTATAATCACACAGTACACGTTTCTCACTTTACGACTTAATCGTACAACCGTTGAAGACAGACTGACCGCCAGGGATGGCGCGCCACGCCGCTAACCTCGGGTAGTGGGGTCAACCAGTGTGGCTTGTAGCGCGTCATCCCGGAAGGACCGTTCAACAACTAATAATTTTACAAATAGTTACAAGATTCAAATAATAAAGATAATTAAATCAAATATTAAACAGTTATTTCAATTATAATAATACATATATGCGGTTAATAATTTATTAACCGAAAACAACAAATCGGTAGTAAAAGTAAGTCAAATAATAGCTACTTATTTATGACAATGGTAAAATTTAGATATACAAATCTAATCTTATATCGGCATATTTATGAAAATAATAATATTACGTATAGAATACCAAAATTAATCTTACATATGTATTTACAAAAAAAAAGTATAAATGTATTGGTATCAGTTATTCTAGTACCCATAGCACAAGCTCTGCTAGAGACTAGATGGCGTTGCGTGTAAGTTGTGAGATCTTCTTCGTTGTGTCGATGGCTGAGTCAAATTTTATTGGTCCAATAAGTGGCCACTGTTACGGCGCTCTCGTCGGCGTTCATGAGCGCCTCTCTTGTGCAGGTGGTAGCGCATTTTGGAGAGTCAGTAAGGTGGTCAAGGTTTTGACTTGTCATCGTGGTAAAAGGATTAGTCAATTCGCTTTTAAGAACTCGCGAATTGCCCAGGGTGCGCCGGACGTAGGGAATTGTTGTGTACGTCACTCGTGGAGGCTCCTTTCATTGATTGTTTCAGTTGTGAGATATATTATATTTATGTAAGAACCTTGAATGACATCACGTTGCCCATAAAAATATTATTGTTATGAGTTATAAACTAGCTTGTGTTATAGTCTCTTGTCTAAACAATACAGACTGTTAGACAGTAAAATATTGTGTAGTTATAACACCACGCCTATATTACCCAGAAGGGTGTGGCAGAGGTGTACAACCACTCATTTTACTTGTTAAGGTCCCAATTGGCAAGTGGTTGAGCCTATCGTCATCTACCGGGCATAATTCCAACTCCGTGCTGTTATTGCGTGGTTCCTGCCTGACGGAAAACTTTTTCCCGTCCTGGTAACTTGAAAGTGGTCTCTCATTGAAAGGTTTCGGGTTTGATTCTAGGTCGGGCAAAAGAGTTACATGGGCAAAAATATTGATGACTAGCTGACCCGGCGAACTTCGTACCGCCTTAGCGTATAATTGATGCACTACCTACTTTATTTTGTATAACAGACTTATCTTATGTATGCGTACCTATTCAATTTGAACTGGAATCTATAATATCCTCCATATTAAAATTAATACCTATTTCCCTGGTCTCGTCGTACCTGAGAAGGACTTTATTTTTTATTAAATAAAAAACAAAATATATATTTTTACAGCTCGCGGTTATGTCTGTGGTGTCATAGATCACCACAGAGTTTTTTGTTTTAAATTGAATGACGTTGACATTCGTAACGCGCTTTTTTTAAAATATGCAAAATTAAATGTATATTTTTCAATCTTTTTGAGAAATTTTCTTAATATTTTTTTCCATAAGAACCTTTGTAGTTTTCTTATACTCTGTAAGTATAAGAAAACTACAAAAAAAAAATCAGCCAAATCGGTCAAGCAGTTTTTATGCTATGTCGTGACAACGGAAAACGGGTTTCATTTTTATTATCTAATAGATTAAACTATAAAACACAAAAAGCGTTATTAAAATCTGCTCTGTAGGTCTTGAGTTTAGCACTAACAAACAAACAAACAAACTAACTTACTTCTACCGCGGTTACCTCTGCGTGGTAGGTACATCAATATAAAGTAGCCTATGTAACTTGTAGTCAGTTACCTGCATCATAAGTATTATCAAAATCGTTCAAGCCGTTTAGAAGATTAGCCAATACAATCAGACAGACAGATAAATATTTTAAAAACTGTATTTTAGGCATAGGTATCATGCAAATAAACCAAAAAAAAGGTTGTTTTGACATCAAAAATTTGCCCTACAAATTACACTTCTTACCTAAAGTAACAATGCCAACGACTTTTGGAGAAAGTTACACACACATACTCACACATACACATCTGTATTATAATAAATTTATGTTTGTGTGTTTGAACCCGCTAATCTCTAAAACTATTAGTCAAATTTGAATAATTATTTTGCCATTGGATAGTGACACATTTAGAAAAGGTTTTTAAATATTTGTTATTACGCTACATATCACCGGAGCGGAGTAGTAACGTTTAACGCGTTAGTATATTCAAAATGTAGAGCTAGTGATATAATTTATTACATCATTGTGTTAAAAAGGGCCGTGTTGGTAATAATATAATAATAATCATTATTATGGTGTGAAGACCATTACATCAGTGGATAATGAAGATGCATTAATGGTCTAGCGGTTAGCATGTGCGCCTCTCACCGCGAAGTCTCGAGTTCGATTTTGTCGGTCAAAGTATTATTTGTGAACTTACCGTCAGGAAATTCATAATAGCAGCACGGAGTTGGAATTGTGCCGGTGGATGGCGATAGGCTCTCCCTCGGGAATGGCTCCCCATGCGAATTTCTTGGCGGAAAGTTCACAAATAACACGTTGCTTTACCCGGGAATAAAACCCGAGATGTCGCGGTGAGAGGCACTAACACTGATACTAAAATGGCCGCAAACAAACATGCATTTTAACGACCGGATGGCGGAGTGGGTAGTACCTGCCTGAGACGCCGAGGTCATGGGTTCGATTCCCGCTTAAGACAAATCTTTGTGTGCATGAACATGGGGGTTTGTCTTAGTCTGGGTGTTTCTATGTATAATAAGCATGCAAGCAAATAAATGATGATTTGATGATTTGATTCATGTGTTTACTTACAAAAAAAACAGTATATTTGTATTAGTATCAGTTATTCTAGTACCCATAGAACAAAATCTGCTTAGTTTGGGACTAGATGGCGTTGTGTGTGAGTTGTGGAATATTTATTTATTTTACTATTTTAGATATCTTTTGCCTGAAATTTAATAATATTAAAGTTGAACCTATATTTAAGTTAGTAATAGCCTTTACTTGAAATAATATTGAATTGTTTTTTTCTTTGGGGCGTAGAGATCTTGTGAAAGAACTTGACGGAAACTATATTATTATTAAAATATTAAATAAAGTTAATGCATCTCCCTCTCTTTAACCTCACTAGAAAAGGACAGTAATGTTTATTAAGCTTATATTTAATCGGATACATGCTGACTTACAAGTATAAAAAAAAAACTGTCAGTTTATAGGTACTATCAACAGAACAGAACCACCTTTATACTATTTTTGTATAGACATTTCAAAACACTTAAGTCTAATATAAGAAAAAATAATATTAATAATAATTCACTAAGAAACAGTTAAAGATATGGGACCGGTAGGATTTGAACCTGCGACCTTCTTCACACCGGGCAGTCGCTTTACCAACCAGCTACGGTCACCTCTTGCCAGGACCCTAAATTTCTCAACTGTTTTACGTCATATCGTGACGTCACGTTCATCGTGTCGATGGCTGAGTCAAATTTTATTGGTCCAATAAGTGGCCACTGTTATGGTGGTCGTCGGCGTTCATGAGCGCCTCTCTTGTGCACGAGGTAGGGCAAGGACCCTAAATTTCTCAGCTATGTTACGTCATTTCGTGACGTCACGTTCATCCATTTGTTCCTATCTTAAGTAGGATACTTAAGTCTAAATTTGCTTGTTCTATTAATAAAAATATCAACCTTACTTTGACAATTTCATACGAAATATTTGTCAAATCTATATATATAAAAATGAAACCCGTTTTTCGTTGTCACGACATAGCATGAAAACGGCTAGACCGATTTGGCTGATTCTTTTTTTGTAGTTTTCTAATACTCTGTACAAGGATCTCACGGTAAAAAAAAAATATACATTTTTATATGGAGGATATTATAGATTCCAGTTCAAATTGAATAGGTACGTATACATAAGATAGGTCGGTCCAGCTATACAAAATAAAGTAGTGCATCAAATTTACGCTAAGGCGGTACGAAGTTCGCCGGGTCAGCTAGTGGGTTATAAATCTACAGTGTTGTTAGTACCTTAGCAATGCCAAATAATTTCACCTGAGGCTCTTACTTGCATGATGTGCTGATTCCAGTTTTGGATAAGGTCGCTGACCAAGTTCGAAGGTAAGGCAGCTTCCACGGTAGGCAAAGGATTTGCTGGCTGAGTTTGGCCTCTTGAAGCGTGTGCTCATGTGTTTTTTATTTATTATTATATTATATTATAATGTACAATATCGTTACATAGGTGGACTGGGCATTCTCTACAAGTCAACCTTTGGGTGATGCTGAGAGTGGGGTAGTAGGCACAAAAGTGGAAGTTTTAATTAAGAGAAGAGCAGAATAATAAAATAATTATGAGTAGGGTGAGGTGTCCAACAATGAGCCAGTAGTACACATTGAGCCAACGCTGTATTTTGAATTTGCGACGTTGACCAACCGTGCTATTGGCAAAAATACGCTCCAATATAGTCCCCCCCGCGCTCCCCAGTCGAGGGTTAGCTCGCGCCAGAAGCGCACGTGTGGTGACGTGTTTAACAGTTTTCGACACCAAAACAACAAAAAAGGTAAGTTTTGTGTTATTTATTATTGCTAGCTTTTTAATTCATTTTGAAGAATGGCTACTTGGCTATAATTGCCGAATATCAATTTGCCCCCATGTTGTTCTGTTATTTTTTTACATAACCTAAAACCTCTAAAATGGAAGTTGGTTCACAATGAGCCACAAAGACGTGGTACACAATGAACCGCATGAATCCACATTTTCATTTTAATTTGTTTTTCTCTTATTGGCAGAAACAGTTAGCTAAGCTGTTGTAAATGCTCAAACTTGTAAAAAATAATGTTCTTTTTAGAATGGGGCGATCGAAGGTCGAGAAAAGGAAGAAAGGTGGGCATACCAAAGAAGCAATGCAGATATCTAGATCTCTTAGAGTTTATATGTAGGTAGAGTTTAGGTACAGAATTGTTAATTTGTATTCTGGTTATAATAGATACAAAATAATAACAATAAAATTGATATACTAGTGTGTTTCTATTTAAAATTACGGTGTTCGAGACTGATTTATGCGTTTATAACAGAATATTAAGTAAAATATAACATTGGCTTGAGAAATTAAAGTAAAAATATTTTTTTTACATCATTAACATATTGTTTTATTTACCTTCCTATTGTTATACTGCATGACTTTACAGCCAGATATGTTATTTAAATAAAATTAATTTAATGGTTCACTGTGTACACGGCCGGTTCATTGTAGACCTAACGCTGGTTCACTGTATACCGGTTTTGGTACACAGTTAACCATTTCTTGGTTTTGCTTGGAAATCAAAAAACATATTTTTTGTTAGATTTCAGAATATAATTTTAACGCCAAAGTAAAGCTTGATAACCAGGGTATGATCACACAAAATTTTGTTGAGATACATTCACATAAATCCGACTTATGAAGTAACAAATTTTTGGTGGTTCATTGTTTGACACCTCACCCTACACATAGGTACTTAACACATACATATAGATATAATAACACAAATAACCAAATATACGATATATAAAAATATAAGTGAAACATAAACATATACAATATTTTATACATATTGAAATACAGATCATACATATATTATACAATATACATACATAATATACTTATACATAATACAATTTGTTTTATGATGTGTCTAAACAATTAGATACATCATAAATATTACAATCTAGTCTAGATATAAAATTAGAGACTAATGAGTAATTTAATTTTGAGCTACTAAATTAATTTATGCTACGAATGTGTCCATTAATACCTATCTTATTGTCTCTATTATCGAAAATGACACTTTGTTCTTGTGTTCTTTTAAACCACTTGAAGCACTCACTTCACTGAACTAGCTCAAAAGGTTTTGTCCTTTTAAGTCTTCTAACTATGTCTATGGTGTCAAGGAGCTGGATGGCCTCGACATTCACGTGTTGAAGAAGTCGTCGTTCATGAGCTTCAGCATACTGCATGTTGTATTGAAGACAAGGTTCATGTGATAGCAAAAGTTCAATGAAACACTTTTGGATTGATCAATATAATTGATTTGTGGCTTAACGTATTGTGCACATATTTTTGTCAGCAGATCCTAACCTTGATTTTTTGACAACCAGATGGCGGAGTGGGTAGTTTACCTTTGCGACGCCGAGATCTCGGGTTTGATTCCCGCTCAAGCCAAATATTTATGTGCATGAATATGGACGTTTTTTTTTTATTTTAATTTTTATTAGGTTTGTCATGGTCTGGGTGTTTCTATTTAAAATAAGTATGTATTTTTTATTTATTTATTTATCTAATTAATTATGGATCTCCAACAAGAGCTATACACATTATAGACACATAAGAAACACAATGAAACATTTTAGTGTATTCTCTCAATTAAAGGAGACCACAGCTCAAGAATAAAATAAAAATTACATATTATGAGATCAAAACATATTTAGAAAGAAAATATTATTGCTTTTAACAGGACGTTATTTTACTTGAGGTTCGAAAAACAATTATAAGTTATCAATCAAATTCATGTTGCTCTCACCGAATCTTGGAGATTGCGTTTAAATACATGTATTTACAAAAGAAAGTATATTTGTATTAGTATCAGTTATTCTAGTACTCATAGTGTACGCTCTGCTTAGTTTGGGACTAGATGGCGTTGTGTGATATTTATTTATTTATTACTGTTAACTTTCATCATAAATTTTTGAGTCTTCTTACACATTTACAATATTACTTCTATATTTCGCTCAGTGACTGGGTTTTGTGATGCTTTTTCTTATCAAAGGTATTGACATATACTGTAGATGTGCAAAACAACCTTTTACTTTGTTGCACACTTGTTTTTGCCCTCTTTTTGCATCTTCTTCTCCTCAATAACTCTAAGGTTTGCTGGAAGAGAACTCAAATTTGAGTTAAGCTCGCCTTTATTGTATTGTGTGTTATGTATTGTCTTTATAAATTGTTTATGGTACAATAAAAAGTTTAAAAACAAACAAAAACAAACAAAACAACACATTTAGATCGCAGAAGACACGGGGCTGACAATATTAATTCTTAGAGCTTATTCCGTCAAGAAATTTTAAAAAGCAGCACAAAGTCGCCGTGCCGTGCATCTAAGCAAAATTTTGCTACATATAGTCAGCGACAAATTGTTTGCCGGCCGAGAACACAGCCTTTCTTACGTCACATTGTTACTCTTCTTATGCCAGATGAATCATTAAGTAATACCAATGTTTTTTTTTAAAACATAACATCATCATCACGCTTATATAACCCAGAAGGTTGTGGCAGAGGTGTACAGCCCACATTTCACCTGTTATGTTTAGGTCCTATGGCATAGAGGGCGAGCCTATCGCCATCCACCGGGCACAATTCCAACTCCGTGCTACTATAACGCTGCCCGACCTGGGAATAGAACCCGAGACTTCGCGGTGAAAGGCGCATTCGCTAGCTACTAGACTAGCGAGGCATTTACCTCTTTCGAATTACCCCGATGGCAAAGTGGTGAGCGTAAGGTCTCCGGTTCGATTTGGTTGGGCAAGATTGTTATTTGAGACTTTTCGTCAAGATAAAATATTATGAATGCAAGGAGTTGGAATTGTGCTCGGTGGATGGCGATAGGGCCACCCTCTATCAAGTAGGTATAAATACATGTAAAATGAGGGTGTTATCTATATATATAAAAACCGGCCAAGTGCGTGTCGGGCCACGCGCAGTAGGCTTCCGTAGCTAGTCGTAACAACATATTTCGACTTAAAAGGGATTTACTATCTGTATTAAACAAGTAACATCTTCATACAAGTCATTACTTTCAAAGGTTTTTGTAATTTGCACGAATTATTCTAAGTAACTGCATTTTACACTTTGGACCCCAATTACTCTAGAACTAATTAAGTTAAAGTAACCAGATAAATAGCGTCCTTCAGATAGGAAATGTTTGTAGTACACGAAACCAGCTAGCACGTATGACGAGATGTATGAATGTTAAGGAAGCGAACGAAGTATGTAAGGAGCGAAGCACATGGCGTTCCATCGTCTCTGCCTACCCCCGTGGGATAAAGGCGTGATTTTATATATGTATTATGTATGTTTATTTATGTTTCAAGAATTTTGAACGAAATATTCTGAGTAACTGCATCTGACATTTCGGACCCCTATTCCTCTTGAACTAATGAAGTGAACTTATCCGCTATAGTTTTCCTTTAAAGTTCATTACATGTACTACCGACACAATTTTTTTCAGATTTTAGGATCCAGTAGTTTAGCTTTTAGAGGGGGGGGGACGCCCTACTCGAACAAAAATTTGCTCTTTAAAGTTAATTATCTCGCAAACGGATCCCTAAATCAAAAAACTGTCTTAGCAACCCCTAAACGTTTTTAAAAGTCCTATCTAACAATACCCCACACTATGGGGTAGGCGACAAAAAAAAAAACATCCCTACTTTACATGTAGGGGAGCTACCTGAAAAAAAAAAAAAAACCAAATTTTACTCTACGACTTTCTTTGTTTAGTTAACATACATGTTTATGCAAAATTTCAGTTTTCTAGCACCAACGGTTTCGTCACTATGCCGTGGACAGACAGACAGACATGGCGAAACTATAAGGGTTCCTTGTAGGTACTACGGAACCCTAAAAATGAAACCAGTTTTCCGTTGTCACGACATAGCATGAAAACGGCTTGAGCGATTTGGCTGATTTTTTTTTTGTAGTTTTCTAATACTCTGTACAAGGTTCTTAGGAAAAAAAAACAAAAAAATTAAATATATATTAATATATTTTCTGTAAAAATATGTGAAATTATTGAACCCTACGGAATAAACACTATTATGAAAATATATATTAAGTTTTTTATTTAATAAAATTAGTAAAGTCCTTCTCAGGTATGACGAGACCAGGTAAATAGGTATTCATTTTTATATGGAGGATATTATAGATTCCAGTTCAAATTGAATAGGTAGGCATACATAAGAAAGGTCAGCTATACAAAATAAAGTAGAGCATCAAATTTACGCTAAGGCGGTACGAAGTTCGCCGGGTCAGCTAGTCTTCTATAAAAAGTAAGTACAGGTCAGATGGTAGCACACGTCTTTTCTAAATCGTGAATCTAGAATTCAGAGGAAATATAATCAAAGATTCTAGTTTTTGGTCTACGTTTAACGAATCACGTACGACATAATAATAAGAATGAATGCGTCAATATCCTGTTATTGTGTAAGGTGTGGCGCACACAGCTGGAAATTCTGATTGTTTTTTTTCATTTCATTTATTTGCATTTATTGCATTTAATTGATTGAATGATGATTATTTTTTTTTTATTTATTTATTTATTTAACTTTAGCACAACAAAAATGTACAAGGCGGACTTAATGCCAAAGGCATTGTCTAACAGTCAACCTAGGGTGATGCAGAGTTAAAAAGTGGTAGGTGCATATTTCGTTTAATAATTAGATTAGGACTTTATCTTTATAAAGGATTATAGGAAGATTATATGAATGAATATATATAAAATTACAATATACATAGACTTATTATATATAAATTATATATTTAGAATTAAATACATTTACATATAATATTACAAATATAACATACATAAACTACTACTACTATAATATATACCTACCTAATAACGTAACTTATAGATGAGTTATTCTGCTAATTTGCTCAACAAGAGCTCACGAACTTTTATTTTGAGAGTGAATCGGTTGTTACACATCCTGATTGTATGAATTTCGAGCTATGTGGACCAGCCTTAAAAGTTTTTTTTAGCCTGACTATATGGTAGCACTGGCTTGTTGATTATTCACTAAAGCATACCACTTAATTATTTTAATATAGGACTTTCCAAGGGAAGTCTGTTCCTAACAATTTTCGACGAAATTATAAAGATTGGGAAAACACACATGTAACTATTTTAAATAAGGTAGCAGCGCCTGCATTTCTTAGAAGGATATATGACTGACGTGTAAAACCCATATTTCACCTGTTATGTTTAGGTTCAGGTCAGCGAGTCTCTTATAAACCCCTTCTGACTGATTGAACTTACATGAGGTGAGGTATGTAGATCCGGGACAAGAAATTTGGCTATCTTAAAGCAAACGTGTAGTATTTTTATTAAAGTTTACACTAGTGTCTGCCTGCAACTTCGATCGCATACAATTCAGCAATATCGGTCCAGCTGTTCACGCGTGATGCCGTGACCAGAAGAAATAGGTATTCATTTTTATATATATAAATGAGTTATGAAAAATTTCGTCACAACAAAGTGACTGTGTTGTATTTATAAATAAACCTGGTTTCTCCTTAGCTCGTTATAAATTTACGATACACGTTATCCACCGGTTACAGAAAGTGCGTCAGAGATGCCTTGTTTATTTTTAGTTTGTTGTCCTGATGCCAATGTAAAAGATTGGAGAAGTAAGTTCATGCTGGTATTTGGTAACGGCTTCAAGATCGATAAAGAGAATAATTTTCCAAAAGAAAACCCACTTCGATTACAAAATAGCATTTTGCAAAAATTAGACAACGGGTCTGAATCGCGTAATTATTATAAAGGTAAATAAATACCTATGCTCGACGTTTCGAAATGAGTTGCATCATTCTTGGTCACGATAGGTATTTATTTACCTTAAAATAATAACGCGATTTAGACCCGTTGTCTAATTTTTGAAAAATGTTCTCAAATCGCGAAGGTTTAAAAACATTACAAAATAATATGTACTAAAAAGTAAGAAATACTTAATTCATATCCAACATCTCGCCTCACCTGTATATAACTTGAAAGAATACATAAAACGGCCTTATGGAGTCGAGTAAGATATTTAAAATGAAAATGAAAATATTTATTTAGGTCCAAAGAAAACAATGAGACACACATACATTCAGTAAAGAAAGAAAAAACAAATAAATACAGTAATTTAAATGTATGCCCCAAAGCAAAATTTGCCCTAAATGGGAATTGGTTCAGCATATATTATGCCAAACTAAAGCTTGGCGCTGGTTTTCAACCAATCCCCCAGTGACTACACGGATGACAATCCGTTACTTAGATAATAAATAAGTTAAAGAAACACAATAAAAGAAACAATGATAAAACATAAATACAATTATGGCGTGTATGTACAACATAAAATAAAACATAAAATAAGATCATAACAGTTGCGCATATGCATTAAATCACAGATATAGATCTACATAGATAACGCAAGTATCACGATTTGTATTGAAACCAAGCGTGCCGACTTTTTAATACCTATTGTGACGTCACAGCCGAAATTTAGTGACGGGCAATCCAAACCGATTCAAAGACACCGATGCCGCCGATGCCGATCCGCCCAGTACGATTCAAACGGCCGTCCGCTATGATTTTCTCTAACAAAATAATTTTTAACAAAAACAAAACCGACTTCAAAAAGTAGGTAAACTAAAAAGCAAAAAATAAATTTACCTCGCACAAAATAATACGTTTTTTCATTTAGTTAAATAGAAATTATTTTATAATTCTGAAGTCGGTGCCAAGTAAATCGGATAATTAAGAACTAATATTCAGTCAGAAAATAGTTGTTAGAAAGATTGATATTATCTACACAGAGTTATTGTTTACTTGGCACCGACTTCAGAATTATAAAATAATTTCTATTTAACTAAATGAAAAAACGTATTATTTTGTGCGAGGTAAATTTATTTTTTGCTTTTTAGTTTACCTACTTTTTGAATTCGGTTTTGTTTTTGTTAAAAATTATTTTATTTTACGATTTTAAGTGATGGGTAGACCGAGCAAGAATGTTTCTCGAATGAGGAGACGACGGTTACTTGAGACGGAAAACGTATTAATAATAATCCCCGTACTCGTAACCGTTGAGGAGTTGTACCTTCCAGCATCAGCTCAGCAACTTAAAATGCAAATATCCAAGTAGTTTTAGGTAATATACGAAACACAAAATAGAAGCCTTCAAAATTTGTGGGTTACCCATGATTTCTCTAGGATCCCATCATCAAATCATGACCTCATATTATGAATATACATAAGTAATATTCAAGGTCTCGCCGCATCTGTGTATAACTTGAAAGAATACAGTGAACGGCCTCAAGGAGCCTATATTTAAAGAATTATCCCCGTACTCCTAACCGTTGAGGAGTTGCACCTTCCAGCATCAGCTCAGCAACATAAAATGCTGACTACTAGATGCAAATATCCAAGTAGCTTTAGATAATATACAAAAAACAATATAGAAGCCTTTTAAATTTGAGGGTTGCCCTCGATTTCTCTAGGATCCCATCATCAGAACGTGACTTGAAAAAAATGGGACCACATGACAAGTATATCCTTTCAGACAAAATAAAAATTTCTCAAATCGGTCCAGGCGTCTTCGAGTAATCGGCGAACAAACATAAAAAAAAAAAAAAAAAAAAAAAAAAACATACAACCGAATTGAGAACCTCCTCCTTTTTTTGAAGTCGGTTAAAAAGACGCGCGTGGACTTAAGTTAGCGGCGACCAACCTTGACGCTTGGTCGGGGTTCGGACACGCGAAGTACAATTATGGGTAAACTTCTTGAGCATTAGGTGACGTGGTAGGGGAAAGTTTGCGCATCGTACACTTACGAGCAAAATATTGCTATAAATATGATTAGTTACGTCGAGTTTTTAGAATTACCTATTTTATTTATTACAATTACTGTTTATTTCGGGATATTGTATTATGTATAGACAATTGTATTTGTGTGAGTGCAGTGGCAGGCAATAGCCAAAATATAAACATTAGCCGACATGTGCAACATTTTGTATGTCGTCATTATGTCGTGCATTGTTTTGTCAAATTTCTCATAACTTAAACAATAGTTAAATCGAAAAAAATGCTCGTCGGCATGTTTTGTTGAACTTCTTACGATTTAAAACAATAGTTAACTCGGTTTTTAATATTGGCAAAATCGCCGACAATATTCAGTGATAAAATCCGCTTTTAACTCAACAAATAACAACAACAACTAACGATTTATAACAGAGCACAAAAGTGAGCACTTCACTGCACGCACGTGTATTCGGGAGAGAGCGGAACGAAGACGCGGTGCGCGGGGCAAGGGTCAACTGATCAACCAATCACGCGCAGGTACGCCCCCTGCGCCTCAGCCTCGTAACCAAAGAGACCCAAAATTCGTTTCTGCGCATTCAAGGTCGTTTGCTCAAGATGTTTGCCCCGATTTATACATGCATTTGCGTTATCTATGTAGATCTATATCTGTGCATTAAATAAAAGATAAATTTATATTTGTCATGCCCATCTCTCACTGAGCATTGAAAAGGTATCTTTTTAAGTATAATCTAAATTAATGTACTCAATGCTTTATTTATTTTATTTAAAGAATTATCCCTGAGTTCATACCTTATAAACCGCGAGACCGTAACAGTCATGGATAACCAATTTCCTCTAAAGCAAAACTTTGTAAATTAAGGGAGTACCATAATGAAATTTAGTGAAAGTCAGCTGCAGTTCCGTTGATGGAATGAATCTCAAATACGTACAGCACGTAAGCTACCAGCTGTCGTATAAATCACCTTACTACCGCCAGCTGATGCTGACGATTTGATTTTTCAAGATAATAGGTTAGCTACGATTAAAACTAGTATTTAGTCGGGCGAAAATGACAGCTCATTCCGCCAACGGTTCCGCAGCTGACTGTCACTAAAAATCAACTATGCAACTCCCTTAATCATTCCACAAAGTAACGCTTGAGAGGAAATTATTAACCAAAATACCAACGGACCGACTGTTTATTACGAGTATATTATTTATTATATCCTATTGTCAAGGACACAGTTTCACCATCGGACTACCAGACAAACGTCACTCAGGCATCGCTTCACGGTAGACATTCCACCAATACGCACTAAGCGTTTCGCCTCTACATTTCTAATGCGAACTGCCAAAGAATGGAACGCCTTGCCCGAGTCTGTGTTTCCGCATGAGTACAACTTGGATCTCTTCAAATCAAGAGTCAATAAGTATCTCATAGAGCGCGTGCTCCACCGAAGACCGCATCATCAGTTACCATCAGGAGTGATCGAGGTCAAACGCGAGCCATATTCACCAAAAAAAAAGACATGGAGTCATCCTTCACTAACTTTTATAGTGACTTTTGCCGTTTTTTAAATCATGTCCTTTTTCAATCTATTTATATCATGAGATTGTGAAACGACTTGAGGAAAATGCTAAACTGCACCTCAAGCTATACCTTTCCAGCATTGGCTGGGTTCACAGCACTAGATTTCACGACGTATGCGATCGCCAGGCCCATGGCGGCCAAAATAAGAACTAATTCAGGCTCCGTCAATGTGCTGTTTGTAGTACAAAATGAAGATGCACCCACTGTTTGTTCGGTTAGTTATTTTTGAAAGGATACAACGGATTTTACCAATAGATAGAATAATTGATGAAGCAATTAAGAAAAGCCACGAAATTGAATTGAGAAACTCCTCCTTTTTTTTAAAGTCTGTTGAAAATAGAATCAAATACGTGGTTTTTTAACCGACTTCAAAAAAAGGAGGAGGTTCTCAATTCGGTTGTATGTTTTTTTTTTTTTTTTTTTTTTTTTTTTATGTTTGTTCGCCGATTACTCGAAGACGCCTAGACCGATTTGAGAAATTCTTTTTTTGTTTGCAAGGATATACTTCTCATGTGGTCCCATTCTTTTCCAGTCACGTTCTGATGATGGGATCCTAGAGAAATCGAGGGCAACCCTCAAATTTAAAAGGCTTCTATATTGTTTTTTATATATTATCTAAAGCTACTCGGATATCTGCATCTAGTAGTCAGCATTTTATGTTGCTGAGCTGATGCTGGAAGGTACAACTCCTCAACGGTTAGGAGTACGGGGATAATTCTTTAAATATAGGCTCCTTGAGGCCGTTTACTGTATTCTTTCAAGTTATACACAGATGAGGCGAGACGTTGAATATTACTTATGTACATTCATAATATGAGGTCATGATTTGATGATGGGATCCTAGAGAAATCATGGGTAACCCTCAAATTTCAAAGGCTTCTATATTGTTTTTCGTATATTACCTAAAACTTCTTGGATATTTGCATTTTAAGTTGCTGAGCTGATGCTGGAAGGTACAACTCCTCAACGGTTAGGAGTACGGGGATTATTATTAATAAGTTTTCCGTCTCAAGTAACCGTCGTCTCCTCATTTGAGAAACATTCTGGTCTACCCATCACTTAAAATCGTAAAATAAAATAATTTTTAATAAAAAAAAAACCGACTTCAAAAAGTAGGTAAACTAAAAAGCAAAAAATAAATTTACTTCGCACAAAATAATACGTTTTTTCATTTAGTAAAATAGAAATTATTAAATAATTATTTTATAATTCTGAAGTCGGTGCCAAGTAAACAATAACTCTGTATAGACTAATCTTTCTAACAACTATTTTCTGACTGAATATTAGTTCTTAATAAAATTATCCGATTTACTTGGCACCGACTTCAGAATTATAAAATAATTATTTAATAATTTCTATTTTACTAAATGAAAAAACGTATTATTTTGTGCGAAGTAAATTTATTTTTTGCTTTTTAGTTTATTTACAATTTAGGAGCGACAAAAGAGCCCGCAATAATTCGGTGTATTAATGGCGCCACTTTAATGCAAAGAGCGAGCTGGTCTTTATTATATTTTTATTAAAGGGCGGTGGTTAAAAAAATATCCACGAAGTTTGTCGTACTCTGTCCGTACTTTATGCCTAATTGATGATATATATATATTTTTAAATAGATAGAACGCCAGAAGCAATTATACTATCCAATGGTCCCAATGACAAGGCCAAATACACACATTCACTCATACAAGCACACCCAGTCTCAGAACAAATCTTTGCGAATCACACAAAGATTTGTCCCATGTGGGGATCGAGCCCACAGCACCTGTGCAGTGAAAAGCGGCGAGGCGACCGCTTAAACCACCACACCACACGTGCAGACATGGGTTCACCCCCGATACTCCCACACACATGGGAGCTTAAAAACATAATAGGTGAAATGAGGTTGTTGTACAACTCTACCACATCCCTCAGCGTAATATCGGTCGCCGTAATGATACGCATTAGGTACATTTGGTGAGACTTTATAGCTCAGATTATTCCACGCGGTTTTCCTCACATTAAATTAATATTTATAACGTTATTACGGTAATTCCATTTTAAAGTGGGATTGCGTTTTGAATAAAACATAGGAAATTTAAATAACAACATTCATTTAAACAACAATACATGTTTTTTTTTGTATGAGTCATGTTGCGAACACTCTTTCTATTGACTTGTTAATAATATTCTCTCTTAAGCTCGCAGTTGAAAGCAAACGACAGCGTCAGCGCCCATTATAAATGTGATTACGCTTATAGCCTGGATTAACATAAGGCTACTTTCTATTGACGTTACTCGGAGGTGAAATATAGTACTTGTAATATATAATAACAACAGCAGCCCTGTATCTAATACAATGTCCCACTGCCGGGCCCGGGCTCCTTCTCATTATGGGTAATGACATAGTCTACCACGCTGTCCAAGTGTGGATTGGTAGACTTCACACTCCCTGGAGCACTTTTTAGGCACTCTCAGGCATGCAACTTTCCTCACGATGTTATCCTTTGCAAGCGACAATTTATATGATAAATACTTTTTTTTAAATAGCTATCTACAATGTGTTACAAAGTAAAACGAACAGACTCGTATAAAAAAGCATATTTTATTAATAGTATATTTAGGTAAAGTTTTATATCAATATTTATTACATCTCAAAGTATTTTATTTATATTTAAGTATGTTTATTTAACTGTGTATTTAGGTATATATAGGTAAATTAGTTTATTTAGGTAATGTATTCTATAGGTAGCATTATAATATTATTATATTTATGTCTATTTGTTTGTTTATGTATTGTACTTTAGTTACTTTTTATTATTATTTTTTTTTTTACCATAATAATGGTAACTCCGTTTTTCCTTTGAGTTGTACACTTGTTTTTGCCCTCTTTTCGCATCCTCTTCTCCTCTTTTACTCTAAGGTTTGCTGGAAGAGAACTCAAATTTGAGTTAAGCTCGCCTTTATTGTATTTTGTGTCATGAATTGTTTTATAAATTGTTTCATTGTACAATAAAAAAAGTTTAAAAGTTTAAAATATTTCATGCAGTACATTAAAAAAAAAATAGTATATTTGAGGCCACACGTTCTCAGAATGCTGGAATTAATTTCGGCCAGAAGTTGAGCATTGCCATACAACGTGGCAATGCTGCCAGCATTTTGGGAACGTTGCCCACTGGCACTGGACCTTTAGATTAGGTTTGTTATTTTGTTATTTACTTAAGCTTTTTTTCGTTTAATTAAGTTTAAGAAATGCTATTTTTATTTATAGTAAGTATCAATAAATATATTAAAACTCATTTTGTAACTTATCATGTCCGAAACGTCATCATAGACAAATATATTTTAAAAAACTAACATGGAATGATAATGATAATGACTGTCATAAGGTTTTTTCAACCTTACTTTTCCTCTCATCAACAAGTTCAACGTCCATGTTCATTTTTTCATGTAACTTTCCATGGGTCAACGACATTACACTCTTTCTTGAATGTCCTTAAAAATAAATCATGAAGTGGTTAAAATATGCTCGATTGTTTTTTGGGGTCCGTATTCAAAGGGAAAACGGTACCCTGACTTTTTTATATCAAAACGATGCCCGAACTAACTAACTAATAACTAACTAATAAACGAATAAAAATATCTCCTGTCTTGCGGGGGTGTCCACAAACATACATTCAGTGGCGTAGCTAAGTGGGCAAGGGCCCCGGTGAATACAGAAAGTAGAAAACATCTCAATGAATAATATTTATAAATGAGAGCAGATATTAAGTAGAGCAAATGAAAACTTCAATAAATAGTTTACGGGCGAAATTTTCGAATTGATCTCACGACCGTCAAGCACGTGAGCTTATCGCTGATGCAATATGTGGGTAGTTGCGAACTCACTACTCAGTTAAACTCTGTTAAATTACTAAATAACAATATTAACAGCACATGCTTATCGAGGAAGTTCGGCGAATGCGTTGAAAGTCTTAAATCGGGAGTTCTCTTATTGTTGATGATATGTTCACCTAAAATCTTTAAATTAAAAAAAAAAATCTTGTGAGCAGGGTCGAGTTTTCCTAGCTTCTGGAGCTGGTGAGTTGGCTGACCCGCTCTTTTCAAAGCTTAGGTTAATGGGCAAAGGGCCCCCCGAGGTCGGGGGCCCTGGTGCACTGCACCACTGGGCCCTACGATAGCTACGCCACTGCATTTCCCACACACAAAAGACACAAAAACAGACTTCGCTGTCCCTCCGTTTATCACAAGGCTGTATCTCATGACCCGTTATAGCTAGACATAGTACAGTTGAAATTTAGCCGCTATAACAACAAATGCTAATTAAATAAATATTCAACATATTTTTTTTGCTTGTTTGCGATGTTGCTAATTTTTTTTATTTGTATTATAAATTTATAAGATATCACAAATATCTTATTTTATTACAATCTAGCCCATAAAGGCTAATGAGTAATTATATTTTAACCTAAATTAATATGTAAACATAAATCTAAGAGGCGTCCACTAACACTTCACTTAGTTTTTATTAAGGCGAAGACACTTTGTTCATGTTGTCTTTTGATGTTGCTAATGACAACAGTTAGGCGCTTGAAATATTCACATAACATAACAACACGCCTATTATTACCCAGAAGGGTGTGGCAGAGGTGTACAACACCCACACTTCACCTGTTATGTTTAGGTCCCATGGGATAGGCACCATCACCATCCACCAGGCACTATTCCAACTGCTTGCTGCTATTGTGAATTTCCTGATGGAAAGTTTCCACATAACACTTTGTCCGACACGGGAATCGAACCCGAGAACTAGCGGCACATACTCTAACCACAAGACCTACAAAGCAAATTTACATAATATTAACTGCAATGGGATTCCGTACAGCGGGCATGATTATTTTGCCTTTTTTATACATAATGGTACAGGCCCCCTCGTGCGCGAGGCCGGCTTGGCCGGTTTTTTTTTTTAATTTATTGGATTCAATTTAAATATTAACGATCTTGACCTACGTTTACCTCAAGAAGTCAAGAATATAATACCGTTAAACTTTTTTACGATATTTCATATTTTGTTGGAGGTAGTTAGTAAATAAATTGTTTTTTTTTGTTCAATGCAATAAACGACTGCAAATATCCATTCTATTATGTCCATCGGTTGTCTGGAAGAGATCGTGTCAAGTCGCCCTTTGTACGTTATAGTTTTTCTTTGTATTTGTTACAAATTTGATGTGCAAATAAAGTTTTCTCTATCTATCTATATGTCACGACCGGATGGCGGAGTGGGTAGTGGTGTGCCTGCCTGCGACGCCCACTTCGATTCCCACTTAAGACAAATCTTTGTGTGCATGAACATGGGGGTTTGTCTTAGTCCGGGTGTTTCTATGTATAATAAGTATGTATTTACAAAAGAAAGGTATATATGTATTAGTATCAGTTATTCTAGTACCCATAGCACAAGCTCTGCTTAGTTTGGGACTAGATGGCGTTGTGTGTGAGTTGTGAAATATTTATTTATTTATTTATAATGTCCTTTCTCAAGTCTTGTACTATCTCCATAGATACCAATGTTATCAAGATCGGATCAGTATTCAAGTCGTGAAAACGCAACGGACGCAAGTATTCGCCTCTTCAGCGTCGGCTCTTCTTTCTCTAACTCTTTTTCGCGAAATATTACCATTGTTTTTTTGAACGACTTTTGAAATATATATTTATTAGCGATATATAAATATATTTATTTGAACTGGTGGTAGAGCTCCTGTGAATGAGCTCGAGGGCGGCAGCACCACCGTCTCACCTTTAACCTGCCGCCAAATAGTTGTGCTTCCATTACTGTGTTCCGGTTTGGTGGTGAGATCAGGCCTTGAAATTACTGGCACATGAGGCATAACACCGTAGTCCTCAGCTGCAGCGACGCATCTATAATCTGCTTTTGTGGATTGTTGATATCCATGGGCTCCACTTACCATCAGGTGGACTACACGTTCGTTCGCTGTGGGCGTAATATAAAAAAAAAAAAAAATGTTGTCCGTTCGGTATACCTACACAGCAAGTATACCTAAGAAGCGATAGCCGAGTGGGAGACCGTAGGACTGCTTAATCAAAGGTCTCGGGTTCGAACCCACGGCACTCACATCTGTCAATGTATCGTTAAGATTCGTCTTTTCGAAGATATGTGTGTATTTGTCATATAAATTATCCCTCGCTAATAGTGAAGGAAATCATCATGTGGAAACCTGCATGCCTGAGAGTGCCTAAAAAAAGTGCTCAAGCGTGTGTGCAGTCCAGCGTGGTGGACTATGGCCTAATAATGGCTCTTCATAATAAAAATCGATTAATATATTTATTAAATAACTAGCTGACCCGTGCCCACTTCGTTGGGCATAATGTTCAAAAATATATATCTTTCATAGTTAAGGCAGCGTTCGTAAGAAATAAATTAATATCTACACGAAACAAACTTAATACCTACCTATAACCTAAATTAATATCTACATGAAACTAACTTAATACCTACCTATAACCTAAATTAATATCTACACAAAACTAACTTAATACCTACCTATAACCTAAATTAATATCTACATGAAACTAACTTAATACCTATAACCTAATTTAATATCTAGGTACATGAAACAAACTTAATGCCTATCTATAACCTAAATTAAATGAAAACTATATAAACATAAAAAAATTTTTTTTAATGTACCGAAAATAAAATTAATGAATGTCGAAAGTGTGTTACGAAAAATTCAATTTTGGGGACGTCCGCTGCGTAAAGAGCCGCGCGTGTACCTACCTCTCAGATGTAAAAGGAAGGTCACGCCTCCTTCTTCCGAAGTGAGCACGAACGCGAACCGAAATAAGCCGAAACCATCGCGCACCGCTGCCGCGCTGCTGTGGCCTTCACGTATAACGATGAGTTTTTCTCCGATTCTCTTTACAAAACGGACTACCACGTAAAAACCTTTTAATTTTTCGGTTTTTTATATAGCCTATGACACTCAGCGATAATGTGGCTTTCTATTAGTGAAAGAATTTTTTAAATCGGTGCAGTAGATTCCGAGATTACCCCTGACAATTTAACAAACACACAAACTTTACCTCTTTATAATATTAGTATAGATAAACTTGTTATTAAATATCCTACTAAAATAGTAATTATAATAAGAATAACTAAAGTGTGATCATGGAAAAAAATAATTTGTTCTATTAATGGATGTTAACAGTGTGTTTGAGTTTTTGCGAAAGATATGAATGAATTCTCATTATGTTTGTTATATAATTGTGTTAAATTTATTTTTCTTTAAATTCTCTGTATGGTTAATTTAACTGTGTTAATTAACATATACAACTATCTTGAATCATAGTAATTGGTGTAATTACCGTTATAATTTAAGTAAAATAAATAAATCATGAGAAGAGGCCTGAGCCCAGCAGTGGGATATGTAATATACAGGGCTGCTAATATATACCTACACAAATAGTTAGTTTGATAAACACAATGGCATAAACACAGCACATTGCTCTAACATTTTTAACAGGCGTTTACAACACACTTTAGGTACCCCAAAATACTATTACGATTTGTATTCAAATAAGGTATTACAAATGCAATTTTGGTATTTTAATGAACTGTTTAATAATATAATGTACTTATTAATATTTATTAAATAAATTGAATATGCGACCTCTAACTGCGGTCTTGGGTTCTTTCAACAATTCATTTCAACAAAATTCGTCAACTGACGCATGTTGACACTGCGAGTTTAGTTTATTTTAGCTATTTTCACAGTATAATGTCATATATTATGGTTTATTGCTTTGGGGTAGTGCCGCGGATATATTCAACATTTGTGCTCCAGAAACGAGCTATTCGAGCTATCTATATGATGAGTCCCAAGGAGACACTAAGAAATAAATTTAAAGAGATACATAATTATTATGACGTTACATTCTCAATACACAAAAAAATCAAATGAAATTTAAGAAAAATAGTGATCTCCATAAATTAAATCTAAGGAACAAAAACAAACTCGCTGTGCCCACTACTATGATAGGCTCCATAAAATCTCTAACTCGTTTCCAGGTCAATGTATACGTTTTTACAATAAACTTCCTTTAGACGCAATAGAATTATCGAAAAAAGTTAAAATTAGATTATGTCAAAAAGCTTACCGCAGTATTTCAGTCTACAAAAATGATAATAGTATTTGGAAATGAATTGCTCTTCTTATGTGATTTTTATATGTATACTTATTGTTATATTTTTCATTTTAAAACATGGTGCATATGAGTTTCTCACCAGCTCTTCTTGATGCAATATCCATCGGAGCTGGTACTTAGTTTGATTTTAATTTGATTCTAAACAGTTTGATTAAAATTAATCTAAGCCCCGGTTATTCAAATCATTGTAATTAGCATAATTTAGTATTATCACAGATAATATAATACTAGTGTATTATTTATGATTTATTTTTATATAAATTTTTGCAATGTTTTGACGTGTTGAAGCGCCTCCTGGGGCCTATGAAAATAAATGATTTGAATTTAAATTTGAATTTATTTGCTGGATTTGGCAGAAGCGTGTTATTTGGCCATGTCATTGCAACCATTGGATAGTGTGATTGCTTCTGGCGTTCTATCTGATGTAAAAGATACAAATTATTAAATTACGTAGTATGAATATTGTGCCTAATGTAAATGGCTATAGGCTCATTCCGTATTATTCCATGTGTCGGTTCCAACCTGAAACCTTTGCCAATGCAGTACCTACTACGGTGTCTCACTCGGCTCTTAATGCTGTTGCCTTATTTTAAAATAAATTAAAAGTTTTTGTGTATTTAACGCTGTAAAGAGTGTGATCGTAATAATACACGGACACTAATTGCAGTAAAAGTTTATTACTTAAAATCAAGCTCAACAACGTTTCGGAATCTAAATTATGTTTTTTATAGAAAACGGTATAACGCGTGATACGTTCCAGAAGTGTGCGTGTTCGAATCGGGGCGTCGCGTCAGGGCGCGCGGGCCGGGCGCTGCGGTCATTGTTCCATGACGCGTTCGTCTAGAGGGCGACAAGGTAGCCCGATCACGTGATAGCGAAACGCTGTAATTGGTGGACCGCTTGGGTTGGTGATTTGAAGGACGCGAGTACATTCGGAACGTTCCTACATATGAATACATTCGGAAACGTTCCTACAACGCCTATTTAAAACTTAAGAGCAATATGTTGTGTATCTGCCATTGTGCATATCAACCTAACTTTCTTTGTACCGAACCAAAATAAATTTTACATAAAATTACGGCTTTATTATCCAGAGGGGTGTCACAGAGATGTATAACACTCACACTTCACCTGTTGATAATGAAAAATGTACGAAAGAAAATTCCATATAACTCTATTTAATTTTCCGACCCAGTGACCTCACGCTACGTAGAGTGATATGCCAAGTGCACGGTTGGCGAAGCGGTTAAAGTGGTCGCCTCGCCGCTTTCAACTAGGCTGGTGGTGTGGGTTCGATCCCCACATGGGACTAATCTTTGTGTGATTCGCAAAGATTTATTCTGTCTCTGGGTGTGCTTTGTGTGTGTGAAATGTATGTTTGTGAACCCCCGCGACACAGGAGTTATTCCTCTTTTAAAAAAAACAAAAATAAATAAATAAATACACTGCTAAGTAATCCATATTTTATAAAACTTAAGATACTAACATTATTACCATCCCTTTATATCTATCACAGTGCAATACTAGCTAGGAATAATCTTGATAATTATGTTAAAATGAGATCCAAACGTAATAACGGTAGACTTGTAGAAATAACTCGAAATACTACATTATACAGCAAAAGTATATTCTGCATGGCTCCGAAGATTTACAACGCCATTCCGCAATGTATCAAAAGTATTAAACAATTTAATTTATTTTGGCATAAAATTAAAGGCGTTACTTATTGAAAAAGCTTATTATAATGTTCAAGATTTTTTATGAGTTAAGTCTTTTTGAACAATGACTAATTATTATTATTATTTTAAGTATTTTATATTATTAATGTTAATGTGATTTAGATTAATGCTATGTTTTATAAGGCTGTTTTATAGTATTAAAGTTCACGACATTAACAAATTTAAATTTAATCTCAAGAACATATTGATTCGCAAATGTTACTATACCATTAATGATTTTTCAATGATAATAATATTATTCAACTTAATTTGACTTGGACTTTAGACTTGGAATATTATTTGACTTAATTTGAATTTTTGACATTATGATATAATTTGTATTGTATTATTGAAACGGGCATTTAATTTGTTTTTAATTTTGTTTGTGCCTATTTAATTTTAAAAAGATAATATTAAGACAGAATGTAATGTCATTTTTTTTATGAATAACTTATATATTTTAAGAACCATATTGTGTGAATAAAACGATCTATATTTTTTTAAATCTATTGCATAGCTTTTATCGCGGGCCTTGAGCGTGGAGACCAAATCCAGAAATTCCGTAACGAAAATAACCTAACACCCCCCACTCCGACTGGCTTTTTAGTTTTGCCATCTATCGATGAATAGCAACATTTTTAATGACTTCTTTGAAATATCACGCTTGTCTCTTTAGTTCAGCAACTCGCCTCTAGGTGGCATTGGTTGTATATTGTTGTAATAAAGGAAAAAAAAAACTGCATAAATAAAATAAATTAATAATTATAATTGCATAAGTTGATAGAAAATGCTATGCAATAGCTTCACCGCGGCAGTCCCCGAGTGCTACATGTTTTTTTTATCTTTATCTTTGGATCTTCATCTTCATCACTATTTTCGCATAATATTTTTTTAACTCAGAATCATGTACTGAATGACTGGTAAGGGGCTTCGTCACGATGTCATTTACACCCTCTTGGCTACGTACATAGGCTTTATCGACATAAGGACATCAAGGACCCGTTCTAATCCGCCTATAATATGTGTACCGTTTGCGACGACAAACTACAGGCAAAACACTTTATTGATCCATCCGAACAAGCAGAAGCTTTAATAGTATGTGTAAGCAGCATGACACTGATCCCTTTAATAGTGGTGTGTCAACAGTGCGTAGGTGTTTGAGTCTTGACTTTTTTAAGGCTGCAATGGAGGCCTGATTGGTCTGCATATGGTAACATTAGTGTGTAAGTGTTTATATTGGTAACTACTTACAAATTTAACTTTAGCTTTATTTTGTTCTGGCTTTTGAAGACGACGACGACGCGAAGACTTGTGATTGGCTGCCAGATTCCTTTACTATAAATAAATAAATAAGACGCGGGCGAAGCCGTGGGCTGAAAGCTAGTGAGCAATATATCTTAGATATATCCTTAATAACGACCGGATGGCGGAGTGGGTAGTGTACCTGCGACGCCGAGGTCGCGGGTTCGATTCCCACTTAAGACAAATCTTTGTGTGCATTAACATGGAGGTTTGTCTTAGTCTGGGTGTTTCTATGTATAATAAGTATGTATTTACAAAAGAAAAGATTATATGTTTTAGTATCAGTTATTCTAGTACCCATAGTACAAGCTCTGCTTAGTTTGGGACTAGATGGCGTTGTGTGTGAGTTGTGGAATATTTATTTATTTAATTAAAAGTCATTCAGTAGAGCATTATACTTCTTTCTTTTACAATTGCCATTAATATTCAGTTATACGATAATTGATCTTTATTACCATTCAATTGGATAATTAATTATAAAATTATATTTAAATTACCATCAACATAGTGATTAAGTGAATCTTTTGTCATTCGCAATTGAAAATATCTAGACTAATCGAGACCGTGGTCAGTTATTGAGTCGCTCTTTAAATAATTGTAATCCAAATTTTATTAAAACCAGCTAAGTTTGGTCAAAATTAGTAATATAAAAAAAATAGACTACAAAGCCTTTCACTTACGTCTCGTTCTAAGACTTGATCTCTTTGCAGATTTAATAATATGATTTTAACGTTTTATTTTTATTTATCTTTCGGTGTTTGACGTTTCAACAAGGTAGCAATGTCATGGGCGCAAGCAGACTGATGCAGCAGCGCCCCGGCTCCGTTCGTGAGTTTGATGATTTTTTGAAAACCACCCTCACTTTTGTTGGCTTTTAATTTTTCAATGTACCGACGCCACACACTACACTAATCGAGTCCGGTTTATGAGAGTTGGTTAATCACCGAATCGGGCGAGCTATCTGCTGATTGAACGTCCTGTGTTTTCGGATTGAAATCGCTTCACGTACTACCCTTGAATAGAAGTGACGATCAGTGGAAAGGACTTGTGGACAATTCAATCCAGTGATTGCCACCAGCTTCCAGTACCTGTTCTGCGACCTTGTCGAAACGTCAAGCACTAAAAGGTAAATAAAAATTAATCGCGTTAATGACCGTTCAAATCATATCAATAAATATGCAACGCAAAAGTTTAATAGTAGATTATTAACCAAGGGGATAAAGCAGTGTCTTCTTTCGCGGGTGACGATTTAAATCGCGAGCGTAACGAAGGCCTCGAGGTTTACTACCGAGCATAGCGAGTGTTAAAAACTTAAATCACGAGCGAAGCGAGGGATTTAAGACGAGTCCTGAGTGCAGCGAGGGATTTAAGTTCACCCAAGACTAAGACAGCTTTATCACCGAGGAAAATACTATACTTTGCGTGCCATTTGCGATTAAATTAACACAATAATAATATGAGATAAGCATTTATTAAAAATAATGACAATTAAAAGTATAAGTTAACATTGGATTGGTCCAATTATTGATAAAGAGAGTTATATTTTATGTATTTGAAGAAAACAAAAACGCGGCAATTTCCTAGATTAATATTTTTTTATCGGAAAAGCAAAGGCATCATCAAGCTCATACGGCCTCGTCGGTTTTCGTAATTCAATTTCATAACTGCATAATAAATGCGTATTCCTATTTCAAAAGGATGTATAATGCTTTTTATACAAACTCAATGGTGTAAACACAGATGTAGTTCAGTATACATTTTGCTAAGTATTCCAAATTTAAATCACATTCTCCCCCTAGAGGATAAATGAAATTCAGAACAATTTTCTTTCCCTGTTTTTAACAGATTAAAAATGACTATTGTTATGTTCGCTTTTTGTAGCATAGAATGTCATTTTTTTGAGCAAGTGGTACGAAAAAGATAATAATTGCAGGTTGAAAAATCAGAAATCAAATAACAAAATGGATCCCGCTGAAGCGAAAATGTTAGAAGTCATGTCAAAACGGAAGGGTTTGAATGAAGTAATAGATCGAGGGGACTCGGATATACAACAGTTTTATAAAGATGCTACTGTATTTGTTACTGGTGGCTTCGGATTTATTGGAAAACAACTAGTTGAAAAACTGTTTAGGTGCGTATTAAGTACTTTGATGGTGGTGGTAGAGCTTGTGAACGTAGTCAGAGAAACCCTGACTACTAGTCAACAAAGGATCGTATCGACTGTCATTTCATTTCAAATCAAATAAAATCAATTTATTTTAAAACTAGGTGCATACAAAATTTCTTTTACATAGCAAAACAACCAATGACTTAATATCTAGGATAGTATACACATTACAATTGTGTGTTGTTAAGTGGATGCCTACACTAGGAAAACCTGTGTCGTAGGTCACCCAACATTTTATTTGACAAGATGGATGTGGACGTGTACATTCCAGAGAAAACAAGAATCATGCTCCATGCTCGAAAAAGTAATAGGTATCTATTTATAATATTTTAATGGAAGGATTCAATAAAAAGAAAAAGTAATAATTTAAAAATTTAAAAATTACATGTAGCATTAATTTAGTAACATGTTCAATATCTATATTATGTAATAAAGAAATAATTATAACATTTTGAATAATATCAGATAATATTGCCATAGTAAATTGTTTTTTTTCTACTTCACTTATTCGTTGATTATGGTTTAGTTAAGTAAGTGTGTTTGTGTATGTATGTGTTTGTGTATGTCTGTGTTTGTGTATGTCTGTGTTTGCGTATGTCTGCGATTGTATGTTTGAGTTTGTGTATGACTGTGTTCGTGTTCGATGTTTCATAGTTGTTAATTTTTAGGTAAACCCACTTATTCCATAACCTGCAGAAGCTGTTCGGTTTCATTGTAATTTAGTGGTTGCAACCAGTTCCTTAGTACATATTTGCATTTATAATAGTTGAGATTATACAACTCAAGTTCTTTCATTTCCATAGTTTGTTATATAAATATGGGGCAAGAAAACACTTAAAATGTTTAGCAAATGATGTGCGAAACACTTCTCTCTCAAATACTTTATTATTACGTCGTTTAGAGCTCAATTTTTTTTTCTTTATTAGTGTCAATTTGTTTGTGTTGTAAGACGATGAGTTTGTGTATGTATAACCACAGATAATATAATACTAGTACAGATACCCAATCTCATACAAAAAATTGACGCCACCCTAAAAAATATTATTCTGGGGGCTGTTTTAATTCATTTTTTATGCCAATAGATGGCCGTACTTGTGAGTAGTCTCAACCGCGCTACCTCAACGCCATCTAGCTTTTGCAAAAGGTAACATCAGGTACATGACGTCCTTGTGTGCCTGAGAATGTGTCTGTGTGCGTGCCAAAGCTGCCAATATATTATTATCTGCATGTGTGCGTGTCAGTCAGTATGTACATTACCATTACGTTTGACCTTCTACAACGCTATAACACTGCTGCATTCAAAATATCAAACGATATTTTAAAGTTTTAAAATTTAAAGTTTTTTTAATGAAATGTAATGTAATAAAATAATGATTACTTTCTATTGCAATTGATTTTGATTTAGACTAAACTAAAAAATATAAGGGAAGTGTCGCTAAAACGAGCAAAACAAAGGTATCGCGGTAAAGGGCGTCCTTGTCGCGCTCACTTGGTGTGAGTCACAAACCTTTTGTTCAAAACCTTGAACCTTTTTTATTTAGTCGTATTTATTTCGGAATGTTAGTACTCAATAAAACTTTTAAATCAAATTCAACTCATTTATTTCAAACGGGTACAGGCACATAGTTATAAATAGATTTTTTTTAAATAGAGAATTCAGAATCTATGTCTGTGCCAATCGAGGAACTTTAACTTTCTGAAGTGTCTGTTACATGTATAATAAAGCGATTGGCTGTTTTGTTTATTTGATGGTCAAGACCTCTAATCACGGCTGCTCCTTTTTTGACGTGCTCGACACAATTTTGCCATTTTTCAGGCGTTACCTGATTGAAGGCATCATTAAACAATGTTTTAAAATCATTTAATTTAAATGTAGTAGGTATTGTGTCGAGCAACGTGACTTTTAGTGTCCGCCCATCATACGAGCTCTATTGGATTGAGCACCCCTGACTCACTCTGACGTCACACTCAGCGCCGAGTATGCGGGCATATCCCAAAAAATCTTATTTTTTGTTAAGAAATTAAAAAATTCGGTTATTTATAATTAATTGTTTACTTCTATGAAAATTAGTTACAGCTAAATAAATAAATGTAATGATGGCATGTTCTTTGATTGATACATAAGTTGAAAACTTATACAATTTATATAATTTATAAATTATTTATTTTTGAATTACGTAAACAATAGCAATTACATATTATTATTTCATTGTTTTAATATGTATTTTTGAACATGAAAAAAATACCACAAATTATGCCCCTAATTTACGTATTTCTTACTTAATACCTTGCGATAAGAGGTGTTTGATTAACCCCGGTATTATGCAACTCGATCGATGCAGTAATTAGCGACAGTTTTTAATGACCGCCGATCGCTATCGTAATTTTATTGACTTTTTGGTAGAAGTCGGATCAATGACTTTTATTCTTTACTTATCTATCTGGAACTATAGAAGCGACTATAGAACATTCACAGTTCGCGCGCTGTTATAAGTTTCAATTTTGCGTGCACGTGGTCGTGGGTACCTCAGGCGAGGTGTAGGTATAATTTTTACATTTAGTCAATCTTCTGTTGTTCCCAAGGACGATAATAATATAATACCTACTTAACGTTGTTACTTATTTTGCCTATACCTACTTCAAATAAAACGTCTTAAGTCAAAAAAAAAGTTGCAAAAGAAAATCTTTATTTATTTCTGGTAAAGTTTGATCGAAAAATCTAAAATCTGTTTATAAAAACGTGCAATCATGTTTGCTTAGCATTGTTCCTACAACTGTCTTCGTTCGCAAAAACGTATTTTTGTAGCAATCTTATTATCGAAATTTTTAGCTAGACTAAGATTGCTTTGAAGGAAGAAGACAAGGGAGGTTTTAGTCATATCACTCAATACAAAAAACATGTATGTAAATACCCACTAGTGTATCTAGGGGTGCGCTTTGTTTTTCATAAAAAAAAAATCTTCATAAAATCGCAATTATTTTCCGAAGAAAAATGTTATTAATAACATTTTTCTTCATACTCATTGGCATTAATAATATTGTTTTTCATTCACATCTTTTATCCTATTATTTTCTTATATTATAGTTTTTCTTAATGATACCGATCATTCTTTTCAACTCTTAATTATTTTTATTTATACATTTGTTTGTTCTTTTTTTTATGAATTTCTTCATTTGAGTGTTACGTTATTTACTTTATTGATATCCATAATGTCAATATAAATATATTAATTATTTATTTATTTAATTGTAAAAAGATCTGAAAAACATCTCGCATAAAATATCCACAAGAGCACACAAACAATCCGAAAACTTCTACCGAAGTGAAGGAAACACGCGCCCGTTCCTTTGTAAATAAACATTGAGTAACATTGCAGAAAAACATTTTGTTTCTGTTCGAAGTACATCACATGACAATTGATATCTATATCTATTATTTTAGATTAATAAAAAAATAAAATACATTTGATTACTTACATTATTAGAAAAACATGTATTTAATATATAATTTAAAAAGTTCGATGATGATTTTATATCTAACTATTATTGGAAGGCAATCGTAGCCTCAGAAACTAAACGCGTCGTCGTAAGTGAATGTCCATTAAATTAACATGTTGAGTGACAAAAGCGTCGAACTCTAATTAGTTTATAACTCAATATACACTCACACACTCATACAATGTTAAAATAAAATTGAAATAAGCGCCATCTATTAGCCACAAATAACCTAACCGCATGAAATTTTTACATTTTGTGCCGTATCCAAGACGGCGACTGAAGAGTTAAGAGCCCTATTACAAAAAAATGTGTATGTGCAAGGTTTTCGCCGTCGTAATTGTATACTTTTTGCTGTTTATTACTTAAAATAAATACATTATAAAGATAGCCCATTTCTTCGTCTTAAACATTAATACAACAGATATTATTTTTTTAATTTAATTATGCAGTAATCATCATTCTGCTGATGTATGATTCAGTAAAAGAGGGGAACAGACCTTGTTTGAGAGCTCTAATTTGTAAAAACTGGCTAACACTGCCCATCAAAATATTATTTTTTGTATTGAATGTAGCCTCTACTAACATCATTATAAAATATATTTTTAATATTTACCTTTTATGAGTATAAAAAAAGGTCTGGAATTGATACAAGTTTTAATCAAAATTACCTCAAAACAAGTCAGAATATCTCTGGTATTTCGTATTATTTCAATATAAAGTTTTTACTAAAATAATATTTCACTTTTGCTTTGTCCTATAAATTTTTTGTTTTATTTAAAATTGCTATAGTTATTTTGTAATAAATCAAATAAAAGTAGTACTTATTTGACTGCGCCGGGGCGATGCAATCAGATGCGCACGAGCGCTTGTCGAGGTCGGACCTATGTCAGTTTATTTCGTGCGCTAGTGTGCGTAACTAGGCAAGTAAACGCTACGTCAGTGTGTGTGCGTGTGAGCATCTCATAGTAGGATCGCGATTTCTTGATCATTGTGAGTATAATATTATTTTGGTATTGTGTGTTGTAGTAGCACAATTATTTTACTTCTTTTGTATTATACAGATAATTGCGTTTTATTGTAGTTGTGCTACAGTCAATATGGGTAAATGTAAATACCAATGCTTAAGGAAACGTAAAAGGCATAACATCGAAAACCTGAGCAAAGCTAGAGAAGCAAGGTATGTATTTAATTTCTTTTTCGTCGTTATTTAATTGGTCGTGTTTGTTATGAATTGTTAGAAGGTTCTAATGAAAAAAAAAATAGAAAGGACATCCGCTCCCCTCAATACCTACTTTTTCGGCGTGTTCGAGAAAGTTCTTATGAAAGAAAAATAAGAAATTTGCTCATATTTCCCATTTCTATTAAAACATACTTATACGGGGTGGATGCGACATAGCGACATTTATTGAAACCACAGCTTCTATACATGGTAAGTATCAATTTCCACCGGATAAAAATTCTCTGGCGAAAAAAAAAAAATCACGTTCTCCGAACAATTTGAACATTGCGATCGTGCAATTTGTTCGGAAGACGTGAATTTTTTTTTTTCGCCAGAGAATTTTTTATCCGGTGGAAATGTATACTGGCCATGTATAGAAGCTGTGGTTTCAATAAATGTCGCTATGTCGCATCCACCCTGTATATTCATAATTTATATTTTTTTATAGAAATAATAAAAAACAGAATCTGGAAAACTTTGAAGCTTCAACATCTAGCAACATCAATGAAACTAAGGACATGGTAAAATAATGAACTTTTCTTAATATGAAATACTTCGTATTGAAAATTTAATTTATTTCATGCTTTTTTTAATTTTTTAGACTTTTGACAGTGAATACGCAGACTTCGACACTAATGATAATTCAATAATTGAAGAAACAGATATAGAAGAAATATCTGTTAACTGTAACGCTGACAAGGTATATATATTATACATTGTATACCAAATAGTTTGTTAAAACTTAGGCAATCCCCATAAGTGATCTTTGTTTTACGCTACACAATGTACTTATATCTTTTTTCTAGGTAATGCTTCGTTTGGGAAAATTATTTAATATTATGTTTTTTTTTTTTAATTTTTTAGAGTGTTGACAATGAAAATCCAGGCTTCGAGACTAATGATAGTTTAATCATTGAAGAAATAGATAAAGAAGAAATATCTGTTAACCGTAATGATGAAAAGGTATGTACGCTAACTAGTTGCTTAAGACTTAGGAAATCCCTATTATAACTAATCTTTGTCTTACGCTACACAATTTACTTATATCTCTTTGATGGGTAATGCTAATGCTTTATTTTGCCTTGTTCACAGGATAATATAGATATTCAAGGAAGACGCTTAATTGATTTTCGTTTCTTCATGAATCAGTTGGTTGCAATTGATGCGCATAGCGAAAAATTGTCATCAAGTCACTATAGTTTTTGTGGATCACACACTTTAGCATAATGTTCACGTACTGTAATATTTACTTTATATTAAGTTTCATAATGTTATCAAAAATATACGAAATAAAATAATTTTAATGTGTTTCAATTGACTAAATGTTGTAAAACTGATATACCTGTTATTGATAAGGAGCCAATTCTGCAAACTACTAAACTGGTAAACTGAAAAAATACTTTTTATTTTAACAACAAAGCATACTTTACGATTCGTTTACCGTGGAAGTGCCATAGGAAATCATACTACAGCGGATCAAGATTATTTAGTCACTGTTCACGCAACATGTGCATCGAGTGTCGTAACTTGCCGCGCGGTCGCAGAAACACCTAATTTGGCGCAACGTAAAAATGTAATAGGGCTCTTAAAGACATTGATTTCTTTTTTCTCTCAAATCACTTTGAAATAATTGAAGAATGCTTTTAACGTTTTAAATATACGTGCTTTATTTTTTAAAAATCATATTTTGGTCAAAAGTTGAACAATAGCGTTTATAACAATTTATTATTTTTGCATTGCTACACATAACGCCATCTATGGAAATTTTTAAGAAGTAAAAATCTAATGTTCCTAATGATACCTGAATGATATATGAATGGTATAACTGACGGACTGTAAGTACACTGCAACTTTGGTAAAGGTCACTTGTAGGAAAACGAAATGGTCTATACGCATAGAAATCTTAATAACTAGTCAATAGAAATGCTATCGACTATCTTTTAACACTAGGACGCATGTCGCCGGTTTTCAAATACCACTACATAACCAAACAATAAAAACACAATTTCGCCTACACATACATTTTGTATTCCTGCAAACAAAATTATTCTTTTTGCGATGACATTAAGCAATATTTTCTAAAAACGAATACTCTTTAGGGGCGCGGCTTCTGCAACCAATAATAAACATGTGCAAAAAGCAGAGAATGATATCTGGCGCTCATTCTCTCTAAAGAATAGTGCAATGCAAAGTTCAAAATACACATATCGATAATTATAATTTTCCGTTGAGCGTAAATCGCCAAAGAGTATCGCAACAATAGATAACTATTTATTGCAAGTGTTTCATTCCTCACCTCGCTTTTAGACGATTTATTTATGAGAAAAGGAATACAATAATTAAACGTCGATAAGGTTAGTAATTTTTTTTATTAAGTTGTAAAAATCTTATAAATTGTATTAATCTTTTATCTTCTAAATTTTTGATGAGGTCTTTCAATTTCAAAATTGTTTTGCTATAGCGCCTTACTTTGCATTGTAAACTTTTTATTTTTAACCGCTGATCTGCAATGACGACGCGACTTCTATTAACCTCAGAGCATAATTTTTTTTTCCTGGGGCTGTCAGCTTGCACAGAATCACTTATTGGGGCCGCCAATTGCTGGTTACCTGCGGACTGAAATACACAAATTACTTAAAAATTCAAATAATTCAAATTCAAAACTTTATTGCATTCCACAAAGTATTTTTAGGTGGTAAGGTTTATCATTAATATGATTCATTGTGGACCCTGTCGGGCACAGCAAAATAAAAGAGAGGGTGATAGTCTTATTATTCAACAATTATTATGATTACCTCTGACGACCCAATAACTTAATCATTCATATATTCATTAATAGAGTAGTAGCATTTTTCTACTAATTTTTTTTTTAATTTATTAATAAATGCAGATGCCGTTTCTTGTGATTTTATTTCTTCCGGAAGATGGTTGTATATTTTTCGAGTGCATGTGTAACTTAGAGGCTGGAAGTTTCAGCAGGTTTCGTGGACGAAGGGCGTATTTGGATTGCTGTTCATCTCTTTTTGAATAAAATTCCGGATATTTGCGCGTAAATTTACATATTTCCAAAATATACATACAAGGAATAGTCAAGATCTTGAGTTTCTTAAAATGAGGTTTACAGCTTTCTGTCACTTCTATATTTACTGTTTGGAATTGAAACAGCGTGAATATTTGTAACGAAAACTGTATATTTTCAATTACATTTAAATTATAAAAACACTAACGTGTGCCCACGCACATAGGTACGATAGAAAAAGGAAAGAGACAAATTTAAGTGTTGCCACCACAAATAATTTAGTGATGTTGTGACAATGTTAATCCACTAAACCAAATAATATTATGAAAGTCACATCAATAAATTAATTATACAAAAACTATATGTTCTTGTCTTGAACATAGTTGGGCCGGGGCGGCTAGACACAGAATTACAAAAATTATACATATTAACACATGTTAAATACAAAGCTTAAATTAAAAACACAAAGTAAGCATTCAGAATTAAAACAATCATGCCTTGCCTTTGCTGGTGGTGATAAGCACCTAACCCACACATAAGGGCTACGGCTAAACACATGAAAGAATACACGAGAAAGTACACAAGCAAAAATAAAAATGTACCTCGCCATCATTGGTGAGGCAATATAATGCACTCACACAATACGCATAATGCGGACTACGGTAAAAGTTTACATGTTAAGGAATAAGCAGAGTTACAGCTATTTCTATGGTTACAGCAAATATATTTTCTTAAAAGGATTATGTATAACATAGGTACACTTATAAAACAGATATACAATGGTTGAACAGATATACTGATCTATGAATTCTTTATATTTTTGCAACAATACAGGATTACTTTTGAATCTACACTTTAAGTACAAAAATCTTTGATAGGCTATGGAGAAAGAATTTCCAAGTTCTAACCTTTCCTTAGGACAGATGAGTGGCATGTCATCATGAAATTTGTTATTTTCCAGGTTTATTGAATCATGAAAAATATTTTCTGACTTTTGACACTTATCGGTGAGCCTCTTTATAGGTTCAGGTATCTTTTCAGTACACCAGAAGTTTTCCATAACCTCTTCTAATTTTACATAATCAGATATAGCAAAGTTTGATACAAGACTACTGCATGTCATCTGTTTGTTGCACTCTCCAATTGTGCCAGCAATAACATAACCAATTAATATTGAAATTTCTGCTGGAATATTAAAATCCATGTCAGACAATGCAATGTTTTTAGGAATATCAAGATTTGAAATGTCAAAACCTTGTTGTGGCAGAGAAGTAGTAATTGACTCAACAACATAACAAGTTATATTAAATTTAACATCTTGTAATTTACAAGAAATTATTTCAAAACTAACAGTTTGGTTAATTATTGAAGTTTTATTGCCGATCCCAATAATATTGGTGACCTGCTGAGAAGGTTTCATATTTAATTTTTTCACAATGGAATAAGTTACAAATGAGCCTTGACGCTGTCAAGGAATGCTCTAACTATAAATTCATGACCATATATTTTGTCAATGAGTTTAACTTTAATGGTAGGTAGCAATATATTAGAAGATTTCACATGTGAATTTGAACAAAGAAAAACTGGAACTTCTGATTGCTCCTCCTTATGTAATAAAGTATTATGAGATTGTTTACAAACCTTGCATTTAAACTTATACTTACAAACATTTTTACCATGACTTTTCAAACAAATAGTACATAGAGTTTTATCCTTAACAAAGGTATGCCTCGCATCTACAGGAATCATTTTAAATTTAGGGCAATTAAAAATGGCATGATTTGTTTTATCTCAAAAAGAGCACACAGATTGAACGTTTGAGACATGTGTTGCAGACTTACCTATTTTTTCAACCTTTTGGTTAGTTTCATCAAAAGCTGCAGCACGCCTCTCAAGGAAAGCCAAAAACTCTGTTACTGTAGGTAAGCTCTCTGGATCCCGGTCTAATTAGAAAGCACGGTATGTATATGAGTCTATTTTCCGGCCCAGTATACAAATCAATAGCCTATCCCAAGTATCAACTGGTTCGCTTAAATTTTTTAAGGCATGCAATTGTTGCTGTATGTATGACACAAATGTTCTTAAAGATGCGGCAGTACCTTTAGATACTGAAGGCATATCCAGGATTAAGTTGATATGATTAGAAATTAGCCTAGACTTATTGTCATAGCGTTTATCTAACAAATGTAAGGCCTCTGAAAACTGATAAGGCTTCATCTTTTAAATATTTTCTCAAATAGAAAAGTTTCTGAACATCTGACAGTGTGGTATTTTTATGTATTAAAGCTATTAACAACTCATGAAATGGCTTAAAATTAGTATAGTCCTTGCCATCTAATGTTGGAACTTCCATATGCGGTAACTTGAAATGCATTTCATGGCCTGCACCTGGATTACCAGAGTCTGACTTGGTACGCGACTTCAAAACTGCGTTAATTGTTGAAAGAACCGAGTAGAACTTGTCCTCTAACACACCAACTTCTTCAGTATCGCTACCATCCAGGTTCAAAATATCCGCCTGAACGCCTTCGTAAGGCGCAAACACAGCTATCAATTTATCTTTGCGAGCCTCCAACATCTCAATTGTAGCACAATTTAGTAAGGCTGTATCGGCAACAAAGTTTTCTATGCGTGTTATAGTTCCCTTACATTGTGAACGCGTAACTTTTAATTTTTTAAGGTCGGCCATGGCACCGAAACACTTAATCACTGTAAATTTGTTACACTTAACACTTTTATACCACACGAAGTTCAATGTTATTGTTTATAGTTTATTATAACCACAAAGTGCGACAGCTGTCAAACTTGTGACAACGTCAAAGTCGATTCCCATGTGTCAAATTTACTCAGAAATCTTGAAATGGCGGTAAATCTTTTTCGGTGAAAAATTATTGCACTTTCCACGTACCTCCAATTTGAAGAAATGAATGATTTTACCACCTTGATGATGTAAATCGCCCAGATTTGGCGATTTCACGTTGAAATAGGGCAGGAACCGATGCAAATTCGGATTTTTCACCCGAACAATGTAAGGGTGAAGGTCCGGGCCCGGGGAGAAACTCCGCGAACAAAACTTGCCGAAAACTTCCAAAAGCCACTGGAAACTGCTACTAATAGCTCGATGGACCACAACGCATGTTTGGAATTGAAACAGCGTGAATATTTGTAACGAAAACTGTATATTTTCAATTACATTTAAATTATAAAAACACTAACGTGTGCCCACGCACATAGGTACGATAGAAAAAGGAAAGAGACAAATTTAAGTGTTGCCACCACAAATAATTTAGTGATGTGACAATGTTAATCGACTAAACCAAATAATATTATGAAAGTCACATCAATAAATTAATTATATAAAAACTATATGTTCTTGTCTTGAACATTTACCATTATACGAACCAGTTTTTTTTGTAATATAAATAGACTGGGCGCGTCAGTACTATTGCCCCATAGGATTATACCGTAGTTAAGCCATGAATGCGCATACGCATAGTAAGTTACAAGAGCAGTTTCAATATTTGAATTTTTCTTAACTTCGCGAAGTGCGTAAGAGAATTTTGAAAGTTACGAACAGATTTTTTGAACGTGGGCTTTCCAATTTATTTGCAAGTCTATGCTTATTCCTAAAAGGTTAAAAGTGTTAACTGCTTCTATTGTTTTATCCCGACACTTGAAATCAATTTTTAATTTTTGTTTTTGGAACGGATGAAAAGTGATTATTTTAGTTTTTGATAGGTTAATTTCCAAATTTTGATCAACTAACCAACTTGTTGTTTTATTTAAGAGGCTTTCTAATTCATTATTTTCGTTATTATTATTGCATGATATAAGCAATGATATGTCGTCTGCAAATAATGTACAATGTCCTTCAATATTTTTAGAGAAGTCATTTATATATCAGGAAGAGCAAGCATCCAATTACACTACCTTGGGGAATAGAAGCATTGATTGTTTTTGCATCTGAGCGGATGTTTTCAATTTATTTTGTACTGCTATTGAAATACTCTATCTCAACTTGGTGTTCTCTGTTCTCTAGATATGACCTAATCCAGTCATGAGCCTTCCCTCGTATGCCTATTTTATAAAGCTTGTCCAACAATATATTGAACTGAACTTTATCGTATGCTTTTGACATATCTAACAATAAGCCTACTGCGTATTGTCTGTTATTAATAATGTTATGAGCTTCTTGTATAAATTTATATACCGCTAAAGCAGTCGATCGATTTCTCCGAAACCCATTTTGACACTCATCAAATAGTTTGAACTTTTCGCAGAAAGAGTATACGCGTGTACACATAGCTTTTTCAAAAATTTTTGATGCTGTTGGTAGGAGTGCGATGGGTCGGTAGTTGTTTGGATCTTGCTTAAAATTTTTTTATGTATTGGCTTAATCAAAGCTTTTTTTAACTCTTCGGGAAAGATTCCTTCTTCGAAAGATTTATTGATTAAATTATAGAATGGTAAAGTTAAATCGTCTGCACATTGTTTTATTAGTGAAGGTGGAAGTTCGTCTACCCACAAGAGAAATTCAAATAATTTCGCGATGGTGGAAAAGCCAGTGTTTTTACTTTGTATTACCGCGTAGAAAGTGAACATATAAAAATCTGATATAAAATAAATAAAATGATACAAAATATCGATACCAATGTATGTACTTACATCAAGTATCTCTGGCAATTTACGTTTTCGTGTAGAAGTTGATGGCGTCACCGTCGGCTGCAACTGCTGCAAATCATCCGTTATCTAAAATTTGACTTTATTAGTACCGTCCCGCTTTTATATACTTTGTTTAGCCAATATTAATATACCGTAGGTATAACACATTTTTATTCTTACCGTAATGAGTTTCCATATGTCAACTGTCGGTACAGCTGATTTGATCAAAGTCCGTCTTTTTGTTGACAAGTCAAATTGTTCATTTGTGAAATGAACAGAACAAATTCTGCTATTGTTTGTCGGGAACCAATTTTTTTTTCCAGTAGCAGATATCCATTTATCTTTAGTATCTGGATCTTTTGGAAACCTGTAATAATAGCATTATAGAAGGTAAACAGATGCATATGAAAACGTATCGAACCGATCCAACTTAATCCATATCCTTACAATACGTAATATAATAATAATAGTAATATGCATAAGTACCTACTTCATTATTTTAACATTAAAAATATTTGTTAAATTCTATTTCATACATCTCAAATTCTAATATTTAACGAAACATCATATTTCATTCCCATTTCGGCAAAACTAGATATTTAACTAAAAAGTAATAAATTATCGATACAAAAAAGTAGTGGCACGTCACTAATTCGCGGCCAACTCATGCAGTGCGTTCCTTGAATTTACGTCAGCGGCGATATTGGTTATTACGCTATGGCTATGATTCCATTGCTGCTTTTAGCATTTGTCATAATAGACATGAACAAACATAAGTATTAATGGTTATTGAATTGAGAAAAAAATCTTTTTTCTGTGATAATCATAGTAACGGCGGTGAGAATATTTGATTTGACTATTATTTATAAAAAACTACATTATTTCATAAATTAAGTACTTACATATGAAAAGTTATCCCTTTATTTGTTATGTTACAACTTTTGGAAGAGTTCCCGCAGTTGGATATGCTGCAAAGCACCATTTTTACCTCTGCGCGTCCCAAACAACACTGGTAACCACGACAACTCCTCAACTCGCACTACTTGTATTCGACTAGACAGACACATGCGCGGCGACAAGGTCACGCGTCTTTGACATTTCTATTGCCTTGTTATTAAGATTTCTATGTCTATACGTCATGACCTTAAGAACGGCCTGTTGAGCTCGTTGTTGAATTTTTAAAACAAAAATAAAATCAAAGTTTTGGTGTCATAATAAAAATGCTCTACACCAAGTTTTAATAGATAATCAATTAATCATATTTTTATTTCATGGCCAGCACTTTTAAATTTATTCGTAGTAGTTGAAAAAATAAAAGGACTGGCAGGATTCGAACCCGCGACCTATTCACACCAGGCAAACGCTTCAATTTAAATTTCTCGACTGTATGTTACGTCATTACCTTGTAATGTAAATCATGTCTTGACGTAACGTACAATGTTCGAATTCTGCCGGTCCCATATTTAAGGCATGCCGATAATATCCTAAGTAGGTACATTTTTTAAATCTTCATACTAGAATATCTTCGAAACGTAGCTGCAGAAAATAATTACTTTTTAATTTTTTTCAGTAAATAGAGATAATTTCAGTACTTTCCAACTCCAACTATATACTTCTGATTAAATTCGTTGCGGGTTCCAAGACAATTTTAACTCTCCCTGGGATTGGCCGTGTGTCATGCACGGTGCCTTTCAGTTGGTTACCGCTCTGTAGATCCTGGCGTCACAGGAGTCACAGAGGTGGGCGTGTGGGTGGAATTATATCCCGTAAAAAAAAAGTAAATAGAGGTCCTTTAAAATGTACAACCCATTATACACGAAAGCACTTTGGCCTTACCCTGCTCATTATGAGAAGAGGCCTGAGCCCAGCAGTAGGACATGTATTAGATACAGAACTATAATTATATTATACACCTCTGCCACACCCTCCTGAAAGATATAGGCGTGATGTTATGATTTGTTATGTGTTCTAATTGTAGATCGTGCGCTATAAAGAAATTGTATTTACTGTCGAGACCAAAGAAGGGAAAATCGTCGCAAGAAAGATTACAGCTGATGCTTAAAGATCCGGTAAGTCGGAAATTTTACTAAACTAGCTGTAACCACTGGTGGTAGAGCTCTTGTGAATGAGCTCGAGGGCGGCAGCACCACCATCTCACCTTTAACCTGCCGCCAAATAGTAGTGCTTCCATTACTGTGTTCCGGTTTGGTGGTGAGATCAGGCCCTGAAATTACTGGCACATGAGGCATAACACCGTCTTCAGCTGCAGCGACGCATCTATAATCTGCTTTTGTGGATTGTTGATGTCCATGGGCTGTACTCCACTTACCATCAGGTGGACTACACGTTCGTTCGCTGTGGGCGTAGTATAAAAAAAAACACGCAGGCTTACTCGCTACTTTCCGTACAATTTTAAAGTTTTTGAGGCACTCATGAATGGTTGAAAAGATATTCTAATTTCCTTCTGGGCACGTTACCCGCGGCTGACATTGATGCGGAGGAATTTTTTGACGCCTAATTATAATTATTATTTTTACTTTTTTCTTTTTTAGTTAGGTATAACTCTAATTTAGTTAAAAAAATGTTATTTTTATTCATTTTATGAATTGTAAAAGATCAATAAAAACTTATTTGGGCATAACTTTTTTCTTACTTTTCTTTTGTGTTTTTTCTTCTTATTTTGAAAAAATAAGTTACAGAAAAGAACGACGTTTTACAAAAGGTATGAAAAATAATTGAACAAAAAAAACAGACTCCAAATTCAAAAAAATGCACTATAGAGTAAGACATTCTTCAGTAATATTCAACGTCTCGCCTTATCTGTGTATAACTTGAAAGAAAACATTATACTCCAAAACGTTGAGGAGTTCCACCTTCCAGCATCAGCTCACCACATGACAAGTAGACAAAATAAAAAAGAAAAATTAATCGAATTGAAGTCGGTTAAAAAAGCAAAACTTATATTTTGTAATTTTTTTCAGGTTTTTGACTCACTTTTAGCAAAGGATCCATCATTCGCGGATAGAATTGAGACTGTTGATGGCGATATAGGAGAAATAAGACTTGGTATTCATAATAATGATTGGAATGTGCTCATTCAAGAGGTAATTAAAAAATATAAGTCTTTGCCACAAGCCAACTAGATCTCTAATCTAGATCTCATGATATTGATCCCTCTAATAGTAGTGTGTCAACAGTGCGAAGGTGTTCGAGTCTTGACTTTTTTAACACGCTTATATTAGCTTCACCTGTATGTAAGTATGTATGTATGTATGTAACCGACTCCTTTGGACTCGATTTTGACCCACTTTAAACGGACAGATTTCATTCAAATTTTGCACACCTGACAAAGATCGATGACAATACAATAATTCGATAAAAACACAAAAACAAAAAAAATATTTTTTTTTTTTTATAAAAACGCCCTTATAAATAAACCAAACTAAAAAGTAGAAAATAAATAATAGTTTAAAAAACTGAAAAACACGCTTTTGAAGTACTTCTAACTAAAAAGTGAAAAAGCGTGGGGCACTCTGTGCCATATTTGTCGTCTATCGAGCAACCCACGCTTTTTCACAATAATACTAGTATTTTTTAATCATTACCATTTTCAGATTATATTAGGAATTATTTTTCACTTTTGTGTTTTTAGTTTTTTTAAACTATTATTTATTATTGCGTTCTTTTTTCTGCAAAGATGAACTACTCGGTTTACTCAGTCACAGTAAATAATAGTAGGTTTTAGGCAAACAAAATTAAATGGAAGTAAGCTGCCTGTGAACTTGAAGCATGTGGCCGTCGTCATGGATGCCTGAGATTACATGACATGTGCGAGAGCATACGTCCATTAGGAGAGTACAGTCTTCCAATGAGTTGGGTATGCAGGGCAAAAACTTCTACGCCATAGTAAAAACTGACTGCAATAGATATGCAAGTTTGTATTTCATTAATAAGTGTAATATACCCACTATTTAGATATATAACTCACTTATCCATAACTGGTGTCGTAAGTCTTTACTATGACTTAGAAGTTTTTGCCCTGCATACCCAACTCATTGGCCGACTGTACAAGTCGCCCGGAGCGCACACACACATTCAAACCGGCAGCGGCCAATTTTATATAAAGTTAGACTACTGTCGTTACTGTGATTCTGTCTTTACCCTGCTACATTCTGTTTCTCATGTTTAGGTAAACGTAATATTCCACGTAGCAGCCACATTGCGTTTCAATACACCGCTCCGTGAAGCTACTTTTGCGAACGTCAGAGGAACCAGGGAGGTGATGACGCTTGCTAGAGAATGCTCCGATTTCAAGTAAGTAAAACTTGATATCACGATTAACCCATAAGGGTATGGAAAAAAAAGAGGTGTATGATACCTACATTTCACTTGTTATCATATAAATTATCGCTTGCTAACGGTGAAGGAAAATATCGTGAGGAAACCTACATGCCTTAGAGTGCCTAATAAGTGCTCGAGAGTGTGTGAAGTCTACCAACCCGCACTTGGCCAGCGTGGTAGACTATAGCCTAACCCTTCTCATCATGAGAAGAGGCCCGAGCTGCTATTATTATATTATTTTTTAAATAGGAGTGAGTCTTTCGCCATCCACTGGGCAACTAAATTATCTCTCTTCAACACGATATAGGGTATTGCCTAGCAAAAAATCACAAATAACACTTTTGCTTGCCCTGGTAATCGAGCCCGAGACCTCACGGTGAGAGGTTACAAACTAAAATAATAACAATTAATTTTAACATAAAATTGTTTTCAACTAAAACTAAATCAACAGTACTTACCTAAAAAAAAAAAAAAAAAAAACAAATCATAATATCATCCTAACTAATGAAAATCCTGTGAATATCAGTTGATGACGACGCGCCACAGAGAACGTAAACAACATTCACACTATTTCCACACCAATAGATCGATGATACGGATTTTTTTAAATATACCCACTTTGCACACTATATTTCGTTTTAGTTAAGTTTTTGCTATTTTTAAGCCTGCATTCAATGGGTGAGTGATTGTAATGTGCCAGCTATCTCGTTAAAAAGTAGGTATTGTGATGTAATGTATAATTGTAGTGTATTGTTTGTGTATGTACGCTTATCGTCTTGCGATGAATCGGATGTGCGGAAAAATCCCTCGGATTTATGTTGCATTCGCTGTAGTTTTTGATGTATCTTTGTAATGTTTTTTTATAAATAAATAAATAAATAAAATAAAACCACATATAATGTCCATCGAGACATTCTAGTTTAGTACCAAAGTGAAACTTCACTTTTTCTCGACAACTGCTTCGTTGACCTTGTTATAGCATTATAATAATAATACCCTAACCATCGGTAGTTTGGTCCCTGTACCCGATGCCGGTGGGGTACTATTTTTTATATTTTTAAATATTTTTTAGTACTTATATTTAAAAATGTAAAATTTTATACTTTTATATTTTTAAATGTACTTTACTTTTATAATTTATATTTAAACATATCAAAAATGAGAAAAAGATTAAATGAGTAATAATAATAATAGCAGCCCGTATCTAATTCATGTCCCACTGCTGGGCTCAGGCCTCTTCTCAAGATGAGAAGGGTTTGGCCTTAGTCTACCACGCTGACCAAGTGCGGTTTGGTAGACTTCACACAGCTTGAGTACTTTTTAAGCACTCACAAGCATGCAGGTTTCCTCACGATGTTTTCCTTCACCGTTAGCGAGCGGTAATTTAAATGATAAATACGACTTATTGTCAGCGGTGTGTGCCGTGGGTTCGAACCTGAGACCTTTGATTTGGCAGTCTCCCGTTCCCACTCGGCTATCGCTGCTGTTGTTAGCATAACAGCAGTGACCCCTTCGACTCCTTCCTATCTTAAAAAACGTTTCGACTACCTTCATGATACTCACAATAGATATCTGATAACCTGAAGTTAAGAATGCCACCGCATTCCACAACGTTCTATGATAACTCCTTTACTGTCACAGCTATTCGTCTGTGGAATGCGTTACCGGTAGATATTTAAGGTGAGTATAGACTACAACATTTTCTCGAGCATTTCTGTGTATTGTAACGTTCTTATAAATGATACAATACAGGCAAAAGCTCAGTTTCCAAAGCGCAAAAGGATGATACACTAGAACATATTCATAGAGAGGCTCGTTGTTCTGTTACAAGTAAATGTTGTAGTCTATACTCACCTTTAGGCGTGCCAAGTCACTACCTATTTTTAAATCATTGGTCAAGGAGCACTTTTTATCTTTAACTTAGTCATTTTACTTCAATTTATCTCTTCAAATTTATTTAAATTGTTTAAAATGTCATAAAATGTATTTGTTGCTATAATTATGTTTATGATAATTTTAGTAGTTAATAGTTGAGGGTAGTTGAAGTGGCAACACAAAAAAAAGAGCTCTTATAGTTTTTTCATCTTTAAAAATATTTAATTTACTTTATTCATGTTTATTTACATATAAAAGTTTAACTATACCTCTATTGCACTTAATCAGTTGATCACTTATCCTCTAAATTATCCACTTGCACTTTTATCACATCATGGATCTGTACACTAAAATATCCTCCGGCATTGAAGAACTAGCATCAACATTCTCTTCGAAGATGGCTCAATATGACAAGGATTTGACAAATGCCAGCGGTGAGGTCACGGGCAACAAAACTATTGCCAGCCTGTCTCGGGAATTCATGGAATTCAAAGGCCTCATGTGGAAGACATTGGGCATCCTCAAGTCCCAAGTAGAGATGCTAGGGGTTGGTCTGGACCGTCACGAGATGGCATCCCGCTCTAAAGTTTTACTCCTCCATGGCATGCCAGAAGAAAAGGATCCTGTGCTATTGCCCAATGTTATCAAAATCTTCGTGCAAACAATGCAGTGTGAGGACTTGACTACAAGTGCTATAACATCTTGCCATCGTTTGGGTTCCAACACGAGCAAGCCACGTCCAGTTTTGGTGCGCTTTGGGATCCGTGCACAGCGGGGTGAAGTGTGGAAAAACAAGTCCAAGCTAAAGGGTTCTGGTCTCACTTTATCTGAATTCCTTACGGCCCCACGTCGTCTGGTGTTTCTAATTGCCCGAAAACACTATGGAATTAAGCAATGCTGGAGTTCCGAGGGCAAGATCGTTGTGCAAGTCTCCGATAAGGTCCGCCGTAAGATAGAGTCCGCAGCGGAGCTTCGTGATTTGATCGCAAAGTTTCCAGTAGCTGAATCTAAGCCAGAAAATACCGTGGCCAGTTCCAAACCGTCTGAGAAGCGCACCCGGAAGCAGAACAAGTGAGGATACAATGTTTTGAATGCTTTCAAATACTATTTACTTAATATTACTTTATTTTTTATTTTTCGCTTTGATTTGAAGGTTTCTTTGTGACGTTCATTTGACAGAACAACAAAACAAATGTCAGTTTTGACATTTGCTGTCTAGTCAAAGGTTCGTTCAGAAACTTAAATTCTTTTTACCATTACAATGACTGTGTTGTTTGGCGCTAAGTCGCATTATATCTATAGGCTGTCAAGAAAGAGTAGATTTGGAACTAATTTTTTTGTCTGTTAGCAATATGGTCAAAATAATGACAGATGTCAATAAATAATGTAAACAGAGTTTACGCGTTGGTAAATTTTATTTATAAGAGTATAAAACGGCAATTAAAACAGAAAAAAGTAATAAACAATGAATAAAACTATCCGAAGGTCTGGCAGAGAAATAATTTACAATGTATATAAAAGATGTTTAATGGAATATGAGGCAAAAAAAATTCTTTCGGATATCGGCAATGTTTATCAAAGAACCGCTGATATGACCGGTATGTGAGAGTTTAACATGTTGTTTTTAGTCAAATCAAGTATAGGTAATGGATAAAACCAAAGCTGTTTTGAATTTGTTGCTAAAATAAGCGGATTATTCAATAATTAAAACTAGCACATTGGTTTAGTTGACGTTTGTTGTACTCAGTGTTGCGGTATAGCGCGACTAGGTTAATGTTGATACTTGAGTATAGTTTAAGTAAATAACATAAAATAATATCACGCATGGGCGTAGCCAGGGGAGGTGTTTAGGGGTTCAACCCTCCCCTCACTCCGAAATGGCTCGGACTGCTTTATCTTTTCTGCTATATCTATGATTTTTACTTAATTCAGGTAAATCAGTAAGTACTATTCGAAGAATTGCACGAGGAGGAGCACAAAATAGAGGCGTATTTCTTACACCAGGAAAAAACCGAAAAGGTCGTCCGAAGAAAGTGTTAGATAACTTTGATTTTTGTGCTATTAGACAAAAAGTTAATTTTTTTTAACGCTAACCACTAGACCAACGAGGCAGTTTAATAATAATGTATAGAAAGAAAAGATTTATTCAAATACTTAAAATAAAATATTTTTCAAATATATTTTTCTTTTATTTTCTGGTTATTGATAAAAACAGAGGACAGTAAAACCACAAATCAGCTTGGCAAAATAGTCTGGAAACGGAACCTAATTTATGACTGCTGGCTGTACAAATTAATTACATTATTTTTACTATTACTTAGTGCCGATTTCATCGTGTTAAACCGACGTTTAACGCTTAGCTACAGCTTTCGATATAATGGGTAATAATAGAATATTTTTTTTTTTTATATACAGCTAAGTATCAAGTCCTGGAAAGTGAACTATATGGGTTGCCATACGAACAGTAGAACAGCACTCTAGCGCCCCTATTAATTTCAACTCTTTCTTGACAGCCTATAATAATAAATCCCTTAATGGGCTCCTCTACCATAATGTGCATTTTATAAAATATTACAGCCACTGAGTGCATAGAGATGTAACTAAGTACAGCATTAAACTACCTAGTTGTATCTATTTATTGTTTAATTTAGAATAGCATTATTAGAATAAGTACCTATATAGTTATTTATTTATATTAAGTTATATTTATGAGTAATAGTATTTATAATTGTGATTTAAATGATAGCTTTGCTTCGTTTTTCTCTTCTTGTTCGTCTGATGAAAGCTTTGCTAGTGCGTGCAGTGATGGAGATTCCATACATTGCCGAGATCAACTTTTTACTCGTTTTGCTAATTCTCCAAAATTCTTTAACTGTGTTCATATAAATGCTCAAAGCGTACACGCTCACTATCCTGACCTTTTATCTTCCTTTGACTCTAATATTGTTCATGCTATATTAATCTCTGAAACTTGGCTTAAACCATCACTTCCTTCCATACAATATCCTCTTCCTGGCTATAAGCTGGTACGTAATGATAAAGTGGGTAAGGGAGGCGGAGGGGTTGGTTTGTATATCCGAGGAGATATTACTTATAAAGTAGTTGACCAGTCACCGAGTGCATATTCTAGATCCGCTGAATATTTATTTATTAATGTTGTTTTTAGACATACTAACCTATTGCTTGGTGTGTACTACAGTCCTTCGAATCAAATTGATTATTTCGCCCACTTTGAAACCAAGCTGGAACAGCTAACTTCGCTGTTCGCTCATACTATTATCCTCGGCGACTTCAATACTTGCCTTCTGAAGGAGGACTGGCGTACCCGCAAACTCCTATCTCTTGTCACCTCGGTCAATATGCATATCCTTCCACTTGACGCCACTCACAAGGCTCCACACTGCGCCCCTTCTCTTTTAGACCTCATCCTTGTCTCTGATATAGATAAAGTTGCTGCTCATGGACAAATTCCTACTTCCTTTTCGTACCATGACCTTATATATCTTTCCTATAAAGTCCGTCCTCCCAAACGCAAGAGTAAATTCCTATTTCTTCGTAGTTTTAACAACATAGATTTGGAGCGTTTGAGGGGAGATGTGGATGGGATTGACTGGTGTTTATAGCTGCAATGATTTGGATGAAAAGGTAACATTTTTCACACAAATAATATTAGATATATTTGAAAAGCATGCACCTTTAAAAAAATTGAAAGTGAAGCACCTGCCGGCACCTTGGCTTACGGTGCCTATAAAAGTATGTATGGCTAAAAGAGATAGAGCCAAGCGGAAGTACAAAAAAATCCTACTGACAACAACTTGGCATTCTACAAAAAACTGCGCAATCGCTGTAGTCGTATGTGTAGAGATGCTAAAAGACGCCACATTCATAACTCCATTCAAAATCTTAACACTGCACAAGTATGGCAATTCCTCAAGTCTTTGGGTATTGGCAAAATTGCAGAGAACAGCGTCATTGATAATGTGGACCTCAACACACTTAATTCACATTTCTCTCAATCTCCAATAACCTTGGACAGTAATATTAAATCTTCAACCTTAAATTATCTATCATCTCTTCCTCTGCCGTTAAATACTTCTTTCTCTTTCCACCCAGTTACAGAGCTAGAAATTAAGAAATTTATCCTGTCCATTTCCACTAAAGCTGTCGGCAACGACGGTATTCAGATACAGATGCTGTTGCCTATCTTAGCCCAAATCGTACCGATTGTAACCCATCTTGTTAATTTTTCCCTCCATACATGTTCCTTTCCTACTTCCTGCAAGAAGGCCCACATCATACCTTTGCCTAAAGTCTCCAATCCTACGTCTGTGTCACAGTTCCGTCCCATCTCCATTCTTCCTATCCTTTCCAAAGTCCTTGAGAGTATTGTCAATATTCAGCTGTCTACTTATCTTTACTCTAATATCCTGCTGAGTCCATATCAGTCAGGATTCCGCCCGGGTCATAGCACCGTAAGTGCTCTTGTTAAGATCACTGATGATATAAGATGGGCCGTTGAGAATAAGGAATTAACAGTTTTGATTTTATTGGACTTCAGCAGTGCTTTCAATTCAGTTGATTTCGACATACTCTCAGGAATCCTATCCTCTCTTAATGTTACTGGATCTGCAATTGGGTGGTTCAAATCTTATCTTCTGGGTCGCACGCAGTCTGTCCGCCTTGAAGACACTTCCTCTGATTGGTGTGATTTGACTGCGGGTGTTCTTCAAGGTGGCGTGCTCTCTCCTCTTCTTTTCTCCATTTTTATTAACTCCATCACACAAATTCTTACTTCGCATTATCATCTCTATGCAGACGACCTGCAGCTTTACCGGCACTTTAAAATAAATGAGCTGTGCGAGGCTGTGGCTACCATCAACAATGATCTTGAAAATATTAGTAAGTGGGCTAAGTCTTTTGGGCTATTAGTTAACCCAAGTAAGTCTCAAGCACTCATTGTTGGTGGCAGATACATGCTCAACAATCTGCATCTTCAATCGCTTCTTCCGGTATTGTACGAGGCAGCCCATATACCGTTTACTAAAAGTGCCAAGAATTTAGGTGTGTTCATTGACTCTAATTTGTCTTGGGACATTCACATTGCAGAGATAAGCAGGAGAATCTTCTATTCATTTCAATCTCTCAAGCGTCTTCAAAAGTTCCTGCCTTTTCAAACTAAAGTTACTCTTGCACAAACCCTTCTTTTACCACACTTAGACTATGCCGATGTCTGCTTTCTCGATGCAAGGGAGGAACACCTAATAAAGCTCGAACGACTGCAGAATTTGGGTATCCGGTTCATTTTTGGCCTCTAAAAATTTGATCATGTATCAGAGTTTCGGCAAGAATTGAGGTGGCTACCCATTCGGCAGCGTCGTGACACGCACATCCTATCTCTTCTATATACTGTCCTTAATAACCCCAAGTCCCCCTCATATCTACGTGAACGTTTTGAGTATCTTATTCCTAGAGACACACCTTGTCGTACCTCTTCATCTCTTTTACTTCGCACTCCTCTTCACTACTCCAGTCGTTACGACAACTCTTTTACTATCCAAGCCGTACGGCTGTGGAATTCTCTCCCTCACCACATACGCAACAGCCCCTCTATTGACGTTTTTAGGAGGAGAACAAAGGAGCATTTTCTCTCTATCAACTAGATTAGTATAGATGTATATATATATATTAGGAGTATGTATGTAGGTATATATTTATAATATATATATATTTTTTTTTTTTTTTTTTCACTTGCTTATGATTATTTATTTATTTTTTAAAAAACACTAAAGAAATATAAGGTTACATTAAATAAATTGAAAATATATACAAAGGTAAAAATAAAAAGGCAAATATTTACATTAAGTTAGGCGTCATAGTATTCCTCCGCATCGATCTCGGTTGTGGGGACCGTGTTCAGAAGGCTGACAGCATTGCCACGTTGTATGGCAATGCTAATTCTTTGTGCTAAGTAAAAGCCAGCCTTCTGGTCACGGGAAGCGCCGATTAAGTGTTTGGAAAGATCTTTATATAATAAGCGCGCACTCGGACCCCACGGACCTAGCGTCTCGACCCCAAACGGCTCAAATATGTAATTATTTATAATATTTATGTATGAGTATATCTATTTAGTTTAATTATAAGTTAGTTTTGTGTTTGTAAATAGAGTATATATTAATTTTTGTTGACTGTATACATACAGTAAGTATACTTTAAAGTATTTAGGTTAATTAGAATTAGGTATAATCAGTATTTTTTTTTTATGTACTTTCTGTGTTTGTACACTTTTATCTTACCCGTTAAGGATGTTCTTTCTTTCTGTTGTGAAGGTTTGCTGGGAGAAAATTCAGTTTGAATTAAGCTCGCCTTTGTACATGATTTATTATATTGTAAGTTCAATTGTAATTTTATTGTGTACCATAAAGAATTAAGAATTAATATTTTGTAATATGTTAAGTATATTTTTATACCGTATATATTTATTTTAAACATGTATGTATGCGTCTCCAAAATTTCTGCATAAGATTTATATTTAGCTTACGCAAATATGATCACGTCTCTGATTTCAGAAATAAACTTAAGTGGCTTCCAATTCGCCTTCGCAGGGATACTCACATTCTATCAATGTTATATTATATCTTATTCAATCCCACTAGCCCCATTTACCTCAAAGAACGTTTTACGTTCCTTCATGACACTCATGCGAGGTCCTTGAGGTCATCTGAAGATCTGAGACTGAAGATACCTGAGCATTCAACAAACTTCTTCGACAAGTCATTTTGTGTTAAAGCTGTGCGCCTGTGGAATGATCTTCCAGTAGAAATTCGACGGTCACAATCATTAGCTGCTTTCAAGAAAAGAATCAAGGAGCACTATCTAACTAAAGTTAGCAAAACATAAGTCATCGTTTTATAATGTCTTCTAAATTATGTTTATATTTATATATTATAATTATATTTATTATGTGTATGCGTTATCAACATATATATTTATTTTATGTATGGATATTTTATTTAAGTGTATGTATGTATTTATATTAAGATTGTTTATATTTAAAGTTGTGTATACATGTATGTATACATCATTTATTTTAGTTTTAAGTACTTTCTATTTTTTAACTACACCACTGACTAATATGTCGATTAACTCAATCCTGTCCATCCAAAGGTTGCCTGGAAGAGATCACTTAATAGTGATAAGGCCGCCCATTGTGCATACTTAGATAAGACTCTTCTATAAATTGTATTTAATCTGTGTGTACAATTAAGAATTTTCTATCTATCTATCTATGTAGTTTATATACATTTATATATTTTATTACAACTATATATATAATATATTATACATATAGTATACTTTTTAATTTTTTTCGTGTACACAAACAACCACCAAATACTAAAATATTTCCATCCTAAGGTTGCCTGGCAGAAATCACTATTAGTGATAAGGCCGTCCATTGTACTGTTTTCACTAGAAATAAGTTAATACTGTAAACTCCAGGTGTACAATAAAGTGTATAATAAATAAATAAACAGGTGAAAATGTGGGTCCTCTACCACACCAATCTGGGCAATATAGGTTATACAATATTGTTATCATTTTTAGGAGCTTCATCTACGTATCAACGGTATCCACCCACATGACAATACAACGTAGTAATTTAGAGCTGCTAGAACAGTTCTACCCGTGCCCCTTGTCAGCTGTCCTGATGATACGGCTCGCTGAGGAGTTGGCAGATAAAAGATTGATTGATATTACTCAAAAGTAAGTTTGAAGGTAGATAAGAATTGGTGATCTGGTGAGATTTATCTTTTAATAGAATTGGTAGAGTAGATCTTGACTCGAAACATAAGGTGGGTGGACCATGGAAGGCCACGCTCCTTTGAAGGCCAACTATCAAAAAGTCGTAGTTATTGACATGTAAACACATATTCCTTCGGCTATACACTAAGATCCATCAAACTCAAGGCCACAGATGCGGCGGCGAGTCGCTCGCGCCGCTATTGTGGCAGTGCGATCTCACGCTTCGTAGACTTCGATCGTCGACGTTACAATTGTTATTCGCGCGCACAGCAAAACGTTAGTTTTTAGTTAGATAACCTACTATTATTTCATATTTTTTTACTGTGAATTGTCGTATATGGATATGTTTATGGTACTAAAGAAAAAAAAAATAGTTTTGCCTCGATTTAAATTAAAATATTGTTAGTGTTCCCAGGAAAGCCGATGTTTCCTTATAAGGCCAATCAAAACTTTGACAGTTGGCCTTGCTAGGGTACATGGGCCTTACAAAGATCATGTACAAACCATGAACATATGAACAGTTACTTTTTAGTTATAAATACGTACCGTTACAGTTAAAACAATGATTTATATTTATAATATTTTTATTTATAAGGGTTATTAAACTTTTTAACTCATATTGAATAGACACTTTTTTTTTAATTATTTTATTATCAGTATATATTTAAATTTCTTTTATGGAAAGGTTATGTCTGAAAATAAACTAAACTAATTTACATGCAAAGCAACGAATATAAAAAATATTTACATGTTAAAAACGGTAAAGTATGCGATAAAGTAAGTATGTGATAAGTTATATATAAGATAGTCATAAGATAGTCTGTCTATAATCATATTTTAAGCAAAAAAAACTAGACTAGCTAGACATTATTGCACATCCAGATCCAGATCCATAATATAAGAAAGTCATTGATAATTTTTAGTTTGGCCTTCTTAGGAACATTTTGGCCTTACAAAGAACGGACCCATAAGAAGGCCATTTGAGGTAAAAAAAAAAGTTTTTAATTTCATTATAATACGCGTTGGCAAGTTATTTGATGGCAATATAATACTCATTACTACTGTTTTTAAATAATTTCCATTAATATATTCTTAGTTATACGATGGTGTTCAAGTAATGTTCGTTGAGTTTTTTATAAATGATAAAAATATATTGAGCATTTAATGTTTTGCATAAATGAAAGAGCTTATTATGTAGTTTTAGTAAAAGGGAATATATTAATTGTTACAACTCTATTTTTAAGTTGAACGACTGATGTATAATATTGGCCTTGTTTGGAGCCGTGTTCCTTGCAAGGCCATTTGGAAGAGCTTAACAAAACTTAAGTTTAAGGAATACTGATTAAAGCTAGGTTAAAAAAAAGTGATTTATATGGTACACAATAAAACAAACTATTATTTGATAATTTGTTTTTTTCATTTATCCAGTTAATAAACGAATAAAAAGCGTTTACTCGTTAGAGTGGCCTTCCATGGTCCACCCACCTTACTTGATTATAGGCGAAACTCCATCTCCCCCACGTGAGATTTTGTGAGAATTGGTTTGACCCTCTGCCTCCCCTGATCATCTCACGTATTATATGCAAGACCCTTAAGAAATGAAATAAAAAAAAAGTGTTTGGCGTAAATACTACTCGATGTCAAGATTTCAATGCCAATAAAAGAACTAATGAGCGAGATATCACAGTCTTTCAGCAAAGGTGCAATATGTAACGAACGGAGACGTGTGGTCCACCATTTCTAGAAGTTTTCAGCAATGTTGGGTATTGTGTGAAGTATTTATGCCAGTTAGGATAAAAAAAAATCGGCTTTTTTACACATTTTCTTTAGTCAACCATAGAAGTGGCACAGCAGTATTGCAGTGAGTGCACGGTTGGCGTAGCGGTTAAAGCGGTCGCCTCGCCGCTTTCAACTACGCTGGTGTCGTGGGTTCAATCCCCACATGGGACGAATCTTTGTGTGATCCGAAATAAATAAATAAATAAATAAATAAATAAATAAATAAATAAAATTTAATGTATGTTTGTGAACACCCACGCGACACAGGAGATATTCCTAATGCGGGAGTCGTTTTTTTTTTTTTAAATATAATATATATCTTTGTCGTCAAGGATAAGGCAGCACCGAAAGCACCGACTTATTTGACACATTTTATATAAAAAACAGTTTAAAATTGGCGGCATCGAAGTATTTTTGCCTCAAAGAGAAAGTAATTGAAAACCGACTTTTTACAAATTTTCTTAAAAAATAAAAGTGGAATTAAAGTAGTCTAATTTTTAGTCTATGAATTTTTGACTAATTTTCGAATCAATCACGATCACAAGGATAACAACCGCGGGCCGCAAACGGAGCACTCACAGGCCGCAGGTTGCCGACCCCAGGCCTAGATATTTTATTTTACCTATACTTACGAATACTCAGTTATTTTATATTTTGCAGTTTGATCAAAGATTGGCCAAACACCTACACTTTCACAAAGGCTTTAGCTGAAGACTTGATTGAAAAGACTGGACAGGATCTACCAATATGCGTTGTGAGACCTCCACTCGGTAAATATACGACGTTCTTCTTCTTCTTTTTCTTCTTCTTCTTCTTATGTGTCAATGGCATTTTGTTTTCTCATTTTTTATTTGTTGTTTTTGCCCAGTAGGTAGCAACTTCTACTCCCTTGCTTGATGTAAATATACGATATTGACGTTGAACTCATAATCATAATCATCATTATGACTCGCGTAGTCCACTGCTGGGCATAAGCCTGCGCCAATTGGCGCCAAGACACCCAGCATCCAGTCCCCTCCAGTGATCTTCTTCAGGTCTGTCTACCTGGCGGGAGGGTGTCATGCCTTACGGTTGCTGAGTCATGTTCTTCATTCCAGGATTCATTTGCTCAAACGGCCGTCTGTCCTTGGGCAGACTTATTTTGCGAGCTATGTCGGTTAATTTGGTTCTTTGTCGGAATCCTCGTAACGAATTTTATCCTTGTATGAAACTCCGAGTAAAGCTTGCCGGCTGCGCAACTTTAAATTGAACAAACAGGCTAAGGCTGCTACATATGATAGTCCACCACGCTAGCTGTACGGATATTTACCTATACATTGAGGTTGGCTTCTAGTCTAACAGATTAATAATAAAATAATAATAATAATATAATAAATTCTTTATTTTCAAGGTACAAGGTCCAAATATTACAATTCAGTTACACTAAAATCATGGCTTATAACATATTTCATTATACATAGCACAATAACCAAAAATAAAACAGAAAAATTACAATACTAATCAGAATAAATTAGGTATAAAAGTTAGAATAAATTAAGCTAAAAATAATTTAAAAGTCTCAGTCTTACAATTTATTTAAAATATGGTAAATTTTATTAAATAACATTCAATCATATATTTTATTATAGTCCAAAATTCCTTTAATTAAGCTGAATATTAGTACATAAAGCGACAGCCGCCAAACCTCCTACAACCCAGTACGAGGTGATACGATACTCTTTGATAGACTAGTTGTCCGACTTTCTATCCTCTGACTACCCGTAACAACGGCCTTAGATCTTTCAATCCACTTTATCCCTCTCTCACACACATACACACACCAACACACACACAAACACATACATCAAACTGACATGTTATACACAACTCTTACACCCTAACTCGCTTAATAACCTCTGAACAATTACCACCTACCACATATCTAATATTTCCTTTTAGTCTTTGGACATTGTTGTTATTTAAAATTAAAGGGCGGGGGCCTGGTGACATGAAATACAGGTATACACCTAGTTTGGGCACCAGCCTCCCCACAATATATCTCTAATATTATTATGTTCTAAGTCTAATCAAATTGTATCAAGGAAATATTGTGGTGAGAAATAAATCATTTTTATTATTACTATTATTATCTTCAAATGGCAAACGGTACCCACGGCTTTACGAGCTCTCCAAGGCACGGACGAAATCTCGTTATGCTAGATCCCATAGACATAGACCCATCCAACGATCGAACGTTGTTAACATTGCTCAAAATACTGCTTATATTAATAGTTTTGCTTGCAGTGACACCGAGCTACCTTGAGCCTGCTCCTGGATGGCTTGATTCTTCAGTAGCTCATGGACCTATGGGAGTAAGTTTTATATGTTCTACATATTTAGCAAACAGTTATATAGTCCAACTGATGGATTTATACAAAGAATTTTAGAATATAAAGCTACATCTGAGGATAACGATAATTAGATAGATAGATAGATAGCTAAAACTTTATTTGCATACCATTCCATTACAAACTAATAATAACCTTCTTAAGTTCTTACCTAACGCCATACCTCCAGTACTTGAGCTCTAACCACGATAGGGATCTACGGTCTTCCAATAATAAATTACTTCTATGGCCTTTACATACTACTGGCTTCGTCAATTCTTCTTTCTTCGTACAATCCGTTCTTTTGTGGAATGCGCTACCGGAAGATATCAGAATGGCAAGAACCCGGTATATCTTCAAAATTAAAGTTCGCAAACTTTTATCCGAAAAATTGGCAGAATCGTCATAATGTTTAATTGTTCATCCCCCTTCTCTTCATCCGTTATTTATATGTGTATATATTTATATAGAACATATATATTTGTGTATATTATTGACGTATTTAAAGTATTACGTATGTACCATATATGTATTAATATGTATTTAATCGATTTTCAAATCAGTGTATATTTTTTTCTTTATCAGTATTATCGAAACGCACCTACCTTTGTTTCTCTGCACCACCCTAGGTTGACTGTTAGAAAATGCCACTAGGCATTAAGTCCACCTATGTACCATTTTGTGTGCAAAAGTTAAATAAATAAATAAAAATAATAACAATATGCATACTTTATAACTTGCATGCGATTTTATTATTGTATGTACACATGTGTTTGGGCAAATAAATAAATTATCTTATCTTATCTTATCTTATCTATGCTTGACGCAATGTCTGCCAGGCAACCAATTATAACTCAGCTGTAGCGTACACCACCTTTTATCGCAAGCTCTCGGGTTCGATGCCCGAGTTCAAGAAAAGATCTTATTTGAGATTCTTCCTTCAGAAATTTATGAAATGAAGTCTGAATGCGTTGTAGAATGGCTCACCCTTAACATGGGACCTAAATATAACAATAACATTTCAAATGTGGGTGCTATACACCTCTGCCACACCCTTCTGCGTAATAATATAAGCGTGATGTATAATTTGAACTTTCAGATCATCTTAGGAGTGATACTAGGAGTGTTTCACGTATTCCCCAGTACCAGCCAATTAAAATTCGTCATAGCTCCAGTCGATTACGTAAACAATGCCATCATCGCTGCCGGATGGGACTCGGAACAGAGGAGGAAAGGTGGAGAAGGAATACCAGTGTATACGGTTGCTAATAATGACAGTTTTATGAACTGGGGTGAGTATACAGGTCCATTTATATCATCTTCTCAGATGATTGTTGCAGTGCATGTTGTTTGTGTGGCTACTGCGACACATGTGGCATTTTCTGCCACATGTGTCGCAGCTGAAACGTGAGTCCTCCACGGGTAGCGCAGCGTTGGGGATACGAAGCTTTTTCTGCTTTATATTGTCCAGCCACGCTTCGTCATGTTTTGTCGTACCGTCGGTCACGTCTCCAATCCTGCCTCATTCTGGCGTGCGTCTCCCATGCCTTCGGATCGACCCCAAAGCACTGCACGTCGCGCTTGCAAAAGTCCTTGAAGCGACCAACACATTTTTTTTTTGTATGTACGCACCATGGTCTCACCTGATGGTAAGTGATGATGATTGACTGCCTCGATGGTCTAGTGGTTAGCGTATGCGCCTCGGCTTCGATTACTGAGTCGGGCAAAGGGTTATTTGTGAACTTTCCGTCAGGAAATTTACAATAGCTGCATGTAGTTGTTAAGCGGACGGTGGAAGGCGATTGGCTCACCCCCTATCCCATGGGACGTAAACATAACAGGTGAAATGTGGTTATTGTACAACTTTGCCATAGCCTTCTGTTATGTTTTTTTTTTTTAAACGGGATATAATCCCACCCACACGCCCACCACTGTGACTCCTGTGACGCCAGGATCTACAGCGGTAACCGAAAGGCACCGTGCATGACACACGGGCAATCCCAGGGAGAGTTAAAATTGTCTTGGAACCCGCAACGAATTTAATCAGAAGTATATAGTTGGAGATGTTATGTTATGTGGTAAGTGATCCTACGGTGCAACATGTTAACCAATGAGATACCTTAAATTAAGATACCAGAATGTACTTATGTGGAAACACAGACTCGGCCAGGGCGTTCCATTCTCTGGCAGTTTGCATAAGGACTGTTGTAGCGAAGCTTAGCGACATACCTACCTACCACACGGGCCGCGCGTGAAGCTAGTCCATCATATAAAACAGCAGTTCCTATTTTGACACAGTCACAATCACACTAAAACAATACCCTTTTTTTCAGCAGCTGTGTTCAAATATATGATTGAAGAAGGTCGCAAATACAGCAGTCCAAAAGCAGTGTGGTACTGTGATTTATACCGTACAGAAAACGAATATATATATAAAGTACTGGTGTTCTTTCTACATTATATACCAGCTTTTATATTTGATGTGGTTTGTTCTATTAGAGGGAAGAAGCCGGCGGATGGAATATCGTGAGTTGATTTATTTAATACTTTATGATCCGCTTTTCTAACGTTACTCTACTCTTTAAAATATACGTAGCGCCATCTATCGAAATCACTAATAATTTTAATTCAACTTTTCGGACAAAAAATTTAATCTTTGGTACAGAAATTATTTTTATTATTCAAGTTTAACGTAACGAATTTATACTTGATCTGGAATAAAAGTTAATGAACTTTTGATACAAAGTTTTCCTAAAAGTTATTCTGAAGAGTGTAATTTAGGGTTTTAAAGTTAGTAGGAAGTAAACATCAAAGCATAATAGATGGCACGGGAGCAGAGCAAAACGTTTGCCAACGGGTAAAACTGCGGGAATCAACGAATCAAACAGCTGGTTTGAAATGAAATATCTTTACTTCTTCGACTTCACAAAGCACTTAGAATCGTCATTCAAAAATAATTCTATCCTAAATTCGCGGAGCTTAAACTCACTTTCATTAATCATCATAATATTTTGAATGTGAAAGTGAATTTAAGTGTCAGTTCCATGGACAGGGTCTTCTTGAGAAGAACTGGCAAGAAACTCAAGGCCGACTATTTTCAAATACCAAAATTTGTGTTTACAATATTGTTTTCTTATAGCTAAGTCAATAAGTAAATTTGTAAGGGCCAGTTAGCTCTTTGATATTTAGTTGTAGGAATGTTGTTGATGAAGTACGCACGAGATAAGATCACTATAATCAATGTTTAATAAGTTTAGTTAAGTTAAATGTTACAAAGATTAAGTTCTTGACAATAGGTTCGTACCACGGTAGTCAATGTACTCAAAGTTATTTGTGGAGTCATGTTATTTATATAATTGCTGGCACGCGACCGCGACCTACAGATGAATTTGCTGTGGCAGCAAAGATATAATATATACGGTAGCGAGATCGTACAAAGTTAGTTCTTCTTTTTCCATGGTGTTTTTAATAACCCTTTCTTGACGACCGGATGGCGGAGTGGGTAGTGTACCTGCCTGCGACGCCGAGGTCGTGGGTTCGATTCCCACTTAAGACAAATCTTTGTGTGCATGAACATGGGGGTTTGTATTAGTCTGGGTGTTTCTATGTATAATATGTATGTATTTACAAAAGAAAAGTATATATATGTATTAGTATCAGTTATTCTAGTACCAATAGTACAAGCTCTGCTTAGTTTGGGACTAGATGACGTTGTGTGCGAGTTGTGAAATATTTATTTTATATTTATTTATTTATTTTGCAGGGCCCTAGGCATCCTCAAGAGTGTCACCAAAGTAATAACAATGTTCTACCATTTTATCAAAAACCAGTTCAGCTGCCGCGATGACAACCTCCAGAAAATGATTGCCCGAATGAGTGATGCTGACAAAGAGATATATAACTGTGATCTATCGAAAATTGATATGCATGAGTATTTAATTTTAATCGTACTTGGTATAAGGAAATATGTCTTAAAAGATGAACTGAAAGGAACTGAGGCAGCTTTTAAAAGGCAGAAATATTTCTTCAGGATATTTCATTATGTTTTCTGTGTTTTGTATATTTTACTTATTACTTCCATTTTGTTTGCAAGTTTTTATGTGTTGAGATGTGTATTTGGTATGTTTTATTGGCATTAAAGTGTTATCTGATTTATTACTTCAATAAAGTGAGTAAACAGTTCGATATAATAGATCGCTATTAACAACAACTTTGTCTGCGGCAAGAAGACAATTGAGTCTCGAGTTCTATGAATGAGCTGAGTATCATAAATATTATTAAATAAGTAACAGATTGTCATCCGTGTAGTTACTGAGGGACTGGTTGAATACCAGCGCCAGGCTTTAGTTTGGCATATGCTGAACCAATTCCAATTTAGGGCAATTTTTGCTTTGGGGCATACAGCCTTATAAATTCCTGTTAATTTTTTTCTTTCTTTACAGAATTTATGTGTGTATCAGTGTTATATTTTCATTTTCATTTGATTTCATGTCCATATATTTCTTAACTTTAACTTACGCGTTATTAAGTAAAATCTAACGGGCGTTAACGCGATCATGCATTATTTACCTTTTAGGTTTCGGCAGACAGATTACACTGGCCGTGCTCGCAAGCAGACTGGTTCTAGCGGCGCGCCGTCTCCGTTCGTGAGGCCGATGATTCTCCGTCTTTCAAAAATTAGACAACGGGTCTAAATCGCGTAAAAGGTAAATAAATACCTATGCTTGACGTTTCGAATGACTTGCATCATTCTTGGTCACGAGCCGACTGGTGAAGTCTAATTTTTATTTTATTTTTTTCTCAAATCGCGAAAGTTTAAAAACATAGATTCTCCCCTTTGTTCCCGTTGTGTCACACCATTTTGTGTAACACTGTTACCCATTGGTAAAAAAATTACCGATTAGTAACACTGTTACTCAATGCCTCATTTTTTTTTCACTTTGAGTGACAGTGTTACTCAACAGAACGCTGTGTTCCCGTTTAGTAACACCTTTTTGTGTAAAATCATTGTTCATATACATCGTGACTTAATACGCGGTGGGACCACAACAATCTAGACTCAATAATTTTAGCCTGTTGTCTGCAACCTATTACGTAAATAATAGGGGTTATTTATCGAAAACAAAATGCGCCAAGGAGTTTATTGTTCAATAATGAGTCAATAAAACCATAGAAATTAAAAATATATTTTTTGATAAGTACAACCATTAAGAGTATTTTTAATGTCACTGTCACACTAATTCGAAAACAGATACTGATTTAGTTAATGTGATTTAGTTAATGCGTGTCCGGTCATCTGCCATGTCGGGAATTGCTAGTAGTAGTTCATGTAGTGATCATGAGTTTGTGTTTATTAAAAGAAAAGGAGGCACTATTCTTTTGCGTGGTGGACATCAATACTATGTCAGAAGAAAACATAATAGTGGATTGACAGTATGGACGTGCATAAAAGGAAAGATATGCAAAGGGCTTATGAGAATAAAAGTAAGTACCTACCTACTTATCAAGTAATTTAGGCAGTTGTCCCACCAACGCACAGTGATTCGTCTAGTACAAGCTAGCGAGACAAAATTATTTTATTACTTATTTCAATTGTTTATGCATATGTAAAGTGTCCTATGCTGTTCTACATTCTGGTTAACTCTAATTAACTACATTTTATGCCTGTAAGTCACAATATATTATTATACTAAGTATTTATAAAATTGAAACCATAAATATGTATAAAATAGGTATTTATTTGTACACTTTATCAAATAACATACACCAATAATCCAAAAACAACAACCATACATATAAAAAACACTTAAAATAACATCATACAAAATAAAAAGAAACATTCTTTAACTACAATACTAATACAATACAATACATCAAAATAAAACTAAAACATGATGACAAACTAATACGTAATAGAATAGGTAAATCGAATCTAGATCAGAAGATATCATCATCAGAAGATTCCTCATCAATCCTCTCCAATTCGCTCGAGCTCGAGATTCAGTCACAGAAATATGTTCATTAGAAGGACAGCAAGAAGCTTTGGACTTACCTAGGCTATAGAGGGATGGATACACTTGATGTCCCGCTTTCATTGACCACTTTCTAGTTTCTTTATACGCATGAGAAGTAGATTTAGAGTCTACATAATAAGCTAAAGCTACACAAATATCGGAACTACGCACTCGCTCCCCGTGTCTCGCTAACTCGTTTCTAGTTCTCTAGTTCTACTCGTTACTCGTTAATCGTTGCCGGTGAGACAAGTGCCTTAAACGAGACATTGCTTTGTTCAGAAATAAAATAATGAAGTATGACGACCTATTTGGTTTAGTAGTATTAGACTATTAATTTAAAGTATATATTATTAATTGAATTACATTTAATGGTTGTACTTATCAAAAAATATATTTTTGATTTCTATGGTTTTATTGACTCATTATTGAACAATAAACTCCTTGGCGCATTTTGTTTTTGATAAATAACCCCTATTATTTACGTAATAGGTTGCAGACAACAGGCTAAAATTATTGAGTCTAGATTGTTGTGGTCCCACCGCGTATTATTAAGTCATGATGTATATGAACAATGATTTTACACAAAAAGGTGTTACTAAACGGGAACACAGCGTTCTGTTGAGTAACACTGTCACTCAAAGGGAAAAAAAAATGTGGCTTTGAGTAACAGTGTTACTAATCGGTAATTTTTTTACCAATGGGTAACAGTGTTACACAAAATGGTGTGACACAACGGGAACAAAGGGATTCTCCGTCTACCCTCTTTCTTGACTTTTTTTATAAAAGCTGGTACACACTACACTGACCCAGTCCGGATTCGCGGCTTTCGCCGACTACGAATCAACGTGAGGTTATGCTTTTGTAATCACTAGAAACGTCAAGCCTTAAAGGTAAATAATGTATGATCGCGTTAATTCATGTTAGAGTCTACTTTATCATATTTCTTTCTTTATACTTTGTTGTATTTTTTATAAATCGCGCTTTTATTATATTGTAATTAAGTTCAGTTTTATTCGCACTTAGTTATTATTCCGCCACTAGAAGCGAAAACTTGTAATTTATGATTCCTAAACTATTGTTATTGAAGCTATACTAGCTGTCAGTTTTCTATACTTTAAATAAATACATAAATTAATTAATATGTTGTGTGTTTTTAACTAGATAAGTATGTGTGGATCATGAGTTGTTTCTGATACCTGACGTCTGATTTCATTCAATCTGAGTTGATCATCTGCGTAATATCGGGGTCTATCTCACCATCTTCTTGGACTAGCTAGGGTAACAAATAAAAGAGCTTGGCTAGTAGACTAGGGTGCCTTTTGAGCTCTTTACATATTCTATATACCTACATATAATGAAATTGCGTATAAGACATGTCTGTACATTGAAGATATTTAGGAAACAAATATATGAGGGTTCTTTATAACAGCAGTAGAAGTAATCAATCTGCCACCACACAAATTCAAGATACTGTCAGAATCACCTTATGCAGAGTGGTTACTATACGATAAACTATTATTTGAACGACAGAACATCATGGAAGAAGAACTGATTTAATTATTTCCTTAGCTATAAGAAAACGATATTGAAAACACAAATTGGCATTTGAAATGAGACGGCCTTGAGTTTCTTGCCAGTTCTTCTCAAGAAGACCCTGTCCACGAAACTGACACTTAAATTCACTTTCACATTCAAGATGTTGTTATTGTAAAATAAAACGCGACTGTTTTCAATGATGGCTGACCAAAGAAGAAGTTTATTCAATTAAAAGAACACACAGCGGAAGGAAGTGCATACATAAGACATTCATTCATTCATCGAATATGAACTATATAATATTAAGACAGTACAGATAATAAATCCTTTTAGTTTTCTCTTATTTCCACTAGATAGCACTACGTGTTTTATTTGATGTATATACTACACATTTTAATACCCCCACTACATCACATGAAACCAAATATAAAACAAATTATAAATTAACAAGTCCCAAAGTTCCAATACATTGGTAATGCTTTGTTGCACCAAGTGCCTTTGTGAGAACATCAGCTGGCATATCATTAGTACACATATATTTAACATTTATAACATTATTACTGACAGCATCTCTTAAAAAATGATAACGAATATCTATATGTTTACTTTTTCTATGTAAAGCATGATTAATAATAAATTTTTGAGCACTCTGGCTATCATTATATAAGGTAATAAGGCTTTACATCTTGATTATTTACTTCAGATAACAATACTCTTAAATACATAGATTCTTTACAAGCCTCTGCCATTGACATGTATTCGGCCTCACTGTCCTTTGTTTTCTGCTTTCCCATGATATGATACCCCCCGACATAATAAAACAATATCCTGTATATGATTTCCGATCAATACTATTATTAGCCCAGTCGGCATCAGCAAATCCTAACAACTCAGAGTTTCCTTTTACATACCTTATGCAATAATTTTTAGTTCTCTTTAAATACCTAAGAATGCGTTTAGCATAATTCCAGTGAGTTACAGTATGTTTACAATTAAATTGACTTAAAAAGCTAACACTAAAGGCTATGTCAGGCCTTGTTAACACAGACAAATACATCAGACTACCTATTAACTGTTGATATGGAATGTTAGAATCATTAACATCATCAATCTTATCAATATTTAGTTTTGGCTCCATAGGAGTACTAGAATCTTTACAATTTAACATGTTAAATTTAATTAACAATTGATCTATGTACTGTTCCTGATCTAAGGTACAAGCATTATTCTTTTTATCAATATTTACTCTCATGCCTAAACATTGCTTTACCTGTCCAAGATTTTTAATTTGAAATTTAGAACTCAATACTGAAATTAAATTATCAGTATCTACTTTACAATTTGAATACACAAAGAAATCGTCCACATACAAAGCTATAATTACTTTAACATTGTCATAAAATTTTGTGAACACACATGGCTCTATATGACTTCGCTTAAAACCTAATTCTGTCAAACACTGATCAACTTTTTCATACCAAGATCGTGATGACTGCTTTAAGCCATAAATAGCTTTATTTCAAATCAACAATCACACAACAATCTAAATCAACTTGTGGATAAGCCATATAAATATTTTCTTTCAAAATACCATTTAAAAATGCAGTTTTTACATCTAGGTGAATAACATTTAAATCAAATTGTACAGAAAGTGCAAATAATAATCTTAAAGTAGAGTGACGCACTACAGGTGAAAATGTCTCATAATAGTCAATGCCTGGTTTCTGAGTGAAACCCTTGGCTACTAGACGCGCACGATACCGAACACTTTTATCACTATCTAACTTTTGTTTATAAACCCATTTACACTGAACCAATGTTTTACCTAGAGGCAGTTCACTCACCGCTACCCAAGCATTATTTTCCTCAAATGCTTGAAGTTCCTCTTTCATCGCATCAATCCACTTGTCCTTATTAGGACTCTGTAGAGCTTGTTGGAGATTAATTGGATCACTTTGATTTTCAGTATTCAACTGCATGCACAAGTTTGAGATTCCGTAACGCTCTGGTGGTTTTCTTGTCCTCTTTGGTTCTTCTGGGGATGTAATCTCTTCTACATTCTGCAATATAGAGTTATCAGCCTGATTAGTATTATCCGTCTGGCTAGTATCATTTTCAGTTTCTGTACTAGTGACTATATCAACAGACTCATCTATTTCACTCTTAATTTTTTGCGTTTCTGAGATTTCCCCCACTGAAACTGATATCTTATTGTTTATGTTACTCTTTAGATTTTCTTGGATTATGACATCCCTGCTCACAGACACAGAATTCTTATTTGGGTCGTAAATCCTATACCCTTTAACATTTTCAGCATAACCAACCAGAATATGTTGTTTAAAGTAAAGTAAAGTAAAGTAAAAATTATTTATTAGAACACCAAATCATTAAAAATTAAAATCAAAATAAAAAAAAATAAATCGAATTTAGGAACTAGATAATAAAAATATATACAGAATAATTACAACAATACAGTGCCTTTATACTACATTATACAAGTTGCAACTGAGTTCATATGTCTCAGACTTGCTATGCAATGATGGTGCCTAAAAGGCCACAGCTCAACATATTGTTGCCAGAAAATTTGGCAACGTTGATTTTCAGCTGGAACCTCAAGTGACAAGTGATATAATTATATTAAATAAATAATAAAAAAAAAAAAACATAAAATAAAATAAAAATAAATAGTTACGATGTACAGATTATATTTATTAAAAACCTGATATATCTTATGAATGATGATTGTGAATGTTTTGCTAGTATAGTAAGAAAAAAGAAAGAATAGGTAGGTAGGTGTCAAAAATAACCTAAATAATCATATTTTAATTCGGTTATAAATAATTAATGAATAATAATATGTCTAATTGGTACGGCAAATATATAATTAATAATGTCAAATTGAAAAATGGCATGGAAATAATAAAATAAAATAAGAGTAAAAATTAAAGGACAAATATGGGGACAGTTTCAAAAGTATTTTTTCATTTCAATGTCAAATAAAGATATTATAAATTAGGATAGATTTAGTTCATGTCAGAATTTTCAAAGAATAATAATTAGAAATTAAAAAAAAATAAAAAATAAAAATAAATTAAAATAATAATATTAATGAAACTAAATAAATAAAAATATTTGTAATTTTGTAATTTATAATAATTTAAGTGTTTTGAGTTTTTTGTTTCTCCAAGAGCATTATTTTTAATTTCAGCTTAAAACTCTGCACAGTGGTCAGATTTCTGATTGGTGGCGGTAAGTTATTCCAGCATTTAGTTGCATTGTATCTAAAGCTGCCCCTAAAAGCAATTGTCCTGTGAGAGGGAACATGCAGCGGACATGATAGTGCCCGCTTTGGGTATCTGCTATTGTCCTTTAACCATGCTAATTTGGTGTATAGATATGGTGGAACTTTACATTTTATCACTCCAAACAGAAGTGAAGCTAAATGCAGTCTCCGCCTATGTTTCATGTTCAGAATACAATGCCTATTCAAATATGGCGTTATATGACTTCTAGGTGGTATGTTATAACAAAAACGAGCACAGGCATTTTGCACTCTTTGAATTAGCAATGCTGTTTTGCTAAGTAATCTAGGGCCATATGCCGCATCAAGATAATTAAATCTCGACAGAACAAGTGAGTCTATTAGCTGCTCCCGGATTGGAATTGATAAATGAGCTCGCATCTTGTATAGTATTTTTAAGCGGTAAAAGCAGTTTCTGACAATTTCTGCAATATGCTGCTCAAATCGCAGATCCTCATCCATCATAAGACCCAGATTCCTTGCAACACTGACGTGTTCTATCGGTGTATTAGCAATACTGATAATGGGTTTAAGGTTTTTAATCTGAGATATTTGATGCTTTGAACCAAGGATCATGCATTTGGTTTTATCAGCATTTAAAACGAGTGAGCTACGACAGGCCCACTGAAATATACCCTTCAAGTCCTGGTTCATTTTCTCAGCGGCTTCAAATGTATCCTTAGGTTTAAAAGATATATAAAGCTGCACATCGTCGGCATAGATGTGGTACTTGCAGTTTTTAATCTCTTTTGTAATGTCTGCACTGTACAATATGAACAGAAGTGGTCCCAGCACAGATCCTTGTGGGATTCCCCTGTTGACGTCAGAGATAGTCGACTTGGTGACATTTCCGTCAGAATTTTTCAATTCTACAAATTGTGTCCGACCCGATAAATATGAGTCAAACCACTGGATTGTGCCGGAATCAAAACCATAATAGGCCAATTTCGAAAGCAGCAATGAAATATTGAGACCATCAAACGCCCTTGAGAAATCAAGCAAGGTGAGCATTGTACCTTTGCCTTCATCTTGAGCCGTTAGGATATTGTCCATAATATCCAAAATCGCCGTTGTTGTACTATGCTTTTTTCTAAATCCCGACTGTAATTCTGGTAGAGCATTCTGAGTCTCAAGAAATTGCATGAGTTGCATCCCCACAACCTTCTCCAGAATTTTGGACAGTACTGGTAGCAAGCTAATAGGACGCAGGTCTTTGACACTATTGACATCCGCTGTCTTTGGAATCGGACGAATAACAGCAGTCTTCCAGTTTGAGGGAAACTTTGATGTTTCTATGGACCTGTTGACCATAGCTGTGATGGTTTCCAAATTATAAGGCAATAATAATTTAATCATGTCCAGAGTCATCCCATCTACGCCCGATGCGTTGGAATGCAGCTCCTTAATAACCTTGGTAACCAATCCGAGGTCAACTGGGGTCAATGTGAAATTAGCTGTGCCAAACCTATGGAATTCATAATAAGTTAAGTTCGATACACTGACGTTAGGATTTCCAGGTACATTTAAAAAATGGTTATTAATAACTCCAGGGTCGTCAATGTGAACTGGGAGATCACCATTTTTCTGTGGAATAACATTAGATTTTAAATTTTTCCATAAAACCTTTGGATTTTGTATATTATTGTTCACATGTTGCTCAAAATAACATCTTCTATCGTTGAACAAAGCAGTTTCTACAAGTTTTTTGAGGTCTTTGTAGTAAAGCTTATCTACATCGTTTTTTGTAGTTCTATACTTGTTTAAGGCTGTATCACGCAAGTACATCATATATTTTACATTGCTAGTAAGCCATGGCGTGGGCAGCTCCCTTATAGTCTTTGTCTTCAAAGGGGCATGTAAATCGAAGATAAAGGTAACTGCACTGGTGTATTCGCTAACGATATCGTCTACATCGGGATGTGATTCCATTAGGTGCCAGTCAAATCGATTTACATCTTTCTCAAATAGATCGCGATTTATATCAGCTAGCGAGCGATATGTTATAATTTTGGGCTTAATCTTTGGTTTTCTAAAGCAAAAACCACACGTAATGAATGCATGACCGCTACATACGCCCACTGAGTCCACAACGACGTCACGAACCGGGGACGACGTGCAGATGACGTCAATTAAAGATGCTGACGTTCCTGTAAAGTGGGTTGGTTCCGTCACAACTTGAGTCAATCCTGTGCAAGACAGAAAGGTGTTAAACGGTCCGACCCTAGCATCTGCTGAATTAAGTAAGTTAATGTTGAAATCACCCAGCAAGATTATGTGATCATAGGCTGATAATGAAGTTATCGTGTCCATTATTGCGTCCAGAAACGTTTGTGAGTCTAGCCAAGGAGGGCGGTAAGCTGTGCCGATAATAACCGTGTTGTTATTTACCTTAACGCGAATCCACATTTGTTCAACTAATTGATGCTTTGGATGTTCTACCGTGTGAATATTTATACCTCTCCTAATAAAAAAACCAATTCCTCCACCACGACTACGAATCGTGGCCGGACGGGGCACATGCCTTAAGCGGTAATCAGGCACATTAGGAGCCCGTCCTTCTTCTCCCCTCCGTAGCCAAGTCTCATTAATTGCCATTATATCTACACGATGACGCAACATTGAAGCGACAAAATTGTCGTGATTCGTACCCAACGAGCCTGCATTTAAAAGTCCGACTTTAAAGTTTTTGTTCTTATCCATTTGTAAAATTAATATTGAATAGGTATAATAAAAATGTTAGTTGAAAATATTTGTAACAGTTAAATATATTTGTAATATGACGCCCATAATAATAATTAGTTAGTATATAAGATGTGATTAAGTAAATAATAATATTATTATGTAATTCCTGAGGCTCCAACTGTATATCACTGCAAACAATGTGTAAAGTAATATTATCATAATCATAACAAGTCCGCGACATCCAACTACAAATAACAATAACAATATCACCACAAAATAGCAAGTCTAGAAAATATTCACGTAATATCAATAAAATTCTATGAAATAATGAAAATAATAATGAAAATAATAATAAAAATAATATTGCATGTATCAGCTTAAAACTATAGTATTGCACATCAAACAGATTGTTTATCAAAAACACGCAGTAGGTCTTTTTCAGTGTGTATTGTAACTGTTGGTTTACCTTCACCCTGTTTGACAAGTATTTGTCCTCTCCGCGTCCATACAAACTGCCAATGGTGACGCTTGCGAGCTTCTCGCGTCTTGGCTAATAATACCCGGTTGTTTTTTGTAAGGCGCTCATTGACATAGAACGGGTGTGAATCGGCCGTCAGTCCAAAATCTGCTGTATTGGCTCCCCGTCTAACACGCATATTACGAAGCAGCTCATCGCGCAATGACCGATTTGTAAGACGTACCACGAGAGGGCGTGGGCGCTGCTGAACATAAGAACCGCCATTCACACTGCTTCGTGTCTGCTTCGGTCCCACACGTTCAGCGTATACAATGTCTTTCTCACTTACCGGGACGCCCAATTTTGTTCCAATTAGACCAACAATGTGATCTGGGTTTTCACCGCTACTTTCTGGCACGTTTGATATTTCTAAGTCGTTTATTAAAAGTTCTTGGTCCCTTCGATTTAGCTTGGATGTTAAATTCTCAATGACGAGTTCCAGGTTGGTCGTGGTAACTTGTCTCACTGCTAATTCATTTGATAATGTCTCGACTTTTTTGTCCATGGTGTCTAGACGTGATGTGTTGCTTTCAAGGGTGATGCGTAACTCCCTTAGATCGAGCAACTCCTGGCACACCGCATCCAGCTTCTGCTGCATACAGGACATTTGCTGTCGGAACAATCGGATCTCTTGGACCAATTCTACCGGTCCCATTGTAGCCATATCTGTCAGAGGTGCAGTTAGCAGTTCACCCGAGCAGTCAGTATCTGATGTTGAGAAATTGGTGTCCCTTTCAACACTAAGGGTGTCCAGTTCGGACGCACCCTTAACTGGCGTCTCGAGGGAATAGTCCTTCCCTTTATGTTGTGTGCACACTGGGCATAACCAATTGGGTCGCTTGGCAGCAGCTCTGACTTTGCCAAGACAACCGAGATGAAATCTTAGATTGCATGACGAGTTGGTACATGTAGCGCCATCTGTCCTATTCACGGGGCGGGCACATGCACCGCAGTTGTTCATATTGATGGGCGCCAGCAGTAATGTGTGGTATATAAATACTGTCTTGTGTACAATATATTTTCCTTTAACATTATACTCTGTCCATTTCTTTATTTGCTTTTTTTGACTTAGACTTAGTATCCCACTTAAGTCTTTTTTTGCTTTGGGATATGCACCATGACCTGACTCCCAAAAACTCGCACATGACTGATATCTGGTTTAGTATTGGTCCAGAGCTCAAACGGTGTCATGTTCTGTAATCCCGATGCCAGTGACCTATTTCTAAGGTAAACAGCTGTGTTCACAGCCTCAGCCCAAAACTTTTTATCTAGACTGGCATCAAATAACATGCAACGAGCCCTTTCAACCAATGTACGGTTCATTCGCTCACTAATAGCATTCTGTTGGGGTGTGTATATGTTAATCTTTTGATGGACTATACCAGCTTCAGCCAAGTAACTGTCAAACAATGAATTACAGAATTCAAGACCATTGTCAGTTCTAAATATTTTAATTTTCTTACTCTGTTGGTTTTCAACTAAAGCTTTAAATTCCTGAAAATATTTAAACACTTGGTTCTTGGCTTTCAAAAAATAAACAAAGGTGTAACGTGTGTAGTCATCGACAAAAATGAGAAAATACCTGCAGTCTCCAATCGAAGTCACCTCCATGGGTCCGCACACATCTGCATGAATGATATTAAGTACTTCACTGCTCCTCGTGCCCACATGGTTAAACGGTAATCGTGACTGCTTCCCTTGACAGCACACAACACATGAATTTTGATCAATTACAGCTTTGTCTTTGAAGTCCATACCCTCAACCGCACCTTCTTTCATTTTATTGAGGTCGCTGCTATTTAAATGGCCCATTCTTCGATGCCACAGTTCACTGTTCACATTGTCAGATGTCGTAAATAAACAGTCACTTCTATGTTCTACATTCAGTTTGTAAACACCATCAACTAATCTGGCCTCTCCAACCAGTTGATTTCTACTGTTATAGATATAGCAACAATATTTCTGAAAGTCCACTCTGTTTCCATGTTCAATTAATTTACTCACTGATAACAGGTTTGTAGCAATACTAGGTACACACAACACGTTCTTTACTGTGATAGAATATTTGCATTTCGGCGTGATCGTAACAATATCAACATCACCCGAACATAACACAGGCATCAGTTCTTTATTTGCCGCTGTGATCTCCTTTATGCTCGTGTTTTCTGATGTGTTTCGAATATTGTTTACATTCGAGGTTATATGCGCACTCGCACCAGAATCCAAATACCAATCATTCTTTTGAAAGTTTCCGCTTAAAAACACTGCAGAAAACGCATTAGAATTGTTCGTTTTCGTGTCTTGAACTTGTGTACACTTATTTTTATAATGTCCGATCTGTTTACAACGATAACACTTAATCACTTTCTTGTTGCTATTGTTGTTTACGTTTGACGTTCCGCCATCTTGCTTCTTGAACGATTTCGATCTTTGATTGACATGGTGGCGCCCTCTGGTGTACAACGCAGTAGTTTCCGCTGAATCTTCATTCCCGGTCATGTCTAATAATTTTGATTTTACAACATCTGCCGTAATGGCGATACCAGAATGTTCGACAGCCATCAGCATCGGAAAATACTTGTCAGGCAATCCTGCCAACATTAAACAACCAATCCACTCATTATTTACCAGAAAACCAGTTCTAGACAATTTCTGCCCCGCTTCAATAATTTGAGTAATGTAGCTTGTCATGGAATCTGAAGTCTCGAGACGTATTGATATTAAATTTCTCAATAACATTATTCTTCTCGAGAAACCCGAGTCATCAAACATTTTTTGTAACATCTTCCATAATTCTTTAGTAGTCTGAGCGCTTTTAACGTGTACATTAACGACGGATCGATGGTTAGAATCAACTTCGCTTTGGTCATGGCATCCTCCGCAATGGCGGCTCCAACTCCTTCAGTCTTGACAAAATTTTGCTTTCCTTCGAGAACTAACAGATTTTCGGCTGCAAAAGCCCACTCGCTGTAATTGTCTCGGCCTTTTAGTTTCGGCACATTTGCAATAAACGAGTTCGAACTGGAAGCCATGATCTATAGCGATCACTGCTGAATCACGCACCGCGGCGTTCTGTGGGACCACGTGCAACACTGGTACAAAGTCAATGCACAACTGTTATTTAACGACGCAGTCATCCACTGCACACTTTTCCTACGCTAGCTAGCTAATACCTATAAACTATTACTTTTAGACTCTAAACTATATGTGGCTGGGCACATAACCTATTGTAAAATAAAACGAGACTGTTTTCAATGATGGCTGACCAAAGAAGAAGTTTATTCAATTAAAAGAACACACAGCGGAAGGAAGTGCATACATAAGACATTCATTCATTCATCGAATATGAACTATATAATATTAAGACAGTACAGATAATAAATTTTCACTTATTTCCACTAGATAGCACTACGTGTTTTATTTGATGTATATACTAAACATTTTAATAGTTGTGATAATTGATGAAAGTGAGTAAGCGCCGCGAATTTAGAGTAGAATTACTTTTGTATGACGATTTTAAGTGCTTTGTCAACAGTTATGCATCTTATTGATTATTTTTATAGCATTTAGCTATGCTTACATACCGTTGAAAAATTTAGGATCGGAGCAAGAGGCGACCGTAGCTAAATGATTAAAGCGTCTGCCCGATGTGCAGGCAGTCGCAGGCAGAAAATTGAGCCTGGAGACGATCCTGGAAATGTTTTGCCGACGAAAATGTTTTCGTTTGTAGAGATTTTGATCGAAAATGTTCGCTTCTAGATCTTCAAAATAATGTTTTTCGGTGATTAAGAACATGATTTTAAAGCTAGAAGCGAAGTGTTTTCGCAAGCTTATTCTCATACATTTGAGATTATTTTATGACGTGTAATTTATTGCCATGACCAATTTTACGATGTGTGACTGATATTTTTATTTCGCACTTAGAGTCGCATAATCAATCGCTGGTAAGCGGCTTCAAATGGTGTAATTTACACCCTGTATAAGTACATTATTAAAAATGCATAAAATATTAAATATATTTTATTAAGAACGCATACATGTGGTGGGTAAAAAGACATTCCTTAAGCATATAATATTTTTAAATACTTATCAAAAAACGGACTGCACTATGAACTTTAACATTAAATATATTGTATACAAAACTGTATATATCAAATATATATATAAAGCTGAAAAAACATAGTGGATATATTTTAATAAATGCTTTTGACGATTGTATCCTACTTCAGACCCTTGGAGACCATCCTTGATTATGTACCTGTAAATAAAACAATAACAGGAGTTATTCCTAGTGCGGGCGTCGTTTTAAAAAAAAAAAAAAAAGATCATAAGAAGCCCGTGGCTGACCTGACTCCACCAAAGCGGAGACGAGATGAGATGACAGAAGCAGAGACGAGAAGAGATGTTATTCAGCTAGGGTGTGCCTATCCAATAAAGCTGTGTGAAGATGCGTACTGGCCAGACTATAATAGCTGCTCTGTCTCTATACATGTCCCACTTCTGGCCTCTTCTCATGATGAGAAGGGTTAGACCAAAGTGTTTTTAGATCTTTCTTGCGGTAATTTCCAACAATTTACGTTGCAACATTTTTTACTTTTACTTCTTAAATTCATTGTAACCGTAGCATATCATATCGCCTATATTACCTAGAAGAGTGGCAGAGGTGATAGAACCAACTATTCACCTGTTATGACACGTGGTGTTTTAAAGAAATTTCTTTACGATTATTCGTTTATGTGTTTAACTTACTTCCGAAGCCCGATACAGCAGGCTTTGATAAAATTCGTAATATCAACTTTTTTCATATCAAAATTAAAGATGGCTCGATCTTCAGGGGACATTCTTTGAATCATTGCTTGACAATTGTCATCTTTTAAGTTCCAGAAGTTGAATGAGAAGTATTTGTAGATCAATGATAAGTTGTACACTTTTGTGTGGACTTTTACAAGGCTGAAAATAAAAAAAGTATCTCAATTGGTTATTTTTGAAGATTTTCCTTTCTTATTTAATGTAATAGTGTTATAATCATATTTAACAAGTAACTTAGTATTGACGAATAATTAAAAATAACTAATAACTAAACTAATAACAACAATATATAGGTACTTCAGACAAGCGAGCTAAAGGCCGTTTTTCTCATACTTTACTACAGAGCGGCCCGTCTCATTGTCTCTGGGAGAAGGGAGTAGTCGGTATGGCTGTGCTCGGACAAGTCACCTGCCAGGTGTTCGCTGCATCGGCCAGGTATCTCAGTTATATCCTGGCATTGGCCTTATTCTTTTTATTACGAGAAGAGGCCTGTGCCCAGCCCGAAAAGACTAGTTAGCGTTCCCTAATTCAGTTTGTAAAATGCTTTTTACTTACCGAGGAATCCCTTTAGGTCTGGCCCCGAAAATATCTAGTAATGCATCAATTAAATAAGCGGGGATATAGTGAAATAACCAGGTCAATATCCAGAATAACCAAAGATTTGATGTTAATAGACAACAGCTGTACCATACACTTTTCGGTGTTACAATCCTCAAGATTTCTTCACTCCGGAGGATACTGGCGAAGGTTTCTGAAGAATAAAAACATTGCGACATTTTTAGGCACATAAAAAAAAATTCTTGGGCGGGATCTCCTTCTTTGTAATATACAACTTTTTCTGAAAAATCTTATTAGTTCAAATAATAAACAATAACTGGTTACGTAAAAAGGGAACTTTTAAGCCCATTCAATATGACAAACAACCTGAATATACATCTGAATCGGTATCGATTAAAAATGGTGAAGGGATACTCACTGAATGGTAGAGCATAATCCTTAGCAGCGAGGGTATACACAGCGGTTTGTTTATCTGCCTTTCTCCTCTCAGTAGCATCCCAGCAGGCAGCTATTATTGCATTGTTGACAAAGTCTACCGGTGAAGTATACGTAGCCACCTCTAACTTTGTCAGGAAGACGTGTATTATTCCCAAACCTATACCTAATATAGCCTGTAAAGAAGAATTAACTATTTCAATGGTGCTTTGATTTCCATGTCTATTAGAGCACGATATAAACGATAGCAAGCTTTGCCAGGCAATTCTCTTGCTACCTCTTTTTATAATCGAGATAAACAAAGAAAGAAATATAATTACCGCAATTCAAAGCAAGCATTAAAATTGCGGCAATTCTATTGCTTCCTTTGTTTATTGCGGTTAAAAAGACAGAGATGGCTAGAGAATTACCTTGCAATATTAACTCTGTGTAAATGGATCCTAAGCTATCGGACCCGCATAGGTATTCCATTAGTGGAATCACACTAAATTTGAATTTCTGTCAATCAAATATCGACCGTATTTATATGGTAGTAAGGATTCAGTAAATTGGCGCAACTGACGGTTTTCCTTACAGAATAGACCCACCAGTTGCCATTTAATGATCTATGGCAGTGGTTCCCAATTAGTGGTACGCGTACCCCCAGGGGTACGCGAGATTGCATCAATCTCTAAACTAAAATCCTTAAAAAATATAATTCAATATCCACATTGACAAATAAAGAATCTCTATTTCTATTTCTACAACTGCCAAAAAAATATTCTGTTTAATTAAACGGCAATAGCCGGTAAGTAAATCGCATGCATCAAGCGCTTTGGCCCGCGGCGGCGCGGCGGCGATTGACCCGTGTTTCCCGCGCCTCGCGTCACCCGATCGCGGCCGCTACCGCTGCCGCCTATTTGCTCGTCATTTGTCAATCATTCAGTTCGGCATATGTCGCGTGAGCGTGTCGCTGTGCTTGTGTTGTCGGTTTTAAGGGTAAAAAACGGTTTTCTCGATTTCCGGCAAAACTAAAAGTCCTATGGAAAAAAGTTGAATGACAAAGTTCTTGGTAATAAAAAGATCTCAAACTTTGCACTTTTTTCATATAACGTCAAAATTTATGTGAAAAATTCAAAAAACGAAGGTTTTTTATTTTTATCTTTCACAAACAATTTTTTTTCACGAATTTTGGTGAATGTAGAGATTTCAACAAACAGGAAACATACCAACTTTTTGAAAAAAGCTGATATTTTGACGGGTGAATTTTCGATCGAAAATTAGGGTGCTTTTTCGATATTAATTCAAAATAAGGTGAAAAAAATAAATATTTCTAATCATATAAATTACAGCGTATTTGGGACATAAAAAGGTAAGTTTTCACCAAATTTGGTGAGCAAAAAAAAATTTTTGCGAAAGATAAAAATAAAATACCAAAAACTTGGTTTTTTGATTTTTTTACATAAATTTTGAGGTTATATGAAAAAAAAGTAAATACAAAAGTTTTAGATATTTTTATTATCAACAACTTTGCCATTGGATTTTTTTCCATAGGACTTTAAGTTTTGCCGGAAATCGAAAAAAAAGGTTTTTTACCCTTAAACCAAACCCCCCATCCCCTTCCCGACCTCAGATCGCCTGTTAATTATTTTTCCTTTCATTTTTATAATATTCTCCTTCTTTTCTAATGGGTGTCATCTTACTATATATTTTTTTTGTTTTAAAAATTATCGACCCTGGTCTAATAGGGGTACGCAAGTCGGAGGTCTTTCTTAAAGGGGTACGTAGTAAAAACTAATTGGGAACCACTGATCTATGGCAATCGTTACAGGTAGTCAGAGTGCAGAAAGTTCTTACGAACTAGCTTATCATAAAATGTTAGTACATAAGTTAGAGCTCAAAGCTACAACTAAGCATAGCCGGCTCTTACTAGTTTTAGCCTCACAGCGGTCTTTAGTCGTAACATATCCATAGAACCTGTGCGGAAGTGCTATACTGTAGCGGTAAGGTATGCTGGCTAGGGTGGAGATAGGCGTGGACTAGAAACAGCTCATATCTCTCTGGTCTTCCGAAACTGGACTAAGACAGGCCGGTGGAAGAGATTATTTATAAATCCTTGACCACCATATGCTTTTAACATTAAGGGGGCAAATAAGTATGATGGTAAGTCATTACCTATGAACGCTCGCAACACCAGGGCAGTGCTCTCTTTCCCCCCAACCGGGCGTCCTGCGTTGTTGTCGTGGTGGTATGGTCACCCACGGCGAAGCTAAGTGGTAGAATAAATGAGAAGAAAGTCAATGAGAGAGTACTCACCCCTATCGATGATGAGAAGCATGTATTGTAGTCAACCCAACCTGGTGAAGGTTCCGTTAACGCTGGGAACACTTAAAGGAAAAAAACCTGTTTAGACCAGTTACAGAGCTCGACCGACCGTCGGTGCGTACGTTTGCATACTAGCTTCCTAGCGTGGAGCCCACGTGGTATATCGATTGAAAGTAGCCTAAAGGCGTGGGCCCACCGCGGTGCACGGAGAGGCTACGCACGTGTATTAAGCAACCTACGGAGAAGCTACGCATGAATTGACGTTATTGATACATGCGTGGCTTGCTCAAATAGGCGGTTACATAGCTCGACGCTGTCGACGTGGGTTTAAGTTTCCACTGGAGTACACGAATATGATCCACGACTATGTACAGCACAGTTCGCAGCGCAGTTTTTAGTGGATTGCAGTAGCGCGTGCGTAGCCTCTCCGTGCGCCGTGCAATACTAAACATAGTCGTGGGTAATATTCGTGTACTCCAGTGGAAACGTAGACACACGTTGGCAAACAAATTAATACACGCAGCTAAAATGCGCCGCGTGCCCGTGCGCAGCATTCGCCCCGGTGGGCCCGCGCCTTAAACCTTCCAAAAGAATTACACCGTCTTTTAATAAAAATCTTCAATTTCATTATATTATGCCTGCTAAGAATTAATTATGAGGTTATTGCCAATATGACATGGTATATGGCATAATGATCTATTTTACTACATATTATTATTATTAAATTTAATTGCATGCGCCAATTCCATATTCCAAATATTATAATGATTGGTTTACAATAAGCGAAGCTTAATTCGCTTGTGTAAGGAGGAAGTGCACGTCTGTAGTGTAATGGCCAGGATTTGAACTCACGACCTCTAGATCGTTTGGCCGATGCCTTTTCCATTGCGCTACGGCCGTTTAACATTTGTTTCTTACATTTAATTTTATAATTTATCTTTTTTGATGGATTTTTGTGGGTTGTATATTCTGTTGTTTTGCGAGTTTGAGCATTTTGAATACACAGATCGATATAAATAAAAATCAGATCAATGGTGTCACAATGGTTGATAAAACAATTGTACCCAAAGGTATCGAAATGAAAAGAACAACGCGCACATGAGACACAAAGAACTGCACGAGCACGCATTCCTCTTGCCCCGTTTGGTCTGCACCTGGTTACTTCTCTAAGTTTTCGAATAGGGCGCAGTCGGCGAAGCATTATTATGGACGCGTTCATTCTGCACCCTATCAGTCTGTTTTGTGTCGCGACACTCGCGACGCTTTTATGCATTCTGTAACTTATTGAACGGGCGCAGTCCTCGTCCTACGATTTTTTTATTTATTATTGACCCATAGTCGGGCAAAAATTACGTTCTTACCTACAGGTGGTCTCACAATACAAACAGGAAGATCCGTGGTGCTTCTAATCATTTCTTCTGCTATGGCTTTTGTAAATGTGTAGGTATTAGGCCAGCCCTCGATCATACTGGAAATAAAATATACACGTTGGCTTAACATTTTTTTTTTCAATCAATGAGTCGCACGATGAATAGGGTTCTATTTGCGATCGATAATCGGTGACCGATTAAAGAAAACTTCAAGTAGAGGTTTGTTGAGGACCGCAAAATAACTGGTGATTTATCGGTAAAAGTAATCTACGGAGAATGACTCGGGTTTACAAACGGTAACTATAATATACATTAATGTATATTAATGTATTTGAATGAATGTCAAAATATGAACATACCTGCCGTGTTTGTCACTTGTCAATTTGTATGGAAAGATGAATCGAGATGTAAAGTATTAATCCATGGTTTAGTTAAAGATAAGAAAGTTTGTAGATTGTTAGATAAATCAAGGTTCGGAATATTTTCGTCAACAAGAATGAATCGCCATCATAAAATTACTCATTCAAAATTCTAATCATTTATTTTCATAGGCCCCAGGAGGCGCTTGAACACGTCAAAACATTACAAAAAATGATATAAAATAAATCATAAATAATACTAAATTATACTAATTACAATGATTTGAATAACCGGGGCTTAGATTAATTTTAATCAAACTGATTCGTTCATATATTTATATATATAGATATTATTTATTAAATATTTACTTTAAGTATTTTGTTATATAGGTAAGCATATATTTTCATTATGTATTCATTGATTGTATTGATTTATTATTGAATAATGTTAAAATACAAGACTTAGACCCAATTCTCTGGTTTCTAATAAGGTTGCCGATATTTAAATGCTGGTTCATTTTATAAATTTCTCTACAAATATGTATTTTTTTGTGGCAAGAAAAAATCCGAATAGAATATCAAGGACTTATCCGGAATTAGTAAAATAGCCCCTTACTTAGCAGTTATAGCGTTGAGCTTCTTCTCATCAACCGTCTCCACCATCTTTATAATAACATCTGGAGGAACAGGACATGGATAGAAAACCTCTTCCACATCAGTATTTATTCGACTGATGGTGGTGTGCGCGAAGGCCGTCGAAGTGTGGTTGAAACATCTGAAATTAAAAAAAAAAGGTCACGTACACGGTGTGAGCGCACGTACCAATCCAATAGGCAGCGGTATATCTATAAAGTTAACCAACTGCCTTTACTGTGCTATAAAGGTTTAAACGACTTCATGGCAAAACCTATTACAAGTGATAACTTTAAGACACTGGGAGCATTTTTTTCATAACATCACGCAAATATATTATCTAGAAGGGTGTAGCAGAGATGTGTCGAAAGGCTCGCCTCCTATCACATGTGGACCGGAAATTTAATAAGTGAATTTCAATAAGTGTACGGGGAGGTACATTTTAATGAAAGAAATGTATAAAAGGTCAAATAGATTACACTGAAAACTAATGTTAATTGACCGACACGCGGCGAAAGGAACGTTTTGATGTTATCCGAACCGATTGATTGCAACTCTCTCTCTCTTCCTGGCCATTATTAATCCCATCTGGTGGTGGGTCAGCCTTTCTCGTTTTCTCTCTCCACTTCGCTCTATCTTCGACGTCTGTGTCAGTAACATTACATGCCAACTTGTCTCTTTCTATTATCTGAGACCATCTGGTCTTCGGCCTACCACGGGACCGCTGTCCGGGAATTGATAGCTGTAGAGCCCTATTGCCAATATGGTCTGGTGGTCTTCTTTTAACATGTCCATACCATCTTAGCCTACGCTCCTGGAGCTTATCGGCGATGTCACGTACACCAAGGCTACCTCGTACGTATCGTTACGGATTCTATCGTGCCACCTAGCATCTTCATTTCAGCTACATGGATGGTATGGACGTGCTTTTGTGTGCTTGCCCACGTCTCACTACCGTACATAAGAACAGGTCTAACTATGCTTTTATACACTAGTCCCTTCATTTTTACTAGCATTTTTTGTCACATGTAGCATTGCAACTACTGATTATTATGTCAAATTTACGTATTTTGTTCACTTTGCTGCGTTTGCAAACTATTGCGATGTACGGGTTTGCTCGTACAATAATAAGTTTTCCATTTTTTGACTTGTTTATAACGTTACGTTCTTCTTCTTCTGAGCCTTATTCAAATTACATTGGGGTCGGCTTTTAGTCTAACGGATTGAGCTGAATTTTAGTATTTTATTCGATAATAGAGCAAGATTCCATAATTCTAACTGAAACAACTGTTTCTAATTTAGTTTGTATCCTCGAACAATTTTTCCGTGTCGCGTAGTGGTAAAACGCCTAATGTCCTAATATAAATTATCATTGTATAAAGTAACGTTTAAAAATTTAAATAGGTAAATATATAGTTTAATCCTTGAAAGAGACCTTTGCCCAACAATGGGACAATGCAGATGGACAAAAACATAAAATACAACTTACTTAAATTCTTTGCACTCTCTTGCAAGAGACAACGCTTCTCTGGTACTTCGTACGTTGGTAAGTACCGCCATTTTTATCGGCTCGTCAAATCTCACCGTGGCGGCCACGTGAAATATTATATTCACCTAGAAATTGCAGAAGGGGAAGTATTTAAACCATTATTATATTTTACCAGCTTAAGTAGCAGCTGCTCCCGCGCTTTGACCTACGTTAAACCTTACTGTTCTGCTCCTGATGAGTTTAGCGTAATGTTAAATATTTTAAAAACGTTTCTACTTGATTATTTGTATAGCATTTAGCTATGCATAGCAAATTATACTAAGAAGAAACAGTTGAAAAAGATTTGAAACCGGCAGGATTTGAACCTGCGACCTTCTGCACCCGGGCAGTCGCTTTAATCTACCAGCTATGGTCGCCTCTTGTCAGGAGTTACGTCATTTCATGACGTCACGTTCATCCATTTGTTCCTATCTTAAGTAGGATACAAATTTTATGAAAAACTACAATGTTAGTTGCTGAGGACTTAGATGATTAATAATCGTTAGATTGCTTATGCTATATTACTATTTTGTATACTATGTACAGTTAAGGTCTTCTATCTTATTGTAAGCGTTTTCCTGGCAACACTATCAAATTTAATGTCATTCATTCAACCGGTCGTCGAACGTAAGTACTATTTTAAATCTATTGTCAACCGTATACAATCGAATGTGTGGAAAAGGAAAAAAATGTATTTTCGTTCATTATATAGAAATGTTGAGACTTATTTGAAACCCTTACATTCTGAAGGGTTTTTTTAATTTCTATAGTTAATATAAGTAATAGTAGTAGTTACATACCAGTGTACATTTATAATCCTAGTAATAACGATCATACAATTCCAACCAGTTTTACGGACACATAATCTTCTTAAACTTTACAGCGGGACACTTCGTAAATTAAAACGTGAAATTTCTTGGACACTTTTTGGTAGTGAAAAAAAAGTAAACAACAATAAACTAGGCTTTCTTATTGATATTATTGTTTTAGGAGTAAAACTATAAAACTAAATTATTAAAGTACATACGCGTACTTATATATTAATTATTCTATCAGGTAGGTATCATTACATTATTATTATGTAAAACAGGGTGATTATAGAAAACGCGATGCGCTTGCGCCAGTCGAAAACAAGCGAACGGAGTAAGTTACCGGTTTGCTTGACGTCATGCGTCGGGAAAGGTGTTTCACATTATTCTCACTCTCTGGCGAATATTTTTTACGAAACCCTAAAAAGGGTGATCTAAGAAATATAAAAAAAAATACTTTCCTCATTTGCAAGCATAGCCCAGTCGGTATCCGTGAGTCCCAGTCGAATATCGGCCGCATCTCCTTCTACTGGCACTATTCGATCAGCGAACTGTGGCTGTTTCTTGTACAGACTTTCATAAACCTAGAACCCAAAAAAATAGCATAATAATATTATAAATAAAATATAAGTGTCTGTTTTTAATATCAAAATAACAATGTTTTTTTTTTCAATTAATACAGTTATTTGCAATATATGCCTAAAATACAGTTTTTAAATTTTTTGTCTGTCTGTTTGTCTGTCTGTCTGTCTGTTTGTATCATCTAATCTTCTAAACGGTTAGACCGATTTTAATAAAATTTTATAAGCAAGGTACTGACTATAAGGCGCGTAATATAGGCTACTTTTTATTGATGTACCTGCCACGCACACGAAACTGCGGTTGAAAGTTAGTTTGTTTGTTTGTTAGTGCTAATCTCGGGAACAAATGATCAGATTTTAATAATTCTTTTTGTATTTATTAGTTAAGCTATCCATTAAAGTTTTTTGATATTTAACATTACGCTAAACTCTATGGAAACGGGGCAGTAACGTTTAACGCAGATCAGAGCGCGGAAGCAGCTACTACTTAATATAACTAACTACCTACACGCGGACGAAGTCGCGGATAAAAGCAAGTCATAATAATAAAATTATGGTCAGTATTCAATTCAATTCCACCCTCAGAGCAATAAGCCAACTGGAGGCGTCATTTAGACGTCCGTTCCTGTCAAATCTGGTAAAGCGCCGCTCTTGCACGCCATACAAATCTAGTTGTCAAATCCATTGATATGACACTAGCGCGAAACAATCAACCCCCGGCTACCCCGCGGGTTTTGGCAGCATTATTTTATTCATTTCATTTGAAAAGATGGTGCACATGAGTTTTTTACCAGCTCTTCTCATAATGCAATACCCATCGGAGCTGGTACTTAGTTTGATTTTAATCTGATTCTAAACAGTTGGATTAAAATTTATCTAAGCCCCGCGGTTATTCAAATCATTATAATTATTATAATTATGTTTTACTTATAATTTATTTTTAAATCATTTGTTTGTAATATTTTGACATGTTCAAGCGCCTCCTGGGGCCTATGAAAATTTTGTTTAGAATTAATAATTATAATAATTTTGATTTGAATTTTGAATTTTAAGTATGTGCATAGATATTAATTTGCGTTCTTTGCATGTCCATATTAGTTTTTTAGTCAGAGTTTTCAACAACAAATTCAGTTATATCAATGATAAATTTGCGCGTTAAATGGGAATTTTGTTATACAAAATAGATAACTATCCCATTTTTACTAAATATTAGATATAACGGGATTTCACCCTGTGTATTTGCTGTAGCGTGTAATTTCGATATTTCGGAGATGTTGCAATCTCTTTGTTCATGATAAAACAGCTCACGAAAAATCAGATTTATCGTGAACAAAGAATATTCATGGTAAATATCCCGTTATATATCTAATATTAAGTAAGAAAATAACCATGTTTAGTCTCAGAACTTAACTAACCCATTCTATCTACTTCTACCTCGCTGGGTTTTACTCACGGGATCTTTCAAAATGGATTGAAGTCGTTCTTGGATACTTTTCCCTCCTTTCCGCCGAAGCAACATGTATAGTTTTTTGATCTTGCAGGATCTGAAAGAATTTTTTTTAATTTTTTTATTCCACTGAGGTGGCAAACAAGCATACGGCCTGCCTGATGGCAAGCAGTTACCGTAGCCTATAGACACTATCAACGCCAGAGGCATGACGCGTGCGTTGCCGACCCTTTAAAAACCTATTTGCACTTTTTTTAAAGAACCACATGCTGTATTCTCTTGGAAAAACCTTGGCAGGGAGCTCATTCCACAACTTTATCGTGCGTGGGAGAAAATTTCTCGCGAACCGCACTGTGCGCGACGATATTTGTTTAAGTGTGTGAGGATGAGCTAATAAATACGATCACTAAGTAAATACGATCACATCTCCTCCTATCGGTCTCAGTTAAGATGGTTGCCTATTCGGCAGCGTCGAAGTCTGCGTACGTTAACTACACTTTACTCTATTCTTAACTCGCCTCATTCTCCTACTTATTTAAAACCACACTTTCAATATCTCTGTTCTAGTCATCATAAGAATCTCAGATCTTCTAATAATCTCCTTCTCTTGTGTCCTTCTCATACTTCTAGTTTAGTACATTCTTCCTTCTATATTCAGTCTATCCTAATCTGGCATGCACTCCCTCTCGAGATCAGGATGTCGACTACACGGGACGCATTCAAAGCTAGAGTACGTAATCTTCTGTACAATGAATCATCAGCAGAGTCATTAAAAAATTAAATGATATTGTGTGCCTATATATTATATTATATATATACGTTTAAATTATGTATTAACTGATTATATGTATTTAATATATTATATTATATATTATTTATATTATGTAATAGTAATATTAGTATATTTACATTATATATTATCCTCTTTAAAATATAATTATTAGAATAAACATTAATTAGGTTTGTAAATTTATAGATAGTACTTTCTTTTTTTAAATTCTAAAAGCATCTACCATAATTGTCTCTGCACCTCCTCATGGTTGACTGGTAGAGAATGCCTTAGGCATTAAGTCCGCCATTGTACTTATTGATGTGCATAAAGTTTAAAATAAATAAATAAATGAGCTCGCTGTGGATGGTGAGAGGTACGGTGGTAGAAGGTAGCCGTAGGTACCATATCAAACAGTTCTTCAGAACACAGCCCATTATACAGGCAGTAGAACACACAAAGGGCGGCTAGGTTAGACTGAGAGGCTCGATACCGCCTGTGAAAATAAATATGAATAAGGTCGAGTGTGGAATACTGTTACTGCCTACACGTGTCGCTCTCCACTGCACTGGTGTTGTGGGTTCGATCCTCACATGCGACAAATCTTTGTATGATTCGCAAAGATTCGTTCTGAGACTGGGTATGCTTGTGTGATTGAATGTGTTCCTAACTACAATTTAAACGCGAAAATTAATAAAAAAATTATCCAACTAATAAAAGAGTAATATAAGGTTATTAAATAAAATATATCTCGTAAAAAGTCATTAATTTTACTTGTATTTACTGTCTTAATAGCACAAGAAATGTACTTAAAATAAACTTCATGTACTAAAGTGAAAATTCTGACGTGATATGGAATTTCGTGTCCAAAAAGGTTTAGCGATGATATTTTACAGCATTTTTTTCTCTTAAACCAAAATATCATGTAAGAATTGGTGATGGTTTAAGAAAAAAGAAAAAAGAGATTTTTTGAAAAATTTGTATGGTATGGCACTAATTCTTTTCGTCATAGTAAACTAGACTAAAAAAATTAAAAAAAAAATCCGATCAACCATAAAAAAAGCTACCTGAAAAGTTTTTCTATAAGCTGTTTTCCGATGAACCCGGAGCATCCTGTCACGAACACTGTAGAGTTGCTGTAGAACTGCTGTATGGTAGAGTCCCCTCTGTCTATGATGTCATTCATGGGTTCCTGGAGAGCCAGCAGCTCACGCTCTATTTCTTGAGCTCGGTCCATTTCTATAACAATACCAACATCTATATACACAAATTTACTACTGAGCTGCTGGCACTTAGTAGGAACAAGGTGTCCCTTGCCGTTAGATCCCTCACAGGACACTGCAAGCTAAATAAGCACTTATCCCGTATGGGCTATGCGGACGATGACTACTGCAGATTCTGTAAAGAGGAACCGGAAACACCGCTGCACCTCTTTTGCGACTGCGAGCCACTGATCCATAGACGAAGCATCATTCTGGGATCCGGATGATGTCAAGTCACTCCCGACCGGCCGACTGCTCCAGTTTATGGAGGCTATTGGCCTAAAGGAGAGTATATAATGAGGCTACAATCACAATAGACCCACGGAGGTCGACGTGAACACCCAAAGCCTCTTCCCAACAATAATAAAAAAAAAAACATCTATATAGTGCTAGCTTCCATCTGCAGCCTAGCAAGGCTCTGTTCGCGTGGTAACTACGTCGATATCAAGTAATTTTAAAGGACTTTAAATTTGTATAGTCTTGTGGCGGTATCCGCACATAAAAAATGACGGATGACATTGAAAACGTCAAGTAGTGACACACGTCACAAATGTCAAAAAGCGCTGAATCGCGTTAAAGAAGTGTTCACACAGAGTGTACATAATATATAGCACTTCCAATACGCTACCGTTGTACAGCTGTCCACTAGGCAATACCACCGAGCCTGGTCGGAGGATCCTCCCTTTGTGGTGGAGGAACATCACACCCTGTTCCTCTACAGTCTTATATTTTTAAGTGTACTTTACTTTTATAATTTGTATATAAAAATGTAAAAAAGGAAGAAATATTAATGAAACAAACTAAAAAACACTTATCATCAATAAATAACGTTACAAGTAATTAAGTTTAAAAACTATAACGTAACAATATTGTACTTAATGTTTGTTTGCTATACATAGCGGACCGCGAGATATTGCTATACATAGATTTTAACATAAATAATATAATAAAATATGTATACATATTTGTAATCAGCTCGCCAAGACCTTTCCTTTGAAACAAACAACGTCATGATTATGTAATATTTTTATTTTTTCATGTTAGAATCTGACGTTTAAATTCATGTAGATAAAATTTTTAATAAAATGTATACAGCTTATGTCACCCGGCCTGTTCTTACGAATCTAATGACACCTCATTCATTAAAATCATCAGTAGTTTAGGTGCTACAGTGGAACTTAAACATACAAACAATCATACAAACATAGACTGCCAAAATCATTACCCTTCCTTTTGGCTTCTCCATAATCGGGTAAATAGTAGCCTATGTTTTAAACTATCTGTCCACCAATTTTCGTTAAGATTTTTGAGTAATTTCGGTAATAGCTTTGTTTTATTATCAGTTTTAAACAATACCACAATGATAGAAAAAATATTATTACTATGTCCTTTACATACTACAGGCTTCGTAAATTCTTCTTTCTTCGTACAATGCATTCTCCTGTGGAATGCGCTACCTACCGCAAGATATCAGAATGGCAACAACCCGGTACACCTTCAAAATTAAAGTTCGCAAACTTTTGACCGAAAAATTGGCAGAATCATCATAATGTTTGTTGTGTATAAATAACGGATGAAGAGAAGGGGGTTACCCCTTCTCTTCATCCGTTATTTATATATATATCAATATAATTATATTATCGATGTATTTCAAATCAGTGTATTATTATCGAAACGCACATACCTTTGTTCCTCTGCACTACCCTAGGTTGACTGTAAGAGAATGCCACAAAAAAATCGAGAAACACGAATTGCATTTTTTTATATTGCAAATTATTGTATTTTTTTCTTACATAGGTAAGCAAATATTATTATTTGATTGATATTAATAATAAGCAAATAAAATCAGTAATCCGTCCTTTGAATTTCTTAATTCCGGACATGAGAGGACTGGCCCACAGGTGCCAGAAATAAATTAAAAAAATGAATTTTCACAACTTTTAGGAAATTAAGGTGGAGAATTTCCGGGTAAGCTTTTGTAATAATATTCATAATAATAATAGAAGCCATGTATCTAATACATGTCCCACTGCTGGGCGCGGACCTCTTCTCATGATGAGAAGGGTTAGGCCATAGTCCACCACGCTGGCCAAGTGCTGATTGGTAGACTTCACACGACTTTGAGTACTTTTTAGGCACTCTCAGGCATACAGGTTTCCTCACGATGTTTTCCTTCACCGGTGGCGAGTGATGATTTTTATTTTAATATTTATTTATTTAACTTCTCGCACAGATACATGTGACGAAGGCGGACTTAATGCCAAAGGCATTTTCTACCAGTCAACCTTAAGGTGGTGCAGAGATATGTTCGGGTAGGTGCATAAAGTATCCACAATTCAAATCATTTTTAAATAAAACTCACTCAAAACTACAAATAAAAAAAAAAAAAATACTATAATGCATACACACATGTTTAAATATAAAAAAAAATCCTTTAAAAAAAAAGGTTTTTTAGAGTAATGACTAACCTTTTTCAGCTGAGTAGACACACTTAAGCACTATTACTCGAGTTAATGTGTAGGTACTAGACGTACACTAAGTATTAATGTAACTTTTTATTTATAAAAATTAACAAGATCAAGTATACGCGACCTTTTATAATTTGTTGTGTAATTATTCTTTCGACGTCCCTTTGGAACACTATATAAATTGCAAAAAGTACATTTTTATTTTTCTATACTAAAGTACAGACAAAGCCAAAAACAGAGAATTGTGGTCGTGTATGGGGGAGATCTTTGCTCAGCAGTGGGACAACAAGAGAGTGGGTTAGAAAAAAAAGGTACATTTTCGTTTTATTATACTTTCTTTTTTTAAAAAAAAGAAACGACGCCCGCACTAGGAATAACTTCTGTGTCGCGGGGGTTACTATGACAAAAATTCATCATTGCCATGCCATACCAATTTTTCAAAAATCCATACAAAAAAAAACAGTTTTCTTTTTTAAAATAAAACATATTTTTTTTTGTCGCTTATCACTACACTAACTCGAAAGATTTCGTTCGTTTTAGTCTTTTCGCTAGTTCCGTGTTAACGAGGAGCTGTATGCTTCGATCTTGACGTGATGATGAAGTCTTTGTTCGTGAGTGTTTGCATTAACACGTGCGGACAAAAAGTTTTATCAATGTGGTAATGTGCCGTGAAAAATTACCTTATAACGAGAAAATCTACTACCGAAATTACTCGAAGGATCTTAATGAAAATTGGTGTACAGATTGTTTAAGCTTTAAGATTATTATAAAAATACTTATAAAATTTAAAATATTTAAATGAATTAATTATGATAAAAAAATCAATTAAAAAAGCGCATCAAATATATTACTTGCAGCGTAAAATAGGGTCCAATGCAATAATTTGTGCTCCTAAATGTTCTGCCTAAATTCTGCAGTTCTTGAAGTATTAGAATTTTTAGGTGTTTGCTGAAATATCCCAGAACCAACCATTAAATAAATAAATAAATATATTTCACAACTCACACACAACGCCATCTAGTCCCAAACTAAGCAGAGCTTGTACTATGGGTACTAGAATAACTGATACTAATACATATATACTTTTCTTTTGTAAATAGACACTTATTATACATAGAAACACCCAGACTAAGACAAACCTCCATGCTCATGCACACAAAGATTTGAATTTAAATTTAAACTTGAAATATCTTGAAATTTGATCATTTGATGTTTAACATTAGTTTTTATTATACTGTAGTATTCGTAATGTACCTACAATAAAATAAGTAATAATTGTTAGCATACGTTTAATTAACTAAGTTGTTTTATGTTATCAACATTTGCATACCTGTACGATAGGTGAAATATGTCTTGAACTGTTTTATACATTGTAGGAACTATCTTTGTACTATATTAAATTATACCATAAGGGCAGGATGACGGAGTTGGTAGTGTACCTGCTCGCGACGCTCTGGTCGCGGGTTCGATTCCCGCTCAAGACAATATGTCTCAGTCTGGGTGTTTCTATACATATACAGGGTGTATTTTTGAAACGGGGCAGTAAGGGCAAGTACCTTAACCGTTGCAGTTACAGCAAAACGTTCTTAAAAGACCTTCCCTAACTTTTTGGGACATTTTGAACTGCATTCACAGATTTTGTAAAAAACTTACAGTTAGCAAAAAAAATGCAAAAAGTTCAAATTTTTTTTTTTATGCCAATCGATTCTATTTCATGTGGGGATCAAAAAACTCTATGGGACCATTTTAGCTTTCAGTACTAGAAAAGACAGAAATCGCCAAAAACGTTTCCCATACATTTCGGCAACAGAAACGAATTTCTACGATGGTCTAACTTTTTGTTATGGCCTGGAAGTGGGTAGAATTGACTGTTAAGTAAATAAAAAGAATTTTTACCCTCAAATTTCGAATTTGATTCGAAAATCTGTGTGTTATACTTAGTTTCAGCTGAGAAACTTCGTATGAGTTATTAATTAAGGATTTTCGCTAAAATGTCTTCTAATCGTGAAAAAATTGACTTATTAGCTTAGCGTATTTTGTCAATAATCGAAATGCGGGAGCTGCATTAGTGTGGTACCGCAATAAGTATCCGTTGCGGCATGTGCCAACAAGAAAGGTTATTACAAATCTTTTGAAAAACCTGGATTTGCAGGGTTCTTTCAAAATACGCTTCTAATAAGTCAATTTTTTCACGATTAGAAGACATTTTAGCGAAAATCCTTAATTAATAACTCATACGAAGTTTCTCAGCTGAAACTAAGTATAACACACAGATTTTCGAATCAAATTCGAAATTTGAGGGTAAACATTCTTTTTATTTACTTTACAGTCAATTCTACCCACTTCCAGGCCATAACAAAAAGTTAGACCATCGTAGAAATTCGTTTCTGTTGCCGAAATGTATGGGAAACGTTTTTGGCGATTTCTGTCTTTTATAGTACTGAAAGCTATAATAGTCCCATAGAGTTTTTTGATCCCCACATGAAATAGAATCGATTGGCATAAAAAAAAAAAAATTTGAACTTTTGCATTTTTTTTGCTAACTAAGTTTTTTACAAAATCTGTGAATGCAGTTCAAAATGTCCCAAAAAGTTAGGGAAGGTCTTTTAAGAACGTTTTGCTGTAACTGCAACGGTTAAGGTACTTGCCCTTACTGCCCCGTTTCAAAAATACACCCTGTATATAATAAGTATGTATTTACAAAAGAAAAGTATATATTATTATGTATTAGTATAAGTTATTCTAGTATACATAGTACAAGATCTGCTTAGTTTGGGACTAGATGGCGTTGTGTGTAAGTTGTGAAATATTTATTATTATTTTTCATTATATTTCAAGCAAATAACTTATGAAATAAAATTAAATATAGGTATTTATTTGCCAAGAATATGATCTTCTTCTTTCGTGTCGATAGCTGCAGTCATATTCTCATGGTTTTGACTTGTCATCGCGGTGAAAGGATTAGCCAGTCCGCTTGGTGGAAATTTGCAGACTGCCCAGGGTGCGCAGGACGTAGGGGTTGATTGTGTATGTCGCTCGGGGAGGCTCCTTTCATTTCCTTTCAGAATATGATACATTGAGATGGTACAATAGTATAATAACTCTGGCATATTTAGCCATTTAACAGCATGCAAATATAAGGAAGAAAAAGACAGCACATTTATAAATAAATTAAAGGAACATTTATTTTAAAAAAAATTGTGTGTTATAAACACAAAGAGCTCTTTCTTCCTCTCTCCTACTTTAGCCGTGGCCGTCAGGGTCCATAATTGACACTGTACCTATTTATAAGACCATTTTAACATTGTGGATTGCAATAAAGACTTGAATAGGTATTGTTAAATTAAGAAAAAGTTACAAACTGTAACTGAATCTTCTTATTATTAAGAAACACATCAAAATAACAGCAATTAAATACAACTTGAAAAAACACCTAATACAAGGACAAAATATATAATAGCTAAAATAATAAATATGTTAAATATATGTAATTATATAAATATGTTGTTAATATATATATTTTTTTAATTTTGATCTTATTTTTTTTTTCTGATGTTTACTAATATTGTACTTAAGTTTTACTACTCTATTTTTAGTTTGATACCGTCCGTCCTCTCTCTGGCTCCATCAGAGAATCAGCGCTGCAGGGCTTTGTTGCTCTGCGGCATATGGCTGAGATGGTGTCCATTTCTGAGAAAAAAAATGCTTATTATTAAGTTTTTTTTTTACTTTCTATTATTATTGTTATTATTTTGGTCAAAATAAACACCAGATTGCCCACAAATTACATAGGTATACGGGTGAATTTCAACAAGCGATTTTTTTGTGTCATTTCGGTGGATTTTTTTAATTTCTATACTATCTATATATATTTTAAGTCACAGATGAAACTTTAGCTTATTTTATAACATTGTGTGTGAGTGGACATCAAATATCATTAAAACTTACATAAATATTTAAGGATGAATTTTTTGGAGTCTACTGAATTGAAAAGTGTCTACCGAAATGATAAAAAATTACCACTGAAATGATAGACTGTGCACCGTTTCTTACTGTGTGATAAATTTTTTAAAACAATATGAACACTACTCAAGCAAATCAGTACTTACGGCGAAATTAAATACACAATTTTGAAACAAATTAAACGAATCTAGCTCGAGTTATAACAGCCACCGAAATGATCCTACTTTTTTCCCCATATCACTGAAATGATAAACTTACTTTTGTGGCGGGAAACCGCAAGACGTTGGGACTGGTGCGTTCGCGCCTAGAACTTGAGCCGGCCTGATCCGAAGTGAGGAAAGGTGAGAATTTAAGGGCATAACAACGCAATGTTGACGTGGCTATTCTACTAAAACTTACTGTCCTCTGAAATTATTACTTTTTCCAAACAAAAGTTGACTGCCTGTCAAATCCATGAGAAAGAAGATAAACAAACATAAATGGTTTTATTTGATCAAATATATTATAATTTAATGATAAAACAACCGATTTAAATCCATATTATGAATATATTTGCAGGGGAAGGTATTTTATGAGCGGAATTGGGTTTGGGACGGGCCACCGTGATGATATTTTTTTTTTTTTTTTTTTTTTTATGGTATAGTACAGGGTAGAAATCAATGATTTTTTTTGCCAAGGTAGAGAAATACTTAATTTTTGAGAAAAATGTATAAAAAAATCAGCACATTGCACTACCAATCTCAGGTTTGCCGTGTATTTTTTTTGCTTGTGCAATTCACCCATACATACTCGTATGTCACACCAAACTGTTATTGAAATAAGAAACTGTAAATCTTGTAATTTGTGGAGATGATTAAATACATTCTTATCTTATCTTATCTTATTTAATTTATTCATTTCCATTTAAGTTATTAAAAAATAAAAATTGTTTTATTGAATTTTAGGAAGGGCTACTAATTCCCCCGTCAATGAGTTGAGATAGATATTGTAATTTCCTTTAAATAGTAATGTGTATTTTGATGAAAATTATTGATGGAAAAGAAAGAATTTACGAGTTCCCTGTGTTTTGAAAATTTGTAAAAACCTGTTGTATAGTACTGAAAAACTCGCATTTATCTGGCAGTTCACAACTACGGATGTTTGTAGCCTATAATATTACAATAAGCAGACTTAAGTTAATTTAAAATTAAAAGTAACATAAATAACGATGTTTTAAATTAACTGTTGTGCAAAAATTTTTACATTGTGATAGAAAATGTAAAAGATACAAGCATAGTCATTTCGTATTAGAATACGATACCGATTCCCCCTTTAAACAATTATAAAAATGTGTAATCTACTTAGAAATAATGTGCATGTATTTTTATTAAAAACTGACATGTACTGCGCAGTTTGCACCGCCCATCCAGGCTGTAACGCTATTAAATGCACTCACTACTCAACAATCAATTGTTGACATCTTTTTCACAAAATATGGTGAATTTGTACATTATTCAAATTATGAAATAAGGGTTGTTACTCACGTAATGTTGGTCTATTTAGTCGACCGCGGTTTAATAAGACCAACATTGCGTGAGTAACAACCCTTATTTCATAATTTGAATAATGTACAAATTCACCATATTTTGTGAAAAAGATGTCAACAATTGATTGTTGAGTAGTGAGTGCATATAATAGCGTTACAGCCTGGTTGGGCGGTGCAAACTGCGCAGTACATGTACATACTGGAGGGGTAGCAACATCGATCTGAGGTAGCAAGCAGACGACGGGAGCGCAGTCGTATATATTGATCAGGCGCTGACAACCTAATGCAAGCCACAAGCAAGGGAGTGCTACCTACTGGGCAAAAACAATTTAAATAAAAAATGAGAAAACATAATGCCATTGACACGTAAGAAGAAGAAGGCGCTGACAGCGAACAACATGAAGGCAAAATCGGATCATCTATTTTATTGTTAATTAATAGATAATAATGAGCTAATAAGGCACACTTGTGGCGTAATTAAAGAGTGTTAATACCCACCGGATACCGGATACGAAGAGATTTATTTATTTACATAAAATATAATGGTAATTACACTGATTACTATAATTTAAGATAGTTGTATACTTAATTTAGTTAACACAGTTAAATTAACCATACAGAAAATACAAGAGGTATCTTTTGAATTATAATAATATACCCACATAACAAACAAAATTCATCTATCTCTTTCGCAAAAAACCAAATATACTGTTAACACATTTGGCCATCCATCCAGCAAACAAATCACCGTCAGGGTTGGAATCCAGAGCGTTCAATGCGTGGTAGTTATAGGCACAGTATAAATATGTACAAACAGTACGGAAACTGCCTACAAACGTGCGAAACGGCACGCACACATAAACATGCACACCGACGAGACCCCTAAGCGGCACTCGCTACTGAGAACACCGCGACAACCGCTTAGGCGTCTCGTCGGTGTGCATGTTTATGTGTGCGTGCCGTTTCGCACGTTTGTAGGCAGTTTCCGTACTGTTTGTACATATTTATACTGTAGTATAGGTAACTGAGCCTGTGCCACGGTGCGACACGCTGGCACAGCAAAATCACAAGCTTGTGATTGGGGCGATAATAACCGCAAAGCATATGGTACAAGAATCGGGCAAATTTTTTGCACCCTCTAAGATTGAACTATACTTTACTTCGTGCGGGTCCCATACTATAAAATTATATTCGAGTATACTCCTTACAAAAGCAAATTACTTTTACTGGTGGTGGAGTTCTTGTGAATGAGCTCGAGGGCGGCAGCACCAACGTCTCACCTTTAACCTGCCGCCAAATAGTAGTGCTTCCATTACTGTGTTCCGGTTTGGTGGTGAGATCAGGCCCTGAAATTACTGGCACATGAGGCATAACACCGTAGTCCTCAGCTGCAGCGACGCATCTATAATCTGCTTTTGAGGATTGGTGATGTCCATGGGCTGTACTCCACTTACCATCAGGTGGACTACACGTTCGTTCGCTGTGGGCGTAGTATATAAAAAAAAAACTTTTAAATCTACCTAACTTCTTACCTGTGTTATTTATGTTTTTACTAAAATCCGTATGTTTATTGTGAATGCTGTGTTTGTCGATTGATTTTGTGCACCCATACCTTGTTGATCATGCTTGTATTACTTGTACAAAATGTGTAACGAAACCAAGAGCTTGTAGCATTTTCAAGCAAATTTTAGCTTTGCTATGCCTTTTTGTATTTTTTTATATAATATTAAAGTTGAAAAATTAAGAATTCAGCAGGACTTAAACTTGCACCCCCTGGGTATACGCCCCAAGTGCTTTGCCAATTCAGCTATGGATCCGTAAAGGTAAAAATACAAAAAGGCATAGCAAAACTAAAATTTGCTTTAAAATATTACAAGTATTTGATATGCGTCATCTCTCGACAGTAATAGTACGAGAGCCCACGACCAAAACCATGTCTCATAGCAATACGGCAAAAACCCTATAAAATCGTTAGATTGTATGATTCTGAACCCGACCAGGTGTGTAGTAACGGTCGAAAGTGTAGCAACTGCGTGGGAGGCCATTTCTGCTGTGTCAAAAAAAAAAGACAGTCGGTATTATAGCAATACGTCTGATAGTGAAAATGTACATAGATTTTATAATTGTATTACGAAAAAGTTTGTTTTCAGACATTTTGCGCGTAGCATATAGCCTGAGCGCATTTTTGAAAATGTCAACAAATTTAGCCGACCGGTATCATAGCAATACGGATAATTTTTTTTTCAACTTTTCGTATTGCTGCCATGATTACCAAAAACCTGTTTTCAGACACTTTAAGTGTAGCATATACTCCCAAAAACGAAAATAACGTTTCGGAGTCGCCTGGCCGACGCCTCTGTTAAATGTTTTTTTAAATTTACAGCCTTCATAGATATTCAAGAATCTCCCTTGTCTATTATATGTACTTTGACAGATGACAGATGTCATTACTTATTTCTTTTGTAAAAGTTACTCAAGTGTGCTCAACTTCATCCCAGTTTCCTTTTGTGCGATTTATTTCAGTCCTTCAACTTCAATGTTACGGTTTCGGGTAAATTCTTTGTTAATTATCATCTAATAAATTCAGGGTCGCAACGTATTCAGTGGTTTGTAACAGAAAATTCAAGATGCCTCAATACGATTTTTAAATGATATCTGAGTATCGAAAAGTTGTCTGATAGAGAAGGTGCTACACTTAATTTGTCTGATATAAATTTTTTGCACATGTGGACAACTTATTTTATCATGTCCAACAATTTTCAGACATATTGCTATGATACCGATCGGTAAAATTTGTTAACATTTTCAAAACGGTCTCAAAATTTAATGCGTTCACATTTCCGTCTGAAAATTGTTTTGTTCGCATCAAATAACTAAAATTTACTAATAAAAAAAATTTCAGACGTATTGCTATGAGACATTTTTTTTGTCTCATTTTTAATTTTTTTAAGTGATTTTACGGGTTTGCGCTACACCGCTAACGTCTGAAAAATATGTTTCCGGTATCTCAGAACTATCATTCAACTACAGTCTGCAAATCAGACATATTGCTATGATGCAGTTCGGTAAAATTCTTTGACAATTTTGAAAATTCGGTCAGATCAAACGCTACGCGGAAAATGTCTGATATTGGTATTTTCGAGTTCAGGATAATCGTATCTATCGATTTGATGCGGTTTTGGCCGTATTGCTATGAGACAAAAATTTTGGTCGTGGGCTCTCGTACTATAATAGTGTTGATCTTAATTCAAACTTACTGTATGTGACTAAGTGACTTATCACATCGCATAAATGGCGCTAAAACCAAGTAAGGTTCGTCTAGCTAAGGCTGGCACAATAGAGTTGAGAAATTTCGAGTCTAGCAGCATACGAATCCATAGCTGAATTGGCAAAGCACTTGGGGCGTATACCCAGGGGGTGCAGGTTCGAGTCCTGCTGGATTCTTAATTTTTCAACTTTAATATTATATAAAAAAAAAGAAACCAAGAGCCTTAAAACCTTAATACAGACTTTTGAAATGTGCGAATTGAATGTTTACATTTATTTATTTAAAGAACTTGCATGCACTACGATTGTATAGTTGCGGACTTGATGCCAAAGGCATTCTCTACCAGACAACTATGGGGCGGTGCAGAAAAAGGAGTAGTAGATGCATTTATTTGTTAATTAAAAGAAATGAAAAAAACATAAAATACACTCAGCCATCGACACGACGAAGAAGAAGAAGAAGTTCTTCTTCTTCGTCGTGTCGATGGCTGAGTCAAATTTTATTTCGACTTGCCATCGTGGTGAAAGGATTAGCCAATTCGCTTTGGAGAACTCGCGAATTGCCCAGGGTGCGCCGGACGTTGGGAATCGTTATGTACGTCACTCGGGGAGGATACCCTAAATATTTATATATTTTTTTTTCATCAAGTTAGGACTATTCATGGGAGATCAGAGAGCAGTGCATCTTGAATGAATAACGTGTGTAGGCCGTTCTGATTGCGAAAGGTAGCGCGTGCACAAATTTACATTTACATTTACATTTGCTGTTTACATCTTATATCTAGATCGCAAATTTCTATGACGCGCTACAGCGAGTCACCTGATAGTTTATAACCGTGCAGATATGGAGATGGGAAAGTTGTAAGTGAGAAAATTTTACATTTGGAAACATTAAATAAATAAATATAAGTATCACACAACTCACAAACAACGCCATCTAGTCCCAAATTAAGCAAAACTTGTACTATAGGTACTAGAATAACTGATACTAATTATAATACATATAATTATATACTTTTCTTTCTTAAATACATACTTATTATACATAGTAACACCCAGACCAAAACAAACCTCCATGTTCATACTCAAAGATTTGTCTTGAGCATATAAGCAGGTATAATACCAGTTCAATCAATAAGTTTAAGAAATGTCATTAAATATTTTCATTATTTGTCAAGAAGAAACGTGAAGAATTAGACATACGCTCCAGGAAAATGTACTGGTTACTAGGTAGACAGTCACCCCTATCAGTACATAAGAAAGTCCTTTTATACAAACAGGTATTGATGCCTGTCTGGACTTATGGTATCCAGCTGTGGGGCTGTACCAGTCAGAGTAACCGTCAAGTTATTCAACGTTTCCAGAACAAGGTACTGAGGGACATTCATAGGGTCATACAAAAACATGCAGAAGCTCACGAACGAAGACTTCATCATCACGTCAACATCGAGGCAATCCAGCTCCTTGATAATACGGAACTAGTGAAAAGACTAAAACGAACGAAACCCTATTTTTTCCAAATTAAAATTTAGCCTATGTTTTTTGTGGATAGTGTAGCTTTCGAATGGTAAAAGAATTTTTAACAACGGTCCAGTAGTTTTTAAGCCTATTCATTACAACCAAACAAACAAAGTTTTCCTCTTTATAATAATTAGTGTAGATATATTTAGATTATTTTTACGTACAAAACCAAATCATACTATGACTATATTTACAATTATTTACAAAACATACATAGCTTAATTACAAATTAATGACTTAATTACAGAGGCAATTAAATTAATTAAACACCATTCTAGTCTACGCATAGCTAATTTATCCAATAATTGGTGGAAAAATCCATGCGGTTCAATTGTTATATTTGATTGCGTAGGTATTTGTTGCATACGATTAACATTCAATTTTCGTTTTAAATTTACATTAAAATGTTATCTATTTTATTTCGACATAATGCTAGCCAAAAAAATCTAAATAAACTCGTTTCTTAAATAAAATTAGGCAATAACTTTTTTTTTTTTCGATCGTATATATTATTCATCATTCATACCAATTTCAGTGTAATCATTTCTATACACAAATTTATTACTCAAAGCATCACTCAAAATGCAGATTCAAGTTGTAAATCAATAAAATGTTACTTGAGGTAGACACTTGGCTTACATCTCTACCGGGATCTCGCATAGGGCTCCATACAATCATAGGCTAAACCTTCTCAAAATGGACACATTACACCATCGGCGTAAAAATCATGACTTGATTTTCCTTTTCAAGCTTGTCAACGGTAATATAGACAGTAGTCATTTGCTAAATGACATCGCTCTTTCGGAACCAAACAGAATGCCTCGTCATCCTATCACCAGAACATTTAACATCCCGCTTTGTAAGACCAACATTGGCAAACAATCACCGTTGGTACGGATCTGTTCCGAATACAACACTCTGTGTGGAGGTTTGGAAGATGTTGACATATTTCACGCCAGCTTCTACAAGTTCAGGCGCAAACTTATACCAAAGTCAGCTCATTAAACAGATAGACTGATAGTGTTAATTACTTTGATAAAGTAAGGTAAATAGTCTGTACATTAATATAGGTAATTAGTTTAGATAAATTAAGTTAATCCTTTCTCACCATTTATTTAAGTTTTATTTTATACACATTTCAAGTACTATGAAATTGTTAGAATTAAGTTACTGTTGTTTAGAATTAAGATTTTTCTCTATGTATTGTAACTTTGAACGATGTATACAATGAGTGATGTGCACATCTCTAATAGATATACATATAAGGAACATTATTAGCAGTAAGAAATCTTTACAAACGTGTATTATGTATGTTGTTGAAGTGCCAAATAAATAAATAAATAAAATGTTTTTTTATAACATAGGCATTGTAACTTTATTGATTATTTTTATAGCATTGAGCTGTGCTTAGCAAATTATACAAAAAAAACAATAGAAAAAGATATGGGACCGGTAAGATTTGAACCTGCGCAGTACGCACAGCACTGATTTAACAGCTAGCCACTTTTCTTTTGTTAACACGAGGGGCAATGCTTTATACATACCTCTCAGCGTAGGGGCACTGAAGAGGTTATGTTGGACTCTCCGGCAAAGCCGGCCTACCGACTAAAACATCCACGATATCCTTCTCCCGCATGATGGCAGAAACGTGGAAACACTTCCACGAATCCGCCGTGGACGGTCATAGCTGACCTCTCCCAGTTTGCGGCTCACTCAGACATAAAATGAGCCGTGCCCAACGCGAGGACCGCGTTCAATGGTCATTAGATACCCCCATATCTGACGACCCGGTCCTCATTACGGCGAGATAGGTGGTCCCACCGCTTACCACGCATCGGTCGCAGAGGCAAGGGAGAGCGGCGCATCGTCATACCGACACTCCTCTCCCGCCGCGGCCCCGCAACTCCCCGGCCGCAATGTCGCAATACTACGGCCCGGCTTGGTTGCAGTGACTCTCCACAGAAGACACCGCAACCTATTGGGCCGGTCAAATGCTCGAGGAGTAGCCCCCACTAGTGGTCCACTTAGCTTCACCGTGGTTGACCAAGCCACGGTAATAGCCCCACCGCGACGACAACGCGGGACACCTGGTTGGTGGGGTTATCAGCCAGCCCCTGCCAAAACTAACAACATACAATTGAACAACGCTCTCGAAAACATCATACAAATAAATGCATAAAAGAATGGACAAAGTAGAAAAAGGTCAGCACTCGCATACATTAGTTCAGTCTATTTATACCTTAATTTGAATTAATACAAAGACACAAATTAATATGGGTGCATTAACACAATACACTTTAAAATAGTATAGACTATCGACACAAACAATACATAATACAATACATATATATAATGATCAATCTTTATATTCTTTTAAATAAAAGGCAGTTAAGTGTTTCTGTAAATAAATAACAGATTTATTAACAATTATGTTCTATCTTACAAGTTATCATATCAAAATTATCACATATTAATTCAACCAAAACACTTACCTGTAAATAAATAACAGGAACAACATTTAATGCCAATTATTATTAGAAAAGATTTTATAAATAATGAAAAACAATTTCTAGACAGACATGTCATATAACAGAAAAAAACACCACAAACAAATATTAAAGAAAATCATAGAGTATCATTATAAAGCTAAAAGAGTTTTCTTCACATATATATACATGGTAAATATATGATCTTTACCAGCAGCGATAGCCGAGTGTAAGACCGTAGCTGCGAAGTCAAAGGTTTTGGGTTCGAACCCACGGTACACCCGTCTGTCAATAAATCCTTAAGATTGGTCTTTTTGAAGATATGTGTGTATTTATCATATAAATTATCGCTCACTAACGGTTAAGGAAAACATCATGAGAAAACCTGCATGCCTGAAAGTGCCTAAAAAGTGTTTGAGGTTGTAAGAAGTCTACTAATTTGCACTTAGCCAGCGTGTTGGACTATGGCCTATCCTTTTTGATAATGAGAAGAGGCCTGAGCCCAGTAGTGGGACATGTATTAGATATACAGGGCTGCAATTATTATTATTTTATAACCATATTATCGCCATCTCTTCTACGCGAATTCTTTTTCTTGTACAGCTCTTACCTACTCAAACTTTTTAATTAAATAAATAGGGCTTCTCCTGAAAACTACTTTTTCTACTAAACACGATAAATGTATGCTTTTTCATTTGAGTATGGTGATATGGGTTCGTTTTGGAATATTATAAAAAAATGTGTACAGGCGTTTTGTACTCCCTGTATTGCCTCTTGCGTCTTCTAATCGTCGTGGCCGTTAACAGTGTCGCAATAATTATATTAAGATAAAACGCTGATCTGTGTATATGTGTACAACTATGATAAAATACAAAAAGGCATAGCAAAGCTTAAATTAGTTTTAAAATATTACAAGTAGGTATAAGAAGATAAAATGATAGATTCGACAAGCATTTTTCTAGCCATCTCTATAAGATATTATATAGTTGTTGTAACATAACATTTGTGCTGAATGCAACTTCGTCATGGTGGTTTGTATCCTACTTATGATAGGAACGAATGAATGAACGTGACGTCACGAAATGACGTAACATATATTTAAGAAATTTTGGGTCCTGGCAAGAGGCGACCGTTGCTGGTTGGTTAAGGCGACTGCCCGGTGTGCAGAAGGTCGCAGGTTCAAATCCCTCCGGTCCCATATTTTTTTAACTGTTTCTTAGTATAATCTGCTAAGCATAGCTACATGCTATAAAAAATCAATAAAAGTCAATAAAAAGATATATATTATAATAGTGGTTTCAATTTTAAAAATGCATTTTTTTTAATTATTTACATGCTCAACGTAAATCTTAATTAAAAGGGGCTGCCAGACTTTATTGCATTGTTGCTTCGTACCTCACAACATTTATTTAGCTTTGGCAGCATTCAATAACAAGGTGTTTTTGTTTGCCCATTCTAGAATATTGTTTAAATCTTTATTTATCATTTCCACGGCATTGCTTTTCAGGTTTAAAGGACAAATATATTTGTGTATGCTGTCTGCGTATAAGTGCACTCTACAATGTCTTATGCATTTAGGCAGATCTGCAGTAAAAAAATAATAAAATGGGACTCAAAATTGAGGCCTGGGGCACGCCTTTTTTTTTCTTATCCCTTTTCACTCTTTACCGATTCACCTCGCTCATTATTAATCGCCACACATTGCCTCCTGTTTGTTAGAACTAACTTGTAGACTAATCGAATTAATCAATCTAAATGCCGTAATACGAGAGTTCGGCTATCATGAATTCAATGTTTAAACAGTCAAAAGCCCTTGAGAAATCTAATAGAATGAGCGGATCCGCAGTTCACAAATAACGGGACCTCTCGGTTAGAGGCGCATACGCTTACCACTAGACCATCGAGGCAGTTAGTAGCAGGCAAATAGCATTTCACGAATATATTAAATAAATTTGGATTTTTTTACATCAGATAGAACGCCAGAAGCAATTACACTATCCAATGGTCAAATAACAATGGACAAGGCCAAATACACACATACACTCACACAAGCACACCCAGTCTCAGAACAAATCTTTGTGAATCACACAAAGATTTGTCCCATGTTGGGGGAGCCTCACCGAAGACTCGAGAGGGGAGGACTTGAGCGGTACCCTAGAAGAGCTGGAGTTGCAGGTGCTCAACAATGGCACCCTGCCTACTTTCGACACCATCAGAGGAGGCAAGAGGTATAGCAGCCATGTCGACGTGACGGCATGCTCGGCGGGTCTTCTCGGCCTGGTGGAAGACTGGAGTATCGACGAAGGGTTAACGACATCGGACCACAACGGCATTAAATTCAAAATTCGACTAGAAAAATCTACAGGTATTGACATTAAAACTACAACTAGAATCTACAACACGAGGAAAGCAAATTGGGTCCAGTTTCGAGAGAAACTGGCCCAATTTCAAACAGAACAAAAAATTAATAAAAATGAAATTCAAAATATTAACAGTAAAGACCATTTAGAACATAAAATTAATAAATACACAGAAACTATTCAGCAAGCATGCAAAGAAACTATACCTATTAAGAAACATTCAGGCAAAACTAAATTGCCGTGGTGGTCCGAAGAGCTCGAAGCCCTCAAGAAGCAGGTCGCCACCAGGAAGAGAAGAGTCCGTTGTGCAGCTCCAATCCGACGACAGAGAGTAGTCGATGAGTACCTGCAGCTCAAAATGGAATATGAGGAAAAAGCCCGAAGCGCCCACACCAAAAGCTGGATGAAGTTCTGCTCCAAACAGGATAGGGAGGGGATGTGGGAGGGCATCTACAGAGTGATCGGACGAACCGCTACCCGACGCGAAGACGTAACCCTGGTTAAGACCGGCGTACACTTGACTCCGGAGGAGTCCGCGACGCACCTGGCAGAAACCTTTTACCCAAAAGATCTGGAAGAGGAGGACACAGAAGAGCACAAGGATACCCGGCGGCTGGCGTTGCGCGTGAACGACCGGGTCCATGACGAGATGCATGACCCGCCGTTTACGACGCACGAGCTCGTCACCGCGGTGTCCGCCTTCAATCCCAAGAAGGCGCCAGGTGCGGACGGTTTCACCGCAGACATCTGCCGCACGGCCATTCTCCAGGACCCCGAATCGTTCCTTGCCTTGGCCAACAAGTGCCTCGACCTCGGCCACTTCCCCAAACGGTGGAAGGAAGCCACGGTTGTGGTACTGCGGAAGCCGGGCAAGGACGACTATCGGAGCGCCAAGGCATATAGGCCAATTGGTCTATTGCCAGTGTTGGGAAAAGTCCTGGAGAAAATGGTAGTAGCGAGGCTCCAGTGGCACCTTGTACCGAGGCTTAGTACTCGCCAGTACGGCTTTATGCCCCAGAGAAGCACCGAAGACGCCCTCTATAATCTAGTGAACCAGATCAGAGCTGAGATCAAACTCAAGAAACTTGTAACACTGGTTTCGCTGGATATAGAGGGGGCCTTCGACAGTGCGTGGTGGCCGGCTATTAAGGTCAGACTGGCTGAGGAAAGTTGCCCGGTCAACATAAGGAGGCTGCTGGACAGCTACCTCGACGGCAGATGTGTGCGGCTCAGGTACGCCGGCTCCGAAAAATTTCGGAATACAGAAAAGGGTTGCGTCCAAGGGTCGATAAGCGTTCCGATCCTCTGGAACGTCCTGCTAGATCCTCTACTTAAGGGACTGCACGAGCGGGGGGTCACGTGCCAGGCGTATGCGGATGACGTGGTCCTGCTGTTCGCCGGGGACAATGCGCGTGAAATTCAACAGCATGCCAATGCCGCCCTCGATTTCGTTCAGAAGTGGGGTGTCGTAAATAAGCTCAGGTTTGCACCGCACAAAACGTGCGCAATGCTACTAACAAACCGGCTTAAGTACGACACACCGCTTCTGCGCATGAATGGGGTCGACATTGCCATGTCTCGCGAAATTAAGATCTTGGGCCTGACTATAGACGACAAGCTGACATTTAACACCCACGTCGCTGTCGTATGTAGGAAGGCCCTAAACATTGGGAAGCAGCTTCAGCGTGCCGCTAAGGTCAGCTGGGGACTGAATCCCGATGTGATCCGCGTATTGTACACGGCGACGGTAGAGCCCGTCATACTGTATGCGGCAGCAGCGTGGGCGCCCGCCGCTGAGAAGATAGGTGTCCGCAAGCTCCTCAACTCCGTTCAACGGGGTTTCGCGCAGAAAATCTGCAAGTCCTATCGCACTGTCTCCCTCAACTCGGCCCTTTTACTGGCCGGGCTCTTGCCCTTAGACCTTCGAATAAAAGAAGCCGCCGAGCTCTACGAAGCGCGCAGAGGGCAGACCCGGTTTGTAATGGGAGACCGAGAGGTGGAACGTGTGGTGGGATTTGCGGAGCTTCCGCATCCGGCTCTGCGTATGGACCTGGGGTTCAAGTGTCTAGACGACCAAAGCCTGGTAGACCAACATAACGTGCAGTCGCTCCGTATCTTTACGGACGGAAGCAAAATAGAAGGCAAAGTCGGTGCAGCGCTGTCCCTATGGGATAGCTGTGCCGAACTTAAAAGCAGAAAACTGTGTTTGCCAGCGTACTGCACAGTCTACCAGGCCGAACTCCTGGCCATATGCAGGGCTACGAGCGAGGCCCTGAAGAGCGGAGAATCGAGTTGCGGCATTTACAGCGACTCTCGAGCAGCACTACAAAGTGTTACCAACCATGGGTCCAAGCACTCCCTCGCAATCGAGGCGCGCCGAAACCTCAGCGAGGCTCTGGCCCAGGGCAAGGAAGTATCTTTGTTCTGGATCAGGGCCCACGCCGGCATCGACGGAAACGAGCGCGCCGACGAGCTTGCTAAGGAGGCTGCACTTTCGAGTCGGAGGAAGCCTGACTACGACCAGTGTCCGGTTTCGTTCGTCAAGCATGAACTGCGTAGCAGTTCACTTGACGAGTGGAGCCGGAGATATCGGACGGGCCAGACGGCCTCCGTCACGAAGGTGTTCTTCCCAGACGCGATTGAGGCGCATGGACTCGTGCACAAAATCCGGCCACAGGGGATCTTAACATCGATCTTCACGGGTCATGGCGGGTTCGCCCAATACTTGCATCGTTTCAAGTGTCGGGAGAGCCCGTCATGCGCCTGTGACCCTGCGGTTGACGAAGGGGTACAGCACATCATCTTCGAGTGCCCAATATTCTGCATCCAGCGCTACAACTTAGCACAAAAGCTCCGCACAGAAATCACGCTAGAAGAGGCACCAAGCCTCGTCGCGGATAAACATAAAAGACCGCTATTTATAGATTTCGTAACAAAAATTTGTCAAATCGTTGTGGAGAGAAACGCATCAGACTAAAAATCTGAGCGTTTCCCTCCACAAACCAAAATAGTATAATAAAATAAAATAATTCATATAAAAGAGTAAACAAATAATAAAATAGCCTCCACAAACCAAAATAGTAAAATAAATTAAAATAATTCACATAAAAATGTAAACAAATAATAAAATAGTAATTATATATATATATATTATATTATATTCCTTTTTCTTTCTCTCTTATTATAATATATTGTTAAAAAGAAACATAAAAGCAAATAATATTAAAAGTAAGAAAACGACTCTGATTTAGTCAGGGGTATAACAGAATAGGAGGGAAAAAAAAAAAAAAAAAAAAAAAAAAAAAAGCAGATTGATGACAGGTTACGCGTCACGCCATTACGCGATATGCCTAGGCGAATCTTTTTAAAATAATTGTTTCTTTATGCGCTGATCAGCTTTGCGTATGAGTGACCGCCATTTTTTTTATCGATCTGTCCCGTCTTGGCTTATGAGCGCACTAACTAACATAAATTACTTAATTTAGGAATATCTTGATAGGCAATCTCAACATTAAACATTAACACTGGTGGTAGAGCTCTTGTGAATGAGTTCGAGGGCGGTAGCACCACCGTCTCACCTTTAACCTGCCGCCAAATAGTAGTGCTTCCATTACTGTGTTCCTGTTTGGTGGTGAGATCAGGCCCTGAAATTACTGCCACATGAGGCATAACAATAGTCCTCAGCTGCAGCGACGCATCTATAATCTTCTTTTGTGGATTGTTGATGTCCATGGGCTGTACTCCACTTACCATCAGGTGGACTACACGCTCGTTCGCTGTGGGCGTTGTATAAAAAAAAAAAAAAAAAAAAAACGTAAAAAAATTGTGAGTACTGCGTGACAACTTCTTCCAGACATCACGACGCCTATCAGATCTGTCCACCTGCGACCATGAATACTGAATAAGCATTAAAAACGTCGAAAAATCTGATTTAGTCAAAAATAGGCGATAAAATGCAGGCGTGCACGGTTACCGTAGTGGTAAAAGCAGTCGCCTCGCCGCTGCCAACTGCGCTGGTGTTGTTCGATCCCCACACGGGACAAATATTTGTGTGATCCGCAAAGGATTTGTTTTAATAATAATAATATATTTATTTCCAAAAATTACAGCTAATTTACAAAATAAAACATTTACACAGAAACTAGACACACAAAAAGTTTATGAACACTGATACCCATGGTAAGATCTAACTTGTGTTATGGGTATCAGGCCACAGCAAGTAAAAGAACACAATACGTTTTGCACTTACATAGTAATTAATTCTGTTCTCACTCTGGGTGTGTTTTGTGTGTGTGAAATGTATGTTTGTGAACACCCCCGCGACACAGGAGTTATTCCGAGAACGGCCGTCTTTAAAGAAACGTAATATTTTAGAGTCTAATTGATTGAATCTATCCGAGTCGATTTTGCATCGATTCGTAACTAGGAGGTGAGATCAACACTGCATTTCATTCACTCGTGCTTACAATTATGATTGAATGATTGATTAATTATTAATCAATCATTCAATCATCATTTATTTGCTACAAATATTGCACAAATATAGTTCTTACAATGTATAAAATAGTTCAAGACATATTTAATAAAATATTACAACCTTGTTTATTAAATTCATAGACCTAGGATCTCGCGCGCTATATCTATGATTAAATTTATGCAAACAATTTTGTCGACTTCTACTAGTGTAACAAAAAAAAAATAATGTTAAATGAAGGCCTTTTTCGTTTACTTTACACGATTTGCCAATAATGGCCAAAACGACAGGCTCTTTTCATTTTTGAGTCTCCATATGTATAGAAATTTCCTTGGCTATTATAGCACAGCAAAGGAGAAAATGGTTTAGACAAGGTCATTAAAATTTTCCCTTTACAAAACAGATTGGCCTCCCTTAGGCAAATCGAATTATAATCGATATAATTATACGCCTCTGTCGGTCACGATCGCCCTTTGACACATGTATTAAATTAAATTCGATCAAAGCAATTGAATAGTGAACAAGTAAAGCAACTATTGCTTGTCTCAATTAGTTGTAACTCAGCAGTCAGAACAAGTGTTAGTATTTCAAAATGGAAGGTAGGTTTCTGGAAAAAAAAATTGTACCTTTTGCCTTGAAAACCTCCTCCGTGTTTATTCGTGTGAATTGAAAAAACAATAATTATACACTATGACTTGTTTATTTTCCTCGGTTTAATATAAAACTGCATAGTGAATAAAATTATGTTTAGCGTCAATCGTTTGATGGTCAAATCAAAAGCGATTTTAATGATTCTTTTTTTATTTGAAAGCTGGTGCTTCCCGTGTGCTCCCATTCCAAATTGGTCCCCATGATCTTTTTGACAATGGCACCCATGAGAAAACCATATAATTAGGTATTTCTTTGTAATTGAAGTCGGTTTTTATTTGGAAATTATATTTATCTGATAACTTTTTTTATTGTTTTGACTGCCTGGTTCATAGCCTCACCTGGTTGGTGTATGCGGTTTCTCTCCGCGAGGTATCGGGTTTGATCTCCAGGCGGGCCAAAGTGTTCTTCATTCTGGGTCTTCTTTATACAAGTATGATGAAACACTCAATTTGTTTGTTTGCTTTAGGAGAAATAGATACAGCTATAGTAATAGAATTGAGGGCTTTACGTCATCAGAAGCCCATGAATGACATCATAGATCGAAGGGACTCGCCCATCCAACAATACTACGATGGTGCGACCGTGTTTATTACTGGTGGATCTGGGTTCATTGGGAAGCAACTCATTGAGAAACTATTAAGGTAGGTTGATAAAGTAATGATTGATTTTGAATTATGTGAAAGGGAGCCTGATCGTCGCACGAGTGATAGAAGGCTGATAGTATGGATTTGTACAAGTAGTGGTGAAAGGCTGTTGACTTAAAGGGAAGCGATTACCGTGGATATTTAATTGAAACCGAGACGAACATATTAATGTGCTCTCCGGGGTACGTAGGAAAACTTGTTATGCTAAGATGGTCACTCTGCAGCAGCCGATCGCGGTCAACGTCAGCTGCGTGCAACGTGAAAGAAGAAGGACTCGCTCACTTGCAAAGCAGTGTGAGACATTTCGGGGAGAAGAAAGGGGGTCCGAATCCTCAACACCATTCTTGGAATTACCAAAACCCCTATCTTACCCTTCTGGAAAATGTCAAGCGTGATGATGTCACAAAAAAGCTGATACATATTCTTTTACAGATCCTGCAACATCAAAAGAATCTATACTCTGACAAGATCAAAAAAAGGCAAAACTATCGAGCAGAGATTGGAAGCGACACTACAAAGTACTGTAAGTACCTCACCCTCAACTAAAAGGTGCTTTCAGACCGGCGACTATTCGCCTGAAATGTAACGTTGCAGATTAGATTGCCAGGGTAAATATATCTATAGAGTATTCTGACTTGGCCCCCTTTCATGAAATAACAAAAGGCTTGGTATAACTTTTTGCGTTTCTTATCGCATTTTTTTTATCATTTTTTTTTTCGTGAACTTATCTTTACCATGAATCCTTCTCGTTTAAGAGTGCTTATCCAGCAGTTCGAAGGACAGGTAAAAAAAATAATTCCTATATTAATAATTTTGTTACTCTTAACTTCACGCCTCATCTTTGTATAACTTGAAAAAAAAACCAGTAAAAGGTGTTTATTTATTTATTATTTAATTAATTATTTATTTATTTAACCACACATTATCATACAGCAAGAAACAAAGGTACAATTAACATTAAAAAAAATACATTAAAAACACAATAATATACGCGGTATAGAATAGGATAATCCTTTATTTGTCAAAATGTAGTACAATAAGGAGTTAACAATAATGCTTCTGTTTCATACATTTTACCATTGTTGGCGTACTGACAATAATAATACTGACTTATTACTATAATTAATTAAATTAACATAGATACTTAAAATTAAAATAATTTGTGGCGGGCTCCGCACATAATAAATGACAAGGTTGACATTGACAACGTTAAGAAGTGACACGACACTCGTCACAACTGTCTCAGAGCGCTGAATCGCGATAACGAAATGTTCACAGCAAGTTTACATAAATACAAATTCCAATACGCTATCGTTGGATAGCTGACCGCCAGGCAATACCACCGAGCCTGGTCGGAGGATCCTCCCTTTGTGGTGGAGGAACATCACACCCTGTTCCTCTACAAATGAATTACTGACTAAGAACTATAATTTTTTATCTTCAAATATTATAATGAATAATAAAATGTATAAATGTATAGTTTGAATTATTTGTTGCGCAGTATGCAGAGCACTTATTTTCAGCTAGCCCTTGCCAAAACAAACAACATACAATGAGTGCACGTGGCGTAGTGGTTAAAGCGGTCGCCTCGCCGCTTTCAACTGCGCTGGTGTTGTGGGTTCGATCCCCACATGGGACACATCATTGTGTGATTCACAAAGATTTGTTCTGACTCTGGGTGTGCTCTGTGTATGTGAATTGTATGTTTGTGAACACCCCTGCGACACAGGAGTTATTCCTAGTGCGGACGTCGTTTTTTTAACAAAAAAAAAATTGAACAACAATATTATTTTTATTTATTTACAATTATTAAAAATATAATAAAAATAAAAAATTACAATGTGTTAATGTCCTAACCGTTGAGGAGTGTACCTCCCAGCATCAGCTCAGCAATATGAAATTCTGACTGCTAGATGCAAATATCTATTTATCTATAGCTTCAGGCAATATACACAAATCTTTGTAAGAACATAAAATATAAAAGGTTTACCCTCGATGTCTATGGGATTCCATCATCAGTGCCTGACTTGTTAAATATAGGACTTTTTTAGAAGTACACTCTCAAATAACAAGAATTAAGTTAAAGCTGTAACCCGACTACGTAATTATCTTGTACTTAATCTTGGTTTGCTACACAGAGAGGACCGCGAAAAATTGTACGGCTGCATTTAAACTATAGATTTTAACTTAAACATTATGATAGTGTATATATTTGTATATGTGCTCGCCGAGACCTTTCATTTGATACCAAACACGTCATGATTATAAATAAATAGATAGAGTAATCTTTATTTATCAATATTAACAAAGTAAATATAATGTAAACAATTGCACTAAAAATTATGTTGTACAATGGGCGGCCTTATCGCTATAAGCAATTTCTTATAGGCAACCTTAGGATGGACAAGTAAGTAAATGAGCAAAGTTACGGGCAGTTGTTGGTGCGTTAATTAAAGAAAAATAAAAGTATAAAATGAAAATTCATGATAATGACAGCTGAAATTATAAAATATAAAGAATATAAAAATTAACTACGTATAGACTCTTAACCCTAAATTATATATATTATAATTAACTAATGTAATGAATATGTACATACCTAATTACATAATAGTATATTATATATATTATACCCTTATACTTATATACCTAAATATATAAATTGTATACTATATACATACATTCAATACAATAATATAAAAACATTATCTAATAGTCAGGACACAATATTAACTATTATCACAATATTACTAAGAATGAAAAAGAATTGCCGAAAATTACATGAAATGCTCATTGACCATTTTTATAAATATAGGCAAAGATCGAACTTGTCAAATACTTACGGGCAAAGCATTCCATAATCGGGTTGCCTGAACTACGAAAGACTTGTCGTAAAATCTAGTGCAATGCATTGGCATCTCCAGTCTCTGATTATGGCGCTGTCTCACGAGCGAGAGAATCGCGACGAGTCCGCCCTTATAAAATATCGTCGGAGAATCTCCACGAACGAGCGATAATTCCGCCGCGTATCGTCGCGAGTCGTAACGGAATCGCAGCGTTTCCGCGGCGACTCGTAACGGTATCGCCGCGTTTCCTTGACGACGCGTTTTAAAAGAAAGAATTCAGTTACGTTTGACAGCGCACCCGCTGCGCGCTCGTCGCGAGAGCGCGGCGAGGCCGCTGCTAGTAGCGACGGGCTAGCGACGATGTAATGACGTTTCGCACGCTCGTTGCCACTCGTCGCATCGCGGCGATAATATCGCCGTGTGGAGATGGCTCCATAGAGAGTGTATAGAAATACGTGACAAGACGATAATATCGCCGCGATTCACTCGCTCGTGGAGACAGCGCCTATGTCACTGTTTTATTTCTTGATAATAGAATCTGACGTTTAAATGCTGATATATAAAATTTATATAGCCTATGTCATCCAGTCTATTTTTAAAATCTAACGACACCTCATTTATTAAAAGCCGTTCAGTAGTTTAGGCTTTACGGTGGAACATACAAACATATAAACATACAAACATACATACGTAGACTGCTAAAATCATTACCCTTTCTTTTGGCTTCGCCGTAGTCGGATAAAAAAATAGTTTCAAAATCAGCTATCAAATAAACATGAAAAAACCCGGCCAAGCGCGAGTCGGACTCGCGCACGTAGGGTTCCGTACCTCTATACATCAAAATAAATGTTTTTCTTTATTCTTTATTATATTGGAGTTGATTGATTGAAAGGTAAAATACGGTTTACGATTCATAACGTTTCAAAAAAATCTAATCATTAGATCTCGTTCGAACCAATTTTCGGTGGAAGTGTGCATGGTAATGTACATCATAATTATATTATTTTTACATTTATCATTCCCTTATTATAGAAGTTACGGGGGGAGGGCGGGGGACACATTTTGCCACTTTGGAAGCGTCTCTCGCGCAATCTATTCAGTTTAGAAAAAAAAATATATTAGAAACCTCAATATCATTTTTGAAGACCTATCCATAGACGTATGGGTTTGATGAAAAAAAATTGAGTTTCAGTTCTAAGTATGGGGAACTCCAAAAATTTATTGTTTTTTTTTTCTATTTTTGTATGAAAATCTTAATGCGGTTGACAAAATACATCTACTTACCAAGTTTTCACAGTTTAACTCTTATAGTTACGGAAAAAGTGGCTGTGACATACGGACGGACAGATATGACGAATCTATAAGGGTTCCGTTTTTTCCATTTGGCTACGGAACTCTACAAATATATACGCAAATATATTAAGTTAAAAATTTAAGCGTTGTCATGTCATTCGATTATAATAATAGAATATCAAATGTTATGATAATGCTTTTCCAATATACATACAAAGTAGTTGTGAGTAAGCAAAATGTAAATGCTCAAGCCATGTGCAGTAATTGAATTAAGTCAAGTCTTCTTCTTCTTTTTGTTACAATGGTCAAAGTATTATTTTATTTGAAAGTTCGGCCGTTGACCGAAATTCGGTCGAGTTTACGCGCATTGAGTCGGCAGACAACTCGTTTTGCGTCGTCGTGTGGCACCAACTGCCTTTTTGTATGAAACCGAATGCAGCAGAATTTATGATACCGACTCACAAAATTACGTTCGTTTGGTTTTATCCTATTTCTAAAACTTTATAAGCTTACATTAGATGATGTCATAACTAGTGGGTCATTGTCGGAATTTTTCCTCTATTAGAGGCTCAAACATGAAACCTTTCAGCTTTTATAAAATGATGTAAGTTGGGTTGAGTCAGCTCTTAGGATATTAGATATATAGTGGCATGGATTATATAAAAACTCTTTTTTTTACAGGTTTATGACACTATTCGAGAAAAAGAACCAAATTTTGCTGAAAAGATAGTCGCCATCGAAGGAAACATAGATGAACTCGAACTGAGTATTAGTAAAGAAGACAGAGCTAAGCTAGCCGACGAAGTAAGTAATTTTTAAACGCATCTTAACCAATAATAAATAAATACAGCTTGGTAGAATAGTCTATAAATGGTAACAAAATTATGTCAGCTGCCAACATAATAACAAAGTTGTTATAGTAAGTGGGTCGTGCTGATTGGTTGATAATTGGGTTGTCATACGTAGAACGCATTGGTCCTATTATTTTTTAAATTTTTTTTCCAATCTACAAATAATTTGATTTTTTAACATAAAGTAGAACATAAGTAATTACCTATCCCAAAGACACCCTTTTTTTTTTTTTTTTTTTTTTTTCGCGGGGAAATGCATTTGCGCATACCACCGTACCCGTGGGGGGACGGGCAGAGTGGCTATGTGGGACTCCCGTGCCTACGATGTTAAACGGCACAGAATACCCACTAAAACCCCGCGGTGTGCCCTCGTCGCCGAAAGATGGTGGGTCGGCGAGCCCCGGATCGATCTTACATCCACAGGGCTCGCCGCGGCGACCGTGCCCAGTCCGACCTCCGACCGGGCACCCGACTCTAGGTCCTCCTATCCCAAAGACACCCTGTCTGAGATTAAATCTTTGTGGATAACACAAAGATTTATCCTATGTGGGTATCGAACCCACAACAGCAGCGCAGTGGAGAGCGGTTAGCAACTTTAATATGTACAGACTAAGACATCTAAACTGAAGTTTGCCGTCTTGGTACCATTGGTCTTTGAAGATCTATAATGTCTGATCTAGACTGTTGTTACGGGTGGTCAAAAACCAGAAACTTGATCAACACTTCACATTTTTCTGATCGCCCTGTATTGAGTTGCGGATATGCGTAGTCCAGGACTGTGCAGTCACGACGGGAAATCATTCCAGGACTGCACGAGCTACAGTCTGCCTTTCGTACGCAAATGCCTTCGCACTTCATTTATGCGGAAGACTGAAACTGACAAATCTTAGCGTGTAGGCAGGCCTTCGAGGCAGTCGCTAAGCGTATATTACTAATTTTATCGTCATCTATAAAACTAGAAACGGACCCCAACTGTATAAGATAAAATATGGAAAGATTATATATAAAAAAAAGAAAAGATTTTTAAATAACCTTTAATTTGATAAACCAATTTTGGTGCACCGCAGAAGAAGAAAGAGGTGCACCACAAGGCTCTTTTTTAAGTCCTCTCTTAATTTGATTTTACTTTAACGATTTGCCAAGATGATACCTGGGGAATAGGACATAGTGACATTTATAGAAACAACTGTTTCTAGACATGGTTCAGTGTTCATTTTACAAAATTTAATCATGACCAAAAGAAACACGTTTGCCGAACAAATTGAATAATCTCAATGTTCAATTTGTTTGGATAACGTGTTTTATTGTTACAACAATAATTGGTGAAAATGTGCATTGATCATGTGTAGACTTTAGGGTTTTCATAAATTACGCTATGTCTTATCGAACTATGATAGAGCATCATCATCTGCCGAGCTTTTTCCAAATTACATTGGAGTCGTCTTCTAGTCGTAACTATTATAATTATTTTATATGGAGTGACTGCCATATAACTTTTACAACCTATTACGAGGTAATTCGATGATAAAGCAAGATTCAATTATTTTAACTGAAACAACTGTTCCTAATCAAGTTCGTAACGTCATAGGTACATTTTGACCTTTTCCGTGTCGTGATGTGGTAAAACTCCTTATGACGTAATCTAAATTATCATTGTACAACGTAACGTATATAAAAGTCAAGTAAACAATAATGATGTCAATTGAATAATGCTTAAATTAAATCAACTAACACAATTGATTTAAAGGTCTCCTTGTCTGACCCTTAGACAAATACAATTTGTCGGATTTTTTTTAAATAAACAAAAGCATAGTCCACCTTATGGTAAGTGGTTACTACAGAAGACTGCGATGTCTCGTTATAGCAGCCCTGTATCTAATACAGTCCCACTACTGAGCTCGGGCCTCTTCTCATGATGGGGTTAGGCCATAGTCCACCATGCTGGCCAAGTGCGGATTGGTAGACTTCACATTACCCTCGAGCACTATTTAGACACTCTCAGGCATGCAGGTTTCCTCACGATTTTTTCCTTCACCGTTAGCAAGCGATCAATTATATGATAAATACACACATATCTTCGAAAAGACGAATCTTAACGAATTATTGACAAAGGTGTGTGCGCCGTGGGTTCGAACCCGAGACCTTTGACATCGCAGTCCTATGGTCGCCCACTCGGCTATCGCTGCTTTTCTGCGATGTAGTGTGTATAATATGTGGTCAGTCAGATGTACCTAAACTGTAATGGTGGGTAATACGTAACAGTGAAATATGCGATGTCTTAATACAGGGATTACAGGCACCTGATTTTACCTCAAACCCGACTTGTTCTTCTATATCAGTTTGCTTCATGATGGTTATGTTTTTTTGGCCCCTCTTCTCTATACTTCACTTTGTGTAAGCTCTTAGCCATGTCAAACATTACGCAGTCATAACATAAAAAAACTGGTGCAAATACTGGTGGGTTAGGTTTGTGTCCATTATTTCTAGGATTGTATTTATTTTGACTTGTTTTTTTTCCATTTACCATCAGGTGGAATACACGTTCGTTCGCTGTGGGCGTAGTATAAATAAATAAATAAATAATGTAATTTTATGTAATTGTTTATGATTGACTTGGTTATTATTGGAATTTAAATTTGATTGGTTGCTTATCTATTATGAATTGTGTTATTATTAGATAGATTATTTATACGTTTGTTTGTTTAAGACGCAATACTAATATGAGCTTTTAAGACAATTGTAACTAACTCAGATATGGATTGATCCGAAATAAATTTATTATTATAAAATCGGTTTTTAAATAGTGAAAATACTATTCTAGTACTCGTAGTACGAGTTCTTCTTAGTTTAAATCTAGATGGCGTTGTATGGTTTTAATATTTATCTAACTTGTGTTTCAGGTAAATTTCATATTCCATGCAGCTGCAACTATTCGATTTGACGAACCTATTCGCAAGGCCACCTTGACTAATATACGAGGACTTAGAGAAGTTCTGGATTTAGCTAGACAATGCAAGCATTTAAAGTGAGTTCGAGTTCCTACAATACAGAGTGTAAATGACGATGAATGATAAAAAATTTTGACAGAAGATACCCATTCACCTAAATTTAAAAAAAAAACAAACAAATATAATACCAGACGACATAATAAACTAGAACTCCAGAAACCCAGAACCAACTACGGGAAGAAGAATATACTATACGAAGGGGCGCAGCTATATAATAGATTACCTGAAGAGATAACCAGCATTATAACCAGTGGCGGCTGTACCTTAAGTGCGCTCGTGCGCTGAACCACCAATTACAAAGATTTAAAAATTACATAATAATTCTTCATCTTTTTGATTAAAATTACCATTTTAATATTTTTTCTTAAACATACATACCTACTAAAACATAATATAACAAAAGAAAAAATCCGATTATAACGATTGACGAAAAAATAAAAGCGCCTTGCTTATCTATTAAGACTTCTTTTACCTGGAAAAATAAGCTCGTGCGCTACGGCGAGCGCACGAGGACTGCTAATACAACTTGTATGAACTGTGAGCTAATACGCTCGACGCGTGAAATAAAAGATAGTTCATAGAAAAGTACCGAGTAATAACATAGTATAGATAGTAAGTTATCTTCGAAGAAAGGTACATCGCGCCGTTTGTATGTACGCGTAGCGCTTGCCACGCCCCGGGTTCATGTACGTACGCACGCACACTACGCCGCTCGCCCAGTTTCTCGGTCAGCGGTAGTGCGGGCCGTGCCATTACTGTGAGCGGTCGCCGTTTGTTTAAAAAATTAGGTACGGTTACGCGCTGCACTGCAAAATGTCTTCGCGAGTCAATAGATATTATTGTGAAGTTTATGGTTGTTCAAACGACACTATCTCAAACCCAGAATTAACGTTCTTTAAGGTACCCTCTGAACACAAAAGGTGAGTTAATAAAATACGTATTTGGTAATAACTACTAAATACTTAATAATAATGTAGGTATGTTTTTTAAACGCCGCCGTGCCGTTGCCTCTTTGGTTTATTTATTTCACAAAATTGATGTTACATTATGAATATGATGCGCAATTTTGTGATGTGTTATTAAATTATTTTTATTTTAACCGATATTAAAAAGGAAGTTCTCATAGTCTGTATGTATGTTGGTCTGCGATTATCTCGCATTTGGCTGGTTTTAATGTAGTTTTCAGAAGAGAACCTATATGTTAACCTGTATGTACTTATAAGATATTAAGTTAGAGTTTTTGTTTTATTTGTACTGTGTTATTCTTAAGGTAAATTTTAGATTAGTAAACTAGATGATTAAGTATATTGTAGATTTGTAGTTATACATCCATTGCATTAGGTTATGTTTACCTGTAATGATGGCTCTGTATTTATGTAAATAAATAAATTAATAAAAAAAAAGGTAAGAAAATTCTCGAGGTTTTAGGTATTTTAACCGACTTCAAAAAAAGGAGGTTCTCATTTTAGTTGTAGTTAAAGTTAAAAGAGAGAAGAACATGGTAGTTTTTTTTTTACTGTAATGGTAGGTAAAGTATATGCATGTAACTTCCTAGTGTTTACTAATATTATAAATGCGAAAGTTTGTAAAAACTATGGATGTATGTTTGTAACTCTGTTACGCAAATGAATGTGTGTTACTCAATGTTTTTTTTTTCTTTTTTAGATGTTTACAATGGCTTCGTCTCATCGACCGTAAGGACTTGATAGGAAAAATTAAAAAATATCATCGTGTATGTGAAGTTCATTTTAGCAAAGAAGTGGTAAAAATAAATACACAACGCAAATTATTGGCAAAAGATTCTGCACCAAGTTTGTTCCTACCTGTAACAACAAGGGAGTACCAAATACAAACTGATTCACCTATCTCAAGATTAGCAATCTGCCAAATAGAAAACATTGATTTACCAGCTAATCCTTCAAAGGATACAGAACCCCGTATCCAAATAGAAAAAATTGAATTACTCGTACCAGCGAGTTCTTCAAAGGAGACAAAAACCCGTATTCAGTCAGATAACAATAGTACCCAAACTGTCCTTTCACTTTCAGCAGACACCCCACGCAAAAGAAAATTGAGAACTAAACTGTCAAATTTAAGTAAACGTATAAGGGTACAAGAAACACGAGAGTCATCTACTGAATCGCAAAAAAAAATGTTTGAGAACTTATGTGACCGCTTTTTAACGAAAGATTTAGCCGAAATTGTCAAAGCCCAAACCAAACTAATTTCTAATAATAGAGGAAACAGGTATACACTTGAATATAAAATGTTTTGTCTAAATTTATACTACGTTAGTCCACAAGCCAACGTAGAGCAGTTGAGAAAATCGAGGTGCATGAAAACTTTATATTGTACTACAAAAATGAAACAGCTGGCTTATATGGAGTCGGGTTCATGGTAAAGAAGTATTTGAAAAACGAAATAATTGAGTTCCGAGGAATATCTGACAGAATCGCTCTTTTAAATATCAAACTCCCTGGTCAAGAGCAACCAGTATCAATAGTACAAATTTATGCCCCAACTGAGATGGCTAGTGAAGAAACGAAAAAAGACTTCTATAATAATCTCAACAACATTATGCCCCATTTGTTCAAAACTACTATCGTTATGGGCGATTTCAATGGCCAAATCGGCAAGAGACAAAAGAACGAAGACAAAATACTTGGCCCATATACAACTGGTAAAAGAAATAACAATGGGCAAAAGCTTGTAGAATTTGCGTTAGAAAACAATTTACACATCATGAACAGTTATTACAACAGAAAACATAATCGAAAATGGACTTGGGTATCACCTAATGGAAAAATAAGGAATGAAATAGACTACATAATAACCAACAAACCAAAAATGTTTTCAAATATAAATATTGTCAACCAGCTAAACTTTAACACAGATCACAGACTTTTAAGAGGACAATTATACATAACACAACAAAAAACATCAAGAAAATTTATCCAAAATACTAAAGAGCCTATATTCTTACCAATTCCAAAACCAATACTAGAGGGCTTAGAAAATAATCTAAATAGAATAAACAACATCAACGGAGTACAAGAAAAATACGACACTCTACAAAACGAACTACAAAGAATAGAACAAGAAATTAGAATAAACAAAACTACAAAAGACAAATTGGGATTAGAAGCAAGGAGTCTGATTAATCAACGAAAAATGCTGTATAAAGACAGAAAAAATAACAAACACACAATAGCAAAATTGAGTAAAGAAATAAATATACATATACGAAAACATAGACAAAAAGTAAGTACTGAGACAATAAATTTTCATATAGAAAAATCAGGCGGTGTTAAAAAAGCATGGAAAGAACTTAAAGAGAGCTCAAGCTGGATCGAAAAAATTACCAATAAGAAAACTAAGAAACACAAGACAAACAGAATCGAAATATTAGAAGTAGCGACAGACTATTACCGGAATTTATATAGTGACAACGAGACAAAAGAAGAGTCAAGACATTATACCAACTACGATGCCAGTACGGAAGAAGTGATCCCAAATATTTTAAAAGAAGAAGTTATCAAGGCCATAAAATCACTAAAAAGAGGCAAAGCCCCAGGAGAAGACTGCATATCTAACGAACTCATCATAGGAACATCAGTGGAAACACTAAACATAGTAACGGACTTGTTTAATGAAATTCTAACAACAGAATATATACCTCATCAATGGACTTTATCAACTATAATATTACTACATAAAAAAGGAAGGAAAGACGATATTGCCAATTACAGACCCATCAGCCTGATGTCAAATGTGTATAAAATATTTTCTAAAATATTATTAGATCGCTTGACAAAAATCTTAGACGAAAATCAGCCAAAGGAACAAGCAGGATTTCGCAGTGACTTCTCCACGCTAGACCACATACATACCATAAAACAAGTAATACAGAAATGTAACGAATACGGTATTACATACTACTTGGCATTCGTGGATTACAATAAAGCATTTGACTCTTTGAAACACACAGAGATATGGGAAGCCCTGGAGACCCAAGGAGTGCACATGAAATACATACGTGTGTTTATTAATATATACAAAAATATGAAAGCAAAGATAAGAACAGAAAGATTGGGTAAAGAATTTCCTGTAAGTCGCGGGGTCAGGCAAGGCGATCCATTGTCACCTAAACTTTTCTCTGCAGTCCTTGAACAAATATTTCGACGTCTCGACTGGAAGGATTACGGTTTAAACATTAACGGTGTGCAACTGAACCACTTGAGATTTGCAGATGACCTGATAATTATATCGCAAGACGTATCAAATCTGCAAGTGATGCTAGAACAGCTAGTGTATGAAAGCAGCAAGGTAGGACTATCGATGAATACAACTAAAACAAAAGCGATGTCCAATGCCGAAAAAGTCACCATCATAGTCAATGATTCCACGATCGAATATGTAGACGATTATACGTATCTAGGACAAATAATAATCTAACTAACAAAGGCACCAAATGATCTAACTAACAAAGAAACCAACAACCGGATAAACCTTGCGTGGAAAAGATACTGGTCTCTAAAAGAAATAGTAAAAAACCCTGATATACCACTCAAAGCTAAGAAAAAAGTATTCGATTCCTCTATTTTACCGGTCATAACATATGGTTGCCAAACTTGGAGCTTAACGGAACAAAATATTAAAAAATTAGAGACTTGTCAACACAGTATGGAGCGAAGCATGCTTAACATCAAAATAAAAGACAAAGTAAGACTAGACACAATACGTAAACAAACTAAAATAACAGATGTGACATACTGTATCAAAAAATTAAAATGGAGATGGACAGGTCACATGATGCGTAACAGAAAAGAAAAATGGTCTAAAGATGTAACAGAATGGTGTCCAGCCCAATACAAAAGGAAGAAAGGGCGACAGCGCCGAAGATGGGAGGATGATCTCAAAAAGATAGCAGGAGCAATGTGGAGAAGGAAAACACATGACCGATCATTGTGGCAAGCTTTAGGGGAGGCCTATGCTGGCAAGCAAGACGATCTTCAAGAAACCGGTGTCAATTAAGTTTGTGTAAATAAAAGTGTATAATTTAAATGTAAGATTGTTCAATAAAGGCTTTATTATTATTAGTCCACAAGCGTACCGCCTATTGCAAGATAACGTTTGCTTACCATGCCGTAGTACTCTAAATAAACTTTACATTCCAATAACTACACAAATCAACGATGACCTATTTGCAGCACTGAAAATGAAGGTAACCAATATGTCAGACAGAGAGAAACACTGTTCAATTGTAGTGGATGCGATGACACTAAAAGCAAATTTATTTTATGACATTAAAAATGATAAAATTATCGGATTCCACGAAGTGGATGGTGTTCAATCACCATCACCAGCCAAACACGCCTTTGTGGTGTTGGTTCGAGGTATTTTTGTAAATTGGCACCAACCTATTGGATTTGCATTACTATCGGAATGTAAAAGTGAGCATGCCGTATCAACATGGGTTGATAAATTAATTTTAAAACTTTTTGAGATTGGCCTGAAAGTCAGAATTTTTGTATCTGATCTTGGACCTGATTTATTGAATGCAGCAAAACAAAGAGGAATTTCTGACGAAAAAACGTATTTCACTATAGAAAATCATAAGATAATTAAATTAGTTAGAAACAATATGCTAAAAATTATAACATCCATTTTTCCGACAGCCGCATTGCTAAATTTGAACACATTGTTAAGTTTTATGACCTCGATCATGCAAAGCCTTTTAAACAAGCATATAAATTGACAAATAGCCACATTAACCCAACGTCATTTGAAAGAATGAAGGTTCGATATGCCACACAACTGTTAAGTAGAACTGTTGCTTGTGGTATATCGACATATATAGATTTTAATGTTTTGGATGAATCGGCAAAAGGTACTGTGGAGTTCATTCAGAAAATGAACGACTTATTTGATGCTCTGAACTCTTCCACTATTCGCACCAGTTATCCATATAAAAATGCTTACAGCGGAGAAGATTGCCAAAAATTTTTTTTTATTGAAATGTTGACATTGAATAAAAGTATTAAATTAATTCACCCTATCAAGAAAAATGATGTCACGAAGACGGTAAAATTTATTCAAGGTTTCCAAATCACAATTCAGTCGATCTTAGATTTATTTGATGACTTAAAGCAAGAAGGTCATACAATTTTACTAACAAGGCGTCTCAACCAGGATATAATTGAAATTTTTTTTGGAAAAATTAGGTCTAAAAATGGCAACGCAACTGAACCTACAGCAAGACAATTTATATCCGCATATCGCAAAATATATTTTACCAACATTACAAAAGCACCCAAAGAAGGTAATTGTGCAGAAGACTTAAGCGAATTTCTATTTCTTCTGAAAGATTTACCTAATAATGAACCAAAAAATAAGCAAATTAATTTTGATGCCAATATTACAGAAGAAAATAATTTACGAGAAATCACGCGGTCTCAATACAGACTAATGGAACTACCAGAAAAAAATGCCTTTTATTACGTTTGTGGGGCTCTACTTAAGAAATGTGTCGATCGCCATGGAGGTTGTGAGCTTCTAAAATCTTACATTAATGAAAATTCGCACTTGTGTAATTTAAGTGCCGAGACACGATTCGTAAGGGCAAAAGATTACTCCACGGACATAATGTCACCTTCCCTTGTTGTCCCACCTGACGATTTCGTCAGAAATATAGACAGCATGGAGAAAATATTCTCTGAAGTTTTTAAAAGAGAACACATTAATTCTAAGATTGGAATGTCGATTTACGAAAGCCTCCTGGATGGCGTAGATTTTACGATGCCTTGCCCATGTTTCCCAAAAACATTCTTGTATAAGCTTTATACAAGAATGCGAATTTATTTTTCATTATCAGAAAATAATAAGGCTTTTCGCACAGGACGAAATCGCAGAAAATATTTTACTGTCACAAATTTGTAATTTTTTTTATGCTTGTTTTCATTAGTAGCATAAATAATTAGCATTTAATTTTACAGTTTAGATTTTTTTTCATTTTTCTGTGTCTGTTCTAGTACCAATATGTATGCACACATTGTTTTTACTCCTTTTCCTTTCTGCTTTAAGTGTAAGAGATTGCAACCTTATATACTACGGATAATTTTATTAATATAATATTGGTCTATTTGACAAAGAATTTAATTTCATAGTATTATTCTCTCCATAACCATTTCTAGTCATTGTATTTTGGTTGGTATAACTTACACATAACAATTATTGTCAATAAACAAACAAAATTGTATGAATTATTTGAAAAGATGGTGATCATGAGTTTCTCACCAGCTCTTCTCATGATGCAATACCCATCGGAGCTGGTACTTGGATTGATTTTAATTCAAACCTCAAAGTTGAATTGAAATCAATCTAAGCTCCGGTGATTCAAATCATTTTGTTGCAATTAATATTATTTATTTATTTATTTATTGTGGTACAAGAAACAAACAGTATTATAATTAAGAACAATTACCAACACATACATAATTAACACTGTCACCAACAAAGTTTCTAATAATAAAATTATAATTTTCTAATTATAATTTAATTAGCTTAAGTTTTATTTAAATTTTATTTATTTAAACGTTGATGTTTGTTTTGACGTGTTCAAGCACCTTTTAGGGCCCATGGAAATAAATGATTTGACTTTGACTTGACATAAATAAATGCTTTGTTTTGTAAAAAAAACGTTTTTTTTATAATTAAAAAAATGATTTCTGTACAGGTAATTTAAAATATCAATCTGACAAGTGACAACCCTACGCCTCGAGCAAGTTTAGGTATCGTGCGCTCCTAAACGCCGGGAGTTGGCGTACTTATTAATTTTACTATGGTAATAATTCGTTTTCGAGCGCCGCACGAGCAAACCGAAGATTGCCGAGAGCCCCCGAGGATCGCCGAAAACCGCAGATCGGCCGCGCGGCCGGCCTCGTCCGTTCGGCGGGAAACGACAATGACATTTGATTTGACACTCTCTCGCGTTATCATATCATTAATTTCTCTGTATCTGTGACGCGGTAATTGTTTTTTGTTTTTGTTCTTTTCTGTACTGTGAATACAGTGTGTGTTGTGATTGAAAATGAGTTTAAACATTGATTATATTAACAAAACTTTTCAAAATAAAGTCGACATAAAGTTACAAGAGTGCAAATCGAAAAATAAAGCATTGACGCGAAGTTTTAAAAGTGAAATGTATAATAGAAAGAAATAGCTGTGTGGATGTGAGCGTCTCAATGCATTCTTTTGTTTTCCTTGCATTATTTTTGGCGGAGAATCGATTTGGACAAAAACTGCAATTAAGGATATGACGCATTTGAGTGAAAAATAAAAAAAACATGATTCTTCGCGGGTACACCTACAAAATGTGATGAGTTTGTCTGTGTTAGGCACGGTCAACATTCGTAATCAGCTTGATTCTGTTTAAAGAAGCAATATCCAAAGCATTTCCTAATCCTAATACTAAGTGAGCAAGTAAAGTGAACCAACAGTTCGATTACCTACCAGCCGCCACTGATTATAACAATAACTTTATTTAAAAAAACATCTGAAGGAACACATTAAGAAACAGTTCTAAGCCACAGTCATGTTATAAAATATGTTTAAGAGTACCTATTACTAATTTTTTTTTGTTTTTCTCTGTTAAGCGAACTATGTAGTTCTTTTGAGAAAATAAATATCTTTAAACCGAAATGACATCGTAACTAAGCTTACCCGTGAAACTATTTTTTTTCTAATTTGACTCCGACTTCAAGAACTGTTTAACCGAACCTTTATGTTACTTAGTGATTTTGAGTGTTTTTAAACGACTTGAAAAAAAGGAGGAGGTTCTCAATTTGATTGTATTTTTTTTTGTTTGTTCGCCGATTACTTAAAGTCGCCTGGACCGATTTGAGAAATGCTTTTTTTTTCTGAAAGTGTATAATTATACTTGTCATGTGGTCTCTCTTTCATCAGGTCACGATCAGATGATGAGATGCTAGAGAAATCGAGGGCAAAGTTTTGTATACCTAAAGCTACTCGGATATTTGCATTCAGCAGTCAGCATTTCATGTTGCTCAGCTGATCCTGGAAGGTACAACTCCTCAACGTTTAAGAGTACGGAGATATTAGTATAGGCTCCTTAATTACTGTATTCTTTCAAGTTATAGGTACACTTGCCTATATTTAAAGCATTATCCGTTTACTCCTATCCATTGAGGGTTCATACAGTACCAACATCAGCTCAACCATGAGATGCTTACTGCTAGATGCAATTAACGAAGTAGCCCAAGATTATATTAAAAAAATACGGAAAGAGCCTTTAAAAAAATATGGTTGCCCTGGGTTTCTACCATCAAATCCTGACTCGATGATCGTGGGAATTCCTTGTAAGTACGCCCTTACAAATTTTAACATTGTATTATAAAAAAATGTGATGTCTTTACATTGAAAAATTCATACGAGGAGTATTTATAACAGCAGTAGAAGCCAAAACATTTTTTTTTTCGAATTTTGGTCTGTCTGTTTTTATGTTCGTACGCGCATCACGCAAAAACTACTCCATGGAATTGGATGCGTATTTCACAATTGTGTAGTTGGAGGTCTAACTTAATAACTAGTATATTAAAAAGTAAAAACCAAAGTAAAACACTTTTGGTAAGTCGTAAATTAGAGGTTGTAAGTTTGTTTTTGTTTGTTTTTAAACTTTTATTGTACCATAAACTATTTATAAAAACAATGCATAACACACAATACAATAAAGGCGAGCATAGCTCAAATTTGAGTTCTCTTCCAGCAAACCTTAGAGTTATTGAGAAGAAGAGGATGCAAAAAACAAGTGTACAACTAAAAGGATAAACAAAAGTTACCATTATTATGGTAAAAATATTATTAAAAAGTAACTAAAGTTACAATACATAAACCTAAATAAATAGACATAAACATATTATTATCTTAACTATAAAATAAAATACCTATATAAACTAATTTACCTATCTATATACCTAAATACACAGTTAAATAAACATACTTACATATAAATAAAATACTTTGAGGTGTAATAAATATTGATAAAATACTTTACCTAAACAGTCTGAGAAAGACAATATTTTTTAACTCTTTCCCTGAAAACATCCAACGAAGGACTACCGCGAATCGAATTAGGAAGATTATTCCATAATCTTACGGCCTGGATAATAAAGGAACCATCATACCTAGTGGAACTATGTAAAGGAGTTCGAAGAAAAAGTTTATACAGAAGGTTCGTTCATTCTAAACAAAAATGCATGTAATTCTGGACATAGGTTTTCTATACGATATAAATAAACAATGAGATAGATTTTTGAAATTTCCTCTTCCCGAGGGGGTAAATTTGAGGTTGAAAGTGTAAAAGGAAAGTTTCCTCAAATTTGTTGAGCAAAGCTGGGTAATATCGAAATCTACGTGGACAAATTCACATACAATAGCTAGTAACAAAATAAAAATAAAATCGATTCATAATTGAGGGAGAAATCGATAGACATACATAATAAAATAAAAACATCGAATATAGAAGACTATTTTGGACCTAAGCCTAACTTCTCTAGCTAATATGAGCGTAATGTATCTTTTTTCAGGAAGTTCGTGCACGTATCAACAGCTTTCACTCATGCAACGCAAGATCGGATAAACATGGACGTATTAGAAAAGTTCTACCCAAGTCCCATAGCGCCTGACGTCATGATCAAAATGGCTGAAGAAATTGATGAGAAAAGGCTTGAAGGGATGGTTGCGGGGTGAGGAATGAAATGAAATATTTATTTGCCAAGAATATGGTACATTGAGATGGTACAATGGTATAATAACTCTAGCATATGCAGTCATTAAAACAGCATTAAAATATTATGTTATAGTAAGAAAAGTTACAAACTGTAATCTTCTTATTATTAACTATAATAAGAAACAATTCAATTAAATAAATAACGAGTATAGAAGCCTATTCATCAGCTTTTGCGCCTTAGTTCTTGCTAATGCAGCTAGCATTAGCAAGAACCATGGAATTTATTCTAATAGTATCAAGTACAAGTTTACTCTTTATTAGACTTGTTTTCAGACTTTCTCATCTTTGATTGCCAACAGCCAACTGCCAACTGCCTCACTGGTCCAGTAAAGAGCGTTTGTGACATCTTACCGTGAGGTCTTGGGTTCAACTCCCAGATCTTTAAGCGTTATTAGGGATTTTCCGTAAATTTCTAATCGCAGCTTGCAGTCTAGAGTTGGTCCTGGTGGATAGCTCATCCCCTATCACATTGGACCAAAACATAACAAGTAGTTACCGTAACATGGGCGTGATGTTATGTTCACAGCTTGATGGAGCAATGGCCTAACACCTACACGTTCACCAAGGCAATAGGAGAGGAATTGGTCAGGAGTACAGCAGGAGACCTTCCTGTGTGCATCGTTAGACCACCAATTGGTAAAGCATTTGAATAAAAATATAATGTCGTTTAGGTATATTTACCTATAAAAACATTCAGCACTCTCACTCTCTCTTCCTGACTATGTATCTCACATGATGGTGGTATTTATTTTTGACTACTGGATGGCGCAGTGGGTAGTGTATCTACCTTTGGTACACTACTTACTACACCATACGTACAGACACACCGCGTGCACACACAAGACGTGCTTTGTCTGCATGTGTGGTGTAGTGGTTTAAGCAGTCGCTTCGTCGCTCTCTACGACACTGGTGTTGTGGGGTCGATCCCCACATGGGACTAATCTTTGTGTGATTCGCAAAGATTTGTTCTGAGACTCGGTGTGCTTGTATGAGTGAATTAGATAGTGTAATTGCTTCTGGCGTTCCATCTATAATTTATTTTATTTGATTTATAAAATTTATTTAGGTTCGATTCACGCTCAAGACAAATCTTTGTGTGCTTAAAATGAGTGAGAGAACATGGAGGTTTTGCTTGGTTTACATTTACATTTTTGAGTATAATAATATGTACTAGTATCAGTTATTATAGTACCCATAGTACAAGCTTAGCTTTGTTTAGGACTAGATGACGTTCTGTGATATTTATTTATTTATTAATACTTGCTATTCTGCCACCATTTTAAAGTGTATCTCCTCCCAGTATGACAGGAGATACAATTCAGATTTGTAAGCTTATTCGAATAAATGTTACATGAAATGCAATTGCTTGCCAGTCTGGGAAGCACTTTGTAACGTGTAAATTTTGCGAGAGCGAATCTGCGACGTTACATTACAAACGAATGCTTGCCGGTCTAGGAGCGTCTCAATGTGTCACTTAAAAAACCGTTAATTAAACTATTTAAATTTGAATGTACAGTGATTCCGTCGTACTGCGAGCCTCAACCTGGTTGGTTGGAAAAGAGCACACTGGCTGGACCAAGTGGGGTAAGTTATTTTTTTTAGACACGACTGTCATGTCATACTCATACTATAGTATAGTTCTTGCAATTCACAAAGACAGTTGGTATTAGATTTTTTTTATTCTCAACTTCAGCTATCAGTGTGAACACAATAAATCATTCAGATGGGGTGTTATGATAATTATGTGTTTTACGGGCTTCCTATTAAATTATTTTATCTGGTGTCTTGGTAAAAGATATCGGTACGATGCTGATTACCAGAGTAGTTTTTTTTCACCGAAAAAAAACATTTATAATTTTCTGAAGAAATTTTCGTTTTGTGTTTTCCGCTAGGCTATTCCGTAAATGCGATTAATTTCCCGTCGATTTCGAAATCGACTAAAAATTTAGTGCATCCTTATTTCAATACTCATACGGTTGATAACTGCTTGGCAAAAAAATTGTCTGCTTTCCAGTTACTATCCTCTTGAAGATTTGACAGCTTTACAGGCAAGTAACGCAATTTCTTATGTCAAAATGAAGTTAAAGAAAGAAATCGTAAATCTCTAATAGCGAATAACCCTGCCAACTGGTTATATAAAAGAGTAACATAACCGTAGACTAATTCAGTAAATAAGCAATTTTTCGGGATTTGGGATTTACCGACATAAATATACCCATAAAAAGATTCTGCTGATTAAAAATTTTAAATTAAATTAGAAAAATAACACATGCAATGGCTGGCCGGCCGGTTTCGTATATTTTCTTCGATCCATCTTCAGTGATCTGCTCGCTAACCCCGTTTAGACTTAACCCAGAATTGAACCCGTAAATCTGGCAACCTTAGTTGTACATGTACTTGACTTATAGTTGAAATAACAATAAATCAAGCCAACAAACCAATTCAGATCAAACTGTCTTCGTGAAATGCAAGAACACGTTTTGCATTACCTACTTAGCAACACGTTGACTGAAAACGGTGATTACTTCGACATTAAAATATGATTTATGATTTTATTAAAACTGAGATGAGTTTGTAACATTATTCCAATTTTTAAATACGGGTGTTACTCACGTAATGTTGGTCTATTTAGTCGACCGCGGTTTCACCTATACATTTAGGCATTTTCAAGAGAGTGCGACTCAGGCGATTATTTGAATAATTTATGTTTTTCTCATCAGATATACCTAAGTATAGCTCTTGGGATCCTGAACGTGTTCTGCGTCGACCGTGAGACGCATCTGGCCATGGCTCCCGTAGACCTGGTCAACAATGCTATCATCGCCTCATCTTGGGATTCTACTGAGAGAGCCAAGAATGGGGAGCAAGAAATACCGGTTTATACTATCGCCATCAAGGAAGTTCTGCAATGGAGTACGTAAAGTTTTGTTTCCTATAAGGAAAGTTCACGATAGGGTATTTCACACACATTTCACAACATGACATTTGTTGATTGATTGAAGTAACGGGCACTCCCATAAATTTCACTTTTCTTCATGGTTATCATCATCATCAGCCTGTAGCAATCCACTGCCTCTTCCAAGGTGCGCCAGAGTTCACGGTCCTGTGCCTTACGCATCCAATCGCTACCAGCTATTTTACGCAGATCATCACGCCATCTTGCCGGGGAGCGTCCCACATTACGTTTGCCTTGACGCGGTCTCCACTTCAAAATACGTTTACATAAACTGTTGTCGGTTCTGCGACTAATGTGGCTAGCCCATTGCCAGTTTAGCTTGCTTAGTCTCTGGGCTCTGTCGGTGACTCTGAAACTGTCACTTGCCTAGCTATAGTTATCGATATATAGTTATCCTGAAAAATGGTCTTGTGTGTCTTTCTTAGCCAAAATTAACCCTTAAAGACTCGCCATTGTCAGACGTTCCCTCCTGCCAAATATTTGTTTAATTTCATTTCACAAACTCTCCATCGGATTAGCACAGAAGTTCTTTGTGTTGTTGATGTTTTCTTTCAAAAAATAGGGGTTGGTGATAAAAAAAGTAAAATTTAGGGTTGTATGTATTTTTAATGTTACATTATAGAAAAATAAAAACAAAAAATTTGTCCAAAAATTAAAAATAAAATGTTAAGGGTGAATAACCCTTATCACTTAGGGGTATGAAAAATTGATTGTAGCCGATTCTCAGACCTACTGAATATGCATATAGAATTAGGTAAAAATCAGTAAAGCCTCCACGTGGCATGTCCGTAAAAGGAGTTCATTATAATATTTATGATTTATTTTTAGAATTCCTCGGCGAAACGATGCGTAGACTGGGCCGCTCAAATTTGTCGACTCCAAAAAGCGTATGGAGAAGTGAAATATTGGAAGTAAAAAGTCGAAAGTTATACACTATACTATCTTTGTTCTTACATTATATACCTGCATTGATTTTGGATGTAATCTGTAAAGTGATTGGAAAGAAACCTAAGGAAGTATCATCGTAAGTTACTTTTCATTTATTTGTTACATCCTAATTGATTATTTTTATAGCATTTAGCTATGCTTAGCAAATCATACTAAGAAACAGTTGAAAAAGATATGGGACCGATCCTGCCGGTCCCATATCTTTTTCCATCCCATATCTTCCAGTCACCTGAATGTTACATCCTATTAAGTTAGTCTGGTGGTTAGCGTATGCCGTTGGTTGGTTTTGGGTTCAGTCCCCGGGTCGGGTTTAAGTGTTATTTAGAACTTCCATCAAGAAATTCTCATTTGTAGTACGGAGTTTGAATTATGCCCGGTGAATGGCTATAGGCTCTTCTTTATGACATAGGACCTAAATTTAACAGGTGTAGTGTGGGTTTTATATACCTCAACCAGATCTCAGTAATATAGGAAACATGTTATGTTAAGATATATCTGTCGAAAACTTAGATCAAGTGAGATTTTATGCTAAAATAACTTTCCATGTTCTAGATTCTTCGGCATATACAAGAAAATAGACAAACTTGGAGGACTATACGACTATTATCTTAAAAACGAATGGGAATTTAAAGACGATAATCTACAAGCCATGATTACAAGAATGAATGACGCTGATCGAGCCATATTCAATGCAGATCTTAGATCTATGGATAAGGAAGAGTATGTCCTTATTTGGGGCCTTGGATTAAGAAAATATATTCTAGAAGACGGACTCACAGGCACCAAGGCAGGGGTCAGGAAACAAGATATATTCCAAATCTTAAATTACATCGCTGTGGCACTATACCTGTATGTGTTGTGGTTAATATTTAGTTATATTTTCAATATAGTTGTTAGTTTAGTAATTTAAAAATTATAAATATCGGACTACATTCACACTACGTCATCTAGTCCCAAATTAAGCAGTGCTTGTACTGTGGGAACTAGAATAACTAAAACTAATACGTATATACTTTTTTTTTGTCAATACATAGGTATAAATTATGTATCTTCGATAGTTGTTTATAGTTTGAATTAGTTAACAAGCTCGTCTGTAATTAAATTGAGTCCTTTTGTTATTAAGCCAACGCAAAAAAGAGGGTTCTCAATTTAACCGTATGTATATTTCATTTTGATCTTACATAGGCATTGGATACATTAAACAACGAAATTTCTTGACCAAATTAGAATATTTGAACATACGGTAAAATATTTCGAGTGTAAGTTATAAGAAATCAGGGCTGTATTGGAAGGAAATGACAAAAATCAATGAGGACTATCGCGTCTGAATTCGGCGTTATAGATGCTTAAGCTTAATGTTAAATGTCGCTATTTGCGGGTTGACTATGCGGCCATTTAGTGTCTACCTATAAAGACACCTTTTTGTTCCAAAATGTTTGTCTTCAAAACGCCCTAAAGAATTAGGCCTCTATAGAAACGTTTAAACTCAATGGATGGCATAAATCTATAACTGTCAACAAACTTTGACCTAACTCTACAGTGGCGTCACCTGGTGAGACGAAAACATTAGCCCTCATTGACTTAGTCTATTCCTATGTAGACCTGAAGCGTCCCTCAAGGCTCAATTCTGAACCCAATGTTGTATATTCCATTTCTAAAAAGTAGTCTATATTACTAGGCCGTGTTTCATGAAAACATTATATTTGTATTTTTGTCATTCATTTATTCTCTTATTTTTATACGTTAAAGTACAAATTATAAAAGTAAAGTACATACAAAATTAAACTTTAAAATCTACATTTTTAAATATAAAGTACAAAAATTGAAAATATAAAAAATAGTACCCCAATGGCATCGGATGCAGGCACCAAGCTATACCGGTGGTTAGGCCTCCAGAGAGAGGAACCTCCTCACAATGCGTGCCGTGTCGAGTAGCACCGTCTTCTCCATTAGACCTTTGAGCCAGGCGCCCAACGCGAGTCTCTTAAGATGTTTGTCAAGACTCTTTGCTATCAGTCCGTTTACGGATACGACTATAGCACCACTTGTGCAAGTTATTATTTATTTTATTTATTTATTTATTTATTACTACTAACAAATACAGTAAAACTTAAACTTATCAGAGTTCCACAAAACAACTTTCGTTGTTTGTCTGTGGGAAAGTGTATTACATTTTTAAATTCTAAAGAAGTACATAATATATAACTATAGCCTCATATTAATATTTTACTTAAAATTAATATATTCAATGTTCTTTATTTACTCTTTATTAGTTTAATATTGTTTATAAATTTAATGTATTCCTATTGTAAATTATATATTTAAATGTTGTCCAACAAAAAAAATCTTGAGCAATCTTTTATATTTATTTTTATTAGGTTCATGTCTAATGTTTGCAGGCAAACTATTCAGTAAATAAGGTAATCGTTTTTCTAGAGTTCTGTCCCCATAGTAATTAGTTACTCTGGGAACGTCGTATTTACCTGCAGACACTGACCTAGTTCCTATTTTGTGATCCATAAGAGTTAAACGATCTCGATTGCCATGGCTACTCATAAGCAACAAGTATATAACTTGCCAGATATAATTAACCACTTAAATTCAAAGCTAAGCTGCTAATATAATCCAATTATAATAATAATCAGAATGCCTTTGACATTTATTATTGTTTTTTTTTTATTTTTTAAATAATATTTAAACATGTATGAGATAAGTTTTGAATTGAATAAAGAGAAATGTATCGACGGTTAAAAGGCAAGAGCCATCCTGCCTTTTTACCTTTATAAACGTCAAAAACCAAATTATTGGATATTACTTTTTTATTTATTATCCCTCTCTCCTTGCGTCGTACTCCTCATTTCTGAGGGTCGTAATTCCCCCGCTGTTGTATCAAATCAAATCAAATCAAATCATTTATATCCATGCGCCCCAAGGGGCGCTTGAACACGTTAAAACAAATATCAAAATACAAAAAATAAAATATGCTTGGGTCATGTCCGGTAGTCCTCCTGTGTATGGCGAGGTCGAGCTGGCAATCCCGGGGGCAATGCACATGAGAAGCGCCCACGGGAACCAGGCCGGGGCAGCGTACGTGATGCGGGTGCGGATGTACGCCTTGTACACGCGCAGCTCCGCGCGGAGCGCCAGTTGGGACGAAAAAACGGGCCATAGGATGATTCACGTTGTTGCCGTGGGGCTTCATGTATAATCTAGTCTTCTTCTTCGTCGTGTCGATGGCTGAGTCAAATTTTATTTTGACTTGCCATCGTGGTGAAAGGATTAGCCAATTCGCTTTGGAGAACTCGCGAATTGCCCAGGGTGCGCCGGACGTAGGGAATCGTTGTGTACGTCACTCGGGGAGGCTCCTTTCATGCACCCCCTCAAGTGCGTGTCGGGCCACGCGCAGTAGGCTTCTGTAGCTAGTCGTAACAACATATTTTGACTTAAAAGGGATTTACTATCTGTATTAAACAAGTAACATCTTCATACAAGTCATTACTTTCAAAGGTTTTTGTAATTTGCACGAATTATTCTAAGTAACTGCATTTTACACTTTGGACCCCAATTACTCTAGAACTAATTAATTTTAAGTAACCAGATAAATGGCGGCATTCAGAAAGGAAATGTTTGTAGTACACGAAACCAGCTAGCACGTATGACGAGATGTATGAATCTAGTGTTGTCCCGTCTATTGCAAACTACAAAGTCTGGGGCGCGTTATAAAGATAGCGGCCACCATTATCCTCCTTTGGGTAGATCATCCTCCCATCGTGTCACCTGCTTACCTTTTCCTGGTCTGGACTGGTCATGAGTCCAGTCCATCGCCATTTGTGAGTGTTTGCTTTCTGGATTTGATTTTGATTTTTGTTTGTCTCTTCTCCAATATAGTCTCCACCGGTGCTTTTGTCTGCAGTGTTATATCTATCATACTAATTTCAATTCCCCGCTGGAAAACTTTCAGTGTTGTGTCATTTTGTTGATGTATGACCATGTTTGATATACGTAGGTAACTGGAAGTATGGAATTAAACTAACGTTCCCACTTGATAAAACATTTACATGTAAATAAATTCAATAAAAGGAAACACATTCCATGTAAATTAAAACACGATTATTGAGTCGAACAATGGAATCAGAATGTGTTAACGAAACATGTAAATACAGTATACTTTTTGCAATTTACGAAGACAGTTTGCTTTTACTTTTATTTAACATGAATGTACATGTTATAGTTAAACATCAAAGGTCCGGCGGTTCTAGGTTTGACTTGTCAAATCTCAGGTCTGACTTGCAATCTTAGTCAAAGTCCCAACAAATAATGTTTTTGTGCCTTTGAGTGAATTAGTTTAGTGAAACCTAGGAGAAACTGTTCCTTCCTTAGTTTCTTGTTTAAGTTTCTTTTTATAAATCGTACTGTATAGATTTTAATTTTAAAGTATAGGTCGTATATTTGATGTTGAACGTAGTAACCGTAGGTTATTTTATAATACTAGATATTATTTTATAGGGATTTTGCTTATTTATTGAGTTTAGATTAGTTATCATCAGAAATAGGTTTATTCAGGTAGGAAGGTTTTTATTTTCTTACCTTCTTTACCACGCTGATGACTACCTGAACCGCGGGCGATAGTTTGTTTGTTTGAAAGCGCTAAGCTCAAGAACTACTGGTGAATTTTGATAATTTCTTTTGAGTTTGATTGTCTAAGTCTCAATAAAGGTCTTAAGATATTTAACATTACGCTAAACTCTACGGGAGCGGAGCAGTAAGGTAGAACGCAGGTCAAAGCGCGGGCGCAGCTACTACTTAATTCAACGAAGTCACGGGCAAGAGTAAGTAATATAATTTAATAGTGTGCTAAGCATGGCACCAATGCTATACAATAAATTACCTGGTACCATCAAAGAACAACCCTTTTCAAAATTTAAAAACAAATAGAGGCGCTGCAAAAATGATACTATTCCGTCACCGAATTCCTAACCGATATAATTCGTTGTAGATAATAATCAAATGAAATAATTGACAGTGTTTAGTGAATTTAACAGACCAACTTAAAATTTTAACTTTACTTAAATATAATTTATTTTATAGAAATAATTGTGACATCCATAACTTTTATTTAATTGTGTTTGTTATTATTAATTGAAATGTCATTAATTATTTATTAAATTTTAGATTATATATTTTAAAATTTTATATTGTAATGTTATCTATACTTCTAAATATAATTGTACACCCGTCTGACTGATTCATCAACGCAGGGCCTAAACCACTAGTAATTTATATTTTAGAATTTTTATTTTGAAAACTCATGTTAAAATGCCTATATTTAGTATGTGTAGTAGACCTGAACTTTACTGTACCTAAATTCAGATTAAATATATATTATGATCTTCACTATCATCACTACGCGATCGAATCAGAAATGACGAGATTCGTAGGCGAACTAAGGTTACCGACATAGCTCAGCGAGTCGCAAAGCTAGTGGCAATGGGCCGGACACATAGCTCGAAGGACAGATGGCCGTTGGGGCAAAAAAGTCCTTGAGTGGCGGCCACGAACTGGCAAACGCAGCGTGGGACGGCCCCCCGCTAGATGGACGGACGATCTTGTCAAGGTCGCGGGGAGTCGTTGGTTTCGGTCGGCACAGAACCGCGCGCTGTGGAAATTGAATGGTGAGGCCTATGTCCTGCAGTGGACGTCTATAGGCTGATAATGATGATGATGATGATGATTATGATCTTATCTTATAGTATCTTCTAAATCAGACATTATCTTCTTGACACCGGGATCTTACCCAACATGCCGCATGAAATCTTCCAGGTTGTTTGTTGCACGACTGGTTCTCCCACGCACGAGAAGCCAGACTTTCATTATTATTACTCGACATGAGGGTGCATGAAAGGAGCCTCCCCGAGTGACGTACACAACGATTCCCTACGTCCAGCGCACTCTGGGCAATTCGCGAGTTCTTCAAAGCGAATTGGCTAATCCTTTCACCACGATGGCAAGTCTAAATAAAATTTGACTCAGCCATCGACACGACGAAGAAGAAGAAGAATTACTCGACCAAGTGCGATCAGGTGAAGGATACGACATATCAGTCAGTATTTTATGCCACTTTTTTTCTTATTTATAAGCATGAGATCGTTGTGTCTAAGATACATTTTTTTAAGAGAGCAAAATTGAAAGAAATATGCAGCCATAGACATAAAATTGAGTTTCTGAAGAATTACACATAATCAGGTCAGGCCGCGTTGGTCTAGTGGTTAGCGTATGCGCCTCTCACCGCGAGGTCTCGGGTTCGATTCCCGGGTCGGGCAAAGTGTTATTTGTGAACTTGCCGTCAGGAAATTCACAATAGCAGCACGGAGTAGGAATGTTGCCCGGTGGGTGGCGATGTGCTCTCCCCTTATCCCATGGGACCCAAACATAACAGGTGAAGTAAGGGTGTTGTGCGCCTCTGCTACACCCTTCTGGGTAAAATAGGCGTGATGTTATAAATGTCGTTACTAGGAGTTGAGATTAACACTGCATTTTATTCACTAGTGCTTTCCTTGGCTATTATAGCACAGCAAAAGAAAAATGGTTTTGGTAAGGTCTCCAAAATGATCACTTTACAATACAGATTTGCTTACACGTCACACACACGGATTTACGTTGTTATGCACCAACTGCTCTATATTTCCTGCAGCACAAACCATTTTCTTATCCATCCAAAGGTTGCCTGTAAGAAGTTGCTCTTTAGCGATAAGGCCGTCCATTGTGCATTTGAAAATAATTTAAGTTGTATTTATTGTCAAACTGTATATTTAGTGTACAATAAAAATACTCTACTCTACACGTTGGCCACCTTTAGGCAATTTTAACTACGCCTTGGCCTTTGACACATAATAATTTAAATTCGTTTAAAATAATTAAATTGTACGCAGCAAGCTAGTTTATTGTGTCGATTAGTTCTTACTCAGCAGTCAGGACCAGCGATTGTTTTTCAAAATGGAAGGTAAGTTTCTGAAAAAGAGCAAAGTTAATGTAACGATAGCTAAATATAGAAATTGGATTGACGTGGCTATGAGAAATTTAAAAAAGTTGCAATACAGGTGACGTCGTAGTAGGTATACAGCGTAGCTTCTGGATATTTTGTTGGTAGTGATGGTAGACATCATTCTCTACCATTGGCAAACAATAAAACATGATTTAAACCGTCGGAGTTTTAACCATGCCATTGGCAGAAACCCGTAAAGTTTCAAAAAAAGGTGTCCGTCTTCCGTATTTGGTGATCGTGAAGTTTAGCCGCCCCTAAAGAATAAATTTCTTTTGGGCTTTTTTCATTTCTTTCTGCGTTCTTTTTTTCGTTTTAACTGCCTGGTTTGTAGCCTCGCTAATGGTTGGAGTATGCGGTTTCTCACTGCAAGGTTTCGGGTTCGATCTCTGGGCTTTCTAAATATAAGTATGATGTACTAATGAATTTGTTTGTTTGCTTAAGGAGAAATAGATGCAGCTGTAGCAGCATATTCGAAGGCTTTACGTCATCTGAAGCCCATGAATGATGTGATAGATCGAAGGGACTCTCCCATACAACAACACTACGATGGTGCGACCGTGTTTATTACTGGAGGATCTGGGTTCATTGGGAAGCAACTCGTTGAGAAACTATTAAGGTAAGTTAATCAAGTTTGGATTGATTTTGAATATGTGGAAGCCTAATCGTCGGACTTGTGAGCTCAACTCATGTTTATTTTCAGCAACCACCAGGTTGGTAGTTCATTCTGGCGGCTCAATACAATACACGGGGGTCCCTAATTTTACTTAATAAAAAACTTAAATTTAGGAACGGAAAAATATTGTGTGAGTCCCTCTCTGTAGAATGTTCCGTAGAACTATCCTGTGCACAATTAAAGCAGTTCATTATTATATGGGAAAATAAACCTCCTACTGCAGATTGTAACTTATTTTTAGAAATCATGGATGAAGCTATAAGATAAATAAATAATTTTAGTCTGTGGAGATTTATTATTAATATTCTTGTTATGGATAAAGAGCCTACTAGAATAAATGCCACAACGGCTACATGCATAATAATAGCTATATTTTTTATTTGAAAAGATGGTGCACATGACCAGCATTTGGAGATACGGAAAGGGGGCCGGCACCCTCAACACCATTCTTGGAATTACCAAAATCCCTATCTTACCCTTCTAGAGAATGTCCAGCGTGATGATGTCACAAAAGAAGCTGATACATATTCTTTCACAGATCCTGCAACATCAAAAGAATCTATACTCTGTTAAGATCAAAAAAAGGCAAAACTATCGAGCAGAGATTGGAAGCGACACTTCAAAATCCTGTAAGTACATCACCCTCTACTTAAAGGTGCTTTCAGACCGGCAACTATTCGCCTGTAATGTAACTTTGCACATTTGATTAAGAGCAATACCAGGGTATATTAATAATTATAATATTATAAATAGGTTGAATAATTTTCTTAAGCATAATATTAAGATTTTTAAAATAATTTGGTAATTTATTATATATTCGAATGGCCATACAATATGAGTTTTACTATAGACTGAAGTCCGTTGTTCAGGAACGTGTAATCTGCCTGAATTTCTGCTGATTCTGTTAGAAAATTCCGTTGTTTTATTGAACAGAAGCATGTGTTTATGAACAAAGACAGTGATATTTCATAAATATAAAGTGCGGGTAATGCAATAAAACTTATATTTAATGAACTTATATGAATAAAATTTAATTTTTTTCACAATGGTACACAGTTGTCCAGATAGTCTGCACCACATAACGCCCTTACACACTTTTTCTCTGCTCGTAAAGCTCTGATCAAATCAACTGAGCTACCCCATATTACAATTCCATAACGTAGAATGGAGGAGACGTAGCTTACGCGAGATGAGATCATTACTAAAGAATAAAAGGGTTACTGCCGTATTTTGTCGGCATTTTCTACGTCGGCTGCCACTGGTTTCTATATTTCATTAAGGAAATATTTTAACCCGTTTATTCTTTAGTTATAACGTTGACTATTTTCTTCTCAATCTATAAAGACGGCTCATGTTGAGCAAAGGTCTCTTCCAAACTTTTCCACACCTGACGGTCTTGGGCCACAAGCATCTATTTAATCCCGGCTGTCTTGACCAGGTTGTCGGTCCATCCAAGCTTCTGGTAGGAGGCCGGCCCACACTGCGTCTTTCAGTTCGCGGTCGCCACTCAAGAATTATTCTCAAGTCGCTGCCAATGACTATTTTCTTACAAAGCGTTAATTACAAACTACTGTATCGCCACCAACGTCGCTCTAACACACTTCACTTGTTAAAATCGAACACAACGTTTCTAAGCATATTATGCAATGGCTCCGAAAGTATATAATAAGTTACCTAAAGAAATTAGGAAGTGTAGAAATACCAATGAATACAAACACAAACTTTTTAATTTATTGGCGGATAAGGTATATTACTCCATGAATGAATTTTTAGACGACATTGATAATAATTAACATTGTTGTGACATCCTAATTTATCAGTAGATTTTTTTTTTATTATTGTATTAATTAATTTTATTATTGTAATCACTGACATTTTATCATCGACATTTTTTTACTTATTTGACATGCATCTAATACAATTAATTTATTTGTTAAGCTCTTTTTAAAATATAACATTGTTATCTTAAACTGATTTGAATGCCTGTCGAACTAACATTATTGTTTAAATTTTCGTATGCCATCCGGCGAATCATAGAAGAACTTTTTGTAACACTTATAACCTATGTTTTAATTGTAATAAATGAATTGAATTGAATTGAATTGCCATCTACCGGGCACATTCCCAACTTAGTGCTGCTATTGAAAATTTTCTGACGACAAAATGTAAAATACTTTTGCCAGACCCGGAAATTTAAATCGAGGTCTCGCGGTTGAAGGTCGTTTGCGCTATCTGCTGGACCAACGAGGCAATCATAAACAATAATAAGAAAAACACGTATCTGTACTTTCAGTTTTTTTTTTTGGATCAAGGCCATAAAAAAAAAAAGTCCCACCGACATCTGGTGCAGGACCAAGCTGCCGCTGGTTAGGGCTTCAGATACAGAGACCCTCAAGATGCCGCCGTGTCAAGTAACAACGCCTTCTTTATAATACCATTCGACATTTATAAAAGCTTCGAAGTTCATTTGAATAGTTTTTATTTTAATATCTCCAAAATTTAATATTTAGGGATAGTTAACCTCTATTAGAAGTACAAAAAAACTTTCAGCTTTTATAAAATGATGTAAGTTGGGCAGCCTCCTCAGCTCTATGTCTATTAGATATATAGTGTCAAGAATTTTATAAAAGCTCTTTTTTTACAGGTTTATGACATTATTCGAAAAAAAGAACCAAATTTTGCTGAAAAGATAGTCGCCATCGAAGGAAACATAGAAGATCTCGAACTGGGTATTAGTAAAAAAGATAGAGCTACGCTAACCGACGAAGTAAGTAGTTTTTGAGTGCATCTTAACTAGTAAATAAATACAGCTTGGTAGAATAGACTATAAATCGAAAACAGTTTCCAACTTGCTGGCAACATCATGCATGACAAAGTTATCAAAGTAATGATGTTTCATAAAAGCAAAGTTGGTTCACCATTTCGTAGATTTTTAAAATGGTTTTAGCTGATTGGTTGTTAAGAAATTGGGTTGCCATACGTAGAGCGCAGTGGCGGTCCCAATAATTAATTTTCTTCTATGTCAAGCTGTAAATAATTTGGATTTTTAACATTTAGTAGAACATAAGCAATCACACTATCCAATTGTCCCAATGACAAGGCAAAAATCACACACAAGCATAAGATTAAGTCTTTGTGGATCTATACGGGTATTAGACTCAAAACACCAGCGCAGTGAAGAGCGGTGAGTCATATTAACATGTGCAGTGTTATAGTCTCCGTACCATTGGACTTTGAAGAGCAATAATGTCTGTACTTAGACAAATAAAATTTGTCGGTATGACGACTTGTCGGTTTGTCGTATTTTGGCACCCGTAAGTTCTACTTAGTTTAGGGCTAGATGGCGTTGTATGGTTGTGATAATTATCTCACTTGTTTTTCAGGTGAATTTCATATTCCATGCGGCTGCAACTATTCGATTTGACGAACCCATTCGTAAAGCCACCATAACTAACATACGAGGAATTAGAGAAGTTCTGGAATTGGCTAAACAATGCAAGCATTTAAAGTGAGTAGTTCCTACAATTCAGAGTGTCAATGACATCGTTACGAACCTGCTTAGCAGTGACGCTATTAGACATTTTGTTTATTATTTTTTAGTGCAGTAACTTTTACCATGAAAAGTTCTCATCCAAGAACTTACTTGCCAAGCAGTTTTAAGAGCAGTTACAAAGAACACCGTAAAGATAAAATATTCTAAACTCTGAACTTGTCGTTTCATGTAGGAATGTAGGTAGGTAATTTTAAACTATGCGTACGCCTAATCGGAATATAACTTGAAATAACAAAGCTGACGGTCTAAACTTGCCTATTTTTTAGAATTGTACCTTTACTCCTATCCGTTGAGGGCCTATCTTTGATCATCAGCTCAACATAATGGGATGCTAACTGCTAGTTGCAAGTATCCTAAAAATGCCAGGTTATATACAAAAATACGGTACAAGACTTTAAATAATTTAAGGTTGCCCTCGAATTACCTGGGATTCTATCATCAGATCCTGACTTGGTGATCATAGGATCAGCTCGGAAGTACGCTCTTACTAATCTTTACATTTGATTTAGCAAATTTGTGATGTCTGTACATTGAAGATATGTATTTAAGACAATTCAATACGAGGGGTCTTTATAACAGCAGTAGAAGCCAAAACATATTTGTCTGTCTGTATGTTCGTACGCGCATCACGCAAAAACTACTGCATGTAGTTGAATGCGGTTTTCATAGTTGTGTAGTTGGAGGTCTCTTTTATTTTTGTACATAATCCCAAAGGGTGTAAATAATGGGTGGTAAGTTTATGTGGCAGGTTCATCCGTCAGGTTAGTCCATGCTAATGGAAAATTAATGAAATTCTAGAGATAGGTTCTAGAGGACAACAATTAACAATTCGATACATTTTTAGAATTTCCACTTCCCGTGGGGGTAAATCTGGGGTTGAAAGTGTAAGAGGAATATTTCCTCAAATTTGTTGGACGTAGCATAGAAATATCGATATCCACTAAAAAAAATTAAATAAAATCGGTTCATAAGTGAAGGAGAAATCATTGACATACAAAAAAAAAACAAAGCCGTCGAATATCTTATATCTAATAATATTTTTGGAAGTCGGTGGAAAACCTCTTCCTACCCCTTCTGGCTAATATGAGCGTGATGTTCCTTTTTTCAGGAAATTCGTGCACATATCAACAGCTTTCACTCATGCAACACAAGATCGAATAAATACGGACGTATTAGAAAAGTTCTACCCAAGTCCCATAGCGCCTGACGTGATGATCCAAATGGCTGAAGAAATTGACGAGGAAAGGCTTGAAGGGATTATTGCGGGGTGAGTATAGAAGTGTATTCATTAGCTCATGCGTCTCAAGCATAGAAATCTTAATAATAAGGCAATAGAAATGTCAAAGACGCGTGACCTTGTCGCCGCGCATCTGTCTAGTCAAACACAAGTGCGAGTTGAGGAATTGTCGTCTTAATGTCATCGCAAAAAGAATAATTTTCTTTGCAGGAATACAAGCGCATCTGTCTAATCGAACACAAGTGCGAGTTGAGGAATTGTCGTCTTAATGTCATCGCCAAAAAGAATAATTTTGTTTGCAGGAATACAAAAAGTGGTATTTGAAAAACGGCGACATGCGTCCCAGTGTTAAAAGATAGTCGATAGCATTTCTATTGACTAGTTATTAAGATTTCTATGGTCTCAAGTCTTAAGCTATCTTACAATGGAATTTCTTCTATTAGTATCAAGTGGCAAAGTTTGGGGTGTCATGATAAGGACCAGGCGTGGGAGAGAATGGATACTGAGGAATTGTACTGGGCGCCATCCCATGCTACGCGTCCACTTATCCTCATCATCCTAGAATATTGTCCTACTTTGGCCAGATAATTAGTAGAAGAGATGAGAATCTTTAATTCTGATCGTGTAGAAGATGGAACAGAGGGCAAAATAAGCCCGAGGATGGTCCAACCAGATTTTGTAACCAAAACGGATGGACCAAGTTTAGCACGGTAGTCAGATACGCGACGAACAGATACCGGTGGAGATATGGAGCAAACATGGTGCAAAACCATCCACATTCACCGATGACCAACCACGATCCTCAGCCATAAAAGACCGATCGAGAGAGAATCCGCATTCTCCAATGATATTGGGATCGGCTTATAGCCCAACGGATTATGTTAAATTTCATTACTTAACGTGAAGCGACAGCCATTAGAGCTCCACAACCCAGTAAGGCGAAACGATACTCTTTATGAAACTTGTTTTAAGTCTTACTGATCTCTAACTGCCAACTGCCAGTTTGACTGCCTCGTCGGTCTAAAGGAGAGCGTTTGCAACATCTCACCGTGAGGTCTTGGGTTCAGTTCCCAGATTTTTAAGCGTTATTAGGGATTTTTCCGCGAAGTTTTAATCGCATCTTGCAGTCTAGAGTTGGGCCTGGTGGATGGCACCCTCTATCACGTGGGACCAAAACATAACAAGTAGTTTGCGTAACATGGGCGTAATGCTGTTTACAGCTTGATGCAGCGCTGGCCTAACACCTACACGTTCACCAAGGCAATAGGAGAGGAATTGGTTAGGAGTACAGCAGGAGACCTTCCTGTGTGCGTCGTTAGACCACCAATGGGTAAGGCATTTTAATAAAAATGAAATGTCATTTTAGGTATATTTACCCATAAAACATGTAGTACTCTCACTCTATTTACCAGACTATGTATCTCACATGATGGTGGGTTTGATTCTTCCTGTTTTTCTGCCTGCATTTTACTCTATCATTAACATAATAGCTAACATGCACTCATGTAAATTATTTTGGACTATCTTCATCCACCATCACTTGGGTTATCTGTCTGTCTAAATCTGCGACCAAGCTTCAGACGTAGACTTTATGCCTCCTTTTATTGCGCCCAAACTATCGCAGCCTGCAAGAATACGCTTGCAGCTTTCTGCCAGTGTTGTGGTTACCCAAATTAATATATAAATATTTATATTTTATAAAAATATATATATTTATTTATTATACTAGTTTACAAACAAGGTAAAAAACCACAAATTATAAATTCCTAATCGTAATAAAATTACTAAATAATTTTACGGGGCGTTGCTGATCCTGAGTGAGTAACTGAGATGAGTATGCTGGAGACCACGGCCAGAGTGATTGTGTAAATATAACGGTTTTGAAATTTTAGTGAAACCCTTAATAAATACGGTCGAAAGTTTGTTTATATTTTATTTAAGAAATACAAATGCCGTTTTGCAGAAGAAATTAATTTTAATAATAATACTCGTGAAAAAACTATAATAATATTTGTAATTAACTGTCAAAACCAAATCACTGTAGAAATAAACTTCTAGTTTCGTCGCTTTAGCTTCTTTAGCTGTGAGCATTCGCTTGTAACGTTACAAATTCGAATATTACACCAGTGTGGACGAATTTGTAAGTTTATTATAATCAATGTTACATTAGATGCAAACGCTCGCCTGTCTGGGAAGCATTTGGTAATGTAATGCTCTAAAGCAAATCTGCGATCTTACATTACAAACGAATGCTTGCCGGTCTAGAAGTCTCCCAATGTGTCACGGAAAAACCGTTAATTAAACTATTTTAATTTGAATTTACAGTGATTCCGTCGTACTGCGAGCCTCAACCTGGTTGGTTGGAAAAGAGCACACTGCTGGGACCAAGTGGGGTAAGATATATTTTTTAGACACAATTGCCATGTCATACTTGTACTACATTATAGTTCTTGCAATTCACGAAGACAATATTATTGGGCTTCGCTGACAACACACAACACAGACAATATTAGTGTTTTTTTTTTGTTACTAGGTGATCTGTGTATACAATAAGCCATTCAGATGGGGTGATTTCATGTATTGTTAGCAGACGGGATTTCTTTTAAACCCTTTCATCTGGTGTCTTGCCAGTGTTTAACTGTAATCTGTCCGTGTACAGATTGTTTAATTATGATATCGGTGCGACGATACCAGTAGTTTTGTACATGCTTATGCAACATAGATTTTTTTTTTTTCATCGGAGACGTTTTTCTTTTCATATTTAAGTTTTTTCGGCTGATTATATTGGAGTAACATAACCGTAGACTATCTCTGTACATTAGCTCAAAAATATACCTATAAAAAGATTCAGGTTTAGCTGATCAAAAAATTTCCCACCTTGATTCAAGTTCATGTTCTTTATCTCATGTTTAATTCTTATACACATTTGCAATTTCCTTAGTATGTGTTATTACTAAAACCGACTCTCCCATGTGTGGCAACTTACTATGAATATTTTTTAAAGTCAGCTTCTCTGAATCAAGTACTGAATCACTGGTAACCGCCTTCGTCACGTTGACATTTACACTCTATACGTCATAGTATATGTGACACCAAATAAAACAGTAAAGACCGACGACTCGCCTAAGACGCGTTCTGCAAAGCTTTCAGTTGCGTCGTATACGGCGTGCGTTGACGCTGACGCTGGCTTGACCAATTTTAATAAAAATTTAGATGAAGGGAACTGACTATAAGACGCGTAACATATGCTACTTTTTATCGGTGTGCCGACGCAGACGAAACCGCAAGCGAAGATTAGTTTGTTTGATTGATAGCGCTAAACTCGAGAACTACTCGTCCAATTTTAATATTTATTTTTGTGTTTGATAGTCTAACTCTCAATAAAGGTCTTAAGATATTTTTATTAAAGGTTTTATTTAACTCCACGGGATGGGAGCAGTAAGGTCGAACGCGGCTCAAAGCGCAGCAGCAGCTACTACTTAATACAACGAATTCCAGGCCGGCGAAGTCACGGGTAAAAGCTAGTTTCTACTATGAGTCAAGCCAACAAACCAACCAAAGTCAAACTATCTTAGTGAAATGCAAGGACTATATTATAACTTAGCAACACTTCCACTGTAAACGGTGATTACATGGACGTTAAAAATATGATTTAATATTTTTTCTCATCAGATATACCTAAGTATAGGTCTTGGGATCCTGAACGTGTTCTGCGTCGACCTTGAGACGCATCTGGCCATGGCTCCCGTAGACCTGGTCAACAATGCTATCATCGCCTCATCTTGGGATTCGACTGAGAGAGCCAAGAATGGGGAAAAAGAAATACCAGTTTATACTATCTCCATCAAGGAATTTCTGCAATGGAGTACGTAAAGTTTTGTTTTGTATAAGAAAGTTCACGATAGCCGAGTGGGAGACCGTAGGACTGCGAAGTTAAAGGTCTCGGGTTCGAACCCACGGCACACACCTCTCGTCTTTTCAAAGATATGTGTGTATTTATCACATAAATTATCGCTCGCTAACGGTGAAGGAAAACATCGTGAGGAAACCTACATGCCTGAGAGTGCCTAATAAGTGCTCGAGGGTGTGTGAAGTCTACCAATCCGCACTTGGCCAGCGTGGTGGACTATGACCTAACATTTCTCATCATGAGAAGAGGCCTGAGCCCAGCAGTGGGACATGTATTAAATGCAGGGCTGCTTATTATTATACATTTTTCTTACAAACATGGTAGGTATGTAAAAACAAGTCAAAATTCCTATGCCATCAGTCATTGATTTTAAAAATAAGCTGAAAATAATGTTTGAAATGAATGTCGTTGGTCGTCTCCTTCATAATTTAACATACTTGTTGAGAGAGATGCTATTTTTTCAGAGTAAATCTTCGAATGCCATTTAAATTGTGTTTGAAAATAAAATAATGTCTTATTTTAATAAAATCAATAATTAAAATAGTCTCCTCCATGTGACATGTCCGTATGGAGGATATTATATATTTATGATTTATTTTTAGGGTTCCTCGGCGATACGATGCGTAAAAAGGTCCGCTCCATCTCGAGTCCTAAAAGCGTATGGAAAAGTGAAATATTGGAAGTAAAAAGTCGGAAGTTATACACTATACTATCTTTGTTCTTACATTATATACCTGCAATGATTTTGGATGTAATATGTAAAGTGATTGGAAAGAAACCTAAGGAAGTATCATCGTAAGTTACTTTTTTATTGATCTATCGTCTTCTTCGTCGTGTCGATGGCTGAGTCAAATTTTATTGGTCCAATAAGTGGCCACTGTTATGGCGCTCTCATCGGCGTTCAGGAGCGCCTCTCTTGTGCATGTGGTACGGCATTTTGGACAGTCAGTAAGGTGGTCAAGGTTTTGACTCTCCATCGTGGTGAAAGGATTAGCCAATTCGCTTTTAAAAACTCGCGAATTGCCCAGGGTGCGCCGGATGTAGGGAATTGTTGAGTACGTCACTCGGGGAGGCTCCATTCATGCACCCCTATTATTATTGATCTATAACATCGTATTACGTTAGTCTCGTGGTTAGCGTATGCGTTAGTCTTAGGTTCGATTTCCAGGTCGGGCAGGCAATTCTCAATTTTAGCATGAAGCTGGTATTGTGCCCGGTGGATAGCGATAGGCTCAACCGCTATCACATGGGACCTAAACTTTATAGGTGAAGTGTGCGTTTTATACATCATTGCTACATACATTTGGGAAATATAGGTAATAATATGTTATGTAAAGAAATCTGTCGAAAACTTAGATCAAGTGAGATTTTATGCTAAAATAAATAATAGTTTAAAAAAACTAAAAAACACGCTTCAAAAAGCGTGGGTTGCTCGATAGACGAAAAATATGGCACAGAGCGCCCCACGCTTTTTCACAATAATACTAGTATTTTTTGTTCATTACCATTTTCAGCTTATATTAGGAATTATTTTTCACTTTTTAGTTAGAAGTACTTTAAAAGCGTGTTTTTAGTTTTTTTAAACTATTATTTATTTTCTACTTTTTAGTTTGGTTTATTTATAAGAGCGTTTTTTTTTTAATTTTTTTATTTTTTTTATCGAATTATTGCATTGTCATCGATTTTTGACAGGTATGCAAAATTTTAATGATATCTGTCCGTTTAAAGTGGGTCAAAATCGAGTCCAAAGGAGTCGGTTACATACATACATACATACATACATACAGGTGAAGCTAATATAAGCGTGTTAATAACTTTCCACATTCCAGGTTCGTCGACGTATACAAAAAAATCGACAAACTTGGAGGAGTATACGACTACTATCTTAAAAACGAATGGGAATTCAAAGACGATAATCTACAAGCCATGATTACAAGAATGAATGACGCTGATCGAGCCATATTCAATTCAGATCTTAGATCTATAGATAAGGAAGAGTATGTTATTATTTGGGGCCTTGGATTAAGAAAATATATTCTAGAAGACGGACTCACAGACACCAAGGCAGGGGTCAGGAAACAAGATATATTCCAAATCTTAAATTACATCGTTGTGGCACTATACCTGTATGTGTTGTGGTTAATATTTAGTTATATGTTCAATATAGTATCTAGTTTAATTATTTAAAATTATAAATATCGTACTATGTTCACACTACGTCATCTAGTCCCAAATTAAGCAGTGCTTGTACTGTGGGAACAAGAATAACCGATACGAATACGTATATACTTTTCTTTTGTCAATACATAGGTAAAACTGATTGTGTCTTCAATAGTTGTTTATAGTTTTATTTAGTTTATTAAGTCGTTTTGTTATTTTGCCGACTAAACGTCAGGATGGCTGGTTAAAAAAAAATGATTTCTAAATATATATCCTATGTAGCAATTATTTATTATATGTAGCAAATATAAGTAGTAATTATGTAGCAATTTTCGAATCAACTCTCATAGACCAGCGCCACAGACAACCAGCCATTTTGACGCACACGTCACTATCATTTACAATAAAGTACCAGACATTATAAAAAACGAAATGTTATTTGAATTTAAGAAGAAACTGACAGCCATACTTATAGAAAAATGCTACTATTCAATTAATGATTTTTTAAATGATAATAATCTCAATATAATAATATCTTAATTATTTTTTCATTTGTAGTGTAATTTGTTTTAATTGTAATTAATGGTCTTATAATGATTATATGTGTATGAAACTGACATTTTAATAATGATATTTAATAATGAAAATTGGGTGTGCAAGTCCCAAACCAGGTACCAGTGATTGACCAACCGCATGCTAAATTGAATAAATTAAGAAATGGCGGGCATTTTTTATGAATTCAATTGTTTTGTAAGGTTGCCCAGACTGTTACCAAACTTCAGAGCGTACTTTTTGCGAGAGTGAAATAAAAATATAGCTATCTTGTTCTTTTTATTACACCAGTACCTCATTTAGTTGCCTTCCAGCCGCCATTACAGTTAGAAGTGCACGTTTAAATGGTAAGCGAAATCCTTCAAAATCACCTAGGTTTGCGTAATTTCGTTCAGAAAATGGTATTATCTAAAAAGAAGTGTGTTTATTTAACTGCTATAAGCTATTATTTTTAATAAATAATGACATTATTACGTATTTCCAACGATGGTTAACTTCTGGAGCACACTTTGTACTGAGTTCCTATTGTTGACCAACTGGTTTGCAACTGGTTGTCTATAGTGTTTTGTTTATTTATTATTTTTTTCATGGCGATGCTTTTGTATGACAATTTAGTGCTTCAAGCCTATCTTTATAGTCGTTATAAGCAATGTGCTCTAGTAATTGACCACTAGTTTGCTAATGGAACATAGTAAAAAAAAAAGTGTTCCTATGTATGACCAGATTAGAATTATAAGTTTGTTGCTCTTTTTTCAGATTGAGGATGCCTCCGAAAAAAGGATTTTTCATGGCCAGTTTTTCATGGCTACATTGCCAATACGTTACTACCAGCATTACGGCAATCCAATGTCAAGTTTCCAGTTCTTTTTCTAATAGATGGTCACAAATCGCATATAACTTACGAAGTCAGTTAACTTTGTAATGAAAATCAAATTATTTTGTATGCCCTACATCCTAATGCGACTCATATAATTCAGCCAGCGGATGTGTCGGTTTTTAGACCATTAAAAAATTCATGGAAAAAGATTGTCCATAAGTGGAAATCTGAGACTGGAAACAGAGTTGTAACCAGGGCTCAATTTGCTCCATTACTAAGAATTGCAATGAAAGCTGCAACTCCTGCAATTATTTGCAATGGATTTCGCAAATGCGGTTTGTATCCATTCAATGTTGATGCTATAGACTACACCAAATGCATGAGCAATATAAGCAGACACAGTGCCATAGATAAACCTGCTGAAATAAGCGTGGAACACGCTCTGTATTTTGAATCTCTTAAGTCGCGAAGGCTTGTACAAGAATTCCGAGCCATCAATCCTAATGAACCGTGGACTGGAGAAGAATCAGCGAAAGAACTTTTCTATGTATGGCGTAAAATCAGACAGAACTTTCAAGAAACCGAAGGTACTGCTTTATTACCTTGTGCAGATAATCAGATAGAAGAACATGATAGTATTCTTGAAACTGATAACTTTTTTTCCATCACATCGCGTTCCATTCTTAATTTATTTAATTTTATGCACTCGTTTTACACTAAAGAGAAAATCTCTCCGAAAATACCTCTTACCATAATGACTTATATTGTGTTTGTTGTTATAATGTGTACAATTTTCTATTGATATAATCAGTTAAATAATTTGAATTTTATTGTTTGAATTTGTTGCTTTCTTAATTCAGTTTAAAGCTATTTAAATGCTTTTTGTTGTAATGAAACGTTCCAATTTTCTTCAGCCAAAGACATTAGTTGCCACAGAGTAAACATGCATTTTAGTAGGTGTCAACAAGAAGGTTTTATCAATACAAATAAATAATATTGAATTGTCTGTTTTTATTTTAATGTCACAACAACAATATTTTTAATATAATGTTATAGTTATTTGCTCGATACTTATTTATAAAATCAGTTTTAATTTATTTAGCTACCACGCAGACAAATCCGCGAGCGAAAGTCAATTCGTTTATTTTATTGTTTTATTCTCGCGAACTACTGAATATTGAACTGATATTTGAGATTACGCTAAACGTCACGGGAATGGAGCTGTAAGGTTTAATGCGGGTCAAAGCGTGGGCGTAGCTATTACTAATTTATAATGAATTCCACGCAAACGAGGTGGCAGGCAAAGTAGTTATATAAATAAATATATGGAGAATGTTCAAGTTAAATATTGAAAGCCCAAAAACTTAATTTATGATTTTGTGTTTATACTATTTATAGCTACATGGCGAAACCTCACGGTAAGCGGCCGCAAATTTTACTTGTAAGGTAATACTAAACATATTTATTTTTTTTCTAAGTGGCAGGCAGCAATTTTAAGGCGTCTTTTCACTTTCAAATATATTTTTAAAAATGTAGAAGTTATATTTCACTCTTTACATCAATTTCAAATGTAGTTTAAAAAGTATTATTTTATTGTTAAATAGCTTCTGCCCGTGGTTTCATCCCCGTTAAGTTCGATATTTCTGAGTTATTATATCTTTCAAAATTGAGAAACCTTCCTTATACACTTGCAACCCATAATTTACCCCCTTTGGGAGTTAAATTGCCAAAAAAATTATCCCAAATTCATCTACAAAATTTATTTTATTTACTTTACCTATAATTATGAACATATACAGCCAGACAAAAATCCAAAAAATATGTTTCGGCTTCTACTGCTGTTCTAGTTTCCTCTTATTATTTTTTTCTTAAATGTCTTTAATGAACAGGCATTTATAATTTCAAATTTTATTATATGTATGGATTAGCTAATAATCATAAAACGTTTAAACCTTTTATTACGACTCAAGTTATTTCAACCACAGATAAAACATCATTAACTAATACAGTGCGCGCCACAACTCAGTAAAAAATTATAAAACAAAATAATTTTTACTTCTATTAAAACTATAACACAACAATAAAAGTGGATAAATTTGTATATTCCTCGTCCTATTAAATAAGAAATAATTTAATATCAGTTAATAATTTACAAATTGGTCATTTCCATTTAGTTTTGCCTATTGTCGTAAGCCATTAGTAATAACACGCACTCTATTTTTTTGCTATTTTGAAATGAGTTTTTAAGCGTAAATATTAATATCAGGCAAGTAACCAGGAGAGTAATCCGTGGTTTCGTTATGTCAAAAATGCATGTTTTGAGTGAAAGAATTACTAATTGACAGAAACTATTTGTTAAGAAACCAAAATCTCAATAAGCGAATAACCCCACGGAAGAATAAGGTTGTGCAGTTCCCCGGCACACTCTTCCACGTATTTTCATTAAAAATCGTTAGCTTGGCAGCCTTACGACGGTATTCCAGGGCTTGTGGTAAAATATTTGTAGGTTAATCGTAGTTCAATATTCTCTTAGTTCAATTCAGAGACTCGTTCATGCGTTATACCTTGATTCATTAAGAAAACATATTTGTGCTCCATGTAGCCCCAAATGAAGTGCGTTTAACCTTAAGGTGTTTGTTGTAGAATAGGCAATGTTACAAAAACCTTACATCAGGTGCTAGATCTGGGCTAAAAGGCAGCTCTGTTAAAAGGCGCCATGTAAATAAATGCGTTGCCGTGAAGTATCAAGACATCCGCGCTCAGTTTTCCCTACCTTATTTCTTTAATTGCTTCCTTATATTAAGCATAGTGGTTGTGTAAGCTTCTGAGGTACCGTCTTCTTCCTTCAATAAGACAGAATAACATTATTTTATTGTCCCAGAACACATTTTTAGGGTTCCGTAGCCGAATGGCAAAAAACGGAACCCTCATAAATTCGTCATGTCTGTCTGTCTGTCCGTCCGTCCGTCCGTATGTCACAGCCACTTTTTTCCGAAACTATTAGGACTACACAATTGACACTAAGTAGGTAGATGTATTTTGTTAACCGCTTTACGATTTTTACACAAAAAAAAAATAATATTAATATTAGAGGGGGGCTCCCCATACATTGAACTGAAACAATTTTATTTTATTTTCATTCTACCTATACGTGTGGGGTGTTTATAGATAGGTCTTTAAAAATTACATTGAGGTTTCTAGAACCATTTTTTTTCAATGTCAATCGTTTCAAAGATAGACACTTTCAAAGTGCTAAAATGAGTGTCCCACCCCTCTAACTTTTAAACCACAGGAGTGAAAAATCTAAAAAAAATATATATTATAGATCTTAATAAAAACTTTCAACCAAAATTGTTTTGAATGAGATACAGTCGGCAGTTTTTGAGATATAGCACTTTTTCAGCAACCGTAAATTATAACTTTGTTATTGATACAAATTGCATAAAACACTATGAAAAACAAAGGTATTTTTGCTGGCAAAAAAATGTTGGTATTTTGGCTATTTGTCGGTAATCGGTACGTTTAATGTTGTTACGACTAGCTACGGAACCCTATTGCGCGTGGCCCGACACGCACTTGGCCGGTTTTTTATTTCAATAACTATGCAAAGAAAAATTTTGATTATAATGTTTTTCTAATAGCACTATGTTTACATTAATTTGCTCACTACTGTAAATGTTGTAACGATTGGTGTGCACTAATTAATATGTTAAAGATTTCACGAGGCAATAAAAGTTTCTAAACGTTAAGCATGGTTTTATTTGTGTATACTCCAAAAGACCTGAGTGATTTCTATTATTAAATTTTTCAAATACGGGTGTTGGTCTATTTAGTCGACCGCGGTTTCACCTATACATATTTTTTTTTTTTTTTTCTTCTGGTTTTATCTTGCGATCGGTTTTATAACCATTAGCAGATTAGTTGTAGAGGTAGTTATAGGCTGATGAGGTTCATTCTTCCAGCAAAGAATCTGCCTCCTATTGTTTAATATTTTATTTTGCTATTGCAAAGTCCCATATATGGTAGCGTTTAAGTCGTTTCTTTTCAAGTGGTTTACTTAATGCTGCTGCCAAGGCGTTGTTATGAGCTTCGATTCGTTTTTTATACGACTTTGTGCTGTGCTCTATTTCTGCTTTGACTGTTCTTATTTGTAGATGCTCATGTAATTCTGTTGTTTTGATGAACCATGGAGCATTTGTGATGGTTTTGAGAGCTTTGTTTTGAAATCGCTGCAGGATTTCTACATTTGAGTTTTTAGCTGTGCCCCACAGTTCGACACCGTATGCCCACACCGGTTTTAGTACTGCTTTATAAATTAGTAGTTTGTTTTCGAGTGTCACTTGTGACGTTCTACATAAGAGCCAATTTAGTTTTCTGAGTAGTATGTTTAGCTCATCACGTTTTTTCTCTATATGATGTCGCCACGTTTGTTTCCTGTCTAGGTGTATGCCAAGGTATTTGGCTGTTGTACCATGTGGGAGTGTGGCTTCACCAAACTTGACAGGTGCACAGTCTTCTTTTCTCAGTGAAAATGTCACATGTGTCGATTTATTAGCGCTAGCTTTTATTTTCCATGCTTCCATCCATTTGTGCACCTCATCGAGATGATTCTGCAGCTTTTGTGAGGCTCTGAGGGGATCCTTATCATTGCACAAGACAGCTGTATCGTCGGCAAAAGTGGCACAAAGGATTTCTTCTGTGGTCGGTAGGTCAGCCGTGTATATTAAATAGAGGGTTGGGCCCAGCACCGACCCCTGTGGTACTCCAGCATTTATATCGTAAAATTTTGAGTAAGAGTCATTAATTTTGACACGAAATATCCTGTTTTCTAAGTAGGACTTCAGTAGCACATACATATTATGTGGCATTTGCTTCTTGAGCTTATAAAGCAATCCTTGGTAATCCAACCTATACATATGTAGGC